>JALMGF010000036.1:8993211-9600948 GCA_023333645.1 Sceloporus occidentalis | reverse complement strand
CTTCATAATAGGGCCATACAGGAAATCTCTGGAAAGAGGAGTCGGGTGAACCACTTTCTGGAAGGTATAAGGAGTTCTGGAATGACGAGTTAGGGGCTGCAATAGTCAGAAGAGTCTAAGAAAGGAGAGCGCAGTGAACAGAAGTGCTGGGTCAGGGGACTCAGATCATAGTTTGCGCTAGATGGCATCTGGGAGAAGCCTGTGAGCTGAGAGAGGTTTCCCAAGAATGTGCTTAACCCCTTCAATCCCCTATAGACGTACCGGGACGTCCAAAAAACGCCCACAAAGAAACCCCTATGGACGTCCCGGTACATCCAGCCCTTCGTGCAGCGTCAGGGACACATCCCTGTCGCTGCACGGGAGACCAGGCTGTCGTTTGACAGCCTGGACTCCCCCCCTGGCAGCAGAAGCCGGCATCGCCGGCTTTCTGCTGCCCGATCTCCCGGAACAGCTTCCGGCATGAAAGCCAGTAAGCTGTTACGGTTGAAAGTGCCCGATCGCGCAATCGTGCAGTTGCAAACGCGCGATCGGGCATTCCCTTCCGGGTTACGTCACTGCTGACGTAACCCGGAAGGTCATCAGAAGCCAGGATATCCCCTGTGGGGATATCCTGCCCTCCGATGAGGCACAGAGACGCTGCGATCTCTATGCAGGTCTGTGAGGACCTGCATAGAGATCACAGTGTGATCGGTGCAGGGGGATCGCGGGGAGGGGAGTGAGAAACCATCTCTCTCACTCCCCCTCCCGTCCTGAAAGAGAAAAGCAGAAAAAAAAAAAAGTTAATTCATTTAAAAAATAATAAAAATTAAAATAATAATATATATAATACAAAAAAAAATTATAATGTGAGCTGTGATGTCATTGTGACATCACTGGCATGTTCAGGAGGTCCCTAGGAGGACCTCTAACCATTTCTGTGTAAAAATAATATATAAAAAATAAAAAAAAATTATAATGTGAGCTGTGATGTCATTGTGACATCACTGGCATGTTCAGGAGGTCCCTAGGAGGACCTCTAACCATTTCTGTGTAAAAATAATATATAAAAAATAAAAAAAATGTAAAAAAATTAAAATAAAAAAAAAGATATAAAAAAAAATAATAAAAAAATTATTAAAAAACCTTACTTCCCATTGCCCTAGCATAACATCTAGCCAGTATAACCCTTCTGCCCCCGTTCACAACCCCCAAACCCGTTAAGTCATAGGCATAAAAATTATACAAAATTGTACACCTTATAGTATGCTCCCTGGTGCTGGGAAAGTCTGGAAAATCTATATAAATTAGGTATTTCTGAAATCAGGACACCTGAATTGATAAACTTGGAGGGGATTTTCCATCACTTTACCTAATTTTTTGAGGATTCAGAGGGAAAATGTATACATATATACAAAGGAAAACAATATATAGTTTATATGGGTGCACTATTCACAGGAAAAGAGAATCATCGCTAAACTGACATACCCCAAAAATGGCAAAATTGCTCTGGGCTTTGAGGTACCAAAAACCCCTGGGATTGAAGGGGTTAAGTATCTCTTTTTGTTTTGTGTTTTTAGCAAATGTTTTGTGTGTGTTATGTTTTACAACCTGTAACAGTGACCTAATTCAATATTAATATACTTTACGCTTGTATTTGTGCTTTATTCGTCACACATTCCCTAAAAGAATAACCCTGTAAGAGGGTCATAATTTCTTACAAGTGTAAATGAAAGTGAATGTGGGCACTGGCAGATATTGACTTTCAGCTCACCAAAAGCTGCTGTACCCCTCATATTTAATGCAATATTAATCGATAGATGGTTTAAAGATATGCAGTCATCATTTCTTGATATAAACAGTCTCTTAGCAAACTACCACACAATTACGTATGATTTTACATACACGTCTTCCATTATCTTTTATTGTGATCTCTGAACATTTCCATTTAATCAGTAGTTTCACACACAGTTTCACATTGCAAGACTTGCTTTATGTACAGTGCTGTGAAAAAAATGTCCATTCAGTTCCCTTCTATTTTTGCATATTTGTTACACTTAAATGTTTTAAACCAATTTTAAAGACAAAGGAAACTCGGGTAAACACAAAATGCAGATTTTAAATTGATGATTGCTTGTATAGAATGAGAAAAGCTCTCCAACCCTTCCTGGCACTATGTAAAAAAGTAATTCCCCCTTAGTTACTAAATCAACCAATTAATCTAATATAATTGGGTTCAATTTCACTAGACACACCTAGGCAAGATTACAGCCCTGGTGAATCTAAACCTCAATTAAATAGAACCTGTCTTACAAAGTGAAGTAGGCTAAAAGATGTCAAAAAGCAGCACATGATGCCGGCATCTAAAGAAATTCAAGAACAGATGAGAAACAAAGCCATCAGCCTGGGAAGGCTCTGGGACTTTTCTAAGGCTGTGGGTCTCCAGCAAACTATGACAAGAGCCATTATACAAATGGAGAAAACTTGGAACACTGGTTAACCTTCCCAAGAGTGGCCAGTCTACCAGAATGCATAAACAACTCATCCAGGAGGTCACAAAAAAAACCAGACTAACATCTAAAGAACCGCAGGCCTCACTTATGGTCAGTTGTCACAATTCACAGTAAGAAAGATGGCATCCACTGCGAAAACCACCAAAAAAAAGCACAAAGGCTTCTCTCACATTTGCCAAAAACATTTAATTGACCCTCAAGACTTTTGGGATAATATTCTGTGGATTGATGAGTCAAAAGTGTAACTTTTTGGAAGACACGGGTCCCATTACATCTGGAGTAAAGCTAATCCTGCATTACACAAAAAAGAACATCATACCAAAAGTCAAACACGATGGTGGTTGTATGATAGCTTTTGGCTGCTTTCCTGTTTAAGGCCTGGGCAACTTCCCTTGTCCAACGTTGTGAAAAAGTATGTCCCCCCTTCTCAGCAATGTATATAACATGTCATTTTTGTTGTTATTGTACATAGATTTCTGCCCAGCTAAATCCTTCCATGCAAATAACTGGCACAGTTTTCCAAGGCTTCTATAAAATTAAGGCAGAATTCCAACAGCATTCTTTTTAGTTGGAAGTCTGCCTAATTTTTGGAAATGGTAAAAATTTAAATTTAAATAGATAATGACACATTTCACTAACTTATGTTGAGAATAGTATAACCACTGACTTCTCTAACATTCTACCATGATAAAGCCTCACATTTTATAGCAAAATATACAAATTACGAGGTTAAAATACTGATCTGGCGTTATTGTGGCTGTAGAAAAATTGCATTGTTATAATAATTTATAAGACCACTTACCCATCGTAAGGACCTGTGGAGTACAGCATGAGTCTTGATTAGAACCTAATGGAAAACAAAGGTGTCAGTCAGTGCCCTACATCATATAGTTACAATCTTAGAAAGCTGTGGTTGACGTCTGTCTGTGATTCCCAGGACAAGTCATTGTAGTTTAGCTGCAAGAGGGAAAGCTAAATACAGACGACAACAAGTACTGTATTTCCCCATGTATAAGACGCACCTTTTTAAAAAAAAAATTGGGGTCTAAAAACTAGGTGCGTCTTATACAGTGGTTGTAGATTGCAGTTATTACTTCCCAGTCCCTCCCTGCAGTCACACTGACAATCGGCCCCGCCCCTCTCTGATTAACAGTCCCTCCCTGCAGTTACACTGAAGGTTGGCCCCGCCCCTTTCCTTATGTTGTCCACATGGCTAAGCTACTCATCTAACTGTAAGTATTTACTCCACTGGCCTTATGCGCAGTAGCCTAAATGTAGCTCTTGGCTGTTGTGGGACTATAACTCCTATGATATTGCCATCAAAATCAGCCAAAGACTAACCGAGCATTATAGTTACCAGGGCTACCTATGGTCTAATTTTTTAAGATACATTCTTTGGTGTACTTGATGCTTAACTTAATTACCTTCTGGGCCCCTGTCTAGGGCAGTCACCTGCAAAGCTCACATTACTATCGACAAAGCCCACATTTAGTAAAAAGAGGAAATCGTTCTACTTATCGAGACATTATCCTTAAAATGGGCATCTACTGACAATGTTCCTAAACCACTGTGAACAAGTTTAAGAGAAAATTGCATCCCAGAAATTACTGCCCCTATTTTTACCATAAAACTAACAATCTCAATCTTTGGATGTATACAAACACACCACACCTTGCAATGAATCCAATGAATTTTTTTGAATCATAATGCCCATTTAAGTTCTTTATAACTAGGTGTATCAGTTGTATGAATGATGCACAGTTCAAAGTTCCCTTAGACTTAGAGTTGTCAGAATTGTTACCATACTTTATTGATACATTAAAACAGCTTTAACATTATCTACCACCATGCTGGATGAGCATGCTGGATTGCTATTTTAAATAGCTAAATGATACATGACTGTGAAGAGCTAGGAAAACGAGAGACACACTAAAATAACAATTGGGGGATTATCAGTAATGAAGGGGGACCTTAAACACAAATAAAAAAAATACATTCAAATTGTTTTCATTTTGGACAAAAAAACACATTTGAAAAAAAGGAAATAAAAATGAGAAAGAAAACAAAAATATGTTAATGCTGATTTCTATCTCTTAAGAAAACACTGGACCAAGAGTTCCCAAGGACTTGTAGATGAGAACAGGAAGAGTGAATTGACACAAGAATTCTGTCTTTATACATTTTGTCTTAGCCACTATCACTTTTAGACTAAATTAGTAAAATTTCTTTCCTCACATATTGTCCAGACTAGGTCGCAACGTCCTTATTTCATTGAATATATCACTAAAACAACAATTTAAAACCAAATGTGCTGTTTTTGATAGTCCACATTAGTAGGCAGTGCCAAAATCCCACGTCATTATCCAAGAGGTCAAGAAAGGTTTTTTTGTTTTATAAAAAAAATCCTATATAAGAGTGGATGTGTCACGATCCCAAATCATTCCATAGTGGAGTTTACATCTTAAAATATGCATTTATTAAACAGCCACCATAGGTTAAATCCCTAGTCTCATAATTTGCAGTCCTCTTCATTAAATTATTCCCACTTGACGACACTGGCAGCTTTTGTACTGTAGAGAGCAGAAAGGTGGGGAACTGATCATGCTAGTTCTTCCTTCTTTCCCTGACATAAAACAGTATCCTACCTTTAATTCAAACACTTAATACCCATGATTATTGAGGCCATAATGTACTGTATATATAACATATATATATATATATATATATATATATATATATACAGATATAGATATACACAAAATGCATGGTCTTGTGCACTCCACAGACTCTAAGAATTACTAAATTCATAAGGAAAAACATTGAAAACCTGTGTTTATATTAAGGAATTTCATGCAGTAATTAAGAAATTTATAGCTGAAAATTGTTTACTTGCTTTAATTGGCCATATATAACGGGTTATCCAAAACGTGGTGCATAAGCAAAGACATATGTTTACAGACAGGTGATTAAATGCTTTAATGAGGAATCTCTTGTCAAACCCCACAAACACATGGGACTATGCTGGATATTGAGGCCAGAATGTTTATATGAAGTGTATACAAAACATGATTTAATAGACACGTCACTTAATTAAACATACCTTGTTAAATACTAATTAAACATTGCATATTAAATGCCATAGTTATTCTGTGCTGACTTTAGTTCTGAGTTCCTAGATATATCTACCTAGATGTAATATTTTCACATACTTGCTCTCCAATGCATGTCAAGGTTGTAGAATCCAGCTTCCACGTGAGTACAGAGGATAGCTTAAAAATAAACCCATCTAATATACTGTCTATGAGTATCAATGCTGTTTTCAAAAAAGTTATATTATATCATTTCTATTATGAACTGTATAGAATGATACAATGGGGGAATCAGAAATGCCTGGAAATGCATTAAGTTGCACAGGGACAGAGATGGGCATGTACCAACTAGCTTCTTAACGTGATTACTTTTCCATAGTCAGTGGGAATGAGTGGCTGTGCATAATGTGGGTGATCTTTATGAGTCAGAAAAGACGTATTAAGGTCATGGGGACTGCTTTTATCACTTGATTTGTGTTCTCCTTGACAGATTTTTTTTAACTTGATTATATCAAAGAAGAAGATATATTAAACCAAATAAGACCGTTGTCCTTTCTATTGCAAAGCCACGCAGCAATTGCATTAACTCCTACACAAAATTGTGCGTGCTATGAAATGCCTATATACACAGATTTTTATCACCTTTAACAACTTAATGATTCTCTACTTTTTCTGTTTAATGGTATGACATTCTTGCTGACTGATATATCTACCAATGTATCTGAGGGTGAGAATGTACTCTGCTCTCATCCTTGCCTATTTCAACCCCCTTATCTCTTCCCTGTCTCATAACCCCAAACAAATCTTCAGTACCTTCACTTCCCTTCTTAGCTCTATCACAATTTCTTCCATTAAATTTACTTTACACTCTTCCTCCTCTTCTACATTAAACTGCTTATCTTTTTGTCACTGAAGATGAGGTTTGTGCTTCTCTTCTTGTCCAACCACATGTCCCTTTGATCAATCTCTTACTTTTTACTAAATCTGTCCCATCCTTCTTCAAGTACACTACCATAACTCCAATATGCAAAAAACCCTCCCTGGACCCGACTGATGCTGTTCCACTGCTTACAGCTCTTCACTCATCTCAAAATAACTCCTGCAAGTTTCTCCGCTCATCTGATGATCTCCATCTATCGTGTGCTTGGATTTTTAATTCTCACGCACTCTTGCAAGATTTCTTAAGGGCTGCCCCTATGCTCTGGATGCCCTTCTCCAGCTTATCCATCTTTCCCCCTCGATCCTTAAAAAAAATCCTCAATACTCACTTATTTAAGGACACCTACAAACTTGGATCAATAACCTTCTCCCCATATTCCTTGCTCACCTTTCCTTGTCCCTCTCCTGCCTTCTGACAATACTTATACTAGTGTGGCTGGTCCTTCTCACTTCCAATTTTTACGTAAGCAGGTTCTAGTCAAGATATTTTTTTATCTTACCTTTTTTAACACTTTAATCACTTCTAAAATTATTTTCTCCTTGTGCATCATTAACTACATAGGTCAAGTGAGCATGATTATACATTTACCTTCATTAAACACAGTTGATTACAGCCACACTCAACTCTATTAATAAAGAATCTGGTAGGCACCAGCCCACCAGACATTTGCAGGGATTGCTCAAAGGCCAGTCCAGGCCTAATAGGTTGCTACAGTGGATTTAGTAGCACTAAGCTATTCAAACGAAAAGATGGAAAGATATTTTAAAATTTTGACAGAGATGCATGGAATTTGACTGTTGTGGACATGGATTGCGTCGTCCATTATTAGTGATTCACGTCACAGACGCAACATCTGTATCTCCCTTTGGATAAACCACTCCCCTAACTGTGGCATATATTACAATATCAATTAGTTCTATTGTTTATACTTCTATTGTTTTAGAAGTGCATTACCTCTACCACCAGGTAGCACTAGAGAGTGAGTGATGTGTACATCTATTGTTTATCTAAGACCATAGATAATGGCTACCTACATGAAAAGCCATGTGGGCTATACCAGGAACAATGGGATATCAGGAACTCCAGGAAGATGGGGGAGGAGGAGAGGAGACTGGAAGGACAAGAAGGAAGCAGCATGGCAGAAGCTAAGGGAGCTGTGAAAGTTTGCGAGAGAAAAGTATGAAATAGCTGCTCTTCCATCTTGGGCTAGTTAAGTGCCAAGAAGCTAGGACTAGTTTAGTGCCTAGTATTGTAACTAAGAATTAGAAAACAACTACTGAAAGAATCCTTTAAAGTCTTCTATATGATCCTGGTATCTAGAGCCATTTTGGAAACTGAACACCAAAGGAGTCATTTGATATGCTGATACTCTCTGAAGTTAAGTACATATGTTATTACAATGTTATTAAAATATAATTGTTGACTGTCTGTAACTTTGTTATGGTAACCTTTTTCGATATGTTGTTTTTACCGCTAGAGGTATTAATAAAGTATATCATTATATATCATAACATCTGTTGGTATTCGTCTTTACATAATTTAACTGTATTCCTGAATCAAATTTATTGTTGTATTGTTAGATGTGTTTTGTCTAAATTGTGTATTTAAATATTAGCATAATTTTGCATAAAACAGGCCACAACCACAACATTGACATATCAAGTAAATTACAGAACTCAGTACTCCAATTCATAAATTACATATGTAACCCCTCAAGGGGTTTTAGTGATTGCTGCTGTGTCACTGACTCACCTGCAGTTCTTATGGAGTGACCAGCAGATGGCGAACTGCAAAGCACATGGGTGAGGTACAAAAGGGGCCATTGGAGTTTGGAGAGGGGAGTTGAGAGTTGGATGCCAGAGGTGAAGGACCCTTGCTGAGAGAGAGAAGGAGAGTGAGAGAGGCCTAGGACCAGAGGCCTGCTTGAAATCCATGCTCAGAGGAGAGTTGCAGCATCCTGGCAGAATCTTCCAGCAGACAGAGATACAGAGCTGTTTGCAGCAGAGTTGGCAGTGAAGAAGTTAAAGGCTGAACTGCTCTGATTGCAGGTGGTAGAGTGGTAAGCCTAAAACCTCTCCCCCTGTCTCCACAACAGGGCACCCTGAATTCAGCCACACACCAATAAAAGCTTTTGATCTCCAGTCCCACTGACATACTGCAGTTTCCAATACAATTCAACCTATACTGTGGAGTAAGTTACTCATGGGCCCCAACTGTGTTATGTGCACCAACTAAAGGTACCCAGCGGCCACTAGGGTGAAGATTAGGGTGGGCCGCAGTGATTGTTGTGGGTGGCTGAACCTTGTATTGTATATTTCATTTCTGTATATTTTATTCTACTATATTTTATGTTTTTTCTGTTGCATTTATGCATAGTGTTTTGCTGTGCAATACAAAGTTAATTTTAAGTTAGCCCTGTGTCAGTTTTATTAATCACTCGGCTATGTTCCCAGCGGGAGCTCATATCCATACCCTGGATGCTCCGTTGGGTGGAGGCACTGCCACAGTTATGTATCCCAACTCCCAGGTAGCGGAGGCTCAGGATTGGCCTGCAGAGCACAAAGAGGTAACTGGGATAAATGACCACAGAGATATTGGTGGGTCTACCCAAAAACCCGTTACAGATGGAGGCACTGCTGAGAGCGATTGGGGTACAATAATTGAAGATATGCTACGTCCCCGGCCCACACGTCCATTTGCAATGCAGTGGGCCCAACAACAGAAATTACCGTTACATCATGCTGTGATGATATGCCAAGTACCTTCTGGTAGTGAGATTAAGCACGTCACTAAGTGCCTAGAGATTGTTTTGGGAATAGAGATGGCGACTATCAGAGATGTCCTGCAGGATTCAGACAGTCAAACCTACATGTTAGCGTATTCCCATACAGATCTGAGAGGCCAACAGAGGCCTAAAGCCCTACACCTTCTGGGAGCAACACTTAAAGGATGCCCTTTAGTGTACACTCTTCCTGACAAGGAGGAAGTTATTACACCACAGAAACCCTCCAGTTTAGGCCTAAGAGACTTCGACACATCACGTTATTCACAGTTTTTGACTTCTGTGTCAGAGAACCCCACCTGGAGATTACCGTTAACACCATTAGAGACTGGGGCCATTCCCAAACAAACTAATCGTTCTTTCAGAGAGCAAGGGACAACTATGCTCAAGACCCCAGGTCCCGTAGTTCCCTCAACCTTACTGCAGCCAGGTGACCCTACATTGAGTACCACAAGTTCAAGTGGCCTACCTGAAATACTGGAAAAACTCTCAGAGGCCATAGTAACAGCAACCCACACCCACAGTTACCGTAAGCTAAAGGTGTTTTCTGGTAATCAGCCTGTTCCAGCGGGAGAGGAAACTTTTGAGGCCTGGAAAGATAATGCCGTACAGTTGTTAGAAGAATGGTCCTGTACGGATACCATAAAGAAACAACGGTTAGTAGAGAGTCTTCGTTTTCCAGCTACAGATATGATAAGACTGTTCAGGGGAGTTAATGGACAAGCTACAGCCCATGATTATCTGCAGGTCTTGGAGGACGCTTATGGAAGATCAGAGGACACTGATGATCTATTAGTTAAGTTCCTAGCCACCAAGCAGAAGGAGCATGAGAAAGCTTCTGACTATATCAATCGATTACAGTTATCACTAGGGAAACTATTTCATAAAGGAGCAGTCACGGCATCTGAGTTGGATACACGGCTATCCAAGCAAATTCAGAAGGGAGGCCTTCGCAATGATCCAGTCCTGATCATGTTAAGAGTCAAGTTGGATGATCAAGTCTTGTCTTATTCTACACTGATAAACAAAGCAAAAAGACTGGAGGACCAAATGTCCCCACCTCCCTCACGGGAAGAGAAAGAGGATAAGGAACTGTCAGCGCTTAAAAGGAAGGTAGCTGAATTGGAGTTATTGTCCAAATCCTCACTAAGGAGAACAGATCCTCCCACTAGAAGGGAAACCCCAGGGAGGTTGTCCCATGAGGATTCATTTGACAAAAGGATTTGCTTTAAGTGTGGAAAATCAGGGCATTTCAAGCGGGAGTGTCCCACTAATTCCACTGATGTTGATGTGCTAGCTATTGAGCTGGAGGAGGCCCAAATTACCAGTTCTTCCAAGAAAAGAAAGAAAAGACACACACAAAGTTTACCTGTGGGAGCTAAGATTGGGCCTAAATCCTTGATACACTTACAAGTGGAGGGAATTGATGCTTCAGCCTTGCTAGATACCGGTTCCCAAGTCACCATCATTTATAGAGACTTCTATGATCGTCACCTAAAACATATCCCTATGGAACCTGCAGGGGAGTTGCAGTTATGGGGAGTGGGAGCTCAGGCCCAGCCTGTGGAGGGATGCATACGAGTGACTATAACCATCCCCCAGCTAAACACAGGAATGATCTGCCCTATGGAATTGGAAGCTCTCATATGTCCTGCGGCTAAGAAAGTATGTGCCCCAATAATCTTGGGCACCAATGCAAGGATGGTACAGGATGTATTTAGAGCCTACCTTACCGAAGTGGGTGATGTATCTCTAGCCCGACTGATGGAGGTCAACCCTGTTCTAGGGAAGGAGTGCCATCGACTAGCCCTAGAATCTAAACCAGGGTCTTGCCACTATGCGGGGAGAGACACTGTATTCATTAAGCCTGGTGAGACCAGGACTCTACGAGCCATAGCCTCCATGCACCGTGAAATGTTGGGAGGAACCGGACAATACCTTGTTGAATCCTTACCTGAAGAGGATAAAAAGAAGGGGTGGACTCTAATACCTGAGGTGAAAGACTGGCGGACCCACTGGTGTAAAAATTTTCCTGTAATGATACAGAATCTAACACCTACAGAGGTCAGAATCGATCGTCACCAGGAAATCGGTGTGATTTATTTGTTAGATCAAGTCTTTTCCGTCATGTCTGTAAAGACAGAACAGGGGGGTGATCTTGAAGCTCCTATAGCTTTTGACTTGGAAGATTCTCCCCTACCACAGAAGTGGAAAGATAGCCTTCGAGCTAAACTAGCTACTCGAGAGAAAGTCTTCTCCAGGGAAGAAATGGACGTGGGATGTGCAAAGAGTGCCACACATGCTATCAGACTTTCTGACCCAGCCCCTTTCCGAGAGAGGTCAAGGAGGATTCCCCCTCGAGACGTGGAGGATGTCCGAAATATACTCCAACAGATGGAAGGAGCTGGCATTATTAAAGAGTCCAGAAGCCCATACGCTTCGCCTATAGTGGTAGTAAGGAAAAAGAATGGCACAGTCCGGCTATGCATAGACTACCGCACTCTGAACAAAAGGACTGTGCCAGATCAGTACACACTACCACGGATAGAGGATCTGCTAAATGCCCTTTCTGGAAGCCGATGGTTTAGCGTACTTGACCTGAGGTCTGGGTATTATCAGGTACCCATGAAGAAGGAAGATCAGGAGAAGACAGCCTTCATCTGTCCCTTGGGATTCTACCAGTTCACCAGGATGCCCCAAGGGGTAACAGGAGCTCCTGCCACTTTTCAGAGGTTGATGGAGAAGACTGTGGGGGATATGAATCCCAAAGAGTGCCTGGTGTACCTAGATGACCTCATTGTGTTCGGGAGGACACCCGAAGAACATGAACAGCGACTGCTGAAGGTATTGGACCGACTCCAAGCAGAGGGGCTGAAATTGTCGATAGACAAATGTCTGTTTGCCCGGAACTCTGTCACATATGTAGGGCATATTGTCTCTGCAGAGGGAATAGCCACTGACCCAGACAAAATTGAAGCGGTGTTGAACTGGCCTAGACCGAATAATATCAGTGAATTGCGGTCATTCCTTGGGTTCTGTGGCTACTATCGAAGGTTTGTGAAAGACTACTCGAAGATTGCTCGAGAGCTGCATAACCTGTTAAAGACAACTTCTGACATAGAGGGTGCTAAGGCACCACGTCTTAAAGATTTCTTTGGAGAGAAATGGACTTCAGGATGTGAAGAAGCCTTCTTAGCCTTGAAGAAAAGACTTACAGAGGCCCCAGTATTGGCGTATGCAGACCCTGAAAAACCATATGTTCTCCATGTAGATGCCAGTATGGAAGGCCTAGGGGGCGTACTACATCAAAGTTATCCAGAAGGATTAAGACCAGTGGCCTACATAAGTAGAAGTCTGACTGGTGCAGAGAAGAATTACCCGGTCCACAAACTAGAATTCCTGGCACTTAAGTGGGCCATCGTGGACAAGTTACATGACTATTTATACGGAGCAAAATTTGAAGTAAGAACGGATAACAATCCACTTACCTACATTCAAACCACGGCTAAGCTCGATGCCGCAGGGCATAGGTGGCTGGCTGCATTGTCAAACTACAGTTTCAGCCTGAAATATAAGCCAGGTCCAAAGAATGTCAGTGCGGATGCCCTGTCCCGCAGACCCGGACTCCCGCCTCACCAAGAAAAGGAGGAATGGGAAGAAATCCCTGGACCTGGGGTAGGAGCTCTCTGTCAGACATATGTAGTGGCCCAGAGGCAAGATGAGTTCTCTGACCTTAGAGGGATAGACTCCATCAGTCACTCTCCAGAAGCAGTGCCAGAGATCTTCTGCACTCCAGTCATCCTCCAACAGTGGTCTAGCATAACCACTGAAGACAAGAGGAAAGCCCAGTCACAGGACTGGTATATAGGGACTGTCCTCAAGGCAATGAGAGCAAAGAACCCTAAATTATTGACTTCCCTCCCCATCGGTCAAAGAGACTTATACCGGCGAGAGTGGAATAAGCTATGTCTGGAGGATGGAATCCTGTACAGAATTATAAAATACCATGACCACCCTGGTCGAAAGCAGCTGGTACTACCCCATAGATACAGAGGAATGGTTATGAGAGCCCTCCATGACCAACATGGACATCTTGGGATAGACAAGACCTACGGTCTAGTACAAGACCGGTTCTATTGGCCTCGCATGAGGGAGCATGTTGAACAACATGTAAAGACCTGCAGGAGGTGTATTCAGAGAAAGACTTTGCCTGTGAGAGCTGCCCCCATGGGTCACCTGAGAAGTACAGGACCCCTGGATCTTGTGTGCATGGACTATCTATGTATTGAAAATGATACCGCTGGGATCGGAAATGTTCTGGTTGTAACAGATCATTTTACCAGATATGCTCAGGCATTTCCTACTAAAGACCAGAAGGCTGTAACTGTCGCAAAGGTTCTCTGGCAGAAGTATTTCATGCACTACGGTCTACCCAATCGAATACACTCTGATCAAGGCAGAGACTTTGAGAGTAAGTTAATCAAAGAACTGATGGATATGCTGCAAATTCAAAAGACCCGAACGACACCCTACCACCCAGAGGGTGATGCTCAGCCCGAGCGTTTCAATAGGACCCTCTTAGATATGCTTGGGACTTTGAAGCAAATGGAGAAGCGGTCCTGGAGTAAACATGTGGAAGCCATGGTCCACGCATATAACTGCACAAGGCATGAGTCTACAGGATTCTCACCCTACTTTCTGATGTTTGGAAGAGAAGCCAGACTACCAATAGATGTTCGGTTGGGAGTGTCCCCAGATGGGACAAATTCAGGCTCTCACTTCCAGTATGTGAGGACCCTCAAACAAAATCTTCACAAGGCCTATGAGTTGGCCACCCAAGCTACAGCAAAACTAGAGGAACGGAACAAAAGAAGGTATGATACCAAAGTGAAATATCGGGAAATCCAAGCAGGAGATAAAGTTCTTCTCCGGAATCTAGGAGTACCTGGAAAACATAAACTGGCTGACAGATGGAAAGATACCCTATTCGAAGTCGTGTCTAAGCTAAAGGGGCTGCCAGTGTATAACATCAAAGGACCAGAGGGCCGAATAAAGGCTTGGCATAGGAACCATCTACTACCAGTAGCGTATACTGATGAAGAGGAAGGGAGTAGTGAGGAACTAGAGGAAAGCATTACAGAAAGCCCTCAAAGTGGGACAGAAGAGACCCCAGAAGCTCCAAGTGCTGAGGATCAGTGGTGGTCTTCTCCTGCGGAGGAAATGCAGCAATTGCCTCCTTCTATCCCTGTGGTTCCTCAAAGTGTTAGAACCCCTCCTGTGTCACACAGTTCTCCAAATTTGAATCCAGAAAGCCCGTGTTTCATGCCTGGGACTACCTTTAGGGACTCTAGTTCTATGGGAGAGCATGGGCCTCAAGCCACTGGTGACCTCCCCAACCGCCGGGCAGGAGCCGAAGATTCCCAGGCACGGTCAGAAGATCCCCTTCGTCAACGAGGACCCAGACACAGCACCAGGGTACGGCAGCCTCCTAGAGCCTTGGTTTACGATAGTGTAGGAGATCCCAGTTACGCGCCACTGACACAGGTAGCATCTAAAATTACCACTTTCCTACATGCTCTAGCGGATGTAGTAGATGTTAATCCTTCCTTGATTTAGAGCAGTTTTCTAGATAGAATGTAATTTGTATTAGCTAGCACTGTTATTGTAGGATGGTATATGTTATGCTGCAAAATCTCAATTTCCTTTTAGCAAAGACTTGCCGGTGGAAGGCAAGTATTTTTCAAGGGGGAGCATGTAACCCCTCAAGTGTTACTTGAGTTAGTGATTGCTGCTGTGTCACTGACTCACCTGCAGTTCTTATGGAGTGACCAGCAGATGGCGAACTGCAAAGCACATGGGTGAGGTACAAAAGGGGCCATTGGAGTTTGGAGAGGGGAGTTGAGAGTTGGATGCCAGAGGTGAAGGACCCTTGCTGAGAGAGAGAAGGAGAGTGAGAGAGGCCTAGGACCAGAGGCCTGCTTGAAATCCATGCTCAGAGGAGAGTTGCAGCATCCTGGCAGAATCTTCCAGCAGACAGAGATACAGAGCTGTTTGCAGCAGAGTTGGCAGTGAAGAAGTTAAAGGCTGAACTGCCCTGATTGCAGGTGGTAGAGTGGTAAGCCTAAAACCTCTCCCCCTGTCTCCACAACAGGGCACCCTGAATTCAGCCACACACCAATAAAAGCTTTTGATCTCCAGTCCCACTGACATACTGCAGTTTCCAATACAATTCAACCTATACTGTGGAGTAAGTTACTCATGGGCCCCAACTGTGTTATGTGCACCAACTAAAGGTACCCAGCGGCCACTAGGGTGAAGATTAGGGTGGGCCGCAGTGATTGTTGTGGGTGGCTGAACCTTGTATTGTATATTTCATTTCTGTATATTTTATTCTACTATATTTTATGTTTTTTCTGTTGCATTTATGCATAGTGTTTTGCTGTGCAATACAAAGTTAATTTTAAGTTAGCCCTGTGCCAGTTTTATTAATCACTCGGCTATGTTCCCAGCGGGAGCTCATATCCATACCCTGGATGCTCCGTTGGGTGGAGGCACTGCCACAGTTATGTATCCCAACTCCCAGGTAGCGGAGGCTCAGGATTGGCCTGCAGAGCACAAAGAGGTAACTGGGATAAATGACCACAGAGATATTGGTGGGTCTACCCAAAAACCCGTTACACATAAAAGTGAGCCTAATCCATTATAATTTTATTTATAAATTCAGAAGTCCTGCTATATTAATTTTTAGTCTATGACATGTTAAATGCATGTACCGTATAGATAACTGTGTCAGAAGCACAACCTTTAATAGAATTAGAAAAAATATTTTCCATACGTCAAATTTAAATACACAAATGCCAAAGAAATACCCATGCTTTCAGTATTTCAAACAAGATTGTAATTCCTAGCATGGATTAATAACTTTGACATTCACAGTGACATCCCTACCATTGAATTTTGATGCATTTCATTATGGAAATAACAATCAAGTATGATTACATAATATATTCAAATAATTTTTACTTAAATCCATATTTTAAAGTGCCATGGAAATTAGATTGTATAAAAAATATTTGACTAATATTGGTTTCTGTTAACAGCAGAGGGGTTTTTCATATGATGTGGAAATGAGGAACATTCCAGCCAACTTATAATGAGAGATTTTGTGGCTATGTTTAAGGACAGTTTTAGATACTTATGGCAGCCCCTCATCATGCAGGAATGGGAAGCACAGAAAAGGTTTTGTCTGCTAAACTATTGGATATTTGGAAAGATCAGATTGGTGTAACAAAGTTGGACACTGCCTTAAGAGTGGTGACCCAGACAGCGCCAGCGCATACATGAGGAGCTACCATTCTCTCTGATTCCTACCAGGAGACCACATCATTTGCCAGCTCCCTGCCTTAGATGGTACACTGTACACAGTGGCTGTGCCCCCATAATGTTAACGGGACAGTTAGCAGCGGTAAAATGGGAGGGCCTATCGTGCTCCCTTCGACCTGCTGCTATGTGCCAACTAGTTATAAACCAATGCTGTAGGTACATTTGAAATGCTATAATGACAGCTTCACAGATTAATGTTTTAATTGATTGCAAGTTTGTTTTCTATCTCAGTTACTACTAAGAAATATGCATTTCCAATCTGTATGAAGATGCACCTCCCCGGTGTCACAGTAAATGGTGTCATTATTTTTTTTAACTAGGGGAAAGAAGATACTTCTATCTAGAGTGGAATCTACCCCTATATTTGCTGTTTAAAAACGACTCCAATGTCCTACAAACCAGTGAATGTTGCTGATTGTAGTAATTAACCTGGTTATTCCAGGAAACACAAATCAACCACATTACAAGAGTGCGTATATAAAGCAGCAAAGTGTATGCTGTACTAATCACAGGTTTTTATATCAGGAAGGTGTAAGGAAACTTTAATTTATTTAATGATTTAATTAATTGAAATAATGACTTAATTTTATAATTTTATAATATGTTTTGATGATTTGGAACCAAAAATAACATTGATGTTTCTGTTTAGCAGTTATAACATTATATTCAGCAGAGTAGGTGGTACAGCACCTTTAAATTAGTGTTCTAAATCTAACAAAGCAGAGCCTGAATTGTTAATGCTAGGGAATATGAGCATGATGGTGGGTCAATATGCTGGGGGATCATGATGAATGTGACTGGTATGTGATGTGTCTGTTATAGGGGTGGTTACTTTTGGTATAATGGTGATGGTAGGGTTTATTTATGGTACCGTGAGGTGGTTAAGAAGAGCATTTTTTGGCATGGTATGAAGTCAATTTTTGATTTGATAATAGCGGTGGAGTATTTTAGAGTGATTTCATGTGCTTACTTCACAACAGCCTTTTTTGGTATTATAACAAATGAACTGATTATCAATTATGTTCAGTCTGTCTCTTCAAAAAGATGCAGAAAGGGAAGAGCTTTTGTGAACACCCATGGGTCAGTTATAATAATGTTACTGTACATTTTTAAATCAGGGGCTAGTCTATAGCTTACAGTTTCATCAGACCTGTTATACTTTCATTTCCACACTGCTACTTCCTATGACATTGTCACTGCTATATTACTGGAAGAGGTGTGGATGGCTTTTACAGGTGACACACAACAGACCCACATCTTGTTGCCCCCTATTTCATGCGGAAAGCATGTCCTAGATACCAGATAGTGTGTGAACGGCTGCCAATTTTATGATTTCCAAGAGACTATGAAGTCTTGTTACAGCGAAGACAGCAGTGGAGACATGCATTTAAGTGTATAAATGTTACAAGCAAATTTCAATCCATATAATCCCAAGTATAACATTCAGTATATTATAGTTTGCATATACTTTAGACTCAGAGCTGAAACTGTTTACATTATTGCACCATTTCTAACACAAGAATGATCATGTTTACATTTCATGCTTGAAAAATAATGTTGGCAATAATGAATAATGTTTTTCTTAATACCTTACTGAATTACAACAAAAGTCTTTATAACAAAAGTTATGGTGGGTAAAGGTGATGGAAAACTCTTCCACCTAAAATTAAGGGGTAGTAGAAGTATTATTAAACACTCATCTACAGACACCAGACAAGCCAAAAGGCTTGTTTTTTCCCCCAGAAATCCCATGGTGCTGCCACAACCACCAGGAATTCTGGGTAGGCGAATGCTTAATAAGATTCATCCCCAGTTTTCACTCTCCTGGTCCGGTCGGCCATTGCACATTTGTCATATACCTTTCCACCTATACTCCCTCAGGTGCTCGTCTTACAACAAAACCACTATTTGTACCCTTGGATCTGTTTAATGTTATTGCTTTATGTCATGGTTACTGTTGCGTCTTTGTATTTTGCATGATTGATTGTGTACTGTTTCTATTATTGATCACGCTAAAATGATGTATATGTTTGCATATACTTTATTAAGCTGCTGATGTAATCATCACTGTTTGCCTTGTATATAATGTACGTAATGTACGCAGGCAATTGTATAATGCCAACCATAGCTCTGGGGCCTGAATAACACTCTTTGATTTCTTTTGCACCTATTGAATTCTTGATTGAAAATATCCTATTTCAGGAGATTTATCACTGAGAAGGCTACAGTAGAGTTAGATCCCCAAATATTTTTCTGTGGGTGAAGTATGTTTACCCTTCTGCGTTTTCTTTTCCTTGAAGAATCCAGTGAGGGGAACCAAGAAGATTCTGCCCTCCTGCAGGCCCACTGGCCAGCAAGTGGTCACACATCCCTTAGAGTATTTGAGGGATCTAGTGATCCACTATGGCTCTTATGGGTAATTTGTTCATTTTCTTCACCTTGAAAACAAAGCACTTCCCCTTGCAGGCTTTTATTAACAAAAAAGTATGTATCAGGCAATGAAGTTTACAGTTATAGTGTTTGCATGTTCTCTGGAGAAACAAAGCCATACAATTATGAATGGACTATTTACACAGAGAAACTGTATTCTGTTTTATGTCATTGTAATCAGTAACGTTTTGGCCAGGTAAGAATCTAATGAATAACTAGACAGGCATTCCTTATTCTTCTGACTACGTGGGCTGAAAGAATATTATTCAGTGTAAAGGAAAGGGAAATTGAGATTTTCTATCCTAAAGTAATTTTTTTTCAAGGTAAGGATGTGATCATTTCAATTTTCTATTCACCTCTGTAGAATATTTTGTAAATGTAATGGTATTAGCATGATAAGTGTTATCTGAGCTTTCTTGCATTTGTTGACATAATATTGTATGAAAATGCATGCCAAATTATGTGTGCTTGGGCTCGACATATAATGTATTTATCCATCTTTTAGCGTTTATCTTTAAAACAAACTGCAATGTTAGAATCTGCCACCAGTTTATGTAATATTTTTGCAAAGTAATGTATAAGACAACTAAAGGTGGAGGAATTATAATTATTAGGTAAAAACGGCAGCTTTCATGGTTTACCTGCCAACAGTGCCGAATGTGCCGGGGGGTTTTTTGGGGGGCCCTGTCTGGTCAAAATACTGCCTATGCACAATACATTACACGTGCACAGACAGCATTGCGTTTAAGATGTATATATCTGACAGACACAGCCTAAACGCTGGTAAATGAGGTCCAGCCACAGCCGGACAGAAGGCGGTGGAGCCTAAAGTAAGTGGTGCCAAATAGCACCATATAACTACACCTGCTTTAGCCTCCGACGATTTATGTCCTGGGGCAACGGGAAAAAAGTTGGCAAGTATGCACATATAGTTCTTGAGATATATATCTGCAAACACCACTTTATATAAAGTGCTTAGAAAGAAGAACATAGAAAGTGCTTTACAGAAGATAATATGAAACAATTACATTCAAAACAACTAACACAGAAATATATAAAGGTCATAGAAAATAGAAATGAGAGAGTGATGTAGTTTCCATGGCAACATATAAAAACTGGAGCGTTTGGTTTTGTGGATCACAAGATTATCCTGATCATTGTAATTTATTGTTGTCATGGAACATAATAGTAGTACATTTAGCAGAAAGTACATTAGTCACTGAACAGATACTGCTCTGACATGATAATATCATTGAATGGAGGTTTTGGTGAAAAAGTACAGGCCTATAATTAGTCCTAATTTTATTCTGAGTGACATCATGTTTTGTAATCAATTAGTCAGCTTTTAGTAAGGATCTAAATGTAACTCTGGTTATGGAATATAAGTGAGTTATTCATTTTACAATGAGATTATATGTACTGATCCTTATTACATAATAAAACCCAATGAGTACTTGCACCATAATTTGAAACGATGTCTGAGGCATAACAATTACTTAGGTTTTGCTTAGAACAGCATTTTTCTAGTAGTGGAAATATTTGAGAGTTTTGCCTGATAATGTGCTTTTTATTGTAGTTGGTGTCATGAGGGCAAAGGATATTTGTATACATTTAAGGAATCCCTTTGTTATCTTTATTACACTATTCCGTTAAGGTAATATAATCTGCTGACATGGGATTTTCCCTGTCAGGCAATTGGCATACCTGGGGACTGGAAACTCCTTCTCCTACTTATAGGAGGCAGAAAAGGGCTATTACATGATAAGGAGGATGCGACTGATCATGCATAGGACTAGCCCTAGTTACATGTAGAAGGGCTAGGGAGAAGACTTGTGCAAATGGACCAAAAATGATTTGGTTGAATTATTTGTTTTCGGTTCATTCATTTTCAAAATTTTCAAAATTCATTGACAAAATTTGTTTCCTGCCCTTTTGGTTTGGAGGGCTTCTTTCATTGGGAAACACAATTTGTTGTCTCCTTCATGCAGATAGATTTGCAGAGAAAGAGAGGTGCAGAACCGCTTCTCTTTCTCTGCAAATCTGTCTACATTATTCTTCCCTCCAGGTGCAGTTCTGCAAAAGTGCAGAGCTCCAGGGAAAGCCTCTACTCGTTCCTTTAATCAAGAGAGATGGTGTCCAGAGGCTGCGCTCTTTTGCGGAAGTCCACCGGGAGGCCAGGTTCACAGAAAAGCAGACAAAGAAGACACGGGGAGAAGCGGAAGAAGAAAGAAAACAGAAGACCAAGAAGAGTCAAAAGAAGAAGTGGAACTGCAGGAAAGGATATAGAGACATGGAAGTGGTCAGCGGAGAAGATAGGGAGACATTGAGAGAGAGCGTGAGAGGGAGAGAGTTAGAGAGAGCGTGTGTAAGAGTGAGCGACAGTAAAAAGAAGAAGGAAATTCAAAATTCAAACAAAAGGGTTGGCGGTCCCTCCTCATTTTCGGACATTTGCACAAATTGACAAAATTGGAAATGTCATTTAAATTTAAATTTGTACAAATCCAAACGTACACATCTGCTAGGGAGTATGTTGAACCTGGTCAGGGAGCTGGTCATCACCAAATATCGCTTTCCTACTTGAAGGTTTAAGACATTGGTGTCTGTTCGCTCAACTGGGAGTGGTTATGAGTTGGAAAAAAATGTGAGTTTGCACATTTGCATTCACAACAGTATTAGTCTTAACTGGTATATAACGTATTGGCCCGAATATAGGCTGCACTCCCCCCCACACTTTAAGTCTTTAAAGTGGGGACGCGGCCTATATTCGGGGTTTAGCGTATCGCGCAGACGTTCACCAACTGCGGTGATGCGCGCAGACAACCTCCGCTGTGCCGTCAGCGGAGGTCAGGGGGTGCATTGGTAAGTTGGGGGGTGGCACTTGTAGGAGGCAGAGTGGGATATCAGGGGGGCAGAGTGGCCCTTCAAGGGGGCATAAAGCATATCTAGGGGGGCAGGTGGGCATTTCTAGTGGGCATAAAGCATATCTGGTGGGGCAGGTGGGCATTTCTAGGGGGTAGGTGGGCATGTCTAGGGGGCTTAAAGCATATCTGGGGGGTCCGAGTGGCATATCTGGGGGGGGCAGAGTGGCATATCAGGGGTTATAAAGCATTTATGGGGGCAGAGTGGCATATCAGGGGACGGAGGGCATATCTGTAAGTACGGTGCATTATGAATTAAGGAGGGGACCTTAAAATGGCTATTGGTTTTCTGTCTGTATATAACATATACTGACAAACTGATAGATACCAAAATGTTAAAATACATGAATGCTTGTTCATTAGACAAAATACTGTTATACCATTCCACTAATGTGTATTTTTTCTTTAAAAATAGTTTTTTCTTTAAAATAGCACCGAACTTTAAGGGTGCGGCCTATATTCGGGTGCTGCTTATATTGGAGCCAATACGGTACTTGTCTGCAAAATCGTTGAAAAAAGCAAACACTTGCATGTTAAATTAGTATGTGAGTATTTTTGTGAGTGTTAATGTCAGGCCCCATTCAGGCTGCAGAGCTGCTTCTCTCTAGTTTTCCCTGTCTCGCTACAGATCCCCTGTCTTGCTACAGTTAACTTTGCTGTAATCCATTCCTGGTTTTTCTTATGCTCTGTCCTGTACTTCTGATTCTTTGATTCCAGTCCTGCCCTTAGCTTCAGCTTCTGTTCCCTTTATAAGGTGTGCCCCACCCGTTATGTTTGTCTCAGTCTGCAGGTATGTCTTTCTCTGATATGTGTTTAGATTCAATGTTTAATTTGTTTATTAGTAATTCAGTAGGCAGGGTTTAGTGTTAAGACCCACCGATATATTTAAGTACTTTGGCGTAGTGGTGGGCTAATCATGGTTTGGCCATAATATGTGACGGAATCTCCAATCTTATTATCTTAGAAAGGGGTTCTATTTGTGTCCCTGTTTAGTCCTGTTATTTCTGTATAGTCTTGTCATCCGCTGTTATGTCATCCGCTGGTATGTGGCTCTCAACACACGGGGGAGTGCACTCACCCATCATCAGGCCCTGTCCAATTCCCCTACTTCGCAATAACTCCTAAACTCCATCTTTGGGCGCTCTGGGTCATTACAGTCGTCTGTATGGACCCAGTCCCTGACAGTTAACATGTGAGGGCATGCAAACTCAAGTCAAGTCCGGTCAGTCATGTTAACCCTATTATCCCCTTGCCCTCCAGTAACTAACATGCACACGCGCCTGCTCCCACCCTTGTAAGTGGGCCAGTCCAAGTTGGATTAACCCTGTTTGAAGAATTCTGCACCCTGGCCCAGTCCACCACTGTTCTGTCACCTTAGCCATGCCAAGTAACACCCCAGTTCCTCATGCAAATATGCACTTTAAACCATGTGGGTTATCAATTTAGGATGACCATGATGAGAATCCGTTTAAAATGGAATATTAGCAAAAAATATAAAATTGTGTATAAGGGCAGGTTTTCATACCTCGCTACGCCCCCATTAGGATGGACATTATATCCTTTGGACCAAATTTCCCATTTCTTTTTCCTCTCCTGATGATCCTCTTTTCCAGGAATTCAAAACGTTGTAGTATTGTGTACTACAGTGACAATAATATATATAGAAACAGCAGACATTGTGTGTATTTATTAAATATTGTAAAAAAATGTATGATGGTTCTTTCAAATGTCCTAATTTCATAGACAGCAATCAATGGGTCACAAAGCCAAATAAAAAGTCTAAGGAAAGCTTTGCTCTCTCTTTACTACACCTCCCTAAACAAAAATGTCCTGGAATGTTGGGACCTATGGAGTAATACTTCTGAGTATCTTCACATGGCCAAATGATAATGAACAGCTGTGGGATGAAATAACCCGACAACTGCTTTTACCACGTCCAGTCCGTATACATAATAACTGTGAGTCTTTCAACATATTCTTCATTTTCAACTAATACTAATGAAGAACAGATACAATATGCAACATTGAAACAGAACACACACTGAGTCTTGAAATTAAATGAAATCTGACATGTGTGAATTAGAATCCCTATTTTGAGAAGAATTTGAATTTATGATTTTATTTGATGGCTGCTATTGTTTGGCCAGGGCTCATTGCATAGAGCTGCATGTTCTGAAGCCTGCCACAAAAGAAGAGAAACAATTACAAATTCTGAACTAAAACTCCAGTAAATCCCATGCGGAGCACTTCTTTGGGTGAGATATCTAGATATACCTATTATTCTTGTATGTGGAGCTGAGCAAAGGATAGCAGCTTACTCTAACTTCTGTGGAGGATTATATATATATATATATATATATATATATATATATATATATACCGTATTTGCTCAATTATAAGACGACCCTGATTAAAAGACAACCCCCCAAAGCTGAATATTAATTTAGGAAAAAAAGAAAAAACCTGAATATAAGACGACCCTATAGGAAAAAAGTTTTACCAGTAAATGTTAATTCATCTAAACTATTTTTTTTTAATAAAAGCTATGATTGAGAAAAATATTTTGGTTTTATTTCCTTCTATTTTCCAACCTGCCCCCCCAGTTATGCACATCTGCCCCAGAAATGCCTTATACCCCCTATATACCACTGTGCCCCATGATATGCCTTTTAACCCTCTAAATGCCACTGTGCCCCATGATATGCCTTTTAACCCTATATGCCACTGTGCCCCATGATATGCCTTTTGACCCCCTATGTGCCACTCTGCCTCCAGAAATGCCTTATACCCCTATATGCCACTCTGGCATTTAGAGGGTTAAAAGGCATATTATGGGGAAGAGTGGCATATAGGGAGGTGTAAGGCATTCAGGAGGCAGAGTGGCGTATAGAGGGTTAAAAAGGCATTTCTGGAGGCAGAGTGGCATTAAGGGGGTTAAAAGGCATTTCACAGAGCACTCTGCCCCCAGAAATGCCTTATGCCCCCCATTTAACACTCCCCCGGCCTTCCCCCCCAAACTTACCGGTGCTTCTGACTTCCCTGTCATGTAGCCGGTGCAGCGTGTAGATCCCACGCACTTACGCTGCAGCCGGAAGGAGGCGTGGCAAGCAGCGGGGGTTGTCTGCGTCCATCGCGCAGACCTTCCCCGACTGTCAGAGATCACAGTTCCCCGCACCGGTGCGGCACCGGCATCGGTGCGGGGAACTGTGATCTCTGACAGCCGGGGAAGGTCTGCGCGATGAACGCAGACAACCCCCGCTGCTAGCCACACCTCCTTCCTGCTGCAGCGGAAGTTGTCTACGCGAATTGCGTAGACATCTACACGCTGCCCCAGCTACACACCGGGGACTCAGAAGTACCGGTAAGTGGGGCAGGGAGGGGGGAGACAGGAGGATCCAGGTCCCCTGCAGCTGCGGGGGATCTGGATCTTAGTCGTCTCATACTCAGACCTATTTGAGGTCTGATTATAAGACGACCCCGATTATAAGACGAGGGGTATTTTTCAGAGCATTTGCTCTGATAAAAACCTTGTCTTATAATCGAGCAAATACGGTATATATATATATATATATACGATGTATTGCAGAATATACCTTTTTTTATTGGACTAGCATAATATTTAAAAGACAAGCTTTCAATGGCATCAACTATTTTAAACATTTTATAATGTTAACCTCTGAGATGCTGCATAGATAATGGGAGGGGAAATCCGTAGGTTCGCCGTCAGGAGTTAAATTTGAAGCGGGGAGACAGGTCAAGTTCCCTGGCAGGAGTTAAAGGGAACGGCTTCAACGAAGATTTTTTCCCCCACGAAAACGAAGACGAACACGAAGTGTTGGCTGGCGCCCAAGTCTAATTACTACTATGTTCAAAAAATATCTAGTGAGGTTAGTGGAAGACATACACCTATTATGTTGAACCTGTCAGTGATCTGCTACATTAATGTGTAATTATGTATTAAGACAATTAAGTCAAGAATACCCACACTGTTTGGTATACCACATCTATCCCAATCCTTAAAATAAAGCAGGGATTGCTTTAGGATACAAAGTGACAATTTTCTTTTTACGAAATCTCAATAATTTGAGAATGAGAATATATTGTAGTGAAAACGTTATTTTTGGCTTCAGATTATGTCAACTGTCCCTCATTATGGATGGGCCAAGGTTCCAAGTACATGAAACTGCACTTTTATTGCAATATGGCATATATTGAAAATGAAAAAGATCACGAAGGTGTCAGATCAAACATACATTTTGAAATGTCTTTTTTAAGCCCATGAAATTGAATATTTAGACAACAAAGACAAATTAATCAGCAGACCCTAAGAATTAACTATTACAAGATTGTAACTAAAGCTGATCCAACACTAATTACAGTATTTCCAACCATCAGGAAATAAAACTGGGCCTGTTAGGGCCAGATGATGTGCATGCTTATAATTTATGACCTTTATTATGCAAACACTTTTTTTAAAAGCAAATTAATCATCCTTTTAGAAAAATGTGAATGAGACTTGAAATTATAGGCTCAGCAGATATAGTAACCTTGACAACTCGATGTGGGCCACTGAGATGTGGAGACTGAAACTACCTCTTTCCTGTCTCACTGAAGCATTGAAAGGCTCCATGTTTGGTATTTATTAATGTGACATTGATACGTTTTATACAAGCTATAATTTTCCTTCGACATGACACAAAGTTACAAATTGTGGCAGACTTGACCAACCACTGAATTTGAGAAAACCCTGTGAAATAAACACAGGGTTGCATGTAGTTTTTGGGGAAGGTAGTTAAGCTGTAAGGGTTAATGGCAAGGGGTCAAACAAAGGACACCTTAGGAATGTGCTGCTAGGCGCTTGCGCCGCTTAGTTTTACCGCCTTTTTGTTTTGGAATGCGCTCGCAAGCAGCTTGCGCCGCTTAGTTTGCTCGTGTCGCTTAGTTTGCTCACGCCGCTTAATTTGCATTTAGTTGCGCTCGCGGACAGCTCGCGCATTGTTTGGGCGGGATTTTAAACTATAAAAGAGGGTGCATCTGAGGCGTTCGTTCACTTACCCCTGGCTAGCGCTAACCGACTGCACTGACCTTAGAGTCTGGTGAGCGGCGGTTTTCAGCAGTGCCACGGGGAGCAGCATGGAAGAGCTGCTGAATTGTCGCCTGCCCGCCCTCCCATTTTATTTATGTTGTATAAAAAAAAAATATATATGAAAAAAAATAAAAAAAAATTTTATTAAAAAGAAAGTGAATATTGTTTTATTTTGTCGTGGCTTTTATTGGGGTTAAGTTGCTCTCTGCAAAGTGAGTGAACAATTTTGGGGCTTTTGGGGCAGTTGGCCTTGATTAAATTATTTGATAACTCTGTGGTTTGGGCCAAGAGTTTCTGTTTGGTTTGATACTTGTTGATACAAATTGTTTTGATTGGTTATTGTGTAATAAATTGGTATATAAGCTAAATAAAAGACCACGGCCTTTGTTCATCCAAAATTGTTTCCGTTGTCATTTATTTATTATTGGTACAGTTGGTTACAAACATTGCACCATACAACCACATGTTATTATGGAACCTTTTGTTTCAGTAATGGAGAAAAAAAGAAACACGTGGGATTTCACAGAGGTATGTTAAAAAGTAAACATATTGTTGTAATTAGAAATAAACTAAACACCTTGACAGAGATATTGTAACAAAAACATTATATAGAAAGAGGTGCTTTTTAGGTTAAGCTCTCCTTTCTGTATATTTTTTTTGCTGTGCACCCCAAACCTTAGGGTTGAGCACCCCACCTGCCACAGAGGTGCCTCATTAATGGTGTACAGAGTACTTTAGTGGCAATATGGATATCAGTGGGTCTTATGGGAATCTTTTTCCAGAAATACAGTATTTTCTATTTTTGCAGGAAGGACCACATAAAACATACAAATAATGGCTTTTCGGTTAATTTATGTTATTGTGTTTGCCATGTACAGCAATGGGCATTAACATTATGCAGTTTATCTAAGAAGTGCACATTCATAATTACACATGTGTATGGAGAGATGTGGCTAAGAAACATCTTTACATTTGTAGTCATGGAAACAAATAATGTTTCTACCTGCATTTGCCACAGAAAAAAAATTAAAGAAAAAAGGTGTGTGTTTTGAGATTTAATTTGTCTTTTGGTCAAATAGTTTATATTTTCCGCAACATGTACAGCTTTACTTGTTTATATCTTGTCTAAATAGGTCTCCTTTGTTGCCGTCATTAGGTAATATGGAAGAAGGCTTATGGGGGCATCAAATGTATCACCGTGCAGTCTGTAGGGAATCCCTGTTATAAATATCACCTTCCTTCCATTGTTTCCAATCGGAACGGCTGGTCTGTTAACCACATTAAATCAATTACAGGGCCAAAACAGCAGAAAAACAGTGAACAGTTTTCAATTAACCACCAGACGCAAATGCAAAGAGTTAACACACAAGATGATGGGGCTAATGGTCTACATGAGACACGTAAATGGATTTATTTAATATTATACAGTATATATATTTCATATTTTAGTTAAATGTAGTATTACATGAATACATTTACTTTTAGGCTGAAGACATTTCCTAAATAGGCAAATAGACACCAGGGATAGAAGTGTCTGTCACAGGACTGTCCCCTGGAATTTGAGAGCTAACAATGGCTGTAACAAAAGATCTGAGTGTTTTCTAAATAAAAAACAACAGATGGTAAAAGTAATGTAGGGTGAACGGTGTGGCTGGTGTGTGGCATGAGCCAGGCATGTAAGAACAACCACAAAAAACAAATTCTAGACCATGAGGAGAAGTTTGAGCCAAGCCAAGTATAGGTCTTGAGCCAACAACAGCTCGGCCAGTTCTATATACAGTATACTTCACTGTTAGAGTTTTGACTAGGCTTATGTGTATTAAATGTTTTCAGTTTATTATGCTCTGTGATAGTTCATTAATAGGGTTTGATCTCTTTTACTGCTCTAAATCCAGACTATGGATTAGAATGCAGTCTGAGTTTGACATGTAATCACAGTACATATGTGGCTAGATTTTATAGACAATAAACTTTAAATGATATAGACTCCAATATCTTTGGACACAGGGCTTTAGGCACCACCTGTGAAGATAACTGTATATGGACAGTACAAGGAACAAACATTAGTCATACAAATAAGAGTCATAAAATAAAGCTAATTTAAAAAAAATGATAAAAAAACTGTTACAGCACTTAGATTACCTACAAAATAGTTTCACTAAAAAAGGGGATTTTATGAAAATTAAAAATTAAATTCTAGATATGGACGCCTGAATGATTGTACATTGAGAAATACCAACTGCATATCTCCCACAAGGGCTAAAACCATATAACATGCATCTGGTATTGTTGGTACTGTCAAGCAGAGGAAATGTGCTATGGATTTTCCAAGAAACTTTGGACCAACATCAAAAGGTTTTCCATAAATGTTTAACCGGATAAAAACAGCCTGTCAACTACTTATGGGTTGATACATAAAATTGTATAATATTGTATAATGGTTAATGTTTCATGCAAAGTGTCCTTAGCATCCCCATGCTGCTTCTGGAAGTGTGGAAAGAGAGGGCATCTTTCATTGTTCCCCATACACAAATTTTTTGACAGGTATCGTAAACATTAATTCACACGTTATTCAACCGTATTCTACACAGAGCTCTGGGAACAGCTTTCATATGAGGCTGCTGTGCTTAATAGCTGAGTTTAAAATAAATGCTTCCCTACGCATCCAGATGGTGTATTGTGTCTCACCATCCCCAAGCAGACATTAACACATAGCATAATAATAGTGTAGAACCAATTATACTATAAACTATGAAACCTTTGCATGTGGTCATTTACTGTTCTGTCCCCTTTTCTACAAGATTACGATATTTTCCTATTGTATAATAACCCCCATATACCCTATGTAGTATATTTTACCTCATGTTTTAGTGCAGACTTTTAGATACATATTAGACTTTTAGATCATTATTTGTTCTTTTATATTTGGCACGTGAAATACTTAGCAAGTTTTAAAACGCTCATCTGGCTACTCGTAAACAGTTTCTAACACGATACCATAGATACTCCGAGGTTAGGGCTCTGTGTGGGCCAGCTGGGAGCATAGCTTTGTCCAAAATGTCATGATATGCTGAAGCGGACATACCAAAACATTTTGTACAATGCCGTTTCCAACTTTGTGGGAACAGTTTGAGGAAGGTCCTTTTCTATTCCCCCAGTGCACACAGCAAGGTCCATAAAGTCATGGTTGGATGAGTTTGGTGTGGAAGAACTTGTCTGGCCTTGACTGCAAGCCAGGCCTTCTCATCCAACATCAGTGTCTGACCTCACAGGATGAATGGGTACAGAAACACTCCTGTGGAAAGCCTTCCGAGAAGAATGGAAGCTGTTATCGCTGCAAAGTGGGGGCCAACTACATATTAATGTCTGTGTATTTAGAATGCAAATGTCATTAAAGTCTCTGTTGGTTGAATTGTCAGGTGTCCCAATAGTTTTGTCCATATAGTGTATGTGCAGTTTGCTAAAATGGGGGGCTGTAAGGCCATACTGGTTGCTGGAGTCAAAACCCTTTCCTGTTAACATACCTCAAACAATTTATAATCTCATGTTCATTTAAAGACCCAAAGGAGACTGGTCAAAGAGAGACAAACCTGATATCTTCTTCCTGATAATAGATTTTTATTTTTATGTAATCTACGTTTGACCTTGCAATGACTGTATAAAGCTACAGTACATAACATTGCCCAGACCCACTCTACTATGTGCCTGCAAACACAAATAGAAATAATTTGGAAATGTTTAAATACACCCTGTATACAATGTTTTTTTTATCTTAATGGTCCTCTGCTCTTTAACATTTACATTATATAGTTGTGTTATGTGTGTCCTTCTCACCCTTTATTGATTTATAAAGCACTTTACCAGTACCGGGGTCTATAAATAATTTCTGATCAATCATAACAAATGAAAGACTGTCTCCTTAGGTATAATGTAGAGAGAATTGAAAGTGCCCTTTGGTATAGACTATCTAAAAATAGATTTCAGACCATAAAGAGCGGCAGTATGTGAGATCATACATTACTCAGTAGTGAGCAAATCCGGTATACATAAATATACATAAGCAAGGCTACACCAAGGGTATGTATGGTACTAAAATCCACTATTTTGGCGAATTCATAATATTATGAAAATAAAGAGAGAAAGAAAATAACAATAGTGTAATAATATTGGCAGGTACAACTAAGACTAAAAGCACCAACCCGCTAATTTCAAAAAGAGCTTCATCACTTTGTTTACGCAAAAGTGCCAAGGACATTTTGTTTGCATGCAAATCATTACCTGCTCTGAGTAACAGCCATGCTTTGTATACAGTATGACTACACAGCATTGTTGGGCTTTGTAGAGGAGGCACTTGGAAAGTATATTTTCGTAGAGAACTGCAAATGTTGGAAGGCAGCAAAGAACAATTGGCAAGAAGATGTGTCTCTCTTAGGTCATAGCTCTGCTGTAGAGAAGAGTTTGGAGTCTGCTTGACATGTACATTTTCCAACAGATTTCTAAAAGCTGAAAGGAGTGTTTATTTTTATAGACATATCACTCTTTCCCTGTGGGAGTCTAAATAACAAATGGAACCTCGGAACAAATTGAGTACATTATATGCTTGTTTGTTCTTTGGGACAAATATAAAAAGTAAAGTTACATAAACTGTACGCATCTAGACAGTATTTGGACAGCCTGTTAATACGGTATTGGAATTCCAAGCTGTTGCAGGGGTTTTAAAATGTCATGCCATATACAACATATAAATATTCTGGGCTGATCAAAGTGAGAAGAGGGGGAAACCATTAAAAAAAATTCTGTATATATATATATATATATATATATTGTGCTTGAGCAAGCTTTGTGTATGTAGGAAATGGTTAAAAAATGATTCACATCGCTCACCAGTTGTTCTAGCCTCCTGCCTTTAAATCTACAGGTGCGGTTCTATGAAACCTGTTGATGTAGCATGTGCTTACTAGTTTGGTACTCTTCCATTATGTGATTTATTCATAAGGAGAGAGACAGAAGACTGTTCAGAAAGGGGAAGTCATTTATACTAACTGGTCTGGTAGGAGAAAAATGTACAAATTAACATACAATGTAAATAACCATTTCATAAACCAAAGCAATATTACTTTTACACAACTTTAAAACATTATGGATTGGATCAAGCAGCAAAGAGGATGCACTGAGACGGAAATTACTATCTCTGTTGTATTAATTGGTTCTGTATAGTTGAAATACATACTCAAAGTATTAGTGGTCAGGAAAAAGAAGGGGAGCCAAAAAGTGTGACAGATCACTTGGTACTGTCTTATGAAGGGGCAGTTTGGAAATACACAGCATCACTGCAATTAAATCTGCCTGTGAAAATGCTTAGTGGCATTTTTCAGGGGAGCCCTGGCAATGGGATGGGGCACAACAGTCCTTTGGGATGCTCTAATTAGAAATTTGAAGCATCCACATTGAATGTGCTGCCTGCTAAGCCAGGTTTACCCCTGAAACTGAATTTTGCTATCAGCTCCTATTATGTCACTATGACAAATCTCTTCAAAAATAATGTCATTTCTTTTTGACATGGTGCAGATGGAAAAGTGTTTTTTTCCCTTTTTTTGTTAGTTTTTTAATTTTTTTTTGCATAGGTGTTATTTTGCAGCGACAGGGTAAAATTCAGCTTACAGTGATCCATCTTTGTGCAGCTAACATGGCTTTCTTCCATTGCTCTGCCTCACTCGGCAATATCTACAGACCCATTGTGATGAACAATCAATGTTTTGATGAATTTACATTTAAACATAAAATGTCTCCTTATATTACCAGATTATGCCAATAACGGATCAACAGGAATGCTGCTAACATAAGCCAAATAATATATGGTATAAATTAAATTCTAGCTTTGGTAATTCCCTTGTTTTGCAAGGGAATTAGGGATTTTGTTTCTCTGCGGTGATGTAACTAATCAAAACTATATATACAGCATACTGATTTTTCCAGGGGCACGTGGTCGGTACTTCCATACATCAGTGTCTTTGTTAATTAGGGGCCCCACAAACCTGTGAGGCCCTGTCCAACCCCTTTCGTAGTGTTCCATCTTACCAAGAAAAGCAATTAAACATCATGGTGGGCCCCAAACATCCTGCATCTTACCCTCTAATTCACATGTACGAACTGAGACATTTCCAGCATACTGTAGTCATAGATCAAGCGTTTAAGGTATAGCAGAAACTGTTAAAAAAAGCTTTTTTGTCCTTGTTAATTAAGTTGCTATTTCTATTTTACATATTTTCCTTTAGCTCACTGCCTGTAATAGATGTGTGAGGTTCCCATAAAAGGAGGATAATGTCTACACAGGCTCTTTGCGGTAGACTTATGGAACAAGTTATTTGGAAAGTGATAGTGTATCAATTTGTAAAGAATCTCCCTCTTCACCGGGACAGAAATCATTGCATATGTAAGAGATGGCAATGCATTTCAGGGGGGATAGTTAGAATTGCTTGTTTAACTATATTGTGTGTGCTGTCCTTGCATGGCGATAATGGGTGTGGGAGTGGGGATAGTGATTACTCCAAGTAATATGACTAAAACACATTCTGCCATTCACATTTTATTCCATAAAAATAACAAAATGTTTATTCATGCTACAGAACAAGTATATTTCCAAGATATCAGCATATAAAGGTTTTTAGTTTGCCTGCACTGACAAGGAACAGTTGGTAGAATAATTACTCTGTCTATAGCCAGTGAAGATGAAGTCATCACCTAAGTGTAATTCAAAACATATCTAGTGATTAATTCTGGCACTTGGGTGGTAAGGACTTGTGCCAATAGGTTTATATATGTGTTTTAACTGATTAGTTTCCTGAAACAAATTGTGTTGCCATAAGCATTTCGATTTAGCAAGTATGACTGCTTAACACAGGGTCCAAAAAATATTGTGTTTGTGTGATTTCAGTTGTCATCTGAAAAAACAGCCTTGTCTAATAATTGAGGTCGTCTTTTATTTAGACCCCAGATCCGCAGCTTAGCCAACTAAACCAAGAGGCTTGTCACTCACTCACGCCCTCTCACATGCTCTCTCACAATCTCTCTCACACTCACGTTCTATCAGTGTCTTCCTGCCTTCTCCACCGATTGCTTCTGACCCTCCTTTCCTGCAGCTCTTGTCTTTTCTTGTTCTTCTTTCTTCATTCTCATCTCTCCACGTATGGGCCCCACAGAGCCCTGATCTCAGCATCATTTAGTCTGCTTGAGATTACATGAAGAAAAGAAAGCAACTGAGGCTGCCTAAATCCAGAACTGTGGTAAGTTTAACAAGATGTTTGGAACAACCCACCTGCCAAGCTCTTTACAAACACTGTGCATAGCAAGAAGGGTTGATGGTGGTTTGAAGGCAAGTAGTCACATCAAATATTAATTTGATTTAGATGTTTTTCTGTTCAATAACTTTGTATTTTGTTAAATGTCTACATGTCTATTTCTGAAATCATTCTTACTTTACAGCATTTTTTTCTCCTGAGTTAATGCACACCAAAGTTAATACACCTGTGGTCACTATTATGCCTCTGTAATGATTCCATAACCATATCCCTAATTTGATATACCTGTTATGTACAACATTCGTCAAAGAAACGCTGCTACCTTCCTGTGTCTAGTCTCACACAGGCAGAATATATACTCAGGTAATAATCATTTTTATTGGCTCCATTGAAAAATAGAAATGAAAGTGGAGGAAATTCTTCTCTCCTTTGGGAAGTCCTTGGCCCTTTTTATTTCCCGAAAATGATCTGCTAATGATCCCAAGTCGGAATGTGTCTTATGCAAGCAGTTTGCAAATTGCCTGCCAAGAATCTTTTATATTATAACTGACCAAGAAGTGGAAGACACTGGAAGCTGGCTGCCTCCTCTGCTTTTTTTGATATATAAACTGTGGTTCAGTTCACAACCATTGCTTGTTTGAATCAAGCATTGGCTAGTCACCTATTTGATACAATAGTGAAACTAAGTTGAAGCTGTGTAGTCTGTGACATTTTTCAGATGCTGGAGAATATTTTTTAAAACAGAAAAAAGAATAAAAATCCAAAATAGGTTGCACACCCTTCTATGCTAACATTCGCAAAAAAATGACTCATATATTTACTAACATATTACTTGCTCATAAAATGTACATGCAAGTGCAAACAAATTTCCATTTTGCATGTTTTACAATTTTACCGTTTTTAATTTTAAAAAATTACAGCTTGCGTGTCCTCTCCTACTAAACTGTTAAAAGCCCATATTAACCAAGGGCAGATGAAACACATTATTCAATGCTCAGTGGGATAGACAACAATGATATTAAAGAATATACCCAAAGGGAGAAACTAAGCCCATTCTATGCCTTCCCCATGCCCCCATCATATGCCCAAACATATGGGGTAGGATAATAGGTATATGCCCCTGGCTCCCATACTGTGCAGCTGCCCCTTTTGTCCCGCGTTGAAGATGGCCCTGTGTAAATGCACATTGTATTAGGTCATGGTAACCTGTTTTCTCTGGTGAGGTCAATGGAAGCAATAAAGCCCACTTGTCTCTTTACCTAGCAGAACAGGAATCTCATGCAGGACACAAATGTTACTTAATATGTATATTGGCAGGCATAATACCAGCTCTCTCCATTATCTTTCAAGTCCAAACTCTATAAATTTGTTCTTCTGAGGCTTTATGTACGCTTGAACTCATTTTTATTTAGATCCCCACTGTTTAATCACAATCACCTCATTGCTCAAACATCCAGATGCATTGTTACTAGCTTCTTGTTGTTAACTGCCGAAATGTAATTGTGACCCCTTATTCTCTTGACACTTTAACTAGGATCCCTTGACTACACTGCCTATGGGTATTTGAACAGAGATGATCCGCACCCTCTTGTAGCACACTAGTAGTTAACACAGATAATATCGAGCGGGCTTGCTCAGTAGGGTACTTCCCAATTGAGCCTTGGGCAGAAAAGAAGGGGTGGAATGGGTCTGTAGCTAAGTAATCATGACACCCTGCCAGCACTTACATGTGGCTCTTCAATAACGTAATGCATTTTTTTCTGTTTTATAGCTAGCTGCAAAATTGAAACATTGAAAATAATATATCCTGGAATGAGGCATAGGACATAAAAGCGAAGCAGTCTGTTAAGAGAACATGTAGAATTCTTATTTGGTTTTATCAGCTTGGGGGAAGTCCAATGAGAAAAAAAATATTCAGTATTCAAATTGAGCATAGCATACAGTTTATTGTGTATAATGAAAGTTGGATTTGTCAAAACATGTTTTTATCCTCTCTTGTTTCAATAACCTTAATTTATCTGTAGACCTGGAGACTGCCATTATTGTCAGTCATGTGATATTTTGGGTGACTTTCTCTGCACATTCACCACACTGAGAGACGTCTTTGTGGTAATGCTATAAAGTTCTTTCTTACTTAAATTGTGTCTTTTTTGCAATTTAGTGAATGATGGTGAACCTATAGAATGACAGTGAAGAACTGCTGTTACTCAGGGTTATGTCGCTATTTGGACTGGACGATATAGGCGGGGCTGGCCCAAGGCAAAATGCCGCCTGGGGCAAAGTTTAAAATGCCGCCCCCCCCTTATCTACCCTGCCGCCCCCCATTATCTACCCTTCCTCTCCCTCCCTATTATCTACCCTACCCCCCCCTTGTACTTACCTTTCAGCAGTCGGTGCCGGCTTGTAATGCTGAGCGCCGGAAATGACATCATCTTCCAGCGCTCAGCATTACAAGCCGGCACCGAGACTGAGCTAGAGGGCTCGCAGAGGAGAGAGAGAGAGGGGTGCCGAGCGGGTACTGACAACTTGGTAAGTGAAAACCACTCGGCGCCCCTCTCTCTTCCGCTTTAAAAAAAAAAAGGGCTTGGGGCGGCAAAGTGCCGCTCCTTCAAAAGTGCCGCCTGGAGCAGTTGCCCCACTTGGCTCCATTGTCGGGCCTGCCCTGGATATAGGGACCCTGAGCTATCCATACCCTGGGATCAGCCCGAAAATATAGACTTAAGTGTCAGGAGCTGGGTCCATACAGATGACTGTAATGACCCAGAGCGCCCAAAGATGCTGTTCAGGAGTTATTGTGCAGTAGCGGAGTAGGACAGGGCCTGGTGCAGAGCGTCTGCACTCACCCGCGTGTTGGGCACCTAGGGTTGTAAAGCCACATACCAGCACCCTGACATAGCAGCTGATGTTGTCCAGAAGAAAATAAAGTGATATCCTGCAGGCACCCTGGACCAGGCATGAGACATAGCACAACAGATGAATGTGCAGGATGCTGCAGGCTGGGAGTATGGAAGCTAAGCAGAGTACAGAGCTGAAGCTAAGAGCAAAACCGGAATCAAGGAATCAGAAGCACATAACAGAGCATATGGAAATCCAGGAATGGATTACAGCAAAAGGGGAACTCTAGCGAGACTGGCGGGAACTCTAGCGAGACGCAGCTCCGCAGCCTGAATGGAGCCTGCCATTAGGGTTATATGGACATTACTATGCTTGGTGACCAGATAGTGGTTCCGGTCTTGTTTCATCTCGCCAGCGCTAGATTCGTCCATCGCTGAATAGGATAACCGTGGCGTCTCGGATCGCAGGAAGCACGATTTGGCGGGTGTATCCAGTCGGGGTACAGGTCGTCCCGCCACAAGTAGATAGGCCAAAAAAAGGGTGTTTCACTTTTTAACAGTATTGAGGGTTCAAACTTGACATATAACAGACCAGTATTCCAGCCTTTGAGCTTATGACATAATTTTTGGGGGCATATTTTATATCCCTTTGTCTAATCTAAATCTACAAAATATATTTATTCCAAGATGAGTTATCTCCATTATACACATATAAAAAGTATTAAACTGAGATTGTAATCAATGCTGATTTATTCTGTGACGCAACTAAATGTACCATTAATTATGCAGAATCACTATTTTGTTATCACATAATTGCTGTTAATACAACATCCTTGATTGAGCTTGTATATTTAAAAATAAATTCACATCCGCTCCTAAAAGAACTGATTATATGAAGACACAGAACATCTATTTTTGCAGATAACATTTAAAAATGGTACACTCCTATGCACTTTTAAACACTGTTTTGTATAGTCTATTAATGTTTCATTGACGACTAGGTATTTGTAATCTTTTTGTATCCTGAAAATCAAGCTATTTCTGGCAATATTCTGTCCCAAGGTGGGGCAGAAGTGATGGGAGGGGTGAGAGAAAGTTTAAGGGAGTTAGGTGGAGAGTGAGAAAGTACGGGAGTTAGGTAAGGATTGAGTATTCATGTATGCTACAGTGAGTGTATATGTGTAAGTGTGTGTGTGTTTAACCTGATTGTATAGAGTATATGTGTAAGTGTGTGTTATGAGTGTGTGTAAGCATGAGTGTACGTATGTGTAAGTGTGTATGTGTTATCATCAGGCCCGGACTGGGACAAAAAATAGGCCCAGGCATTTAACCCCTTCAGTACCGGGACGTACCTGGTACTTCCTGGTTAACAGTCACTGGTAGACCGGGACGTACCAGGTACGTCTCCTCCAAAAAACGCCCCCACATCACCACAATCGCGGTGATCGTGGGGGCGCTGCTGCTGCTGTCTGCCCAGGACTCCTGGGCAGACAGCACAGCCTGTCTAAGACCGCCCCCAAGCCTACGATCACTCCCACGGAGTGATTTTGTAGGCAGAGACAGCGATTTCAGAAAAATCTGCAATCGCGGTTTCAGCTGCCACAGGCAGCTTCAGGGAAGGGGGGGGGTGTTGAATGGGTCACCACACAAGTGTGGGGGCCTGATCCAACACCCCCCTGCTGCCTGATCGCTCCATGAGAGCGTCAGTGCAGCGTTAACCCCTTCAATGCCGCGATCGCGGCATTGAAGGGGTTAATTCCCATTTTGTAGGGGGCTCTGCTGCTGGTGGTCTGCCTGGAAGCCCAGGCAGACCAGCAACAGCAAAAACGACCCCCCAGAAGTCCTCTGATCAGTCCTGTAGGACTGATCAGAGAGACTCCTCCCCTACAATCTCCAGTCTATTGGAGATTGTGTCCCAGCTGCCAGAGGCAGCTTCAGGGACAGGGAGACAGGGTTCTTTGGTCTCATGTGGAGACCAGACCCCCCCACCCTTCCTCAGTTAACCCCTACCCCACCTCTTCCTCAATTAACCCCTTCAATGCTGCGATTGTGTATGACCCCCATCGCAGCATTGCAGGGGTTAATATTAGTCCCCACAAGCTTGTGGGGACTAAATATCAGTCAATGCTGTGCTTCAATGGAGCATCAGCATTGAAAGAGTTAAAAAAAATGTAAAAAAATTTATAATAATAATTAAAAAAATAAATGAAAAAAATTAATAAAATAATAATAATAATAATAAAAAATAACAGCACTGACCTGAAAGTCCAGGGTGCTTCCAGGTCAAATGCTGGGCTGGGCTGATCAGATCGCTCCTGGCCAATAGGAGTGATCGGATCATTATGGCAACCCACGGATGACCCTGCTCTACAAAGAGAGAGGGATCATCTAGGGTAATAATGAAAAAACACAAATTATTAATAAATGAAATAATCATAATTATTACCTGATCACTTGTCGGTGACATTTTAAGTCGCTGATTATTGATCGGTCTCCCTGATTGATGTCAGCGGCCTAAACCTGTCACTTACAAGTAATCTGATGAAAAAAAATATTTAAAGAAATGTAAATGCACATGTTCCAGTTTTGCCCTGATAGCTTCCTCAAAAAGTGCATGAACTATGCATGTGAGGTCTTGTTGGAATCAGGGGATCTTGGTGAACAAAATGTGGTGTTTTCTTCCACTGTTGCACTTATGGTGTGCAAGAAATTCGGTGCAACATTGAAATGTATGCGTTAAAAAAGCAGTAAAATAATTTCCCTGTGAAGTTTGGCAGACATAAGTGAAGAAATGGCTAGCTGAAAACTGTCAAAACTACCCTAGTTGAACACCTTGACTTGTCTACTGTTCATAAATATATACTTTTATGGGGTAATTTACAGTGGGGGGCTTCCAAAATGTCCCAAATGGGATATGGGCCCAGGAAACCAATTTCTGAAAATTCCAAATGTGAAAACGAAAATGCGCATGTTCCAGTTTTGCCCTCATAGCTTCCTCATAATATGAAATCTAAAGCAACATTGCAACATATGCAAAAAAACCAAAAAAATATAAAAATACCTCAAAATTTGGCAGCAATTGGCGATAAAATCCCTGTTTGAAAAGTGTCAAAATGACCCTAGTTGTACACCTTGACTTATCTACTTTTCATAAACATATAACTTTGGGGGGATAATCAGTATCTGTGACAACTATTGCAGTTATTAGACTACCATGCCAAATTTGAAAAAAATTACATTTCAAAAACGTGATGCATGCCTTGCAATATTTGCCCTATACTGGTCAAAATAGATAAAAATCCTGGCCATGTTGGGTGGTTTCCAAATCAGGACAACTTAATGAATATATTTGGGATAATTTTTTCCCATTGGTTCAATGTGTGTACAATTTGTATGTATACAAAACTGTAAAAAAATGCGTTTATTTAAAATCCAGTTTATTTCAAACAAAACAATGTACTACCCAGCTTAATATGGTTTCAAATGAAAGCCCTACTTGTGCTGAAAAAAACAATATATGATTTGTGTGGGTGCACCAATTGATAAGAGAGAAATTACAGTTGAAGAAAGACATGGCAAAAACACAAAAACGGCTCCGGTCCTTTAGCGACACGTTAGTATCAAAATCCCGGTCCTGAAGGGGTTAAGCCAGAGCAGCCCATTTTTATTTATTTATTTATTTATTGTTAAAGCCCACCCTTCATGTACCATCTTTGCATTTACTCACTCATTCACACAAATCATTAACACATTAATTAATGCAGTCTCACAAATCATTCAAGCAATTCATCCACACATTTATTCATTCATTCATTCTCATACACATTCACACTACCCCTTCTCCCCATCTTATCTGCCCCTTCTATGTACCCCCTTCCCCACTTCTCAATATGTATCCCCTCTCCCCATTTCTCACTATCTAACCCTCCTCTGCCCCTTCTCACTGCACCCCCCTCCCTCACCCTACTTACCTTGTTGCTGGAGCAAGCAGCAACTGCGTTCGGGACCGCGGCAGGGCTGGATTGACTTAGGGGCTGATGGAGCTGCAGCTCCAGGCCCCTACCTTAAAATAGGCCCAGTCAGTCAGGACCTCTACGGCCGCATTAACGCAGGGCCCCTTAAGCCCGCCGCAACTGCGACCGGGTCTGCCACTCTAAGGGGCCGGGAAGCCCCCACCAGGGCCGGCCTTAGAGGTCTGCGGCCGCACAGGGCTTAAATTAAAACATCGGGGTTTTTTTTTTAACTTTATTTAACATCCTCCATGCCCCTTATGCCCTGCGTTAATGCGGCTGTAGAGGCCGCATAGGCCCAGTCAGTCCGGTCCTGACTGGGCCTATTTTAAGGTAGGAGCCTGGAGCTGCAGCTCCATTAGCCCCTAAGTCAATCTGGCCCTTCCGCGGCCCGGTGTGCCCGATGGCCAGTCCGGGCCTGGTTATCATGAATGCGTATGTGTAAGTGCGTGTTAGTATAAGTAAATGTGTGAAAGTTTGTGTAAATATGTGTGCCAGTGTGTATGTTAGTTATCGAGGGAAAGGGGCGATAGGGTCACTTGGCCTTACTTGTCCAGTACCAGATGGTGCCATCCTTTCCCTGAAGTGGGGTAATTTTGTTGCAGGCATTTCATCACTAATATTTTCCACATATTAGTGGCAACATCATGTTTTTTCCCCACATACAATGCAGGGTTTCTTTTTGTTTCTTGGTGAAAAAAATAAGCAACTGCAGAAAAAAACACTGTTTTATGATCACTCCAAGTTAGTCTATGTCAGGACTCGGGTGATCAGGTCGGGTAGGAGCCCATGCGCAGGGGATACTTGGGGTTCAGTCTGTAACCCACGGTGCATGATTATGCAAACAAAGACACCACAAGCAGAAATCCAGGTAATGCAGTGTATTTTATGTTTATAACAGGACCAGCAAATAAGGGTAATACAGTCCAAGCAAGAAACCGGACGTATGGCAAAATAAAATACCGGTAATAAGTCTTTTGGCAGGGAGCCCGCTTGGAGGGGCACGAAAGGCACACAGCCCGCTTGGAAGGGTACGAAAGGCACACAGCCCGCTTGGAAGGACACAAAGCAGGGAGTCCACTTGGAAGGACACAAAGCAGGGAACCAGGAACAGTACAGGTGCGGAGCCACAGCAGGAAGGTCCATAGACTTCAATACAAAGGCCCTGATGAAGGGCAGGGCAGGTTCATAAAGGCAGGGTACTCCAGGTAACAAGGCCCAGCTGGATGTATGGACTAGGGCTCAACCCAGGTAACAAGGCACACCTGATCCCAGCAATTGAGTTTTGAGTGCTCCAGAGGGCGGAGGGTGGCCACTAGTGGTAGCAGATTTCTATACCACAGGTATGAAAAAGCCATGGTTCAGGCAGTGAAAAAGTGGTTCCTGACAGTCTAATTGTCCACTCAGTACAAAGTATCTTCAAAAAACATTTTCTTTTGAAAAGTAGTAAACCCAGCATGGTATAGGGAGTCCTTTGTTTGCTGTTTGCCGCCCCATGACATCTCTGTCATTGGGGCTGTAGAATACATGCACACATTCTGAGTGATTGCAAGTGTTAGTCTGTGAGGTATTATGGCACAAGACCCTACTGGGGTCTCTACCATATGAAGGGATTCCCCAGTGACCTCAGCTATGACTTTTGTTTCAGCATTTAAATTCCTCTTAAATGGAACTGCCTCAGTTAGAGCACCATTACACCATTACATTCAATCTGACTGCTAGGGATCTCAATTTTTGGGCCCAGCTGTCGGAGGGAAGATCAGGCTTTAGCCTTCCCAATGCAAAAGGATCATGACGTAGGGGATATGTCCTTGATCCTTAAGGTTCTTTGTGGCGTATCTCCTATACCCAAGGTCATGAAGAGGTTAATGAACATGACAAAGATGGGAAATAGTACAACGCAGTAATTTAGATTTAGCTTTAAATACAAAATGGTTGTCCAGTCAGTTTTATCCTGTGATTATTGTATTTGTTTCAGGAAAATACAAATTTGTCTCACACCCCACCAGAAACAGAGGCGAGGGTGTGTGTAAGGCACATACTGTCCGGCGTACGGTACGCGCCGTCCGAGGTCTGGGACGTACCTCCCAGGGTAGACCCCGTCTGCTCGCGGCAGGTGCCCTGTCCCTGTCGCCGGCTCGGGCGGCGTCCACACGGGGAGCCGGGGAACACGTCGGCGACGCGGTCCAGGTCCCCATGAAGGGGGCGGCGCTTCGGCACGCCGCCCTAAGTTCTTATCCTCTTGCTAACTGTGTGCAGGAGGGAGGGGGAGGAGTGGGGGTAGAGGCTTCCCCTGGAGGGGCGGCACCTCTGGTGCCGTCTCACAGGAAAGAGGTGGTTGGGGGCGGAACGGAGGGTGGAGATCTAGACGTGACGTCAGACGCCCCGTCTGAGATCTTTATAAAACCTCCAAGCTCCCTTATGTCGGCGCTCAGATATTCTGAGACGCTCTGTGCCCTACACAGCGTTCCCCGTACTGTGCTCCTCAACCTATTTGTATCCTGATTGTCCCTATCTGTTGCCTGACCATTGCCTGTGACCTGATTACGCTATTTGATTGCTGCCTGAACCTGATCTCTGCCTGTGACCTGACTACGTTATTTGTATGCTGCCTCTACCTGATTTATTTAATTGTGTAAGACTTAATATTCCCATGTGCAGCAGATGTCATGGAAATTGTAGGGTTGTTATGGTTCTTATTGTTGGTTGAAATATGTTGCCTGGATTCCCATTATTTGAATGTATTTCATTTTTGTTTTTAAAGCCAAGAGTTTAACCATGAAACATTTTTTGTGCCTACATTTGTCTTTGTGTGTAAATAAGGTCTGGTGGAGTATAGTATTGTAGCTAAATCAACTTGCAAATCAACTTTTTCCTAAACCTTGCTAACTGAAGTCGGGTTGAATTCCTCACATGCCATCAACTGCAACTTGTAAAATTACCCCCTAGTATAAAAAGCCTTTAAAATAAAATAACTACAATTAAGAAAAGAAAAAACACAGGGGTCCCCAGGACCACAAATTAACCAAGAAATGGCCAATGTGTCCTCCTGTCTTCTGCCACCCCACCTGCAGGGGGTGGGAGCTAATGACCTCCTACAGGTTGTACCTTCTAGGTGTGAAATTCATTTTGACTGTTCACCTTCTTACCACTCAAAGACTGTATTAGATGCACCTTAACCTCTCACCCCCACCATGTTGCGTTCCTTTGAGTTGTTGAGGAGGAAAGGTATTTTGAGGAAGGCCCTCCTAGTATTTTATTTTTGCAGTTTGTTATTTAATGTAATGTACTACTTGTTATGCTCTCATTATACAACAATGTAGAATATGATGGTCCTATATAAATTAATAATAATCATATATGTTAACATGTATATCTTGCAAAGTGGAAATATCTATTTCCCTGTAAATAGGGTATGATTCTAAGCATCGGTGTTATTTATCTTTAGACAGCAATGATCAACACATTGCTCAAGCTATGTATTTAATATTTTTAAAATATTTCATTTTTTTGTTCTTTTTTAAGCATATTTGTGATTTTGAGACTTTCCTTGTAAGAAAGTCGGAACACTGCTTTGTACAGCAAATACAAAAAGCAACAATATTTATAGAGTATCTGACCAACTACAAATTCTAAGAATGTGTCCCTCAACATAATACATTTATATTAAACAAGCTTAAAAAAAAGGAAAAATTAAGGTAAATGCATTCATTGAATGCCAAATAGTTTTTTTTTTCCTTTATTATTTTTTTTATTATTATTTATTGTTTTATATAGCGCCACCAAAATCCGTAGCACTGGATTTTGGCATGTAAATTTAACATAAGTGATGTAAATAGTTAAAAAAGGTTTTAGAAATGGGGGGACTTATGCTGTTGTCTAATGTTGAGGCCCATTTCCATGGTGAAATCAAGAGAAATAAATGAGAGATACAGCAGAGCAATCCAGAATGGTGAGGTATAGCCCTCATCTCATGTGTTTGCAGCAAATTACTAAGGGAGTGAACCTTTTGCTCTTTCCCTTTTTTCACCCTCCCTTATTTTGCCTGAGGTGCCCCATTGTCAAAATCTGAAGTCTTGCCTTACTTGTTATTGTTATCCGTATTGGACTTAAACACATATGTATTTTATTAACTCACAGGGGCCGATAAAATGTCATCACTTATTTGACTGAGAAAAAGTAATTGGAGGTGCTGCTTGCAATCACGTTTTGTTTTTTTTATGTTTAAGGGGGGCAGGATAAAATGGCTTGTGCTGGCCGCTTCCAAGAATTATATGCTAGGTGAACATCATCATCAGCGTGGCTGCAAATCTACATTACAATGTTTGGAAAAGGGGTGGAAAGAAAAACTAATATATCTAGAGGCTACACATTATCGTAGATAGAAAATCGAGAAAATGACTTTTTAATTCAGTGCAGTCAACATATCCCTGTAAAAAGGAGGTATTGTGTCCATGATGTGTTCTGTGATTGGAGAATTGAGATTGGTTTTCTTTGTTGATGATCGTACAATGGTTTTTTTTTTTCTCCATCCACGTTACATTTTTTAAGCTTTATTTGGTGGCTTATATCAGCACAGCGCTTTGGGCATTTGGTTTCAATAGTTGTTTTGGGCATAATAGTCGAAGCAGTGACCCACATATAATAAAAAAATAAAAGTTCCAAACCAAATAAAAAAAAAAAAACACCATGAAATATTTGTTAAGGAAGGAATTACAGGGTTCTTTGTTGGATATGAGATCCCAATAAAAAGGACCACACTCATGAATCCTCTTTTTCCAGCAGAAGTGTTCTCTTGTGCGAAATGCATGAGGTGCATTTATATGTGAAATGCTATCTGCTGATTTATCTACCTTATTGTAAACCGAATAAGCTCTGGATTTTTATTGTAGGATTCAGATGTACTTCTCCTTATTTGGATTTTCAGTGCTACAGAGAGCTACAGGGCTCAAGAATCAATATGATCTTAATACGTTCACATTTTTCCTGATCTAAATACTCAAACTTTAATCAGTCCCTGGTCCCATCTTAGATTCAGGATAGTCTTATGCTTATCCCAAGTCCTACCCTTCATTAGCCTCATCCACTTCTACTGGGGGGTAAAACTTTCTTACATTACATCTAATGTTGTAATGTTGATAGAAATTCCCACCATCCCGGCAGTATGGTTGTACCTGCAGGCACCCTGACATCTCTAACAGAGTGCTGCCATAGTATGAGAGAAAGTCTGGAACACCCAATATTAACATAAAATCAAGGAATTCACTTGATCAGAGCCATGGGCTTTTCTTTACAATAGTGGAATTAAATACCCATATATTGAAAATGTTATTTTTTTCTGAATACAATATTGAAGAGGTTGTGAAGAGATAACATGGCCTTAGTGAAAAGAATACATTTATAGGTACCATACCCTTGTTGGTTATGTATCAAGAAGAGACACCGGTAGCTGCTAGTGCAACATTAGGATTTACTTGTGTGGATAAAGCTGTAAACATCAGTTACTTGAAACAACAGTCAGCACACCAAGAGAAAAGAAGAATGAAGAAGGAACATGACTGTAGGTGCTGTAACTGTACCAACAACTTGACAGGCATGTACAAACAGTAATCAGAACTGCACAGCGCCATCTACAGCTCAAGTGCTATACATAAATATTATACAGTACATGCTGTTGTATTTCCCAGCAACCCTGACTGTATGTAAAAATATCACAGTACATTCTGATGTGCAGGTTAAGCAATGGCTTAGGGCCCTATTGGTTGGAAGGTGCTGAAGGGGTGGGCTACAAATTTATGCCACTATAATCTACCTTTAATAATTAAACTTGATTACAGGTGATTTTGATGCTTAGTTTACAGATAATGCTTTTGTCATTTTTTATTGTAAATATGGCCCTTTCTTTTCATCTTATTCCTCCAAAAACATAGAGATGCCACAGAATATATCAATGTATTATTTCATTTTCTGACCCTTTAATAATATATGAAGTTTGATTGTTACTGAAGAGATTTAATAAGCGTTAGGTATTTTTAGTGCAGCTACATCAGTTGCATTTATTCTGTGCGATATAAGAAGCAGAATGAACTACTTATATAAAGGAAGAATATAATAACATCTCAACATGTAGCACCTGTTATGTCACAGAACAATGCATGATCCATGAGTATTACTGCAGCACATTGTTATCGTCAGTAATGCTCACTGACGCATTTCATGTACAGACCTGCTAATCCGCTATTGACAGTTGAGCTGTGATTCTCCTCCTTATTACTCTCTTAAGCGTTGTTTAGACCATGTGATACACCGTCCTCTTATGTCATTTATTTCCTATTAAACAGCTCGTTTTGACTTTACTTGACTGTTTTATCCAAGTCTTTAGTTCTATAAACTAAGATTTAGCTAGAGAAATTGGGTAAATACTGAGATACTGTTATATACCTAACACACATAATGTATTTCACATCGGTCTGTTATTAATGCTCTTGAGTTTCAAAACATACGATAACGTTCAAGATATGCAACTGGCTGTATATAAGGAGTAATTATATGGTTATTTTGAACCTAGCAGTGTCCAAACCATCCTTTTCTTTCTTTTTTTCATTATTCATATGAATACTATGACTTTCATTTGGGGAGGCATAATGCCGCTGCATAGTTCCCAGGTGCCCCTTTTTAGGAGGGACAGTCCCTCACTATAATATGAAACAGTGGCTTTCCTATTAGAGATGCAAATAATGAATGTAATAATTTTACCATGCCGATTCCCCAGATAGGTAAAGAAAATGAACTGAGTAAACAAAATACAGCCTTGTGGTTAACAAGTTCATTGCCAGGCACTCCGCAGAGTTAGAAGCTACACTGGTGCCAAGAGCAGACTACTGCTGTGTCTTGCTGCCATGTGAACATTCCTCCCTTTTGTGTAAAAGAAATGATTTGGCAAATTGAATTTTTATTTTAAAAAACCCAAATTAAATAAACACACATGAAATTTGCAACTTTTTCTTCCTATGTGCAGGGCCAAATGGTTTGTTTACAAATTAGTTGTTCTAAAGTAAGTGTGAACTCCCTCGCCTGCTGAGTGACATAGCAAGAATGGCTGTTGGAGAGTGTGACAGCTGTTTGGTTTACTTAGAGATCAGCCCGTTCCTGAGACTAGTTAAGGAATTATAACCGAGATTGTGATTCTACAATTGTCTAAGTTTTACTCACGCTGGTGTATTTACTATGGACGCTGTCCTAGGCTTGACCTAGGGAAGCACCACTAGCAGCTCCTCTACGCCTGCTGTTCTTACTGAGGCCTGCCGGGATATGATGTCATATCCCGGCACTCAGTGTATTAAAAGTATACAGAGCTTTTCTGGTATCCTATGGAGCGTTTGCTGGCTCAGCAAAGTCTTTACATTCTCTTAATGGGCCCAATACAGAGATTTCCCTTGTATTTGGTTTGTTGAGCAACGGTACACCGGAGCTCCTAATTTCCCAAGAGAGAGATCTGCCCCACCAGTTTTGTGGCAACAATTATTTTTTTATTAACATTATAATAAAAAAAGACATACGTTACTGAAGGAGATCAAACTATTTAAAAAGGTATATTTAAGCATTATTTTGCACAGTTTTTCTATACACAAATTAGGTTAAATAGAATACCGTGATCTTTCATGTAATACACTGTGAAATAAACTCAACAGCTGTGAAATTATTCCGAAAAATGTCATGATGCTCTTAGTTCCTCTTTTTCAACAAGGCCAAATTAGAAAATATTTATGAGCAGACATGTCATAGAAGTCCTGTATTAAAACTTTAGAGACCTCTTAGGCACTTAAATTATTATGTTTTGATGTATTTGCACAATATATATTTACCTTACGCCCAAACCAACATCTGAATCAAATATTTCACTTTATGCCCGATCAACATTAAAATTGGAAAGAACAAATAGATCAAATAGATCAAAGAACAAATAGTAACTCCATGGCTGACTTTTGTCCGAGAGTCCCAAACTATTAGCATTCCAAGACTTGGAAAAAAATACACAGTTTTGGTTATTATTATTATTATTATTATCTTTTATTTAGATAGTGCCAACAATTTACGCAGGTTACGCACGTGACCTTAGTTACAGTGTCAAAAAGGTTAAGTTGACATTTTAGGCTTCATTAATGTAATTAAAAGTAACTAAGAGATAATGTTTTTAATGAAATCACTTTTTAGTCAAAATAGCCAATGTCCAAATCCTATTTCCCAAAATTGTTTACTTGCATCAGATTCAGCCCCATTCATATTCATCTAATTATTGCCCAATAACGAATTCTAATCTGTGTAGGTGTTTGCGACGGCAGCTGGAACCAGCCCTACGAGGTAGAGTTTTAGTTACATTCGATGTGGCTAATTTTTGTATATCTATGTTGTAAAACATTTATGTGTATCTATCTCCTACAAAGACCTGTAAGAGTGTATATATTTTTACTTTTATCATAAGCGCTACTGTACCTAACCGGACACATCCAATAAATGAATGCACTGAAATCTGCACAAACAGCCACAATAAAAACATGCTATCCTAGATATACATTACTTTAAGAAGGTTATACTTGGCTTTACAACTTAAATAGACCTTAATGCTTACTTTTTCAAAATTCTGTAAAGACCATTTTATGTAATTATTGTTGCATTATACAAGGTTTTTTTTAACCAGACGCTTTGGATACTCGGGTTAAATCTCGTAAGTTCCCAAGTATTGTCTTCAACTGCTTCTTTATGCTCCCAGGTATCCTCAGGCCTAAAGTCAATAAGTCTTAAAGATGTACCTCATTTCAGAAATGTTTTTGTAAACGTTAGGGCCAATGGATAACAGAATATTTATATGTAAATTATATATATATATATATAAAAGGGTTATCTGTTATGTACTAATAAGCTTAAAGAGGGAATATGTAGGGGGCGTGGCTTGGATGGCGAAGGAATAGGACGCACGGCTGTGGAGCTCCCCCAACTTTCATACCTTTCTACGGCAAATACAACTATCCTGAATCGCTTTGAGCTCCCTTTTTAGACAATATCTCCTTTGAAGATGTCCACGCATAAATCTAAACCGACTACTCACAACTATTTTGACCCGAAGCCGAGGAGAAAGGCGGCTTCCCGCGCTTTACTAGCTGCTCGCGGTGTGGAGGAGGATGGCGACGCCATGCTGCCCTCGGCCGAGCCTGACATATCCCACTCTCCGACTCCATCCACGGATGACCCCGACGATCAAGCGGTCACGGTTTCCTCGATGAAACTGCTGCTTGATGAAATGCGCCACAAATTCCGCCAAGATATTGCGGAATCGCTTTCGAGTGTTCATAAAGATTTACAGGATCTTGGGGACCGCACACATCACTTGGAAACCAAGATGGATGACTTCTCCGAGGCACATAACTCTATTGCGGATGTTTGTAACTCTCTAACATCGGAGGTAGAGACCCTCCGCTTGAAACTTAGTGATTTGGAGGATCGCTCTCGCCGAAACAACGTTCGCATTCGAGGTATCCCGGAGGACGTCACTCCGGATCACCTGAGATCCTACGCGGTCTCTTTGATCCAAACTATATTGAATCTCCCGCAATCGGAGGAAATCTGCATTGATCGCATCCATCGCTTGCCTCGACCTAAAACCCTTCAAGGCTCGCCCCCTCGTGATGTTATTCTTCGCCTTCATTTTTATGAACTTAAAGAAAGGCTCATGTCAAAGGTGAGATTCGCTAAGAATATTTCCGACCAATATACTCACCTGCAATTCTTTAATGATCTATCCCAATACACATTACAACAGCGCAGATCTCTCTCACTTATAACTGCAACATTGCGCTCCCACAAAATTCTCTACAGGTGGGGCTTCCCCACTCGTTTGCTGATCACACGAGATGGTCTACCATACTCGGTCCGATCTCCCAAGGAAGGCCTAACTCTGCTGGCGACCTGGGGTCTGGAAACCGCTCAACCCCGCATTCCATCGACTCCCATGAAGACACCACCTACTACAACATCTCCTCAACGGTTCACCCGGGACTGGACTGTGATTCCTGTTCAACGCTCGGTACCACAAGATTAACTGCCTGGTGTGTGGACTCTGCTCATCTTCCTTCTGGACTCCTTACCTGCCTCCTGTTACTTCGCCATACCGGACTGCGTGCATATCTTGATGACAGCTCGGGAGGACGTCTGCGATCTTCTGCTCCGCTCTATTGATCCGACGCTGATCTGTTCTTCTCTCGGCTTTAGTCTTCATATGCTACGGTTTGGTTTCTGTGTCGAACTTCCATTGTTTTCTCGTATTGTTGGTTTTTCTGGTTTTATTTTGGGGGGTTTTATGGGTTTTTACTTTTGATTTTTGGTTTTATTATTATTATTTTTTGATTGATGGTCAGCTGACGCCGTTTTGCTCTCCTACACACCTCCCCCCCCCTTTTTTATTTTTTTTTTTTTTTTTTTTTTTTTTTTTTTTTTTTTTTTTTTTTTTTTTTGTTGTTTTGTTTTTTGTTTTGTTTTTGTTTTTACATAGCTGGTTGGCAACCCGAAACACTCATACTTTTCTTAACGAGTCCTTAACTGTCGGCCTCGCTACATGCTCTCTCCCGGGAGGTTGCTTTACACTGTTACTTGTACCTCAGGTCTTGTGCGGGCTCTACTTTGCTCATTACACGACACATACATTATGGTTCCATCTGCTCTTATTGTTTTTGCCGTTTTCTCTTTCTTTTTCTTTTTTGCTGTACATTGGGGGTCTCCCTCCCACCCTCTTAACTCTCTATTCTACCACTCGCCACGTTCTTCCCTTGGGTTTCTCCCTGTTGGAGAGCTCAGGGACGTATTTCTGCCTCCCCCTTAGGCGGTCCTTTTTGTCAGAGGCCGCGTGTTGGGAGTTTGCCTCTCTGTTTGGAGGTCCCTCCCGCGGGTTGTTACCGCTTGCACTCATTGTTGTTTTATATGTTTTATTTTTATGTACTCGGCCTTCCTGGTTTATGTATTTATCTGGGACTACTTTGCTCTCAGCGAAGCTTCGTTTGTTTACAATGCTCCAATACTATGTCTGATATTACCGCGCGATTGTGCTTATTTCTTCTGTGCTGGTGTTTCTATAGGGACCGGGCGCGGTTCTTACTATTATATATATTTGCGATCTTCCTCGGGGGCCTCGATCACTCTCATTCGGGAGTTTTCGTGCTCCCTGCCATTTTCAATTATTTTTGTTTGCTGCCTCAGATTATTTTCTTTTCTTTATTGACTCCCCCATGGCCTCTATCAATTTGATGTCCATTAATGTGAATGGATTAAATACGCCACATAAACGTAGACTGCTATATAAAGATGCGAAGAAAGCTCAGGCGCATATTGTTTGTGTTCAAGAAACTCATTTTAAACATTCGAAACAGCCTCGATGTTTCTTACGGGACTATCCTTGGCAATTTCATTCTATGGCCCCTACTTGCAAGGCTGGTGTTTCAATTTTTATTTCTAAACATTTATCCTTTCAATTGATTAAACAGGTGACCGATCCCCGGGGCAGATTTTTGGTTCTTCAATGTATTTTAAATTCCACAGAATACACGTTAGTTTCTTTTTATGCACCCAACACATCACAGCTTCACTTTGCTAAGACCCTATTATCCAAAATAGACTCTCTTAAGAAGGGTCACCTCATACTTGCTGGAGATCTTAATGCGCTGTTAGATCCTATCCTAGACACCTCAGCTTCTCTGCGGGGCAAATATGGTACACAAGTGAAGTCGTTGGCTAACTCTCTTGCTCATTCCTTTCATTCCTTCCAATTGTATGATGTGTGGCGCCTCCACCACCCCTTAGATAGAGACTATTCTTTTTTTTCTGCGCTCCACAAATCGTATACTAGAATTGATTTTCTTTTTGTTGATAAGCTCACTTTGCAGATGGTACGGGACTGCTCTATTGGTGTCGTTACCTGGTCTGACCATGCGCCACTCTTTATGTCCCTGAAAATTGCTCATTCTTTTATTGGTCGGGGCTCTTGGAGGCTCAATAATTCCCTGATTTCGGATTCTTCTGTTAAATCCCAGGTTCAGTCTCATTTAGAGTTGTACTTTAGCGAAAATGCACAACCAGACACTTCTATAGAAACATTATGGAATGCTCATAAGGCGGTGATCAGGGGCAAACTTATTAGTATTGCCTCTTACTTAAAGAAACAGAGAGCCCAGGACAATGACTTGGATTCCCTACTTTTACGTCTGTATGACTTGGAAATCCTCAATAAACAAGCTCCGTTGGACAAATTGATTGCAGATATTGCCCATATTAAACTTAAAATAGCTGAGATTCAAGCAGCTCATACTGCTCGGATGAGACTCCGGCTTCGCCAACGCTTTTACTCCAAAGGCAACAAGGCTGACTCTATGTTGGCTAATAAACTTCGCCACTCCATGGCCCTGTCGCGCCCTCAATTTGTTCTCTCCTCACAAGGGACCCCGCTAAGAAATCCCTCCCATATTGCTGATAGATTTGCATCTTATTACTCCTCCCTGTATAACCTTCAAGCCGATTCCTCGACTCCTCAGCCTACGTTAGACTCTATCAAAACCTACCTTGACTCTGTGGCTTTACCCTCTCTCACATCTGAGATGATCACGCAACTAGAAGCCCCTTTGGAATTAGACGAACTCCGTTCCACGATTACTCAACTGAAAAAAAATTCCACCCCCGGACCTGACGGTTTGACAAGCTTTTATTATAAGACTTTTTTTCCTGTGTTGGGCCCTCATCTCCTCTCTCTGTTTCGCTCATTTATGTTGACCGGTAGAATGCCATCTGAGAATTTATATGCCCATGTTGTCACGATCCCCAAACCTGGAAAATCTACGGATAGGTGTGAAAATTTTCGTCCCATTTCGCTTCTAAACAATGATGTCAAATTGTATGCCAAGGTTATAGCCAATAGGCTTTCTTTGATTCTCCCCTCTCTCCTTCATTCGGATCAGGTGGGCTTTGTGAGACATAGACAAGCGAATGACAATACGCGCAAATTTCTTAATGTTCTGTGGGAAGCATCTAAGAATAAGACTCAGTCTGTTTTAATGTCCTTTGATGCAGAAAAGGCGTTTGACCGCCTCCATTGGTCCTTCCTGCAATCTGTTCTCTCTAAATTTGCTTTTCCACCCTCCCTGATTAAATCAATGATGGCATTATACTCTTCTCCCTCTGCCTCTGTTTCTTTTTCTGGCTTTCTCTCATCTCCATTCTGCATATCTAACGGGACGCGACAGGGCTGTCCACTATCTCCTTTACTTTACATACTAGCTCTAGAGCCCCTAGCGCAGCGTATTCGCTCGGACCCGGCGATTACTGGTTTTCCGACTTTAAAAGGTACTGATGTCACTCTAGGTTTATTTGCGGATGACATTCTGGCTTCCATCACTAACCCCTTGACCTCTTTGCCAGCGCTGCTCTCCCAATTTCAACAGTATGCTCGGGTCTCTTATCATAAATTAAATGTACATAAAACACAAGCATTGGCCTTACATTTGCCTGGTCCGTTACTGCGCCAGCTCCACGATTCCTTTGCCTTTGATTGGAGGAGGGATTTTCTCCTTTACTTGGGAGTTAAACTCCCGCGTTTATTGTCTAAGCTGAATGAGTTCAATATTGACTCAATTTGGAGGCGAGCTCTGCAGGACCTTGACAGATGGCGCTCCTTTGATTTATCCTGGCTAGGGCGCATTGCTTCTGTCAAAATGATGCTTCTACCGCGGCTTTTGTACGTCTTTAGAGCAGTCCCGACCATTGTCCCTCGCAAACTTTTACGTCAAATACAGGTTGTTCTGAACTCTTTTATTAATTTTAAGGGTCACTCACGCATCTCTAGGCAGGCGTTCTATTCTCCCAGGTTCAAAGGGGGACTTGGGGCACCTGACATTTTATCGTACTATCAGGCGGCTATCCTGGCGCAGGCAACTCTATTTCACTACCGAGGTAACCTACCTCAGTGGGTGACCCTTGAGGACTCCTACGTCCGTCCGCAATCGGTTGCTCGGGTTTTATGGTTACCGCTTCGTTATCGTCCGAAACTGCCCCCACTCCCTCCCACTACTCTGTGCACACTTCAAACTTGGTCCCAATTAGCCAAACGATATCCGGCTCTCATAAGCATCACTAAAGCTACTCCACTTTCCTCCCTGGAACTCTTAATACCACATTTAAACCTTTCCCGCTGGTCTGCGGCCCACCTCTTCGTGGTGGGGGACCTTTTTGATAAGAGGTCCTTCCGAGCCTTTTCTGATATTAGCTCTGCTCACGCGTTGCCCCCCTCTGAATTTTACAAATTCCTGCAGATCAGACATCTGTTGCTATCTCCAGCTCCATCGATAAGGATTGATGTTTTCTCCTCTGATCCTATTGTGCAATTATGTTCCAAACCCGCTCCCCCTAGAGGTCTGATCTCTCTCTGTTATAACTCGCTGTTAACATATCTTTGGGAGGATAAACTGCCACATATGGTGACATGGGAACGAGAGCTGGGCACTGAGTTTCCTCTCGAACTGTGGCTTGACGCAGAGGAGGCGATGCGCGGAGTATCGCACTATACTAACCATATCGAGCTCCAAAAGAAAGTGTCTTGTAGATGGTACCTTACCCCGGCCAGACTATCCCATATGTTTCCATCTTGCTCGCCCTCTTGCTGGAGGGGTTGTCCAGATAGGGGCACTATGCTTCATGTCTGGTGGCTCTGCCCCCCGGTCTCCCAGCTGTGGAAACGACTGCTTTATCTCTTGGAAACCACATTGCTTATACACTTTCCTTTTACACCGCAATTAGTGCTCCTCCATATGTTTCCGGAGGATACTCCTGCTTCTATTCGGAAGCTGGTGATTCATTTTTTCTTAACTCTCAAATTGATGATCGCGCGTAATTGGAAATCGACCACTCTCCCGCAGCTCGTTGATGTTCTGCACCATTTGGACCACACTTACCTTCTGGAGAAATTATCATTTCAGCTTGATCAGCGGATGCCACTTTTTGAAAAAATCTGGGCTCCCTGGTCCCAACTCCGGATTTCTCCGTTGTGGCATAATTGAGTGTGGTGGTTTCCTTGTGAGATCGCGCCCGGTTTCTCTCTCTCTTCTCCCTCCTATTTCTATTTCTGTTACATTGTATAACCATGTAGCTCTCTCTGGGACATGAGTTGTTTTTGTTTTATTTTGGTTAAGGCCTTGTACCTTTGGTGGTACATCTCCCCTTGCCCTACGGCTCCTCCGTAAGGGCTCCTATTGTTGGGGTGGTTGTTCTTTTGTTCCTATTGTGTATTTATACATGAAAACCATTTCTGTGTCTTTATTACAATTAATGTTTCGGTAATGCTCTGTTTCAATTGCTGTAACCTTGATGCTTTTACCTGTTACTTCCGGTTTTGTGTATTTTGTTGTACACCGCTGCGACCTCATCCAAAAATAATAAAAAAACTTTGAATTTAAAAAAGAGGGAATATGTAGCTATCCTGGGCCCAAACTACTTTGGCTTTTCACACTTGGCACATGAGGCCACCATTTGACACTAAAAGCTCTCAGTTAAAATTGGTTTAGACTTTTACAAGAAGGTCCGTGTGTTTGGCTCCGCATTCATAAGTGAGGGAAGAATAAAATGTATTTTTCAAGGAAAGCAAGAACATGTGTGTGAAATCTGTATTGTGAGGCAGGAGAAAGTGATCTTTGCAAGTGGGGTGTCTTGAAGTGAATAGAAACTCCCACTGATAAGCTCAAAATTATTCAAGCAGAATGGAAAAAAATAATTTACAGGGTAATCTGGAGTGTTGCCAAATTTAGAGAACATGGCAGAGAGGGGAATGGTTTTGTAAACCTCTTATAAGAGATCGTGCAGGATCAATTCTAACATACCATTTATAAACATTCCCAGTTTGGCAGCTTTTTGCAAAATTGTCACCATCTGTTGCTATTTTGTTTTAGTGAAACAATGGGGACATAATATGGTTTTTTTTCTAAAGTGCTTTGCAAAAGTTCTGAACAGTCCTGCTGTCAGTGGGTAAACCCTGTAACGGTGTACCAGACCCGGCCATGCAGGGGCGCGTTGAGACAACCGAGGCACCCTGCGGAGTCATGTAACGTGCATTACATGATCCCGTAGTAGAGAGGCAGCGGCACCGCAGAAAGGAGAGGGGTAGTGTATGTGTGTACTGTACTGTTATAATCAGTGTGTATGTGAGTATATATACTAGACTTGTGGATTCGTATACGGACGAACATGAAAACGAACATGAAGAGTGTGCTTTTATGTTCGTCCCGAAGAAGCGAAGATAGCGGCGGTAAAACGTACACGAGGACGAAGATGCACAAAACAAAAAATTGGTTGATGCCAGAGGAGGACCCTGCAGGCGACCAATAGGCTCACTCGCACAGCCTTTTTAACTCATGATGGTGAACTTACGGATTTCCACTCCCGTTAACCCCTGCGATGCTGCGTAGATAACGGGAACGGAAATCCGTAGGTTCGCCGTCAGGGGTAAACTTGGTGCAACTTGGCAACCAGAGACCACTGGTCTCTCTGCTCCAACAGTTAAAAGTCTGTACGAGCGACCAATAAAGTCGCTTGTACGGACCTTTAACTGCTGGAGCAGGGAGACCATGCACCAGTAGCATGGCAGTGACAATCGCATGCTAATGGAGCTAGGTGTCTGACACATAAGCAGGTGAACAACCCTAGTAACTGGTAAACTAGGGGCAAGGGACAAAAGGGACCAGCCCTCCCTTGTCTCATTACCTATTTTGTTGTCATTCTACTTCTAGTATTATCATATTCTATTTGTCAAAGCATTTATTAGGTTCCCTTTATCTAATACTCTCCTGTCTCATATACTTACTAGTATTATTAGTGATATTCTACTAAATAATACATACACCCTTGTGATCACTCACAGACACATAACAGAGTTTAATCCTCCATCCTACACAGACCTTATCTCCCAATATTCTTTCCCACACAAATCATAAACTCCCCCCTGACAAAACAGCCCCGCAATTAATTTCCTTGTCTTAAATTTAACACTCACTCCAAACACCCTATCTCGTTTCCCCTGCTGTTTTACATAACTTATTACATAAATTGTGAAACGAGACATAAATGTATACAGATTTACATTTATTATGGGAATTCTACAGAAATAGAAACACTTTGCAGTTTCTGGATAGGGAGAAAGGGAATGCTGTGGCCAAGCTCTTGCATTGCTTTGCCTTGTCTTTTGGTGTTCTTTTAACCCATTAATTGCTGGAAGGTTAACACACTACTAAAATACTACTATATTGTCAGCGACATGGATTGTGGGGGGCCTCAGGGGAAGACTTGGTTCCATTTTGTCTTTATGCTTATTAACTTCTGTTGGAATGAATTATGTGGTAGTATGTAAACTGTTCTTGAGAATTCAGCCAGTGTATAAAACCTGGTACATTCCATAAATTTTATATACAATTAATTTTAAGATAATGCTTATTTACCAGAAACGAGATATTTCCAAACCCAAACTATCTGTTTCTTAACAGTTTCTGTATGATGTTATGAGACCTTTTTGGCTATTGGTTAGAATCACTTTAAGATTTTTATTGGGGATCTGGCAGAAGGTCTTTAAGGTTGATGTATTTATGCTGATGACACAAAGATTTGCAACAGGGTTGATGTTCCTGGACAGATAAGTCAAATGTCAAGTGATTTAGGTAAACTGGAGTAACGATCAGAGATGTGGCAACTGACATTTAATGTGGATAAATGCAAAATAATGCACCTAGGGCATAAAAACCTATGGGCAGAGTATAGAATATCTGATACTGTCCTAACCTCAATATCTGAGTAAATGGATTTAGGGGCAATTATTTCAGAGGATTTAAAGGTAGGTAGACAATGCAATAGAGCAGCAGGAAATGCTAGCAGACTGCTTGGCTGTATAGGGAGAGGAATTAGCAGTAGAAAGAGAGAAATGCTCATGCATAGTTATATACGTTAATCTATGCTTGATTTCAACTTCGGTGCACTCGCAATAAAACATACTCTACTGTATGATTTAAATTTTTAGCTTAAATTCTTAAAGCTTCAACAATTTGCTGGTTGAACCATGATTCTCCTTTTTCTGTTTTTTTTTTATTTACTAACACATATTAGATATTGTTTTTTCAGTAGTGTTTTGTTTTAAAACTGTGAAAACACATGTAATGTAATAATTATGAGTGCTAGTATGTAAAAAACTATACTAAAATCCAAACACCCTATCTCGTTTTTTTTTGTCAATTTTGGTTAGGACTTCTTCCACATAGTAGGTGCCACTGCTGGACAATGACCCAGTTTATGTTTTGCAACATTCCCTGATTAGAGTAATAGCCCATTTGTTCATGCTCTCCCCTGTACTGGTCACATTGTGATCAGCAGGCAACAGGGGAAGCAATCAAAGATCCCAGCAGTCTAAAGATACCCTCCATGGTCTCTTTTCTCCTCCCAAATGGTAGGTGAGGACCTATGAGTTCCCATTGAACCTGCATGTGCATGTTTTTTGTAAGTGCAAATGTAGTCTAGTCAGATGAGTTAACTCTGAACACTTCACTTCTTGGTGAACAGACCCAAAAGAGTGATCCTTCAGTAACTGAGAAATACCATATGTGGAAGAAACCTCACGATGCACTTTTTATAAACCTACTTAAATTGCCCTGGCTTTTGGCTGGTGGTGGAGGGTGAATTTTTTTAATTTACAAGCCAGTGGCTGGGGCCTGTGATCACTGGCACTTATCTGGCACCGACACACAGTTTTTTTCAGATTTCAGAGCTCGTATGAGCTAAGCACAACTGGGTCGCCTGAAGCTACAGTGAAGCTGAGCCCCCGAAGACTCAGTCCAGTTTTGGTGGGGAGAGTGATTTAGATACATAATGCATAATTTAAGTATGGTGAAACTCGGTCAGAGCCTCAGGTGCGTCTAATATGACAGAAAGACGAGTTGCAGCCGAGGAACTTGATAGCTGCCCAAAACCTCATACTTGTCCAGTGAAAAACTATATTAACCCACTAAGAACCAGGGCTTCTTTATACTACAGGACCAGAGCCTACATTTTTTGTGTTTTTTTTCAACGATAATTTCCTTCTTTCTTAATTAATGTACTCATGCAGATTATATATAGTTTTTTGGGGGGAGGTAATTGAATTTACAGCTATTTAAACTGATGACGTACCAGGTACGCTGCAGGTCCTGTAGGACCATTTTTTTTCCGACGTACTTGTAGGTCATTGGTCACGAAGGGGTTAAAAAGACCTCCGAAAACATAATATATTTAAATATATTATCGTGGTTTAAAAAAATAACTCAATTAGCGCTATAAGTATTGGAAACCAGTAGTTTTTTCCACTATTTATTATTTAAACATGTGTAATGAATTACTAAAAGGAATGCAAGTAAATGAATCTGCAGAGCCTCTAAAAATAAATTCAGCAAATGAAAATTAAGTTATGCAAAGTCTACTTTATCAACACACCTAGAAACTTTGTAGTGTAAGGTGAGTCCGGTAACTTAAACCAAGCCAACAATTCAAACTTCAATGTGGCCAATTACATTTTGATCTTAGAGTGTTTCTTGGAAACATTTTGAAATACAAAAATAAAATTACAGATGTTCCTAAGGGATAGTGGTTTGTTACAATATCACATTCTGTGACCTACACTGTGCATGTAAAGTTAATCATGCAGTGAATATAATTGTACCAAGCTATTTTTCATAAAAAAAAGCCATCAATGCTTACATAATCAGTATTTTACAGTGGTTTTGCTTAAACTTCTGAAATTATTTTCATGTTAACATTTGCTGGCACACAGTGGACCTGCAGGTTTAGAGGGTGTGACTTTGTACCATTGGGGTAACCATCAGGGGATGGGCAATAACGATCAGCAGTGTGAGTGCAGAGAAGACGTTGTGTGTGCCTTTTCACAGGCCCTAATTGACAGTTGCAGCCAACCAGGCAGTTTACCATGGTGCTGAGAAATCACTTCCTGCCATCTAGGATTTGGCAGAGGAGCCCCCATCTCCGCACAGCTCCCCACCTCCCTCCAGGCAGGGATACCACACTCCCTTACTACCAGCACACAGAGTCTGTGCGTGCATATTTGATGTCTGTTCCTGGTGTTCAGATGTAAGCAGCATGTAAGGACTGCAAGGGAGCAGGGAAGAGAAAAACTGTCCTGAGCAGTAAATTTGTATTTGTACACTCTGTGTCTTAGAATGTGAGTGTGTATGTTACTATGTGCGTGTAAATATGTTACTGAGGGTGCATAAGTATGTTAATATGTTACAGAGTGTGTAAGTATGTATATGAAAATATGTTATTGTGTGTGGTAGTAAGTGTATGTGAATATGTTATCAAGTGTGTGTGTGTGTGTAGGCACCTTACTGTGTGTGTATGTTAGTATGTCAATGTGTGTTAGTTTGTGTGTGTATGAATGTGCATGAAAGCATGTTACCGTGTGTATTAATATGTCAATATGTTAAGTGTGTGTTGCCATGTGTAAGTAAGTATGATACCGTATGTTAGTATGTGTGTTTTGTATTAGTATGTATCTGCAAGTATGTTAATGTGTGATAGTATTTATAGTGTATTACCGGTAATTAGTATTGTTGGAAAAAAAATATCTCCTAAATTTTCTGCCTGGCTCCTAAATCCAAACCAAATCTGTCAACCTTGCATTACGGCACAAGTGGCAGAAGGGTATGCAGGAGAAGGCCCAGGTCTACACTTCCAAAATGCTGAACCGCTGAGTAGGAGCATACTTCTGCAAGGTAAATGGGAGGAGAAACCTGGAAGTAAGCGACTTTACATATTTTTATGATAGCCCAATAAAAAGTTTCACCTTTAAGATAAGACTCCATCTTCCAGACAAATAAACCAGTAATCTAACAAAGGTCCCTTAACATATTTACTCTAGGAGAAATTAGGTGTTTCAGATGATGAATGGCATGCTGTCAATCTAGCCATGATTCAATTTTTAACAAGTTTGGCTCGTTAGTTATCCACCTGTTTCATGTGTTTGGAAAATGAGTTCTTCGGAGGGAGGGGTAAGTACCAAGTGGTTTTTTTGTAAAAAATAAAGTCAGTGAAAATCCAGGTACCGTAACTGTGAGAAACAAATGTTCAGTGTATGCAATTTATTGTAGCCTTAGATGGAAGGAAAAAGGAAGAAGATGAAATGGAGAGAATATATTGTTTGTGACAGCAAGAATCCCAGGACTATACAAAGACTTATGCATTTTACAGAAGACAAGACTTTCTCCTGAAATGTTAATCTAGATTTTTTTCCTCCCACATCTATGTGATAAAATACATAAGAAAAAGATGCCGGCTACACCCCATTCTTTGGCAGAACTTGACCCTATTCATAATTTTTCTCATACCGATAATGAATAACAGACCAAATGCTAAAAAGCATAACATAATCAAGAGATGATGAAAAGCAAAACATTACTGGCTCTGCATAATCTGTATTTCTGAATGGAACATTCCTTGTTCACTGTTACATTCAGGTGCCAGCATTACAGTAATAATGATCATCTGACAAATACCTTAGCAAGTAATTCAATTAGGACCCAAACAACTGTTATTTATGGCCAAGTAAGGAAATGTCATGTGAAAATATTATTCATTTAGCTGATTACAATGGTGTCTTACAATTTTAAATGCAGTAGTTTTGATATGATACTTTAAAGAAAAAGTTGAATTTAGTAAACCTATAATTAAAGGAACAGTCTTGTTCCTATGTTTTAATGCTCATTGGAGTCCATTTTGCATTGGCTCCAATGCATTTGTAAATTAGTGGAAGATTTATCTAGTTACTGTACTTAAGGAATTAGACTTGTCTATTTGTGCAAAGCAGGAAGTATACTTAAACACAGTACCTGCACATACCAAGTTACAAAAATTCAGTTAACATTCTATTAAAAATGCTTTCAATGGGATCTCAACTGGTATGTATGCAAGCCTAGCTGGTATTCTCTACTTAGGCGTTCTTCGTTCTCCACCAGACTTAAATGGGTCATGAGGAGATGAGTCAGAATTTTTTCTCATTTTCTGACTTTTCTAACAAAGATCACATTGACCTAATTGTGTATATAATTAACTTGAATTTATCTTTACAGTAGATCTGTGACGTTTCTCAAATCCTACATTCAGGATGTAGGATGGAGAACTTACATGGAGAAATTGCTCTACTGGTAAGGGGTCCTAAGTCCCTTTCCTACAGTAGACTTGCTTGATTACTAGAAGCCAGAGCTGGTCTTCTGCTGTCATAAACTGCACTGTGAGCTCTAGATTAGTGTAAGGGTAATAAGTTCAGTTAAATAATTATAGTATACATAAAATCAAATCACAATATCTTAAAATATTGTTATCCACGTCAGTTTATTCAGATACCCTAACACGTTTCGCCATAAGGCTTCATCAGGGGGTAGATGATGGATAATCTAGAATAACCTTATTTGCTTGAGGTGTTGTATTCCCTCATTCGAAGGAAGTAGTAATATCTGTATTTTGGGCATTTGGTCTTTTTGTATCTGTTGTATAGATGAATGATTTATTTTACTCCAGGTATTCCAGCGATAGATTGTGTGCTCCAAAATTATGTGTGCCAGGACTAGTTAGTCCAGTGCATAGCTAGCTCCTCTCTCCCAGTGTCCAGCTGCACTCAGGAAGGAAAAGTGGCTGGGCTTTAGGTCACAGAATGTGTTCTGATTGGCTGTCCAGCCTCTTTCTTGTCCCTTTGAATCACCGCCTTCCTTTCCCTCCATTTTAGATTAGACTTGTGCACCCAGTCAGAGGCTGTACAGAAGCTTATACCTTGCTGGTGAGAGGACTTTAGGCCCCAGACAACAAGGAAGTGACTTGAAGTGTAATGGCTCATAGCAACTCTAAGTTTAAAAGTTCCTAGTTTTTTCATCCCTTGTGGAATACACCATGAAATAATTTCCAATTAACTGTTTATGTTTTATTTTACATTAATCGTGTTTTATGTGTCTAGAAGTGGAAAAATAGCTGGGCCTTTTTGTATAAGTGCTCTGGGGCCCCAAGCTCATTATTCTTCACTTATATTCTACAATTCTGCACACTAAACTCATCTAATGTTTACATATTGTAACTGGAATCTATATAAGCAATATACACCATATACATTAAAGTCCTACCTCATATTCATATCATGCAGAAAGTTATCTTAACGTCTGTGTTAACTGAACATGATTGTTGGTTGAGGCAGCTTATGTAAGGGTGGGGTAAGGAGAGAGAACTCTAGGAGAGCGAATTGATTAGATAGCGCTGGCTGTTAACACTCTCTGCCTCTGTGAGTTTAACTTTTAAAGCAAAGTCGCATGAGTTGGACTAAAGTGAACTCACATTACTGCAAAAATAACCCTCAATTTGCAAATTCTCGCACAATAGTTGAGTGAATTTTTTTTTTAAAAAGCAGTCAACTTGAGGGTTCGTTAACCTGCAAGCTGTAACGCAAGTGGTTGCAAGATGACTTGCAAGACAACATGCCCAATAAACTTGTCATGAGTAAATAAAAGGACTACTTAGACCACCTTTCCTCCTTTCTCCCGCACCATTTGTACAGTGGGGCAAGGGGTAGTTAAATATACATAGGGGCCAAATATACATGCCAAGACCTGGCATGTTCAAAGAACAAGTTAAGAAATAAAAAAAAATATATAAGAAAAACTCTACCTACCCCATCCTCTACAGTAAGGGGGGTCTATCCAAGACACACCTTTGGGTGCCATGATTATTCATAGGTTATTGTGTCACATGAAAGACAACGATATAAATGTACCTCATGTAAAAGAGCCCTTGAATTGAAGACACAGGGACAATGCCTATATTCTTTGACTAAAAATGCGAAGGTCTTCATGTCTATGGATTAATATTTTTTTTCTGAAAGCAGAAGCTTCTTCTGACATCCTTAAACAAATTTCTTAAAATTATCAGATTATGGAAAAATGGCTTGACAGCCCAGTAAGCTTTTGTCAAACGTCAAACTAGATCCCGTGAGGGTAAAAAATACTTTTAACACACATGAGAGCCTATAAACCTCAGTCCCAAATCTAAGACAAGATACAGGTACATCAACATAACAAAATAATAGACATACACTGAGCATTGTCGATGACTATCTGGTTGCACTTTACTCTTTGTCACGATCCCGGCCGGCGTGCATCGCAAGGGTGCTCGCAGCGTCGCACTCCCATTCGGAGCGCGTCGGCCGAGTACCCGTTGCGACGGGATCTCATACGGAGCGTGTCGCCCGAGTACCCGCGGCGTCATGGTCCCGTCCGGGACACGTCGCCCGGGTGCTCGTGGCGTCCCGCTCCGGTGAGGAGTGCTTCTCCCGAGTACCCATGAGTAGCGGGTACTCGGTACTTACCCCTCCAGGACCGATGCCGCAACGGTGTGTCTTCATACGCGGCGGTTCACATGAAAGAACCGCCGCGCAGTGATAGACACCCACGGCATCCTACACCACGCCCCCCTTCGGATTCTAGTTTCCAATGGAGGAGACGAAACGTCCATTGGACGGCGTCACTGATGGGGGCGGGACTTAGAAGGGCGGCTGGTTTAAAAGCTGAGCACTGATACCTGTTCAGTGCTCAGTTGTTCTTACAACTAAGCTGTATGCTAACCTGTTGCCAAAACCCTCTCTGCTTGATACCCGGTGCCGACTTCTGCTTGCCTTGTGACCTTGCTGACCTCTCTGCTCCTGACCCGGATTGCCTGACCCTTCTCTGCCTGATACCTGGTGCCGACCTCTGCTTGCCTTGTGACCTTGTTGACCTTTCTGCTCCTGACCTGGATTGCCTGGCCCTTCTCTGCCTGATACCCGGTGCCGACCTCTGCTTGCCTTGTGACCTTGTTGACCTCTCTGCTCCTGACCCGGATTGCCTGACTCTTCTCTGCCTGATACCCGGTGCCGACCTCTGCTTGCCTTGTGACCTTGTTGACCTCTCTGCTTCTGGCCCGGATTGCCTGACCCTTCTCTGCCTGATAACCGGTACCGACCTGTGCTTGCCTAGTGACCGCGCTCTCCTGCATCCTGGTTTCCTCACCTGTACCAACGTAATACTCTTGAACTTCAATACGCAACTTACTCAAAACAATTGTTGACATAGCATACAAAGAATAGACCAGCCCCGGAGCAAGAAATAGGTGTAGTGGCATCATGACTGGGTAAGGAACAAGGAGCACACCATGACCTAACAAGGGGTTAAATATTTGTTGAATACTCAGCAACAGGAAGAAGGAGAGGGCACTGGATGTCATAAGATAAATAAATTTGGGAACCTATTCACAGATGAGCTTGTAGGTTTTTTAAGTAGGCGAAATTCCCACCCTCCTTTCCCTCTTTTTTATTTGTTGTCCATTGCTTTATGTGGCGGTTGGTGTTTATGTTATGGTCATTGTTCAAATGTGGTTGGCTGGTTCGGTGCTTGAGACAACTATCTAAGGTATGGTTGTACTCGTGGTGCACATGCCTAAGGGCGGAAGTGCAGAACCCTCCCTGGGCACGTTGCTCAGATGATATGTTGGTTGACATGTGGTTGCTGGGCTTTGGACGCCGGTAGCCTGTACAGGTGAAGTGATGTACTTACGCCTTTACCAGCCTTATAGATCTACAGTGTTATACGGTTGGCGTTTAGCCAAGTTTGTGGTTTTTGATTTATAATAAACACGTTTAAGAAATATGATATAATGAGTGTCACGGTTGGGGAGAATACTTGATTTTTGACCGTGGCCAAATTTATCCAAAATCAAATAAATAAAGCATTTTGATTACATACGGTGTCTAATTGTCTTATTGGGGAATGGGGCCGAAGTTGACGATACTAAGGTCAGGTGATGGAAGGTGTCTAGTAATCAAACTATTAACCTGAGGAATCTGTGAAATTATATTTTTCTAATTTATGTTTTATTCCACAGTTCCTCGGTTGGAGTTTATGGAAAGGTGGGCCTATGCTCAATTTCCATGTGGTTGACATGTAGCATGTGAGGATTCCAGCCTGGGACTTATATATATGCTATACTCACCTGTTGTTGGTAAATGGACAAGCCATCCAACTATAGCCAGGTATACAACCAATATGTAGCTAGTGCTCAACATAATTATATTGATTTGTTTTGTTTTATTGGTTGAGGCCATTCGAAAGAAATAACGCCCATCCATTTATCTCTGTAACCTAGAAGACTGTGTGAAAATACCAGACAAAGCAATAGTTTTATCACAATAGACAGATCACACAGTACAGTTAAAAAAACTTACAGATGTAGCTCTGTTTAATGTTGCTTACTTCTTTAACATATTACTGTGTTAGCAAACAAAAGTCAATGCAAGTTGAATAAGATTTCTTTCAAAGTGAAAAAACACAGAGCAAAAATAATTGAGGAGGACCAGATCACAAAGAACTGATGACAATAATACACTTTGATTATAATTATTGATTTATGACAATTCTGTGTCTATATTCTCTCTGGTTAAACAGCTCAGCCCCCTCCCCTTCTCTGTTACCGAAATAGAACATGACAGGTGTTGAGTCAATTTATAAAGCGGTCGTTGCCAGCACAGGAGTAAACATTTTACCTCACCTGACTCCAGTGGAATATGCTCACTATGGCATTAAATGATCTATTAAATCAGGCTGTTTTTGGTTTCTTTCTCTGTTGACCTCAAGAAGCAAGATCCAATAAAAACAGTTGCTGAATAGTGTCACGGAACCTAAAGCTGCATAGAATGCTGGATTAAAATGGAAATCTCTATAGCCTTGGAGAGGCTTAAACCTTTTGAAATATATATTGAAAAAAATATTTTCAAAAATAATTACCGGCAAATTTTTTTTGCTCTTTTCCTGCGAAATGCATTTTTCTGTAACTATAAATTAAAATGGGAATTTTGTGAATATTTCTTCCGGTCATTCTAAACTGTTCTGGTTATTGTCAATATTTTAAAAAAAACATGCTTGATCTGAAAGTGATAAAAAGATAATAGAGACGGAATATATTTATGGGATTAGCCAGAATCATAATTCAAAAGCTAAAATAAGAAGATTTTTCTTTTAATTTTCAAGATAAAATTATATAAAAGAAGTGTTATAATAAAATAGCATCTTTTTCAACATCAGTTTTTGTGAGGAATCTGGCACTGGCAGGGGGTTAAGATGTTTAGGGGACAACAATACCCACAACCTTGGGACACAAATGGTGGGGAAAAAAGAGAGGACAAAGGGCATTTTTAGTTTGCCTGTTTTTTTCATGTGTAGGGGTTCTACCGGTATTTTTATATAACTTTTTTTGCACTAGCTCACCCTAACAGGGGAGTGATTGACAGGTCTGAGCAGCCTCTAGTACTCACGTGCAGCCAACATATTAACTAGGGTAGAAACACTTTTTTTTCCAACTTCAAATGTGTTACTATCAATAGTCATAATACTCAGTAATAGTAATAATACTCAAAATGAGCATTTACTATAATATAATGCTGTGTACAGAAATGTAGGCTAGCACTGGTTTATCTCATTTTGTTCCAATAACCTTCATTTATCTGCAGACCTTTGGGTGACTTTCCCTACACAATCACCACATTGAGCTGATTCTTTGTGGCAATGAAGTCCATACCTGCATAGACTTTCATTAGTCAGAGTGTCTTTTTGCTTAATTAACAATTAAGCCATTGAGCCATTGTTTTACCAGGCAGTAGGATACGGAGTCGGAGCAAGAGCACATAGAAAAAGGCTAATATGCAGCTGGCATATTATATTATACAAAAACTATGACTGCTTTGAAACAAGAAAATAGCACAATGTGAAAAATAATTTTAATTCGACACTTCTAATAAAAAATAAGGAGGGAATTCCCCTTTAATGTTGTATACCCTTGCAAAGAACTTGCATGTTTCGGAATCTTCAATTTATTTTACAAGTGCAACAGTTTGCAACCTAGGTCTAATTAGTCGAGTAAAACCTTAATTTGACCAATGGATTTTTCAGTGAACAAATTCAAATTAGATGTTAGAAAATGACAATTAGGCTATGTAATACTTTTAAAGCCCCTGTGAAACAGCAGATGATGCAATTCTTCCCTCAAGTGACCCCTTTTAAGAAGCGTATCCATCTCCTGCAATAGAGATTGAGACATTAAACCTGAACCGTCTCAGATACTGGGAATTAAACAATTGCAAGCCTCTCTGATCTGGAAGATCGATGACTATTGAGTAAGACCTGGAATTAAAAGCTGTAGCTTCCCAGCTATTACGCTATAACAACTTGCATGTATTGTTGAAATAATCCTTTAAAGGTGCAGTTCCACTTAAACAAGATAATAATTGCACACTAGTGAGCCAGTGGACCTGAGCAGATCTGTAATTTTATTCCCCATGAAGGTTTTGTCGTATACGCATATTTCTATGACAACACCCTATCAATGCTTGATTTTATGTCACATGACAAGTGTTTTACATGATTACAGAATCAATCATTCAACAGTCTTTAAAATGATATTTGGAATGTGCATTTAATTACAAAGGTATAACATTCACATTACGGTACCAGGGCCGCCCTTTCAATCCCAGTTCGGCCCTGCTCATATGCACACGCCAAAAAAAAAATCAAGACTATGGGGGGGTCACAGCGCTGTCTATTCTACATCAGGTAAGTGTACGATTAACTGTAGATCAGACTAAAGAGTTGCTTATACTGGTTAATATTTCTTGCTGGAGTGCACACAAGGTTTAGAAAAGAGAATGTGTGAAGACTTGTTATAGAACCTGCCTGTGCCCCACGTTTATTGTTTTGCATGTGTATTCAGATATCAGTTTAGATGATGAGCACATGCTGATGAAAGGACAGGTTCTGAAGCATGAAAATTAACCTTTCATTTATAAACCTATTTTACATATATAACAAGTGAAATGCAAAAAATGTATCTTACCATTCACAAGTAATTGCTTTCATTTTATTATAAGGTTTGACAAAAGTCCAGAATATTGAAATGAAAAGTGTGTTCGATCATCTTTGATACAAAGAACTATATTTTAAGAAAGAGATGTATCAAAGAAGCAAAGTTGCTAGTACAGTGTGCTTTCCTGTTCTCTTTTAATCAACATGCACAACTATATTACCTCTTTGTACTTTGATTTAAACCTAATATTTTACATTGTGACTGTGGCACCTGCTTAAAACCGGAATTTAAATTTGAACCAGGATGTGTATTTCCACAGCGGTGTGCAGAATTATCATCTTTCCAGATATTTGGACAATGGAAACAATGCACCAGATAAAAAAAAATACATTAATTGAAAAAGTATTTGTTATTTATGCACACACACAAACTTGCCTTAACTTACTGACCTAGAAATTGACATATCACAAGGGTATCTGGGAACTTCCCAGTGCAGTCTACAAATAATTCTTCCTCTTGTTGGCCTTGAGCGGGGCAGGGGACACTGGGGACACATGTCTAGCTAGTGGGCTTTTCATGCATGGGGCAGGTCTAACCCAAGAGTGTCTTTGTGTGGGAGGGAATGTGGACAGGGACCAGGGAAGGTGACTTCCCTCTCCAAGAGAATGAAGACGTTGACCCAGAGACCCGAGGAAGCAGCACTTCCCAAAGAGTCCCCAGGTATGATTACAAGATCACAGCTATCATATGTTTAATAGAGCATCTAGAGCATATTTACCTTAAGAAAGTTCAAAAAGTAAAACTGTCTATTCTGCACTTTGATGTTGTTGAATAAATTTGCATGTGACAACCTCCAGTTCATACACCTTAGCTATTTTAAAATGTCAAATGCTAACTTAAAATGCACAATTTTATTACTCCTTTCATATATACTTGACTGTCATCTTAAACAATACAATATGCTTTTATCAGACTTATGGATCATTTTAAAGCGTTCATTGTAGCCGTTCAGGTTTACTTTCCACAGGAAATAACCTGTTAGTGTGCGTTCTTCATGTATATCCGGCTGTACCCACTAATTGCTTTCAATTTTTTTTTTTTCACATTCCTACTGTTCTAAGGCCTCACTTCCTGTGTGAGACAAATATTCATAGACTACCGTGACAATATTGGTTCACAGTTTCTAGGGTTATCGTCAATGATTTCCTAAACACTTAAGTACATTTTCCAACATCCTCGTACATACTGATGTCATGGAAAAGTGGGAATGGTCTATAGGACATGAAACTGCATTACTTAAGCTCAAGGTTGGAAAAAGATTTTTCCAGTAGAAGTAAATTCTTTTCATCCTCAGAATGGAACAAGTGATTTTATAGTCATCATATGATGCGTGAAGAGAAATAATTTTTGGATAATTATGTCATTTAAAAAAAAAAAAAACTAGTGTAAAAAAAAAGCTGGTAAAATGAATATATTATCAAATGTATTATTATCCAGCTAAACAAAGGGGTATATTAACTAAACTAAGTATTTTTAGGTGAGTTGAACATCCTGGCTTTACTATGCATGAGCAAGACGCAACCCAAGTGAATATCCACTAACTAGTGGGGCAGATCTGGCTCTGCATAATATACTTTAAGTAGTAAGATGGCTGTAAGATGACTTTAAAAAAATCTAATGTAATACATAAAAGTTCTGCCTTATTGATACAGCATTCCTGAGTACTCAGAAAGCAAGAGGGAAAAGACCGTGACATTCACCTGATAATAAGCTACGGCTGTTTTTTTACACATATTCACACATACACAAAAATACCAGTTAATACAATATTTTGCTTTTGGCAAAAACAGCTATGCAGAATACCACAGACACCAGTTGTTTCTTGTCAAGAAAAGGAACAAAGCTGTCACATTCAGAACCAAAAAAACAATATATATTATTCTTCCAGAAAACGGTTCAGAGCTATGCTGATGGAACACACAGCTTGGAGAGACGATGCCACTGCTGAAAGATCATTTATATGCATTTAGCAGAATAAGAGACCGGGGCTAAAATATGGAAGAAAAAGCTGTGTGCTCTTGGCTGAGTAGGAACTATTGCCAAGTCTAAATTAGCACCCATATTTGTAAAACAGTCAATGACAAACATTTCAACGGTTGGATGGAAAAACAGAGACCTACATTTTAGTATATCTTGATCATTGGCCTAAATGCCTGGTAACCAACTCTGATTTTAGAGCCTCTGAGTGTAATTTGGAAAGTTCCCAGGTATGCTCATACCAACATGCACATATTTTCATTATGAATAAGTCCCCATTGATGTTTGTAATACCCCTCTATGGTTCAGCCTTGCATTTACCACACTAAAATCATTCTACTTATTGAGGCCATAGAACCGGTTAGATGTAAAGTTTGAATAGGGTGTCTTTGTCCATTGTTGTGTTTCTTACCTGTAATCCTAATTATAATTACTGCATTTGTATGTTTTATTGGGTATATGTGTTATCTATTACATCCTGTAAAAAAAATATATTTCATAACTTCATGGCTGATAATGAAATGGGGATGTTTACAGGGTTGGATTAATGTACAATATGGGCCTTTTACAATATTCTACATTATATAATACTTATCTATACCTAACACTTGCCAAGCTGGTGTCTCCATAATCAGTAGGCTTTAATAAACAATGACAAAGAACCCGATTCGGTTACTTAACAGATTTCAGTTCCTTCTGAAAAATAATTCTCACCTGTTTCACACAATTTTCCTTTGATGTCTTGGAGACATTTAAGAAAAAGGAGAGCTTACTTATCACCTTCCCAAACTGCAGATGGATATTTCTGGCTATTTAAAAGAAAACTACTGCTATTATAAAAAAATGGGGTTTGTATTGATCTTTAAATATTGTTTAAACTAATATATTTATTTTTACCTTTTTTTCCAAAAAAAAAAAAAAGGCAGAGGCCTTTTTTCTCAAATTAAGTATAAGTTAAGCAAACAGCATGTAACGAGCAGTAGTTTTGGCAGCATGTACACAGAGCACAAACTGCAGTGAAGAGAGCTCCAATAGCTAGGTAAGAGAGAAGGAGAGCAAGTAAGCTGCACTGTGTATGATAAAGGGGAGAGGAGGAGGAGGGAAAAAAGGAGGAGAAAATGTCATAGGAAGAGGAGGAGAAGGTGTGAGAGGTAGAAAGAAGAGGGTGACTGAGAGAAAGAGGAGGAGAGGATTACTGAGAGCGGAGGAAGAGGAGAAGGTGAAAGAGAGAAAATTAAGAGGATGATATGGTGGAAGAGGAACAGGGGGAGAAAGTGAGTGTGTGTTTGTAAAAAAAGTATTGTGTTAGAGTGTGTGTCTAAGTATATGAGCATATGGTATTAGTGTGCATGAGCATATTGTGTTAGCATGAGTGTGAGTGTCAGTTTATGGTGTCAGATGAGCCTAGAATTGACCTTGGGAGAGAGAAATGGTGAGAGAGTGTATGTTATTTACAGGGGCACAGTATAGAAGAAATGGTGCACCAAGGTGTCACCAACCCTAGGCTCACCTTAGTGCCTAGGGCCAACAATGCCTTGAAGGTTTTAAAAGATGATCAGCCCCAGATGACAAATGCTAGGTATGCCACTGTACTTCTGTAACATTGTTGACAGGGTTAAACAGTTATAAATAATGCAGATGCCTTCACCTTAAATTCATATACAGTACATGCTTATTTTAATTATATACATATGTGAATTTAAGATATAAACAAAATCCTGGACATCATCTGCTCCATTCCATTTCCTACTGAAAACATGCAAACTTCACCTGCAAGATGGCTTAAAATCTAAGATACAAACAATTATCGCCATGTTGAGATCAGGGATTTAAAGGAGAGGTGCAAAGGGAAAAAAAATATCTTTGAGAATAAAATACAGTTCTGTATACAGTAGGGTAGGCTAGAATTGACAAAAACCTGGTTCTAGTAAACCAACCTTTTTAAAAATGTATATGCCCTTCATGACTGAGGCTGTTTTAACGCTGTGTTTGTTTGTAGCTGTAATTTTCACACACACAATTTATATTTATTTTTTTCAGGGCAAGAAGGGCTTTCTTTGGATACCATTTTTCCATCATATCATCTTAGTTACTATTAAAAAATTGGTAAAAAATTGAAAAACCCCACTTTTTCTAATTTTAATTAGAAAAATATTTTACTCATCTACAAAAGCTTTTTCTTGGATGTTTTAATCTTTCATATTCACTAATTTATGGTAAACAATTAAAAAAACACTTTTGCAATTTTTTCTTTGAAAATGTTTTACTTACAAAAGCTAATTGAAAAATTCTAAGTTATAGTAGCATATTGCCTTTTCAAAACCATTTTTCCAGATCTGGTCATCCGGCACCCATGTCTTATTTGGGACATCTTTGAAGCTGGCCAGTTCAGTTTACCCCATGAAACCATATATTTTTGAAAACTAGACATCAACAGGGTATTTCAAATGCTGGTATTTTAACACTTCCCATGCCAGGATTTTTTGGAAGATATGACTTGCTTATAAAAATAGACATTTAAAAAAAAAATTAAAACTATTTTTATATGTTATTTTAAATTGTATTTACTGATCACATAATAATTACTAAGTAGGGCTCTGTTGATCTGCATGGTTGGCTGCAGTGCTTGTAGATCTGGAGATCAGGACATTTTACTAGGCACCGCTATCTTTTGACAGGCAGCACGCTTTTCGCTATATGCTCTCAGAAGAGATCACACGGAGCCCCTGATTTTTTGTTCACACCTTGATCACTCTGTTGATCACTCTAAGCTCTTTTTAAGCAGCCAGCAGCAAGGAACAATGACATGAGGATCCTACATTTTTTGGTGTTACTGAATGCCTCAATAACGAGGCATTGCAGCAACACCGTTTGAGCCTGGCATGTCATTGATCCTGCTTAACTGTATGTTTTTCCGTGACGTGCCTGGCATGTCATTGGTCGTAGGGGTTAATTTTGTTACAATAAACTTCCTTTATCTGCAGACCTGGAGGCTTTTGTTAGTGTCAGTCATGTAGTATTTTGGGGTTACTTTTCTTGCTCAAACAACACATTAAGCTGATTCCTTATGACCATGCTAGTGAAGTCCATTTCCCTGTAGACTTTTATTAGTTCTTGTGTCCGGCTGGGTGATTCCCAATGAGCCTCTTTATTGTTTACCACAGGTACTATGATAAGTCATGGTGCTAGAGTAGAGCTAGTACTCAAAAAACTTGGCTTATATGCAGCTACCTAAGAACATAATATCATACAAAAACTAGAGCTGTTTTAAAAAAGAAAACAGTACAATATTCTTGATAATGTATTTTTAATCTGATGCTATTATTAAAAAAATATGATGGAAGCAATTACAAATCCCAGCCTAGGCTGACTACTGTTGCTCCATCTTACCCAGCCAGCGGCTGTTTTTTGTTATTTGGTGGGCACTGGCCTTAAAGCGCCAGGGCCGCTTAGTCATCCTGAGTCTGGACTTGAAATAGGTTGTTGAAACATTTGATTGTATTATTTTTTTTGTTATTTTAAATACAAAAATCTACTTCTGTTAAAAATATATAATATTTAGCCGGTAGCAGGCTGATTTCTATGGCCATGGAACAACTGGCTTTAACAGAAGTTATGACAGCCTGCAGGAATACTGGATGAATAATGCATACTGAATCTCCACGCAAGATTGTTTCATGAGGTGGAACATTTTATTTCAGGCTGTGCTAAGACAGGGGCTCACAAGGGGTTCACGTATTTCAGCCTGTGCTAGAGAAATCTGCTGTGGCCTCAGCACAGTCCTGGCCCAAACCACATACTGTGCTTCTATCGGGTGGAGGAGCAGAGCGGGAGATGGTGGTTACAGTGAAGTTAGCTCAGTGTCTCTGTGTGAGTTAGTTGCTTTACTTTTGCTGTCAAATCAAATATTTCCTTTAATGGGCTAACTGTACAGCCAGGAAATGGGTCTTTTCATCTGGACAGTGTCAGTTCCTTGGCGCTGTGAATCCAAATATTAACAAATACCATTGTTTTTTTTTTTTGTAACTTTTCCTCCCAGATAGTTAGAATTATTCCTTTTCTCTGTAGAGGAACACATTTTTCATTGAAGTGATCATAAATATTTGGGCCGAAGTAAGGGAAAAATGACAACTGTACCTTTAAGATTGCTCTAGCCAAACATGCTTCAAAGTTAACTTCTTCTTTGGCATAAGGATGTTTACCCTGCTCTGCAGTGGGTATATCATGTAGTTTACAAAAGAATCAAAAGTGGCTTCAAGTATGGATCCTAATGAAAAAAGTTTATGCATGCGTGATATAAAAAAAGCACTTTACAGTTACAAAGAATGCATACAGACTCTGTGGCCCCTGGGCGTACTCTATCTTCTTAGCCTCAAGACCAAGTGTGTTCTTTTTTTCTCATGCATACTACCCTTGATCTAAACCTTCAAACCAAACAAGTTTTACCTCATCCAGCACATGTCTATAGGAGCAAAAGAGGTCCTTGTGTAAACATATCTTTACCCTTGTGGCGAACCCATGATATTGTCCAGGGAATTAACGCAAACACAAAAGGATGAGGCTACCATAACAAGAACAGCCTTAAACAGCCTATCCTACAGTCCTATCCTGAGTCCTTGCTCAGATGAATCTGAGCTAAATTGTGCTATTACAGAGACACAAAACCGTATCAGCATGTTTGTCTAAACCTAACCCACATGGCCAGTCCTGAATCTCTTGGGGTTTCACAAACGTGAGAGCAGACTTGGATCTCCTTGTTCAATGTGCCTAGAGGAATACTATCTGCACCATGTCGATAAGACTGTGGAGAAACTGAAATGTTTGTCTACCTTTGTACAGAGAAAATGTGATTTATATTGTGTTTATAGACTGTCCTTGTGGGTAGGGCTAGTCTGATATGCTGGTTAATGTCTTCTGAGATCTCCTCTGTAGTGGTACAAGTAAGCTAAAACTTTACCTGCGGTAAAGACTAGGGCTGAAACAACGAATCGATAAAATCGATAATAATCGATAACGGAAATCGTTGTCGACGATTTCCGTTATCGATTAATCGAGTGATCGATTCGTTGTTGGCTCCTTTTACTTACCTCCGCGAGCGTTCCCTGCTTCCGCTACACGCTCTGCACTGCGTGACGGATGTGACGCGTTCCGGAGGTAAGTATTCTTCATGTCTGTGCGAATCGCTCTGTGCGAGTGGCTCCGTTCGCACAGAGCGGTTCGCTCTGTGCGAGTGGCTCCGTTCGCACAGAGCGGTTCGCTCTGTGCGAGTGGCTCCCTTCGCACAGAGCGATTCGCTCTGTGCGAGTGGCTCCGTTCGCACAGAGCGGTTCGCTCTGTGTGAGTGGCTCCGTTCGCACAGAGCGGTTCGCTCTGTGCGAGTGGCTCCATTCGCACAGAGCGATTCGCGGGGGTGGGGGTGGGGTTTCAGGGGATGCAGGGCAGAGTGGGGGTGGGGGGGCAGGCCAGGGTAGGAGACTGAGTGCAGGGCAGAGTGGGGGTGGGGGTGCAGGGCAGAGTGGGGGTGGGGGTGGGGATGCAGGGCAGGGTGTGAGTGTGGGGGCAGGGCAGGAGACTGGGTGCAGGGCAGAGTGGGGGTGGGGGTGCAGGGCAGAGTGGGAGACTGGGTGCAGGGCAGAGTGGGGGTGTGGATGCAGGGCAGGGTGTGAGTGTGGGTGCAGGGCAGAGTGGGGGCAGGGTGTGAGTGTGGGGGCAGGGCAGAATGTGGGGGCAGGGCTGGGTGCAGGGCAGAGTTGGAGACTGGGTGCAGGGGCAAAGTGCTGGGTGCAAAGTGCCAGGGCTGGGTGCAAAGTGCCAGGGCTGGGTGCAAAGTGCCAGGGCTGAGTGCAAAGTGCCAGCGCTGGGGCAAAGTGCTGAGTGCTGGGTGCAAAGTGCCAGGGCTGGGTGCAAAGTGCCGGGTGCAAAGTGCCAGGGGTGGGGCAAAGTGCTGGGTGCAAAGTGCCAGGGCTGGGTGCAAAGTGCTGGGTGCAAAGTGCAAAGTGCTGGGTGCAAAGTACCAGGGCTGGGGCAAAGTTTCTTGAACAGTAATAGTCCACCTCTTTTCAGAATGTTTGGGGTTATTTTGTTTCATAAATATTGTGTTTGGGTTTTTGTACTTTGAAAATATTGTTTTTTTATTACATCATAACAAAATAAGAATGTTAATGTAAATTTTAAGTTGTTTTTTAACATCCAGTTCATTAAATTATTTTAAATAAACAAAAAATTAGCATATTGTTTTTTTTTATCCGATTAATCGATTAATCGAAAAAATAATCGGCCAACTAATCGATTATTAAAATAATCGTTAGTTGCAGCCCTAGTAAAGACTATCTTTACCACAGGAGAGGCAATGCATGTGCTAGCTATTCCACTTGAGCTAGTCTCACCCTTTTGTTCAATACACAAAATAAAGCAATAATTCAGCGTATACTCAATGGTTACTATTCAAGAAATCTAAGGATTGACCCTTTCCTGTTTATACTTTTTCTCTTGTGCCTGTTCTTAAGTGTAAAGGTAAGTCCAGTGGACCTCCTTGTTTGCTACCCTAGAGGAAGTACTTTCCCAAGAGCTCTGGGTCTGTCCCATCCTAGAAAAAGGCCAGTAAAGCAATGGGCTTCTATGATGTTCCCAAGGAAGATCCTACTGGAGAGGCTCTGAAATGTTTTGTGCTTTCCAGGTACAGATAGCTACATAGACTAAATATCCTATCCTTCTTGGAGGATTTTTATTATTTTTATTCACTTATCCACATGGGATTGTTTTTTTCACATTCAGGATTTTTTGGGCAGAGTGGGGAAGAAGGCTAGGGCTCAGTCATTACCCTTGTCTTACCCTGGCTTGTCATTACCCTTGGCACATGTCTTTTTGTTACCTTTAGAAATTGGAGCACTGCACCTTCGGCTAAAATTATAAAATGTCAGCAAATGTAGTGACACTTTCCATGCCTGTAAATATTCTTGCTGCAAGTCTTCATTTACATTACTTCATCATTAATGTTCTATATATTGGCTGTTCTACAATTTGCTATATGCATACCTTTTGTCTATATGCATGGCTTAGACAAGCTTATATTGGCATGTGTATTCATTTTGCTTGATTAACTAATTTATCAGAAACAGACTTTTCTTTATAAGGAGAACCTTCATCTGATGCAAGTAGACGTGTCCTAACATAACCTTTCACAGTTATGTTTGCTGTGTGTTCATACAAAAACAATCACAAATCACTAGCACATACATATTTACAAACAATCAAGTGTAGATAATTTAAGGCCGAAAAAAAAACCTACTTCTGTGCATTTGGAGAGAGCTGTTTACAGGAGGCAGCAGCGCAGCATAAGTCTAGGAAGAGAGCTGTCATCTTGTATCAATTCAGCTTGCTTGTTACCAGCATCGCAGACAGAAACACAAAAACGTGTTCAGTGTTTAACCTTTTGAGGATAATGTGGATGCAACACGGCAAACAATGTGTTTGATTATTAGAACGGAAACATTGATCTATACATTATTAGCAGAAAACTGATTTTCCACACTTGTATGCCCGGGTCACACAATAGGTTCTTCTAACCACAATAAATGTATTTTTTTAAATCACATTTTAAAGACTTACTAAAAAAAAGTCAGAGTGTAAACTGCAAAGGACAGGGATAAGCACCCGCTTTGCCTCCAATATCAACTTTAAGAAATATTGTAACCTGCTAGCAGGATAAATCCAGCCCAGCCTATTAAGGCTTTTATTATAATCTAAGGGATTTATTCACAAATTAAGAGTTTGCAGGAGTGCTGCGATCTCATCTCACCGAGTTCACTATGTATCATGAAGAGAACCCCAGTGAGCTTCTCTTGCAAGATGATTGTAGGTGGTCTTGTACAATGTGCTGCAATAAGAGTGCTTTGTAAATTGTTAGTGCTATATAAATAAAAGATAATAATAATAATAATAATCTTTGCCACAACATATCTGCATCTCCTGCAATTTAATTAGCATTAGTATGCAAAAAAAACCAACATGTTTGGTTAAAGGTGATACTCAGCTACTTGTTTTAAAAGTACATATGATGGCTGGTGTATCCCTTCACATGGAATCATCCTTATGGTAAAATTAATCCAGATTTGAATATGAATACAGGCTGGATAAACAAATAACTGGAGCTTAAAAATAATTCACGAGACCCCACCAAGCTGGTGTGATGCTCACTACATAGAAGCACAATGATGGCAATTAGCCAGTTCTAAAGCAAGTACAAAGAAAGGCCATCCCTCTATGGCGTCTAGACATGGAAAACCCCAACATATTGTGTTAAGGGAGGGAACAGGCTGTGTTTCATAAAAGGTGATTTATTTTTAGCATGGCTAAAGTTTGCAATAGACAAATATATCTTCTAAGAAATAATGTTTCAGTTTTATGTATGTTATGTAACAATAATATCATATTCCACCTTCGCATTTTTGTGGAAATGAGTGGCAACCGTTAAAGGGATTTAAAATGTTTAATGATTAAAACACCAAAACATCTGGATATAAACATTTAATAGTGTTGACTTAGTAATGGAAACGGTCTATAGTTGGTGATACCTTTAATAGAGCAAACATAGAAAAACATGTAGTCACATAACACCATTGGAACCTTAGAGATGTATACTTCAAAAAGTTTAGCTAGGATACATGTTCTTTCTTTCTAGGTAATAACTCTTTACATGGGTAGTTAGCAGTCTTTACTGCAGAAGGAATCAGTCACTAAATATAACCTTCAGGGTCTATTCATAAAGGGTCAAGTTGCATCAAACTGTGAAATAGGGTTGCCTTTAATAGACTTGCGTTGGACTTGCAATAATAGGTTGCACTGGAAACCATAGGAACTTGGCTATTCTGGAAGATACAAACTGAGTCAAGTTCTCCGTTCAGTTGGTCAGCTGAGTTCAAAAGGAGTTCTAACGCAAAACTAAACCAGATGTAGAGAGTAAGTTGATCCAGAACTGGTCAAACTCAAGCAGACTAAGCAACTCAACTGCTGACAGCTGCTGAGCCCATCTTGACAGAGCTTGATGGCAACGTAACAACTGTTGAATGCAGCGTGATGGTAGTTTGAAAACTCAACTGCAATTTTTAGTAACAAGTTGCTGCCCATGTTTAATTTATCTTGTGTGGCTACCTTAGGACAGTAGACCAGAGTTAATTGTGTAACTTCACCGACAGCTCAGCCTTTAGAAAATAGACCAGACTGCTAAGTATAATGTGCCATTATTCCAACGGGTCACTTAACCACAAGTGAGGGTATACTGGGGTTTGATATACACTATTTGACCAAAATTATGTGGAGGTCTGATCATCACACCTATATGAGCTTGTTGGACATGCCATTCCAAAACCATGGGCATTAATATAGAATGTCCCCTCATAGCGGCTATAATAGCCTCAACTATTCTGTTATTTATGTGGAGATTTGTGCCCATTCATCCAAAAGAATGGTTGGATAAATAGGCCTGGCTCACAAGCATTACAATTGATCCCAAAGTGTTCAATGATCAGGGGTCTATACAGGCCACTCAAGTTCCTGTACATCAAACCATGGTCCATCTTTATGGACCTTGCATTGTGCACAGGGGCACAGTCATTCTAGAACAGAAAAGGGCCTTCCTCAAACTGGTGCCACAAAGTTGGAAGCACAGCTTAGTTGGAAGCCACTAGATGCTTCCACTTCACAATAATAGCACTAACAGTGGAGTGGGGCGATCTAGCCAAGCTGAAAATTCACAAACTAAGTTGTGGCAAATGTGGCTCCCATTAAGCATAATCTGGTAACAAAGGGGGCAAGACAGATAAATTCTATGTTTCAGTAAAAATAAAACGGAGAAAGGGCAATGACTTCTGTTCCCATTTAGAATTTACTCAGACACATGTAGTGACATTATTACCGTATTTGATCGATTTTCAGACGTTTTTTGAGAGCAAAAAGGTCCGACTACAAGACTAAGATCCAGATCCCTCGCAGCGCTGCAGAAGACCTGGATCCTCCTCTCTGGCAGCCGGTGGACATCTGCACAATGCGCGCATATAGGGTGTATAAAGCATATCTGGGGGGCAGAGTGGCATATCAGGGAGGCAGAATGGTATATAGGGGGGTGTAAGGCATATCTAGGAAGTAGAGTAGCAAGCCGTGGTGCAGATGGACTAATGGTGCATCACAGTGATGGCGCTATATAAAACAATAAATAATAATAATAATCAAGGGGGCTGATCGACCAGCAAAAGGACATTTCATGTATAGCCATTTAGGGATGCCTTTCTCTAAAGCAATTCATGCATGCCAAGGGGTTGTTCAGATACAAACAAGGAGAGGAGGAGACATGCCTTCACATGTTTAGGTAGTCCCAGTTTGCACATACTTTGTTGTGTGTTTGTGTGTAAGGACTCTTATCAAGAGAACATACCTGCCTTACCACTGGTCACCTAATATGATGTGTAAAATGTAATTGTATTTCTGTTCCGTGTTTCTAACACTAGACTAAAGTTGGAGTTTGTAGTGAATGTAAATGCGCATATTTACTAATGTAAGTTTGCATGAGAATGGGCAGTATATAATATATATATATATATATATTTTTTTTTTAAGCCCTAGATGCAGTGCTCCAACATCAAAAAAATTAACAAGGAACAAGTGCCCATAAAAGCTTCAATAGGTTACCGGATCCCTAAATCTTCATTTCCTTGGGGCTTCTTTCCCTCACTACATGTTTTCACAGCTCCTGAGTCCATTGACGATGCTTGGTGTTCTTCTGCTTGTATGCAGGTGCTCGGAAATTTTTCTTGAAGCTCCAAAACAAATAGTGCTTGTGCCGATATTGTTACCAGAGTCAGTTTGGAATAATTAGGAGAGGTGTCCACTTATTTCTGGTTACATAGTGTATATATATATATATTTATGTATATTATGCATATTATATTGGTAAGTATGTCAAATTATAAAATGTTGACAAATTTGATTATAAAGTCACACTTTACAATTATTCAATGAGACATCAATTATTTAACAGATGTTAAATAATTCATTAAAATGGATTTGAAGGTTTCTTTTGCTATATTATTAGCCACCTTTACTGTATTAAATGGTGTTAAAGCTTAAAGATACAAAGCGGGCCACAGACAGTAATACATATGCTGCTGAAGAATGTCTGTGTTTTATTTGAGAAGTAAAAAATAATAAAAAACAACCATGCATGCCCTTCATCTGATGGGCTACCATACTAATCGAACATCCCAATAAATTAGATAAGGGTTTTTGTCTAAAATCCAGTTCTTACAGATTAGTGCAGTCTTCATACACAAATTATAGTCACACCTTGATGAGCACAGGGTCAAAACACCAGCATTGTAAAATGTGAGCACACACTCCTGAGACAATATCACTCCTTAATGCACTATTTGCAAGACTATTCTGTATATACATGGTTCATAGAAACGCATCATGACTAGTATCATTTTAATTAAATTTCCAAAGAAACAGCACAATTACTTTCAGACTCCAGTCCCAAAGTTAGTTCTTTTATCACTGCACCCTTTTCTCACCATAAATATTCTGGTTTCAAGTTCTTCTCCATCCTTGTTGCATCATATTAATCATTCTCTCTTTTATCCTTACCTGGAGTTATACATGTGCTCCACTCTACTTCTCTTCTTAAAGACATGGATCCATTTCCACCTGGAGACAACACAATCGATTTCCTGCTGCCGTCCATTACCTCAGTTGTGAAATATATTAAATGTTGCTGTTGTGAGGTCACCAATTCATAACCATGCAAAATTATATACACAATGTACAGGACAATGTTTCCTATCTTCCACCCTAGGTGTCATATGGCCTCAATGCTGGGTAGACAGCCCTCCCCGAGGGAAATTAAATACAGGTAGAATTGGTTTCAATTACACTGGGAAAGTAATGAGGTTTATATACCATATGCGTCTCCTGAAGAAAACTGTCATTGGATAATCATTTGTATTTCTGGTCTCCTGGTAACAAAAAACTATTCAAATATATCCTTCATCCATGTACAGACCAAAAGCCTATGTGTAACTTACACTAAAACCTTAAAACTCATCACTTTGGTATATAGGTTAAAAGGGAGTCAGTTTGCTGTGGGCACAAAGTAACCTATGCCTAAACTTATTATTCCAAAATACATTATTATATGCACCAGATTAACAAAAAAGGATAATGAACCCTTTTTAAATATATAAGTGAAAGTAGAAAAAGTAAACAAGAAATGATAAGATTTAAGACAAACAAGTGGAGTTATATAAATGAAGATAAATAAATACCACTGGTATGTTTTTACTGAGAAAGGTGAAAGGACCTCAGTAAGAAAAGAGAAACAGGGAAACAAGTAAAGCGTGTGTGTTTACAGAGGAGAGGACAAAGTTCTTCAAAGTAAAAACAGACAGATCTATGGGACCCAATTGGATCCACCCTGACTCTAAGACAAGACCAAGGACTGTGCAGAGCTGTACAATTTAAATATGGGGTAGTTAACATAAACGTATACAGTACATACAGATACAACAGGAGTTGGAGACCCTGTACATGAGCTATCAATTCAGTCTTATGATGCTTTTATACAAAGTTCCCGGTATTATATTTTTTTATATGGAACTCCACACTCACTTCTGTATAGCCAGAATAAAATCTGACATCCCAGAGATAAATCTAATTTAAGTCTGATTGTAGTTAATCTATTTTTATGGTGTTTGGTGGTTTGCAAATGGTGCAGCATTGGTTGCGCTACTATATGTATAATATGTGTAATATGTAGTTACACAGAAGGCAGCTGGAGTGGTTTAAAGCACATAACCACTGGACTCTGGAGCAGTGGAAACGTTGTCTCTGGAGTAAAGAACTCACGCCTCATTATCTGGAATTATGAAAGAGGAACCTCGGTTTGGCAGATGCCTGTTGAAAACTACCTACTAAAATTCATAGTGCTTCTTTGGTGGAGGAGGGATAAATGTCTAGCTAGGGCTGTCATAAATACTGTTTCTTCTTAAGTGTACACTTGTACAGACCATCCTTACAGCTAATGTCTTGATATATCACCTGAGTAGTCAGTGGGCTGCACAGCTGTAAGGCAGCACATACTTTTCTTTGGCAAAGAGCTGGTGTTTCAGGCAGTGAAGGGTGATAATGACTTCAGACTGGCGGCCCCTTGAGGCGTTTCAGAGATACACTGGTGTTTGTCTACAGAATAGATTTGAAAAGTGTAAGACTGTGGATCTTCTGAAGGTTGTGTAACACCCTAAGGCACATTATAAATTTACCCTGATAAAACAAGACGCATCATGCAACAGACAGCAGGCAAAAAAACCATTAATACCAGTAATGAAGCTCTATTAAATCAATTAATTACAAAGTATCAGGCTCACCACAGTCTGGAAGACTCCGATAAGGTGCAGCTCTGTGCAATACCCAAGCAATTGTTAACTGATCATGACTGAGTATTAGAGCGACTTAGTAGCAAGTCAGCTCAAACACAATCACATACATAAAGGTTCCCTGATTTTATGGCAAAATCATTATTTGTAAGTAAACATTTTGTTACTATACTAGTGCCATAAGGTTTTTTTTTAGGAAAGATAGATAGATAGATAGACAGACGGACAGACTCTGGTGTAAAGCATGTTGCCGCGTTGATTATGCTAAAGCATAGACCTATTGAAGGTCAAAATACTGGTTCAGCCTTGGTGACTCACTAGGGTCTCTGACAGTACCGACATAGGTGTAGCCACTGACAAAACACCACTACACTGCAGACACACTGCTAGCAATTCACCAGGTACCCAACCCATAGTTAGGCCTGAACTTAGATATTTATAGTAGTGCCACCCAACCTGAGACAGCTAAATTTCACACAGATGCTGGACCTCAGGGACCCCACCTGATCTGATCTGAATGTACATGTGTGTTAGTGATTATGAGTAAGTGTGTGTAATTTGTGTGTTTATATATTTGTCCCAGAGTGAGGGCACATGTTGGAAGGGGCACAGACTAGCTATTTGGGGCAAAGATGGCACAGAACAGCTGGGGCACTGACAAGCTGGTGGCAGAGATGGCACAGGCTGTTTGGGGGTTTGTATGGAACTAATAAGCTGCTTGGGACTATGGGACATGTTGCTTGTTGAAGTTGGGAGGCATTTTTCGCACCAGGGCCCTGCAGTTTACAATTACATAGTAACATAGTTCATAAGGTTGAAAAAAGACCAAAGTCCATCAAGTTCAACCTATATACATATTGTGTCCCTACTGTGTTGATCCAGAGGAAGGCAAAAAACCCTTATGAAGCAGATGCCAATTGCCCCATACCAGGGGGAAAATTCCTTCCCGACTCCAAATATGGCAATCAGAATAAATCCCTGGATCAACGTTCTGTCCCTATTAATCTAATATCCATAACTTGTAATATTATTGCTTTCAAGAAACACGTCCAGGCTCCTTTTGAACTCTTTTATTGAGTTTACCATCACCACTTCCTCTGGCAGAGAGTTCCATAATCTCACCGCTCTTACTGTAAAGAACCCCCGTCTGTGCTGGTGTAGAAACCTTCTTTCCTCCAGCCGTAGAGGATGTCCCCTTGTTATAGATACAGTCCTGGGTATAAATAGGTCCTGGGAGTGATCTCTGTACTGTCCCCTTATATATTTATACATAGTTATTAAGTCCCCCCTAAGCCGTCTTTTTTCCAAACTAAATAACCCCAATTCTGATAATCTTTCTGGGTACTGTAGTCCTCCCATTCCCCTTATTACTCTGGTTGCCCGTCTTTGAACCCTCTCCAGCTCCACTATATCTTTCTTGTACACTGGTGCCCAGTACTGTACACAGTATTCCATGTGTGGTCTGACTAGTGACTTGTACAGGGGTAGAATTATTTCCTTGTCGTGGGCATCTATGCCCCTTTTGATGCACCCCATGATTTTATTTGCCTTAGCAGCAGCTGCCTGACACTGGTCGCTACAGGTAAATTTACTGTTAACTAAAACTCCTAAGTCCTTTTCCATGTCAGTCGTCCCCAGTGTTTTCCCATTTAATACATATTCCCAGCCTGGATTTTTCTTCCCCATGTGCATAACCTTACATTTATCTGTGTTGAACCTCATCTGCCACATCCCAGCCCAAGCCTCCAACCTATGCAGATCCATTTGTAATCGTGCGCTGTCCTCTATTGTGTTAACCACGTTACAGAGCTTAGTATCGTCTGCAAAGATTGATACTTTACTATGCAATCCCTCTACAAGGTCATTAATAAATATATTAAAAAGAATAGGACCCAAAACTGACCCCTGTGGTACCCCACTAGCAACAGTCACCCACTCAGAGTATGTACCATTAATAACCACCCTCTGTTTCCTATCACTGAGCCAGTTACTTACCCACATACACACATTCTCCCCCAGCCCAAGCATTCTCATTTTATGTACGAGCCTTTTATGTGGCACCGTATCAAATGCTTTGGAAAAATCAAGATATACGACATCCAGCGATTCACCCCGATCCAGTCTTGAGCTCACCTCCTCATAAAAGCTGATCAGGTTAGTTTGACAGGACCGATCCCTTGTAAACCCATGCTGATATGGAGTCATACACTTATTTTCATTGAGATACTCCAAAATAGCATCTCTTAGGAAACCCTCAAACAGTTTACACTGAGAGGGGAAACACATTCTTGTGGCAGATTCAGAGGCTTCATGATCTTGTGATCCCTTCTCCCAGGCCTCTCTCCTTTTTATGTCATATTTGTCCTGCCCTATCCACACTGGTCTGAACCCTGGGCACCATTTATGTTAATGGTCTTCCATAGTCAAGAAGTCCTTTCATTATTGCTAAATCATGGGTTGCTATCTAAATTCTCTAAAGCCATGGCTCTTGCATGTATGTATGAATTTTTATAAATTCCCATGTAGCTAGGGTTGCCATTAGTCCTGAAATTTGTGGGGCAAGCCCTAATTTAGGGAGTCTGTCCTGCATCCCATATTGTTGTGACAAGGACAGTTCAGATCTCCTTACACAGCGATGCAGGCCGTCAGACCATATAGGCAGTCTGAAAGAAGGGTTCCCCACTAACAAGGATCATGTGTCAGGCTGGCCAATCAGAAGAATGAGTGGGCACTACATTGCTTCTGGTGCCCGTAAGAAACATGAAAGAAGCAGAGAGGTGGATAAGTGTGTATTTCACAGAGATCACGCTTTACCACACACACCATATACTCACATGTCAGCAACTCAGCCATACAAAATAGAGTATGACCACAGATAAGAAACATTTAGCAAATAACTTACACCTACAATGAAGAAGTTATACAGATTACATTCAAATAATTGCTATATGTGTAGAATGCATGTGTTTTGTTACAGACATAATCATAATTTGTGTTTCTGTTTGTCCAGACAGTTATTATTATTTGACAGTCTGTACCCAATCTAAGTTTTCTTGATAAAGAGATCTAGGCTTTTGATGGATCATGCAATTCTCATGTGTAACAACATTATTTTTGAGATACACTTCTATACTGTAACAGAGTCCCAGATTGCCCATTGATCTTAGTTTGCCAGTTATTTGAGGGATATTATAAGTGACTGCTGTGTTGTCAGGATCACACTGATGGTTGCAAATACTGGGTAGTCCACCTGATAACAAATGCGCCCTCTGCTGGACATTTCAAGCACTTCATTTTTGAGTTGTTTGTTTTGATCTTCAATTATTTGACCGGCGCCCATATTTTATGATGCACTTCTTAGAGCATATACATTAAAGAATGTGACATAACTAGAATTGACAGACTAAGACAAACCAATACTTTAGGTAGTATCTGGAGACATATTGTAATGCTTTATATACCATATTTGCTCGATTATAAGACGAGGTTTTTTCCAGAAAAAAACTTCTGAAAAACCGACCTCGTCTTATAATCGAGGTCGTCTTGTAATCAGGCCTCAGATCATCCCCCACGATACCTCACAATTCCATCGGCAGCCGCCGCCGCCGTATCAGCTGCAGCCACCGCCGCCGCTTCTGTATTCGCGGCAGCTGCCGCCGCCGCCGCTTCTGTATTCACGGCAGCCGCCGCCGCTTCTGTATTCGCGGCAGCCGTCGCCGTTTCTGTATTCGCGGGAGCCGCCGACTCCGTATCCGCGGCAGCCGCCGCCTCCGCCTCCGTAATCCGCGGCAGCAGCCGCCGCCTCCGTAATCCGCGGCTTCAGCATCCTCCGATGCGGCCGAATCGGAAGCTGTGACCATAACAGATGCGCGGGTCACGTGGGTCGCGCTGTTCTCACCTGACCCAGCTTCGTTTTTTACGTTTTGTGCCTATGATTCTATGCAAATCAGTCCTACCTGACAGTCTGTGCTCCTGTTCACAATTTGTGAAGAGGAGCATAGACTGTCAGGTAGGAATGATTTGCATAGCTGGTTCAATTAGGGGCACAACCTAGTGAACTACATTTCCCATGATTCCCAGACCCCTTTAAGCGTGACTGAGGAGCATGGGACATGTTGATGGGACATGTTGATGGGACAAGTTGATGGGACATGTTGATGGGACATATAGATCTGCTATTCCCACTGACAGGTGAGAAAGAAAAAAGAAAAAAACACAAAAACAGTGGTTTTGATTTTTTTCCCATTAGGGTCGTCTTATATTCAGGCCTTTTCTTTTTTTCCCCAATAAGATCCAAAATTTGAGGGGTCGTCTTATAATCGGGGTCGTCTTATAATCGAGCAAATACGGTATTAAGGAAAATACCCAACCATTTGCAACAGAACTCATGAACATAAACCTACATTAATAATGAGAGTCGTGAAAATAACCATGTCTTTTACGTAGTCTGCATAAAGTTTATCAGCAATGCCAGAAGTAAGATTGAAGAAAGAGAGTTGCTGTTTTCCAGTAAGGTGGTGCCTGCTTTCCTTAATAGTGGTGTTATCAGGAGCAAAGTGATAGTATCATGCATTAAGCAATTAGCAATGTCCGGCCTGCGATAGCCAGCACATGCTTCCTTATATAACCCAGTGTGAACAATGGGTACACTACTGGAGCCATGCACTATGTATAGATATGGTGATTTCTGCTCTCCAAATTCGTGGAAATCCACTTGCATAGAAAGTCTTTAGTAGCAAGAAAGAGGGAAAAAAAACATTGAAAGATATAAATGCAGTTCACAAGTCTGAAAAAGAAAGTATAAGAAAATAACTATATACAAAATAAAATACAGTTCACACATTCAAGACAGGAAAAAATCATATATATATTTCTAGAGCGAAATAAATCCTGAGCAATTAATGTTAAAAGTACTGTTGTTGTTCCTTTTAAATAGTTTCAGGTTTCATAAAAATCGTACAGATAATAAGCATGTATATTTTAGACCCAAACGGTACATCATAGGAAGTGCTATCATATAAGTGGTTATAGCAGCCTCTTAGAGCCACCATTGGTCTATGAAGAGATCTATGGAACTGTAGCATAGACTGATGGGGGTTATGTATAGTAAAGCAATTCTAGTGCATAGTTTGGGAAGTGGTCTTATCACACTAGTTACCAACAGAATGGTCCTGCCAATTCGAACATGCACATTCCAAACCCAAACAAACATACACACACAAACTCAGGCACACATATACCCACATACACCCAGACACACACACATACCCTGGCTCACACATGCTAACATACCCAGACACAAACATATATACAGACAGACACACAAACCCAGACAGACACACATATTAGACACACATGCTATAATACCCAGACATGCACACAAATCCAGACAGACACATACACCTAACCAGACACACATTCTAATGTATCCAGACACACATACATGTATACACACAGAGATCCAGATAGACAGACACACACACATACACAGACAGACACATACACAGACAAACATGCTAACCCAGACACACACATACTCAGACACACACCTAAACCTAGACAGACACATTTCCTAACATACCCAGACACACGCACACACAAATCCAGGCAGACACACAAATCCAAATAGACACATACAACGCACTTACCCTGTTTTTAGCTTGCCTTCTGTGCAGCTTGCTGACATGCTACTCCCAAGGGATCACGCAACGCAACGTTATGTGACCTCGATCAACCCAGCCTCCGTCTTGAGACTAGGGGCAAAAAGAGGCAAGTCAAGGACTCGGAACTTACCTCTTTATCCATAGTTGTACAAATAGGACCCACCGGACCCATGGATCCACCGGGAATCGTGTAGGGGCCCCCTCTGCCCTATACTACTATATAATTGAATTGTATTTTTGTAAATAAGTACCTAATCATATGTATTGAGTGCCTTAGTTTGTGAATACATTGATTTAATTACTAGTGGTTAGCACTGCCCATTAAATCAACGGCGACAGAAGACATGGGCTTATTCATGTGAATTTTTACTGTAAATTCAGGAGCATTAAACACTTTATTTACAGCAACTGAAGGATAATGATGAATATGAAAAGGGAAGGGAAAAATCTGGGTACCAAAAAGGAAAACCTTTACATATCAGATCCAAATGATTTTCACTGGACATTTCACAGACATCTACTGTTATCACGAGTTTAGGATGATAATAAGTTCCGCACGCTACTTTTGCCAGTGTTGATGAAATGTGTTGAATTTAGCTGTGCATGCGCATTCCCCGAGAACCTCAATCAGAAGCATAAAAGACAGACAGCAAAAAATAGCTAAAGTAGATTTTTGGTGAATATTTTTACCTATGCATGACTGGTTTGATTTCTGCACTATTACACAAGTCCACCCTTTTCTGTTAATCATATATTTTTCAACAGCTTAATTAAACTTTTAGCAACCTTTCAGCGTGTCCACCTCGGGAATGTTGAGTTTCCATGTTTAATTACTAAAACCTCTAGTTTTATTAAGGGGAAATCCCGAAATCGCTGCGTTGTTTTTTTTTGTGTTATGCTAGAGTGCCAATCATTTTGGAGCATATCTGTATAAAAATAAAGCTGTACATCTGCAGGATGTGTCAATGTTTATTGCTCGTTTGTCCTTGCAATATAATGACAACATGAATTACCGGTAATTTGCAAGGAATATTGGGGAGGTTAATTATAATAACAATAAAAGAGAGTTGCAGCTATACTATATTTTTGGACTTGACTTCATTCGGATGCTGCCTAGCATACGCTAATAATTATAATTGGATGTCTGAATGCCTATGCTCAAGGGAGACATTTCAGAGTCTAGGAAATTCTGAACTCAACGAGGATTTCATTGAGATCTCCACAGAACTTGCTACAATCTGACGGTTGGGATGGGACCTGCATAGAGATTGTACTATTTTGTTAATTCTTAATTCTAATGTCATGCAAAATCTCAAAGTAGAGCATAGAATTAGCTACAGGTAAAATGCACAATACAAATAAACCAAATTTTCCCCTATATGTCAACAGGTACATTTTTCCATTTTCCATGAACCATTCATAGTAACATAGTAACATAGTTCATAAGGTTGAAAAAAGACCAAAGTCCATCAAGTTCAACCTATATACATATTGTGTCCCTACTGTGTTGATCCAGAGGAAGGCAAAAAACCCTTATGAAGCAGATGCCAATTGCCCCATACCAGGGGGAAAATTCCTTCCCGACTCCAAATATGGCAATCAGAATAAATCCCTGGATCAACGTTCTGTCCCTATTAATCTAATATCCATAACTTGTAATATTATTGCTTTCAAGAAACACGTCCAGGCTCCTTTTGAACTCTTTTATTGAGTTTACCATCACCACTTCCTCTGGCAGAGAGTTCCATAATCTCACCGCTCTTACTGTAAAGAACCCCCGTCTGTGCTGGTGTAGAAACCTTCTTTCCTCCAGCCGTAGAGGATGTCCCCTTGTTATAGATACAGTCCTGGGTATAAATAGGTCCTGGGAGTGATCTCTGTACTGTCCCCTTATATATTTATACATAGTTATTAAGTCCCCCCTAAGCCGTCTTTTTTCCAAACTAAATAACCCCAATTCTGATAATCTTTCTGGGTACTGTAGTCCTCCCATTCCCCTTATTACTCTGGTTGCCCGTCTTTGAACCCTCTCCAGCTCCACTATATCTTTCTTGTACACTGGTGCCCAGTACTGTACACAGTATTCCATGTGTGGTCTGACTAGTGACTTGTACAGGGGTAGAATTATTTCCTTGTCGTGGGCATCTATGCCCCTTTTGATGCACCCCATGATTTTATTTGCCTTAGCAGCAGCTGCCTGACACTGGTCGCTACAGGTAAATTTACTGTTAACTAAAACTCCTAAGTCCTTTTCCATGTCAGTCGTCCCCAGTGTTTTCCCATTTAATACATATTCCCAGCCTGGATTTTTCTTCCCCATGTGCATAACCTTACATTTATCTGTGTTGAACCTCATCTGCCACATCCCAGCCCAAGCCTCCAACCTATGCAGATCCATTTGTAATCGTGCGCTGTCCTCTATTGTGTTAACCACGTTACAGAGCTTAGTATCGTCTGCAAAGATTGATACTTTACTATGCAATCCCTCTACAAGGTCATTAATAAATATATTAAAAAGAATAGGACCCAAAACTGACCCCTGTGGTACCCCACTAGCAACAGTCACCCACTCAGAGTATGTACCATTAATAACCACCCTCTGTTTCCTATCACTGAGCCAGTTACTTACCCACATACACACATTCTCCCCCAGCCCAAGCATTCTCATTTTATGTACGAGCCTTTTATGTGGCACCGTATCAAATGCTTTGGAAAAATCAAGATATACGACATCCAGCGATTCACCCCGATCCAGTCTTGAGCTCACCTCCTCATAAAAGCTGATCAGGTTAGTTTGACAGGACCGATCCCTTGTAAACCCATGCTGATATGGAGTCATACACTTATTTTCATTGAGATACTCCAAAATAGCATCTCTTAGGAAACCCTCAAACAGTTTACACACAACAGAAGTTAAACTAACAGGCCTATAATTCCCCGGGTCACTTTTTGTCCCCTTTTTGAATATTGGCACAACATTTGCTATGCGCCAGTCCTGGGGAACAGACCCTGTCACTATAGAGTCCTTGAATATTAGAAATAGGGGTCTGTCTATTACATTACTTAACTCCCTTAGAACGCGGGGGTGAATGCCATCTGGACCTGGTGATTTGTCTATTTTGATTTTTTTTAGGCGGCACTGCACTTCTTCCTGGGTTAGACAGGCGACATGTACTGGGGCATTTATCTCATCCTGCTGTATATTACCTGGCATTTCATTTTCCTCTGTGAATACAGCAGAGAAGAATATATTTAATAGATTAGCTATCATCTCAAATAAAATTGCAGATGCGGATGTTTACAAAACATAAAAGCCCCAAAGTTTGATGACCTTTTTGACACTTTGAAAGTTGCTCTCCTTAAATATCCGAAATTCCTTGGTTTTTAAATTTTCCCTTACTCCCTTTGATATATTCCAAACTCCACTTTTTGTAATTCATGGGACTGGTGTGTGTGTTCCATGGAGGGCACACGGGGTTAGGTTACCAGCCGGGGCAGGAGGTTCTCCTGCTTTTTATGTTGGGAATGTAGGGTCTTTGATACGCATCACATTTTTGTTATAATGACAGTGTACATTTCATTCATACATAGTACTCACGTTTTGGCACTTCTTCGAAATGTAGTCAGCATCTACACACTGCAGACAAAGAGTCAATGAGCTCCATTTTAGCATAATGTTATACTAGTTTTCGTCTCTGCCAAGATTATTTTCAGTAAGTATTTATAATGTGGTTATGTTACTTTATAATACTTGATAATAAATTAGCCATTTTTAGATCTGTTTTAATGTTGCTGCTGTCAGTACTGTGGTGTTGTAATGGAGTTCAGCATGCATTCTATTATCCGGGCATGCACATAAGTAACTTTGTTATGACACTGCACACTTGCTGTATTAAGGCTGGTCCATGCCAACACGACCTTATTTATATGATGTCATTTTATGTCTTTAGGTCTCTTCAGCATCAAAGACGAGAGAACCATAGACGGCAGCATCAGTCACCAATACAGTGAACGGACTTTCCTTATGTGTCATCTTCCCATGACCTTGACTTCCTGTCACAGGCTATTTCCTCATTTCTAGCGCATAAAATTAATCTGACTTATCAAAGCAACGTATGCCAAAAACATCAGGCTGCTGCATTTCCAGTCTCACTCCATCCAAAAGATTCTCACTCTGCTTCTTACGTCTTCCAGCCACTATGAGCACTATAAAAATGTAACCTCAGGTCATCCTCCAACATGGACTTAATTAGCATGGTATAATAATAGTCTACAGTCTGAACTTTCCCACAGGAAAATGTCGGGAGAATTCCAAGTCTAGTGACTCTGCTTTCGGCATTTGGATGATACTCTATGATGTACACATTCTTCCAAATTTCACTAACCCAGAGGATTTTATTGGCATGGAGAAGCTCTCACACTCTACATCAGACAATATGAACTTTGGATTCTCGACCGGTGGCAATTCTGTTTAGTAGCTTGGTGTACAAGTGACATTAATAGGTTAAAGGCATTCAGCCTGTTTTGAAATTACTGTTTATGTAATCATTGACGGGGAATTGTATGTTGCAGTGTTCTCCATTAGTAGAAAATAATGAGAAAAATGATTTCAGTTCATTTTTTATAAACAAGGCACAATTTAGCAAAGTCTTCTGGCCATAGAAGAGAAATAAAACACTTTGATTTATCAAATACCACATATAACTTGATTTTCCTCGCAATGTTGAGAAGGGTACTACTGGACCACAGTGAGGATTTGAGAGGATACCAGACAAGGTTTCATATAAGTGGAAGGGTTTTTAAAAAATGCACATTTGTAGGTTGAAACCATTCAGGTTACTTTACTGAAAAGATGCTAGATAAGTAAAACATCCTCTCGATAGTAGAGGTTAATACTAGACTTGCACAATTTTTTTCTGTTTTGTTTTTGGTCCATATGTTTGTGGACAACAAATTTAGTTTTCTGCCCTTTCAGTTTAAATGGCTTTTTCCATTCAGAATGAATTATTCTCTCTCACACTCTGATTCAGTCTCTCTCAAGCTCTCTCTCAATGTCTCCCTACATTCTTCGTCGACCACTTTCGTATACCTGAATTATTTTCCGCTGCTCCGCTTCTTCTCTTGACTCTTTTTGTTTTTCAGTTTTTTTTCTTCATCTACTTCTCCCCAGTTTCAGCTCCGGTATTCGCAAACAGCCTCTTCTAAAATTAGAGAAACAAGGGAGAAGCGGTCCCTGTGGTGCATGCTGTGGCTCAGCTCTTTTGTGGAAGTACTCTTTCTACTAGATGGCCCATTTGGTTCTTGGGGGGGGGGATGAGAAGAGGCCAGGGATGAGGTCTTTACCTCTCCTATGAGTTTAAGGAGATGTTGTATGGAATCAACAGTATGGAATGCAGTACTGTATACAATAAAGTAGGCTACGATTGACAAAAACCTGGTTTTATCTCATTTTGTTCCAATAAACTTCCCAATTGTGCAGACCTGGAGGCTGCCATTCATGACAGTCATGTGAGGCACCACCTTGCCGTCACCATACTGCACTAATTCTTTATGAAAATGCAAATTAGCTCAATTTCTTCATAGACTTTCAATAGTCGAGCTGGGTGATTAAGACCAGGCAGTATGATAAGGAGTCAGGGGTCAAACACAGCTTTGGCTGACTACTTGCCCTGCATACCTATGCTGACATTTACTTGCAGCTTTACCTATACAGGTATCCAGCTACTCTTGTCTATTTGTAATTGCCTATACCTGAGCCTACACCCAGTTGGGATCATAAAAGACCCTCGCTGCTAATCTTTGGGGCTCAACCCCTTGCTAGGTGTATCAGGGAGAAAAACCCATGCAGTGTGAACTCTTAGGTCACAGCAGTCATGAGAGACAGAGCTAAGATAACAGAGCCAGAACGCATACAAATAGCTAGGTTGCAGCTGCCGGAAAACAGTATAGTAAGCGAAAACAAGAGATGTTTTAAAAAAGAACATTTTTGTAAACTTATTTTAATCTGATTCTTGTAATAAAAATGGTGAGAGTTCCTCTTTAACTTTGGCTCTAAAACCCCATCACCAACACAGTTGTGAGTGCGTTTATCCAGCAGCCGACTGCACACTAAAGTTTTTTGTCGGCCACGCAAGTGTAAGTAAACGTACATAGGAAGTATGATTGGGCTTCCCAGTGTACCTGATGGCCAGTTCAGGCCTGGGTATACATAACACCAAGTCTGTTTCTGCTTACCCCTGAACCAATATATGGTGCATTTGCCAATAGCTGCCTTCATTCTGCTGCTGGTCTACAAAACAGACTAGATAGGCCATATGGTTCTTATACCGGTCATTTCATTATATGTGTCTAGGTCTTCAAGATGAAGAATATAATAAATGTATTTGCAAAATAAAGCACAAAGCATAAAAAGACTATTTATATTTCCAAAAGAAATATCAAAACATGTATAAAGATTTAAGGTTTTTTTATTAATGCGAGATAGAAAAATCAAAGAGCACATCGATGTATACAAACCATTAGTCCATATCTCCATGTATTATGGGAGGGTGCAGAGTTTTATAATCTCATTCATTATAAGCTAGGAATTTGCAGGAGGATGCTGTTTTAACACTTCAGTACGAGGCAGATTGTTGCAATAGGGATACCTTCTATCACTCACTGAATTCTGTAATGGACGGGGGTAATTACACTCTGTGTGCATCGCTGCATGAAACAACTATTTTTAGTTCGGTAACACAAGCGGTGCGGAGGGGTGTTGCTTTGGAAACCATCAGACATAGAGCAGTGTGCATGTGGCTCTGTACTCGAAATGTGCCACAGGATTAGGATGGAGGCATAAAAACATCAAGCTAAAAACATCCAAGGGCACAGAGAGGTTGCAGTTAGGAAGTGGAAACCATTTTTGGTCACTTTCCTATAAATCAACATCCAGCTTCTAATCCAGAACGAGAAGCACAGCCGTTTAGTGATATAAGAAATAAAGAAATTGAAAAAGAAATCTTAAAAAAAAGTGCCTTATTTAATATGAGCTATCCTTACTTCCCCTCAGAAAACAGAAAAAAAGCTACAGTAAGCATAACTTAATAAGATTGCTCTCCTCTTTCTGTATATTTTTTGTGCCGTGACCCTTTCTGTATATTTGCAGCTTCTGACCAAACCTTAGGGTTGATCCCCCCCTCCTGCCAAACAGGTGCCTCATTAATGTGCAGAGAAGGCTTTTAGTTGCTTGAGAGTCTGTTTTGGGTTAAAATGCAAAGCGGTCCCATTGATTTAGCACCTTGGTAAGCAATATAGCCATGATAAATGACATAGGACTCGCCAAACTTGTGGTACTTTGACATAGCGGCGGACTAAACAATATATGGCCACATAGTATGACGGAATCACCAATATTAATGCCTTAGGCGTTTTACTGAGTGGTATTCACTGGGCAGGCACTGAATTTGTGCTTCGTTTTGTGTACTTATCGATCATTATTATTCTACCAGCAACTCGAGAATCTGAGCGTGTATGTCTTTTATGCTATTTAGGTTGTACACTGCCCTTTCTTTATGTTAATTAACATTGCCCCTGAACTAGTTTACATTTTCTGTCCTAAATCCATCTCCCTTCTCCTAACCCACCATTACAAGGCCTACTTTAACCAATCAACAACTATCAGCAACTTAGCAATGAGGATGAGATAAGCTAATAGTAAGAAATTATCCTGTAGACCATGGGAAAAGGAAGTTAAAATGCATTACTCCATGGTATACATATAAGGTGATTTTATATACACTCACTGGCCACTTTATTAGGTACACTCGTTCATTTGCTTGTTAAATAGCTAATCAGCCAATCACATGGCAGCAACTCAATGCATTTAGGCATGTAGACGTGGTCAAGAAAACTTGCTGAAGTTCAAACCAAGCATCAGAATGGGGAAGAAAGGGGATTGAAGTGGCTTTGAACGTGGCATGATTGTTGTTGCCAGACGGGCTGGTCTGAGTATTTCAGAAACTGCTGATCTACTAGAATTTTCATGCACAACCATCTCTAGGTTGGTCAGAAAAAGAGAAAATATCCAGTGTTTTTGACCACACCAGGTGTCACTTCTGTCAGCTAAGAATAGGAAACTGAGGCTACAATTTGCACAGGCTTATCAAAATTGGATAATGGAAGGCTGGAAGAACCTTGCCCGATGAGTCTCGATTCCATCTGCGAGATTCATATGGCAGGGTCTGACTTTGGCGTAAACAACATGAAAGCATGGATCTATCAACAGTTCAGGCTGGCGGTGGTGGTGGTGTAACGGTGTGGGGGACATTTTCTTGGCACACTTTGGGCCCATTAGTACCAACTGAGCATTGTTTAAACGCGACAGCCTACCTGAATATTGTTGCTGCCCATGTCCATCCCTTTATGACCACAGTGTACCCACCTTCTGATGGCTACTTCCAGCAGGATAAGGCACCATGTCATAAAGCTCACATCATCTCAAACCTTCTTGAACATGACAATGAGTTCACTGTACTCCAATGTCCTCCACAGTCACCAGATCTCAATCCAATAGAGCACCTTTGGGATGTGGTGGAACGGGAGGAACTGTTACGTCATGATTTTTACTAGACTTGTGCATTCATTTTTCGGGCGAACATGAAAACGAACAGGAAGAGCGTGTTTTCGTTGTTCAGCTCGAATCCAAACATACGAACATGGCAGCGGCAAGTATACAAAGATGAAGACACACAACATGAAGAAACTTCATGTTCGTCTTTGTTTACTAATCTCCCTTTCCCATCTAGCCTACCTTATCTACGCAGCATCGCAGGGGTTAACAGGAGTGGAAATCTGTGGGTTCGCCCTCAGGAGTTAAAGGGCCGTGCGAACGACTCTGTTGGTCGCCTGAAGGGGCCTCCTCTGGCATCCCCACGGCTCTTTAACTCCTGACGGCGAATCTTTGGATTTCCGTTCCTGTTAACCCATGCGATGCTGCGTAGATAATGGGAGCAGAAATCCATAGGTTTGGCGTCAGGAGTTAAAGACCTTTAACTCTTGGAGCAGGGAGACAGGTCAAGTTCCCCGTCAGGAGATAAAGGGCCGTGCAAGCAACTCTACAGGCCCCTGCAGGCGACCAATAGACTCACTTGCATGGCCCTTTAACTCCTGACCGCGCAACTTGGCTTGGGGAGACACATTTAGACAAACATCTCCACACTGTGCACAAAGATATGTGGTTTCTGGATATGTTTCTTTTGTTTGTACATTACTCTGGAAAGGCAGGTTGTATTAGAAGTATTGGATCTCACGCAATCAGCCTAAAAGAAGCATTCTCTCTGATCAGTGCACTACTGCCCCCTTTCAGTCAGAAATATGGCATTCGCTTTGGGCAGTCAAACTCACCAACAGTTCAACAACAATTTCAGGGAAAGATACATTTATAAAATAAATTCCTGCAGCAAATGTTTACATTTTTTTTTTATTTAGAAACACCCTGGATGATAACATTTCTTTCTCCACAACCATTCCCAAAGTCTTTTTCCCATTGTGCATCTCAGCCCCTCTCTCCCCAGTTTGCTTTGGTTAGCTTTTACCCTTCTATTACCCTAATTTTGTACATACTATCTCCAACCTTAACTTTATTCCCTCCTTACCCTGTTTACTTATTGTAGTTATTTCTATTTTAATTACTTACCCATTCAACTTTAATCTAGTCTTAAACTAACTTGTAACGCTGTAAATCTTTTTCAGCTTTTCCTTTAAGTCCTTCATCCTCATTAACTCCCTGTCTCATCATTTGTTCCAGTGGGCCGGCCGGGCAGTCGGCAGACGAACTAAGTGGCTGCAAGATGGACTGGCCGTTGTTCCAGTAGCGTACCTGGCGGGGGTGGTCAGCCCGGGGTGCTGCTCACTGAGGGGTGCCGGCACACCTCCAAAAACGGTGCGCACGGCAACTGTGGCTGTGCGTTGGGACTTGATGTCAAATCCCGGCGCACAACACTGAAGCCACGCCCACCGTCTTCCGCGCTCACTGCACCGGAAGGACAGGACACAGAAGAAGAAGAAGAAGAAGAGGAAGAACGAAGAGGAGGAGGAAAAGTGACAGTGACAGAGGAAAGGTAGGAAAATATTCAGGGAGAGTGGATTAGTATGTGTGTGAGAGTGATGGGTGTTATGCTGTAGTTTATACTGAATGTTTGTGAATGAGGGTTTCAGATAGCATGGATGTGTAAGTGTGGGAGGATAGCATGCTCAGATTCCAGCATGTACTGGCTACCTAGGCATGACAGGAGTGTGATTGTTGTTATCAATTATTTTTTTTTGTCCAATTGTGGTGTGTTAACCACACTTTTATTAAAAGTAAATTACACTCCAAAATTGGACAGAAAAATTCAATAACAGTATTAATATATATATATATATATATATATAATTGCAAACAGCAATATATGTGTATATATATATATATATATATATAATATTGTTATTGTTTTTTTTGTCTAATTTTGGTGTGTTACTTTTAATAAAGTATTTTAAAGTTTTTGGGGTTTTTTTCTCGGTTTTGACCAAATGAATGCTGAATTTTCAGTTTAAGTCCAGAATTTTAATTTCGGTGCATCCCTACTATATACTAAGCCAGTCACTGAAGTGGTAGGCCTACACCACATCAATGTTTGGCTTAGTATATAGTGATAGGGGTTGTACTGCAGTATTGCCGGTGTCTGGCTCAATGTATAGGCACACAGTGTACAGTGTAATCCCTAAGTATATAATGATAACAATTATGCTGTAACCCTGTCAATGTTTGCCTAACCATAGAAACTATGCAGTTTTAAATTGTGTGTGTGTGGGGGGGGTGCCACATACAGGATCCACCGCAGGTGCCAAGTACTCTAGGTACGCCCCTGCGTCGTGCGGCAGTCAGGCCCAATGGCCGTGCCTCAGCTCTTTGTCCCACGTCTTAAAAGGAGTGGGATGAAGAGCTGAGGCACGGCCGTTGGGCGGCGCGGTGCGTGCATGTCGGCTGCTTTAATTTCATTAGGCGCCGGTGGAGTGACTGCCGCACGACGGCCGCTTTCAATGTCGCTCGCACGCTTTGGTGGCGCAATGGGCCACTTGACTAGACTTGCCCCCCAGGCCTTAAGCTGCCAGCCCTCTACTGATTTGTTCTATTATTTTCTTTCACTACATCAACTCTTTCTTTCAAGTACCTCTTTCACTAGTACACAAGCCCTTCTTTTTTGCCATTACAAAAACACATTTTAGGTCACTTGCATACCGTTCTATCTTGAAGCTGGGTTCTGTCCTGGTGATCTAATGGAAGGGCAGCACAATGACGCAAAGTGGTTTTAATTGTAAAAATACAACATGAAAACGACCGCGCTGAACTAATGGTTATTTCCAAAGCAAAATGAAGAGTAGTGTAGTGTAGTAGTCAACAAGCTAAACATAAAGAAACCCCTAAATACCACAGCTAATTAATGAGATGTCTTAGTCATTTCCATGACCTAAGAGCATTGCACTGTTCCTGAGCCATATGCACAGACCTCTCAGTGTTCAAATGACATGGTCACTTCAAGCGTAATTACTGCTGATGTTAATACAGGTGGAAGTACCTGGATACTGGCAGAATCTGTCACAGCCTATAAGTCATACATGTTTCCAGTATCAGGAACTGGCTGTGTAGTAAACAGATCTTATAGAGCAGTGAAGGTGAACCTATGGCACGCAATGGGCATGCAAAGCGTTCAGTTGTGTCCAGGTTGCTGACTGACATGGCTGGCCTTTGGGGTGTGGTCGCACATGAATAAGTTTGCAGCAACCACTCATTGCCCTTCTGTTTCCTCCGCTCCCTGTCACTACTTGCCTTGGTGGCGGAATATGATGTCAGCAGCCTTGCGCTCCCTCAGCAGGGTAAGTGAACTACAAAGGGCGTGGTAGGTGAGATAAGGGGGGGAGAGGGGATAAAGAGTGGGAATGAGTGAGAGAATGAGTAAATAATTTGTGGATGAATTGTATGAATGATTGAGAGTATGAATTCATGTGTGAATTAATTACTTGTGTGAATGAGTGAGAAAATTAATGATTGTGTGAATTAATGACTCCATTTATTTGTGTTATACTGATACTGATATCATTTCAGGGCAAGTGCTAATGTTATTTAAGAAAATCTGCTATTACTGACCACCGGAAGGTCATGTTACGCCAGCACTCCTTCATAGAAGCCCCGGTGGAAGTGCCAGGCAGCAGCGGAGGTTGTCTGCTTGCATCGCACAGGCGTTCACCGGCTGCCAGAGAGGAGGATCCAGGTTCCCTGCAGCGCTGTAGGGGATCTGGATCTTAGTCTTATAGTCAGACTAACCAATCGACAATGATTTTCAATATATATTATATTATTGATTTTATAGATTAGTTGTGGCAGCCCTAGCTCACACCCAAACACATACACAGCCACCCATTTGCTATCACAAACACTTACACACTCATGCTAACACACACTCCATATTGCATGGTTTACACATACATTCTCACACACATACACTTACACATCTATGCTAACACACACTTATACATGCACATACATGCGTACATACACTTATACATTGACATTCATGCTCAAATACACTTTTACATAGACATTCATGCTCACATTTACATATACATCCATGCTGACATACATACCCCTGCACCTCCTTCCATCAGTACGTAAGGAAGAATTCCTTACCTCTTCCTGCAGCTTTGGTTCTACTGCTCGCACACTGTGGATGTAGCCTCAGGGGTCATGTAACGTAACGTACATGACCCTGTTGCGTTCCTGTCTCCCCATGCCTGTTTAAAAATTGTTTAGAAATGAGCGGTTGCAGGGGTCACCCGGGTCAACCGCTGTAGTTGCACTGCTGGCTCTCATGAAACTGGAGAGTAATTTTCAAAATTATATTTCTCCTGGCAAAACCCAAATGATACTTAAAATAAAGACAAATACTATGCACACTCTTTAGCAATGACAAAAAATAATTATTAAAAAATGACAGCTACAAAACTGGTGTAGTAAAGCATTTTTTTGTTGATTTTCGTATCCAACTATACAAAATTGTGTCTGCACACCCTCAGATAAAAAAAAAGTTATAGTAATAGAAAATATAAAAATCCAATAAATCAATACCCCTCTCAAACAGATCAGAATACAGGGTCTGGAAAAACACACAAATAGTGTAACACAACCTCATAAAGTATGTACCGTATATATCAATATGTGGACACAATATCAAATTGGTGTCCATTGGCAGTAGGGTCCATTGCAGTGCTACTACGATAAAAGCCATGAATGATCTCCAGCAAACTTCTGTTACTCTGTCTCCTTGTTTCTGTGACGTCAACGCGCACAGTGCTTCTTGCTGGTACGTCAACTGAAAAGTGATTGTTGGATTGTCCTGTTGTCCTTAAGGGGATAATTGCTCCCCAAAAGAAAAAAGTTTGACAATGTATCGCAAGATAAGACATGAGGTAAGGGAACCCTAAGGATGTTTGGACCCTGGCCAGATGCCCCTTTCTCCCTGTGGCAAAAATAGCCATCCTTGACTGATTCATGACACCTTGTCTTCTCCTTAAATTTTAAAGTAGGCTTCTTCCGTAGCACTGCTACAATCCAAGTCTTTATTGTCTTTTTGTACCCTATAGCAGGGTCCAGTAGAGATCCATATATGCCTTATCTCCCTGCAGCCATGTTGCCTTTATGCTCAGCTGCAAAAAGAACAGCAGCTGTCACCCACAAGAGAGCGTTAACCTGACTGAGTTGGCATGAAATTGTGTCACATCTTTAGTGACGTTCCTCATGCCCTGCTTTAGCAACACATTAATACAATTGTTGTATTGGTAGTTGGCCACATGTAATGAATGATGGGCAATATATTTGTGACTCTCTGTCTCTTTCTATTAAAAACACAGCAATCCTCTATTAAAAACACAGCAATCAAAATTGAATGGAAACATTATGAAATGAGCATAGAAAGGTTTACACATTCTTACTACACCACATCCAAATGAGGAGTTATACGTAAAGAAGAAAAAGCTTCTGGCCTTCACAATGCAGGAAAACATGAATAAAATATGTTACTTTAAGAACAGTGTGGTTGATTCAAACCTTAGAAGATCTGTGTAAATGTATGGAATGTCTGTTCTAACTCAGTTTAGTCTACTAAGAAATGTTCAGAAGACATCGGCTTTACAGGGCCCCATCGAAACCCGAGCTACATGGAAAACTGTATCTATTATTCCTTCCTTAGGCTGTTGAAACATTTACAGATGATGTCTCATTTGTTTTCATTACACTGCTATGGGATGATAAACATAGTTATCAAATCATAATTTCACTTGTAGTTTAGAAACTGATAAATATTGTTAGAATATCTATTCACGTCGGCTGCCAACAGACGTTATTGATTTAGAACATCCTTGATAGCTGTAATTCTGTCCTATCCTTTCCAGCGCTGTGCAACCTCAGACTCTTCAAAACTGCAAATATAGAAAAAAATATCAGTGGCTATCAATTTAATAAAATGCTGTCCCTCCAAATACATGCCTGTATCAGATGTAGTTTTTTTTTTTTTAACGGCATGATTCATGATACAATAATGGCCTGCCCTTGGGATTCAAACAGAGTTCGTATGTTTAGTCTCTTTCAAATAAGATGCCCTTTATCGTAATAACAGCGAAGGCTCCTTTACTTTGCCGACAGACTTGTGTTGGCGTTAGAGTTTATGCTCCCAGCAATGTCATTGTTATAATCTAACTCCTTACTGGCAGCAAACTATAAACAAGTATTTAACTCTCTAATGTCCAGCTATAGGCAGGGAGTGCATTGCTTTGCAGTAGGATACACTTCCACCTCCTGCACTCAAAAGTGTTAATTTATGACCTTTGGCAGCAGACAAACTCTTATCAGTGTTGTTATGAAGCCAGTACTACTTCATGTTTGTTAGAAATCTGGCACCTCTACTCCAAAGACAGGAAAGGAGAACTAAGGGGGAAAAGTAAGGTTGGTGGAGAACATACAAGACCCTTATCTTAAAAAGGCACAATTATTGGGGATCCGAGAAAACAGGAGTGACGCCTTATATACGTATATCTGCTGGTATATCACATAATTTGAAAAGGTTTTCAGAGATTTACGGCAAACAGATAACAATGGATCAGTCGAGATATTATTAGGCCTGGGAACATTTTTTCATAAGCAAGGGGGAAGGGGTTTTAAGACAAGCAGGACAGGATGTAGTAGTGGTGTGCATGAATGAGAGAGGAGATTACATGTATTTATGTTATACGAGCAGTGAAATATTTCTTGTGGTTAAATAATTTATATTAAGCCTTCTCTGTATACATATTTTATATACAATAGGTAACTCAAAGTAATTCATTCACATTGTAAGTATGCTATTAATTCCTAGTCGACTTGAGATGCTTGCAAAGTCCAGACTTCATTAGAAGACAATGAATTCTGGAATGTTCAACCAGTATCTGGTCCAGATAAGATTTTTGTTATATTCCATGGCTACAGCTCCAAAAAGAGCAAAAACAGCCACTAACAGTCATAACCTGCAAAATGGTGCAAATTTCCTAGAGTAACTGTAAACCCACAACCAATATAGCTCTAACCATGTCTTTAAGAGACAGTTTACTGCCCCTAGCACCCTCACCAAAGAAGAACGCATCAGTGCTTTAACATGCATTCTTTAAAAGAAATAAAATCACTTACCGCCTCTTCTAGGGTCCACAGTTTTCACCATTAATTGGTTGCTTGAACCAACCAATCAGAGGCAAGAAAGTGGTCCCATTAAAATGAGGTTCATACTTGTGCTGACTTGCAGTAAGTAAACCTCATGCCAGGAGATGTGAACAGCTGAACACATCTCCTGCACAGAAAATAATTAGGGGGCCAGTTGCAGTTTCAAGGAAGGCACTATGTAAATGTAAAAGAACCTCTCAGCTATCATATGTATTAAGTTCATATGATGGATGGAGTGTCCCGATCAATGCATATGATTTCTCCACAAACTGAAGACATTTTAGGGTGCTCTGTTAACCCAAACTTGTTTAAGGTACTGATTAAATCTGAATTTGTACAGAGGGTATTACATCAAAGCACTTACTAATTACAAAAGTTGCTGGCAATTATTGAGGAATAATTATTATTATTTTTTTTTTTTAAATTTAAAATTTTTATTAAATTTTTGGATGAAGTCGAGTCAGTATCATATAACAAATTATACAAAACCAAAATAAGCAAGTTAAAGCATCGAGGTGCCATCGAGTGAAGCAGCGTAGTACCAAAGCAATGTTCACAGCAAAGGCACAGAAGTGGTAAATCGGCATCAATGCATAGTAGTAACAATAGAACAACCACTGCAGCAGTAGGGGACTCGACGAAATTGCCATAAGGCAAGGGGAGTTTGAACAAAAAAAAAAACAAATAACAAAAACGAGAAACAAAATAAAGACCCATTTCGGGGGTACAGGATTTCGACCTTAATAAGACATGCCATAGAGAAGACCACATGGTAGTATAATGTAACAGAAAAGAGAGGCCGGGCGCGATCTCACAAGAAAAACAAAGCATTTTAACTATGCCACAACGGGGAAATCTGGATTTGCGACCAGGGAGCCCAGATTTTTTCAAACAATGGCATCCGCTGATCAGTCTGAAATGACAATTTCTCCAGAAGGTAAGTATGTTCCAAGTGATGTAGAACATCAACGAGCTGCGGAAGAGCGGTCGATTTCCAATTACGAGCAATCAGCAATTTGAAAGTTAAGAGAAAATGAATCACCAACTTCCTAATAGAAGCAGGAGTGTCATCCGGAAACATATGGAGCAACACTAATTGTGGTGTAAAAGGGAGGTGTGTGTGTGTAATATAGATTCCAAGAGATAGAGCAAACGTTTCCAGAGTCGGGAAACGGGGGGACACTGCCACCAGACATGAAGCATAGTGCCCCTATCTGAACAACCCCTCCAGCAGGAGGATGGACAAGACGGGAACATATGGGATAGTCTGGCTGGGGTGAGGTACCATCTACATGATACTTTCTTTTGTAACTCGATATGATTAGTGCAATGCGAGACCCCTCGCATCGCCTCCTCCGCATCCAGCCACAATTCAAGAGGAAACTCAGTGCCCAACTCACGTTCCCACGCTACCATATGTGGCAGTTTACCCTCCCAAAGATGTGCTAGGAGCGAATTATAACAGAGAGAAATCAGACCTCTAGGGGGAGAGGGTTTGGAACACAATTGCACAATGGGATCGGGGGAGAAAACATCAATCGAAATCGATGGCGCTGGAGATTGCAGCAAGTGTCTGATTTGTAGAAATTTGTAAAATTCAGAGGGGGGCAACGCGTATTGAGAGCTAATTTCGGAAAAGGCCCGGAAGGACCCCTTATCAAAAAGGTCCCCCACCTTAAAAGAGTGGGTAATAGACCAACGAGAAAGGTTTAAATGTGGGATTAATAGTTCCAGGGAGGAAAGTGGCGTAGCTTTGGTGATACTTAATAGTGCCGGATAACGTTTAGCTAATTGGTTCCAAATTTGAAATGAACAAAGAGTGGTGGGAGGAAGCGGAGGTAGTCTCGGGCGGTAGCGAGGCGGCAACCATAAAACCTGAGCGACCGAATGCGGATGGACATAGGAATCTTCAAGGGACACCCATTGAGGTAGGTTACCCTGGTAGTGAAATAGAGTTGTTTGCGCCAGAACGGTAGCCTGATAATACGAGAGAACGTCAGGCGCCCCAAGACCCCCCTTGAACCTGGGAGAGTAGAATGCCTGTTTAGAGATGCGTGAATGGCCCTTAAAATTAATAAAAGAATTCAAAACAGCCTGTATTTGATGCAAAAATTTACGAGGGACAATGGTCGGGACTGCCCTAAAGGCGTACAGAAGACGCGGCAGGAGCATCATCTTGACAGAAGCAATGCGCCCCAACCAAGACAGATCAAAGGAGCGCCACCTGTCAAGGTCCTGCAGAGCCCGCTTCCAAATTGAACAAATATTGAATTCATTCAGCTTAGACAGCAAACGAGGGAGCTTAACTCCCAAGTAAAGGAGAAAATCTCTCCTCCAATCAAAGGCATAAGAGTCTTGAAGTAGGCGTAGTAACGGGTCAGGTAAATGCAAAGCCAATGCTTGTGTTTTATGTACATTTATTTTGTGATAAGAGACCCGGGCATATTGTTGAAATTGGGAGAGCAGCGCTGGCAAAGAAGACAAAGGGTTAGTGATGGAAGCTAAAACATCATCCGCGAATAGACCCAAGGTGATATCAGCACCCTTTGAAGTCGGAAACCCGGTGATCTCCGGGTCCGAGCGAATACGTTGTGCAAGGGGTTCTAGAGCCAATATGTAAAGTAGAGGAGAAAGTGGGCAGCCCTGTCGCGTCCCATTAGTTATACAGAATGGAGAAGAGAGAAAGCCAGAAAAAGAAACAGAAGCAGAGGGGGAAGAGTACAATGCCATCATGGACCTAATCAGGGAGGGTGGAAAAGCAAATTTAGAGAGAACAGATGTTAGGAAGGACCAATGTAAGCGATCAAACGCCTTTTCGGCGTCAAAAGATATTAAAACAGACTGAGTCTTATTCTTAGAAGCTTCCCATAAAACATTAAGAAATTTACGCGTATTATCGTTAGCTTGCCTATTCCTCACAAAGCCCACCTGGTCAGAATGTAAAAGAGAAGGAAGAATCAGAGAGAGCCTGTTGGCTATAACCTTAGCGTATAATTTGACATCATTGTTTAGAAGCGAAATGGGTCGAAAATTTTCACACCTATCCATAGATTTTCCAGGCTTGGGAATCGTGACAATGTGGGCAAACAAATTCTCAGAGGGCATTGTACCGGTTAACATAAAGGAGCGAAACAGAGAGAGGAGGTGAGGACCCAACACAGGAAAAAAAGTTTTGTAGTAGAAACTCGTTAAACCGTCAGGGCCGGGAGCGGAATTTTTTTTCAATTGAGAAATCGTGGAACGGAGTTCATCCAACTCCAAAGGGGCTTCTAATTGCGCGATCATCTCAGGTGTGAGAGAAGGCAAAGATACCAAGTCTAGGTAGGTTGTGATAGAACCCACCGGAGGTTGAGGAGTCGAGGAATCAGCCTGAAGATTATACAGGGAAGAGTAGTAAGATGCAAATCTATCAGCAATATGGGAGGGATTTCGCAATGGAACCCCCTGCGAGGAGAGAACAAATTGAGGACGCGACAGGGCCATGGAATGACGAAGCTTATGAGCCAACATAGTGTCAGCTTTGTTGCCTTTGGAATAAAAACGTTGGCGAAGCCGGAGTCTCATTTGAGTTGTATGAGCGGCTTGAATCTCAGCTATTTTAAATTTAACGTGGGAAATTTCTGCGATCAATTGATCCGACGGAGTTTGTTTATTGAGGGCTTCCAGGTCATATAAGCGCAAAAGCAGGGAATCCAAATCAGTGTCCTTGGCTCTTTGTTTTTTTAAGTGGGAAGCAATACTAATAAATTTGCCCCTGATCACCGCCTTATGGGCGTTCCATAATGTTTCTACAGAAGTGTCAGGTTGTGCATTTTCGCGAAAATATAATTCTAAATGAGATTGAAGTTGGGACTTAACAGAGTCATCTGAAAGCAGGGAATTATTAAGCCTCCAGGAGCCCCGACCAATAAAAGAATGAGCAACTTTCAGAGACATAAAGAGCGGCGCATGGTCAGACCAGGTAATGACACCGATAGAGCAGTCCCGCACCATCTGTAAGGTAAGCTTATCAACAAAAAGAAAATCAATTCTAGTATACGACTTATGAAGCGCAGAAAAAAAAGAATAATCTCTATCCAAAGGGTGTTGGAGGCGCCACACATCATATAATTGGAAGGAATGAAAGGAATGAGCAAGGGAATTAGACAGCAGCTTCACTTGAGTGCCATATTTGCCCCGCAGAGAAGCTGAGGTGTCTAATAAAGGGTCAAGCAGCGCGTTAAGATCTCCAGCAAGTATGAGGTGACCTTTCTTAAGAGAGTCTATTTTGGACAGCAGGGTCCTAGCGAAATGTAATTGCGATGTGTTGGGTGTATAAAAAGAAACCAACGTGTATTCCGTGGAATTTAAAATACATTGAAGAATCAAAAATCTGCCCCGGGGATCGGTTACCTGCTTAATCAATTGAAAGGATAGGTGCTTAGAAATAAAAATTGAAACGCCAGCTTTGCAAGTGGTGGCCATAGAATGAAATTGCCAAGGATAATCTCTTAAAAAGCACCGAGGCTGTTTGGGGTGTTTAAAGTGAGTTTCTTGAACACAAACAATATGCGCATGGGCTTTCTTCGCATCATTGTACAGCAGCCGTCGTTTGTGTGGTGTATTCAGTCCATTTACATTAATGGACATCAAATTGATAGAGGCCATGTGTAAGGCAGTAAAGAAAAATAACAAGTTGGCTTAACAACATAAAAAAAGATGGAAGTGATAGGGAGTATAGAAACCCCCGACAGAGGTTGACCGAGGCTCCCGGGGAAGATCGCAAACACATAGAATAAGGAGAACCGCGCCCGGCTCACAAAGAAACACCAGCACATGAAAAATAAACCCAATCTCGTGGCAGCAACATGTATGATATTAGAGCATTGTAAACAGAAGAAACATCGCAGAGAACAAAGTGGTCTCAGAGAATTACAAAAACTGCAAAGGTCGAGTACATAAAAATAAAACCCATAGAGCATCAATGAGTCAGAAAGGTAACAACTCAGAGTAAAGACCTCCAAACACGGAGGCAAACTCCCAACATGCGGTCTCTGAGAAAAAGGACCGTCTGAGGGGGAGGCAGAAACACATCCCCGGGTTCTCCAACAAGGAGAAATCCAGGGAAAATAGGTGGCGAGTGGAGAAATAGAAAATTAAAAGGGTGGGAGGGAGACCCCCAATACACAGCAAAGAAAAAGAAAACGGCGAAAAATGAGGAGGGCATGTGAAACCATGGTGTATGTGTTATGCAGTGAGTAAAGCGGAGCCTGCTTATTCCCGAAGGATAAGTGTTAATGTAAAGCCACATCTCGGGAGAGGGCACACAATGGAGCAGACGACAAAGGACGGCTCAAGTAAAATGTAAGAAAATCAAAAAAGTCGTAAAAACCATAAAAATCAGCAATATAAAAAAAAAAAAACAACAAAAAAAAAAACCCGTAAAAGTCTTACGCTGAAACCGAACCGGAGCACAAAATAACCAGGGCGAACCGCAGACATCCTCCCGAGCTGCCTTCGAAGTAAGTATGTAGACTGATGGCGCGAGATATCAGGAGGTAGGAAGGAGTCCAGAAGAGAAATGAGCAGAATCCACACAGCAGGCAGTTAATCAGGTGTTACCGAGCGTCGAACAGGGAGCACAGTCCATTCTCGGGCCAACCGTTTAGGAGATGATGTAGTAGGTGGCGTCTTCACAGGAGCCGATGAAGTGCGGGGTTGAGCAATTTCCAAACCCCAGGTCGACAGCAAACGTAGGCCTTCCTTGGGAGACCGGACCGAATGAGTCAGGCCATCTCGTGTAATCAACAAGCGAGTGGGGAAGCCCCATTTGTAAAGAATTTTGTGTGAGCGCAACGTAGCAGTGATAAGCGAAAGAGATCTGCGCTGTTGTAACGTATATTGGGATAAGTCATTAAAGAACTGCAGGTGAGTATATTGGTCAGGAAGATTCTTGGTGAACCTCACCCGTGACATGAGTCTTTCTTTAAATTCAAAAAAATGGAGACGAAAAATAACGTCCCGGGGAGGCGAACCCTGGAGTGTCTTAGGCCGAGGCAAGCGATGGATGCGATCAATACTGACATCCTCCGATTGCGGGAGATCCAATATAGTGTGGATCAAAGAAACCACATAGGCCCTCAGGTGTTCCGGGGCAATGTCCTCCGGGATGCCGCGAATGCGAACATTGTTTCGGCGAGAGCGATCCTCCAAGTCACTAAGCTTTAAACGCAGGGTTTCCACCTCCGATGTCAGGGAGTTACATGCATCCACAACAGAATTGTGCGCCTCGGAGAAGTCATCCATCTTAGATTCCAAATGATGTGTGCGGTCTCCAAGATCTTGTAAATCTTTATGGACAACCGAGAGTGAATCCGCAATGTCCTGACGGACATCGAGGAAACCGTGATCGCATGATCATCGGGGTCGTCAGTAGATGGAGTGGGAGATCGAGGCGCGACAGACTCGGCCGGGGGCAACGTGGTGTCACCATCTTCCTCAACACCGCGAACAGACAGTAAAGCGCGGGAGGCCGCCTTCCTCTTCGGTTTCGGCTCAAAATATGTTGTGGGCAGTCGGCTTAGATTTATGCGTAGACATCTTCAAAGAAGATATTCGCAGAGAAAAAAAGCTTTGAACGGTGCAAGGTAGTAGTATATGCCGTTTATTGATAGAAAAGTTGGAGGAGCTCCACAGCCGTGCGTCCTATTCCTTCGCCATCCAAGCCACGCCCCCAGGAATAATTATTAATGAGTAACGAAAACAATTCTAGGTTAGTTATTAAATAGCTCCAAATCAACACACATTCTAACCTAGCACATAGCGTGCATAACTTTACATTATGAACATTACGCTACATACACATGCCGATTAATGCACTGCTGAAATGTATTAATAGCACTTAACTACCAGTTCCAGGCAGAAAGAGTTGGATTTCATCCAAATAAAGATATAGTGAAATTTATCCTGTGCAAAAAATATAAGGAAAAGAATAAATGTTTATAAACATAACTAATCCTGATTTAAAGCCAGATATATAATGTTTATTCATACCTAACCTTTCTTTTTCACCCTCTGTTAAATGCTCATTAAGAATAAGACAAAAAAAGATTTTAAAGATTTAGAAAGTCGTTGAAGAAAATAGCAAAGCCAAGCCTAAGGGCCTTGTTTAACAATCTCGGAGAAACTCATGGAATACCATGAAATATGGAGGCTATGCAACTTGACACAGTCCTCCATAATGTTAGTGGGCTGAAGAGTGGGAAACTATTATAATGAGCATTCATATTTGGTTTTTTTCATTTTTTTGTTCTATGAAAAATTATATTCATCTTTCATAGTTTATTCGAATAGTTTTACTTTGTTACCCATAGAGATTTGTTGTAACTTTTACCTGTGTAAGGACACATTAGGTTCATTTATTTAGGTGTTATTTATAGTATTACTGTAGCCTGGCTTAGATGGCAGGGTGGTTCAAGGTAGCGGGTGTTTTTCAATTGGTCAGTCTGGGACGGCAAAGCATAGCCAGAGAGGGCTCCAGTGGGAACTAGCCTTTATTTTTATGTTTTTGTTTTGTGTTTCATGCGCACCTGGTTTAATATGCACTAGTAAATAAAAAAATGCACAATTTGCTCAGACTGAGTGTTCCTGAGTCTTATTGCCCTAGAAGGCTGTGCTTATGATACTTGGATGCAAGATTAATGGCCCCCAGCTACAGGGTTATGTCACAAATTGTATAGAACTAGAAGAGCCTATTTAAGTTTTTGTTGTGGTTGGGAAATTTAGGTTTGTACCCAGAAGAGACTCAATCCATACTATCACCTCACCCTTCTGAATGTACTCGTGCACAATATATGGAGGTAATAGGGGCCAAGCAACCCCACTGAGTGTGTCAGGTAGACACACTTGGCACGAAAACAGGAAGCCGCAAGCCCTTTATTAGTTCTTATTGGGAAAAAAGCATATGTCATAGTATGATTTCTTCCGAAATAAAATAACAGGAATATGCATGTTTAGTTAATGTTACAAACATAAAAATATAAAAAGTATGCCTTTCAAGTGTCCTGTGTTAAGAAGGGCATGACTGCTTAAACCCATAGCAAGGTGAACAAACAAGAAGAACCAAATACCCCACCCAAACCCCAGAAATAAAGACACTAGACACCATTGAGTGGGATAGGGCATTTGGCCACAGCTTTTATTAAACCATTCCCCAGGCCAGCGGAAACCAAACATTACACATCTGAAAACAACCTGCCAGCTGCTGAGCGCTAGGCCCAACAGGCAGTTAAATTACCACCGATTGTACCAAGAGTCCCAGCCCTGTGGGTGCCATGAGCCGCCCGCAGGACACGCCTCCCCAAGCCCGCTATGGGCAAATGATCCAGGTTGCCTGAAATTACCGCGCTGGCCACGGGACCCAGACCGCTGCTGTGACAATGAAGAAAACAAACAGGAAAGAAAAACAAAGCAATATACATAATACAACACAATTATACATGACCAAAAAGGGGGCGGGCGGGAGGGGAACGTCTGGAAGCTGCTGTTGGTACAGGAAAAAGAGGTAAGAGTCACGTCTTCACCTTCCTATAAACCCTGATAGCTGCAACATTGTTGCAGCTACCCACCATTGAAAGGAAGCTTACTAAACCACCATGCATGGGCCAGCAGTCATGATCCCCCTTTCCTATAGGTCCAGGGGGCCCCCTTTCACTCAGTTCCATAAATGGCTATGAAAAGGTCAAAATCACATTAAAACATCTTTATAAACCTCTACCACTGGCTTTGGCCATTTCAAATGTTGGGATGTATGGGAAGTAATGTCAGTGTTTTAAAGTTGATTGTCAAAGCAATGCTTTTTTTTATACAGCTGTGCTCCTGTTGATGTGTATTAGAGGGGATTAACTGTTCCTTGGTGGTTAGTGCATAGCTGTCCACACTAGGTTCTGTGAGTGAAAGTAAAATCTGATATTAAGATTGAATATTCCTGGGGAACTGGTGTCATCTAGAGGCCATATACTAAACTATCATGTAAAAAATGGCACCAAACCTAATAGAAGAAAAATATATTTTTCCAACATAAAGTATTTTTCCCATTTACACACATCAAGATTTCAGATGAGCAAAGACGGAGATTTTTGTTTTAGGAGGTAGGGCTCCATAATTCTGACCTTTTGAGAGCTATTACCTATAGCTTTTATTGTTTATTTTTTTTTGTCAAAAGTAAAAGATTAAATGACAGGACATAAAAGTATTATTTGTTCCATTTCTTTTCCCCCACCCACCCTTACAATGGCTGCCTGAACCAATCAAAACCATTAGGGGACAGAAAACTTCATGTGTTAATATAATCATGCCAATTCTAAGAACATAAAGTATAGTTGGGTCCATGGTGTAATATATAGTTGGTTTCTAATACATATATACATATTTACATATAAACATCATTAAATAACTTTATTTAGTGCATTCAACTGTAAAATGTATGAAAGATAAGCAAGATAACAAAGCAAAAAAATAATTACCGTATTTTTCGCTCTATAAGACGCACCTGCTGATAAGACGCACCTAGATTTTAGAGGAGAAAAAAAAGGAAAAAATATTTTGAGCTAAAAAATGGGCTAAAATATTTATTACAATAACTGAATAAGCTATGAACACAGTAAGACACACACAGTAAGACAGACACAGTAAGACACACACAGACACAGTGAGACACACACACACAGTAAGACACACACAGTAAGACCTCCCTCCCTAACCCCCCCTTCTCAGGATCTCCCCTCTAACTCCCTAACCCCCCCTTCTCAGGATCTCCCCTCTAACTCCCTAACCCCCCCCTTCTCAGGATCCCCCCCCGCCCCGGTCACTTACCTTAAACTCCTGTGTTGGAAGCGTGAGGCGTTTGTCTCGGGTGCCGGCGCTTCACTGCTGAGCGCCGGCGTCTGACGTCATATGCCGGCGCCCAGCGTAAAGCGCCGGCACCCGAGACAAACGCTTCCAACACAGGAGTTGAAGCGCTGAGGCAGGCGGCGGTGGCGGTGGCAGCCGCCGCCAGCAAAGGATTCCTGTATATCTGTCAGGCAGGGGGGCCCGAGAGTTGCCGAGCGGTTGTCTTCAGCAACCGCTCGGCACCCCTTGGGCCCCCCTGACTGGCAGAAATCCAGGACTCCTCTGCTGGCGGCCGCCGCCGCCTGCCTCAGTTGCGACCCCGGATTTATCGGCGTATAACACGCAGGTAGGGTTTAAGCTCCGGATTTTTGTTAAAAAAGTGCGTGTTATACGCCGATAAATACGGTATATCGTTGCCCCCCCCCCCTCCCTCCCTCCCTGCGTGCGTGCATCTTCGCTCCATAAGACGCGGCTGATTTTTCATCCTACTTTGGGAGGAAAAAAACTGCGTCTTATGGAGCGAAAAATACGGTACTCTTTCATGTGAAAGAACTCCATCTAGTGGCCAGTCATGAAATACTCCGTTGGCTTATATTTTAGTACATTATTACAGTGGCGGAACTACCGGGGTCGCAGGGGTCGCGACTGCGACCGGGCCCTGGAGTTCTGCCAGTCAGGGGGGCCCAAGGGGTGCCGAGCGGTTGCTCGGGGGGGGGGGCCTTAACAGATTCTCGCACCAGGGCCCTGAGGTTTCTAGTTACGCCCCTGCATTATTATTATTCTCTTTAATTTATATAGCACCAACAATGTACGCAGCGCCTCTTACATACTCTTACTACATACATTCAAAGGGTATGACAAAACTAGAACTGACAGACTAAGACAAACCAATACATTAGTTAAAGAGGGCTCTGCTCACAAGCTTACAATAGATTCTCATAGGGGAGGCCCTTGCCACCTTCTAAACTTTTCAATATGATTTACTCAAAGCAGCATTTCTGAATACTGCACAGGGGAAGCATTTGGTAATGTTCGGATTTCATCACAGAAGTTTACCTGTACCAAATGAGATCCCTGTGGTCATAAAAATTGCATATTAAGATAGAGGTCACTGCTGCCTGATAGAGAACAGTGTAACATAAAAAGCAAGACTCTACTTGGGATATAAAAGTGAGAGAAAGAAAAAAGAGGGAAAAAAGAAATGTAGTGCCACTAATCCTTTTTAATAAAATATGCAGATTGGAATAGAGTAAATAACACCCAGACACACACACCAGGACAGCCTCTGCCACACCGACAGCCAAACACACACACCAGGACATGCTGTGCCACACCGACACCCAAACACACACACATCAGGACTGGCTCTGCCACATCAACACCCAAACACACACACCAGGACAAGCTCTGCCACACCATCAGCCAGACACACACACTAGGACAGGCTTTGCCACACCAACACCCAAACGCACACACACCAGGACAGGCTCTGCCACACAGACACCCAAACACACATGCCAGGATAGGCTCTGCCACACTGACACTCACATCCGGACGGGCTAAGCTACATAAAAAAAAGCATTTTCTACACTGCTTTGTTGTTGTTGACCCCCTTTGTTTTATTTGCCCCTTGTGAATCGCCCCGAGCCCCGAGTGTATTTATGCCCCCAGCCTGCCACTCCCTTTAATATTGATTTATATAATGGCCCCAGCTGCCCCCCTTTGTATATTGATGCCGCCAGCCCAGATAAAATGCTGCCCTTAAGTATGGTGGATGTATATCTGACTACAGATGAGTCTATACATCCCCCATACTGCAGGGCAGCATTTTATCTGGGCTGGTCAACAATATGTAAAAATTATGTGTGTCCTGGAAAACATGGCCGATGTGGTCACAGGACCTGCTCAACACCCAGATTGGAAGCATAGGATTTGCCATCTTTGCCCCCCAAACAACCTGCCTGTGGCATCCTAGATTCAAACAGTTTCCCTGCGCCATACTCTTCCCCCCCACTTACACATCCATACTATCACACACATATTCATTCATTTACACATTCATTCACTCATTTACAGATAATTTACTCATTCGTTCACAGAGTAAGGAAGGAAATTGAGCTGCAGCAGCAAAGGCAGAGCAGGCCACAGGACATACTGTCGGGTCCCCGCTGCGGCACTCACCTCCTTCCCGTGTCCTCCTTTCCACACGCACCGCCGACATGAAAACACACGGAGAGGGGTCCAGCGTGGTCTACTGGGTTGCCTCCGGATGATGGTGGTGCCGCGGTCTCCTTCTGCGCAACGCAGAACGGCTGGAGCACCAGGATTATTTCCGTCTCGCGCGCCCTCTAGAGGCACGGGCACGCACCAGACGGCTTCTTAAAGGGACAGTAGGCGGAGATCCCAGATTAATGGAATTAGGCACAATCATGATGTAACCCCTCCCTCCTCTATATAAATCTGTGCCTTTTCCTATTCACAGTGCTCAGATGTACTGTGCTTTCAGCGTATTCACTACTGAACCGACCTCTGCTAGTCTTGACTTCGCCTATTCTTAATCCCGCTTCTGGCTCTCCCACGTCTCCAGCCTTGCATTCTGTGCTCCATCTACTAAACCGTGACACATACACTGGTAGACAGGCTGAATCCCACCTCAAATTAGAAAACTGATCCACCAGAGTAAGCACATTGAGAACAGAGCAGGACAGACCATGCCCTGGCAGACAGTCACGTCCAGCCCCAAGACTGATCTTTTCTCCATATTACAAAAAAAGAGAATTGATCCCCCAGAGTAAGGAGGGTCATTGGGGTATAGGGCAGAGCACAGACCAGGCCCGGGAAAGGCAGATAGGTACATCCAGCCACAAGACCCCCCATATAAGAAAAATAAGAATTGATTTCCCAGAGTAAGAAAGGTGAGAGAGGAGCAGCAGCGGCAGTAGTAGTAGGGCACATGGCCTGAACAGGACTGAATTCCCCCAATATTATAAAGCTTTAAAAAAAGGTTCCCACACGTTAGGAAGGTGAAAAAGGAGCAGTAGTAGCAGTAGGGCACTGGGCCTGGTCAGGAAGGCACTGACAGATGATGCAGCCCCTTGGAACAGTACTGAATTGCCATTAAACAGATTGCCTCAGAGTAAGGAAGGAGACAGAGCTGCAACAGCACAGAGGGTAGAGTATGTTTCCTGTCACACAGAACACCCTTTCGCTTTGGACACTGGTGGGTGGACATGAAAGCAGCTGCTGGGCCCCTAAAGAGATGCCTGTCAGGAGGTAGTGACAGTTCCTCAAGATAAACAGGTTTGGGTGGGCAGGCTTAGAATCCTTCCCTCCCACAGTTCAAGAGTGCATAAAGGAAGTGATGCACAATTATACTGAAAACAGAGTTGTTATTCTGTGGGGTTTGTCTATGTGTGTGTATTTGGGATAAATGTGTTTTGCTGTGTTGTTACCTTATAATAAATACCTTTTAATGTAGACAAACTCTCATTGAACTAACTTTCATTTATATTAATTTGGTGAAACATCACACTGTGCACTAGTAGCACTCCATATGTCAGATGTGAAGTGGATGATTTGTCCAGCCGCCTTGGACAGCTCATCCTTCAACAATGACACAAAAGACTGGGGAGGGCACTACAGTCCTGCAGAAGGTGGTGAAAAAAGGGTTGGTGGTATTGAGGAGCGAGGGCCTCTAGCAGCTGCCTAAAGGGTTCCCCCTGAATCATGGAGAAGGAAGCAACTCCAACAGCAAAGAGTTGACCAAGCAGTTGTGTCACCTTATTCGTTCTAGGGTAGGATGGTGCAGTGGATGTCCCTGCCCCACCTGTCTCTGGGAACCAGTCACACTCCTTGAGAATGCCGAGGGTTTAATACGTCCTTTGCTCTGGCAGCTGTTGCTGGTGGTGTTGGCTGTTCTGGGTTTTAAATTTGTAACAAATTTTTTTGTTCATTTTTGGCTCAATTGTTTTCATATAACAAATTCTGTTTCCTGTCTGTTTGTTTTGGATGAACAATGGGGGGGGGGGGCATTTTCGATTCTTCAAGGCAAAACTACTCCAGCTCCTTCAAGTTGGATAGGTTCTGCCGGTATACAGTACTCTTTGAGTCATACCACAGATTATATTGAGGTCTGGACTTTGACTAGGCCATTCTAGGACCTTTTTATATGTTTTCCCTTAAACCACTCAAGTGTTGCATTAGCAGCAGTAGCGTACCTAACAGGGTGCCGCTCATCAGGGGGGGTGCCACCTAGGGTGACCACATGTCCAGGATTGCCCGGGTCCTGGGCAGCCTCGTCACTTTTTTTTTGACGCGGAGGAGAGAGAGGGGCGCCTAGCAACCGCTCGACGCTGCTCAGTCTCCTCCGCGAGGCCTCTAACTCCTTTGCAGTGCCGGCATGTCATGCTGAACACCGGACTATGAGCAGGGAGACGGAGGCATCGCGCTCCCACCGCAGGACTTCTGGATGGTAAGTCCAAAACCTATTTGTCTTTAACTACAAAGGGGGAGAGGGTAAATAGTGAGAAACTAGGGGGGTAGATAGTGAGAAGCAAGGGAGAGGGGAGTAGATAGTGAGAAGCGAGGGAGAAGGGGTAGATAGTGAGAAGGGAGAGGGGGTAGATTAATGTGTGGATGAATTGATTTGTTGAATTAGTGAGGGAATAAATGAATGTGTGAATTAATTATGTGAATGAAAGTGTGAATTAGTGAGTGACTGTAAAAGTGTTTGTGTGTATCATAGATGTATAATTGATTAGTGGAAAGGCAAAGATGGCACAAGCAGGATGTTTGAGCCATGGGGACCAAGATGACACAGGCAGGGTGTTTATGGGACAAAGATGGCACAGGTTGGGCTGTTTGGCAGGGCCGGACTGGGAATGAAAAGCAGCCCTGGAAACATTTGGAGACCAGCCCCATAACTCTTATACCCACACGCACCCCTTATACATACCCGAGTCATACTATATGCCGTACAAATAATATATGCCTTTTTACCCCCCTATATGCCACTCTGCCTCCAGAAATGCCTTATACCCCTATATGCCACTCTGGCATATAGGGGGTTGAAAGGCATATCATGGGACAGAGTGGCATATAGGGGGGTATAAGGCATTTCTGGAGGCAGAGTGGCATATAGGGGGTTAAAAGGCATTTCTAGAGGCAGAGTGGCATGAAGGGAGTTAAAAGCCATATCATGGGGCACTCTACCTTCAGAAAAGCCTTTTAACCCCCATATAACCCCCCCCCCTCCCAATTTACCACTACTTCAAACTCCCTGATGTCCGGTGAGGGCAGCGGGTGGAGGACGGCATTCATGAAATTAAAGGGGCTGGCGTGCAGCCACCGTGCCGCCCAATAGCCGTGCATCAGCTCTTCATCCCAGTGAAGAGCTGAGGTACGGCCATTGGGCGGCACGCCAGCCCCTTTATCTTCATTAGGCGCAGGCGGTGGAAGAAGGCGGCCCGGCTGCCGCTTTCAATCGCACTTGCAGCTGCTTAGCGGCTGTTTTGAGTGTTGGTCTGGCGGCCGCCCGCGCCCACGGACTGACCGGCCCACCGGGAAATTTCCCGGTATCCTGGTGGGCCAGTCCGGCCCTGCTGTTTGGGGACAAAATGGTAAGTCCTATATGTGTAATTTGGGTGCTGGTCAGGTTCTATGTGGGCAGTGTGGATGCCAGGGCTGGCTTTGAGCTGTGCAACCTGTCATCTATGCCTGTAATTTAGGGGGTTTTATCTATACCTTTCTTGCTGAGTTTTTATGTGATTTCCAGTTGATCTATACCTGCAATGCTAGGTTATCATTATTATTGTATACCTGCAAATACGGGATTTGTATGTCTGATTCTATGCCTCCAGTGCTGAGTTCACATGTGAACAATAATAATAATAACAATATTAATATATATATGATTGCTAACAGCAATCACACTCCTATCATGCCCAGGTAACAAGTACCTGCTAGAACCTGGGCATGATAGGAGTGTGATTGCTGTTATTGATTGTCTGCTCAAACTGCTGCAGAGACTAACTAACAGCAACTGACCTAGTAGCACCTGGCACTTCTGACTTCTTTTTTTTGTCAACACTGGTGCATGATAAGAGCATTGAAGCATGGGCGTAGGAACCGGGGGGGACGGGGGGGACAGATCCCCCCCAGTAACTCATGCAGGGGGGACCGATAATGAAGAAATCCCCCCCAGGGCAGTAGGAAACACCCCGCCAACAGAAACGCCGCAAATGCGGCCCGCGAGACCTCGAGGTGCGGCCCGCGTAAGATCAGCAGCCAGGGCAACCGATCTTACGCGGTCCGCACCTTGAGCCCTGCTACAACAAGAGCCCTGCTACTTACCTGTGGGAGGGTCTTCTGTACTGCACAGAGGAAGTGGAACCCAGCAGAGTTCACGTGACATCACATCACATCCTGCTTCCTCTGTGCAGTACCAGAGAACGCAGAGGGAGGCCGCGCCCCCTGCTGAAGTCTGTGAGCAGCATTGAGGATGCTGCAGTGCAGGTAAGGGGGTGGGGAGGGTCTTTGAATCAGTATGCGTGATTGAGGGAATGAATCTGTGAATGAATGAGTATATGAATAAATGAGTGTGTGTGTGATAGCATGGATGTGTAAGTGCTGGAATCTAGGCATGATGGGACTGTGATTGCTGTTAGCCATCACACTCCTATCATGCCCAGTCAGCCAGTACATGCTGAAACCTAGCTAGCTGCCCCCCCTTGTCTATTGTTGCTGCCAGCAGTATGGGGTCTGCACATCACTTACAGCCACCCTGTACCAGCATGTACTGGCTGACTTGGCATAATAGGAGTGTGATTGCTAACAGCAATCACAGTCCTATCATGCCTAGGTTCCAGCATTTACTGGTGGGATGTGTAAGTGCTGGAACCTAGGCATGATGGGACTGTGATTGCTGTTAGCTAGCTGCCCTCCTTGTGTATTGATGCTGCCAGCAATATGGGGTCTGCACATCACTTACAGCCACCCTGTACCAGCATGTACTGGCTGCCTGGGTATGATTGCTGTTAGCAATCACACTCCTATCATGCCAAGTCATATTGGATTTTTTTTTGTCCAATTGTGGTGTGTTACCTACTTTTATAAAAAATGTGAGTTTTTATTATTATTTTTAAAGGTGAGGGGGTCATTTTCGGGTTTGGCTAAGTGAACTGTGAATGTTTTGGTCCAGAACTTTCATTTTGGTGCATCCCTAGAATAAATAGAACTATTTCATTTTTAATTTGAATTTGTAGTCACAAAACTTTCTAGGCCCACAAATCAGTGAGAGGAAAAGTAAAGGTTTTGTGTCATTTACTTTATTTTAATCTGCATATTTTATTGAAGGCCATATTTTCTCACAGTGAAAAATGAGTGCGGCCCTCGCACGTATACAATTCTGATAAAGTGGCCCACTGCAGAAAAAACTTGGACACTTGGGGTAGACAGTGAGAAGGGGGGTAGGGAGAGGGTAGCTAGTGAGAAGGGGGGTAGGGAGAGGGTAGCTAGTGAGAAGGGGGGTAGGGAGAGGGTAGCTAGTGAGAAGGGGGCGATAGGGAGAGGGTAGCTTGTGAGAAGGGGGTAGGGAGAGGGTAGATAGTGTGAGAAGGGAGGGTAGGGAGGGGGTAGATAGTAAGAAAGTGTGAGAGGGGGGGAGAGGGGGTAGATAGTGTGAGAAGAAGGAGAGGGGTAGTGGGGTAGTGTGAGAGATGGGGAGAAAGTGGGGATCTGATGGGGGAAAATGCTGTCCCCCCCAGATTTTTAGGGGTTCCTACGCCCATGCATTGAAGTGATCGCTGCACTGAACGGGTTAACACTGCACAAGGATAATGCTCTCCATGAGAGTGATCGGGCAGAAGGGGAGAGCCGGGGCTGGTCAACACACACAGTAACATACTAACATACTTACATTCACTCATACACACACATAGTAACATGCAGTAGTTACACATTATAACACACTAACTTACATATATACTTTATTACAAATATTCTTACACACACACACACGAAAAGTCAGCTCAAGGTGGATCTTAAGTGATACAATAAAATAAACTGGGGGTTAACTCGATGATGTAGAAACAACAAACTGATCATTGCTTTTTTTGATTATCTCCTTTTTCCAACAGAAAAAAAACATTAGCAAGTAAAATGTGGAAAACTGTATTTTTTTGTTTCCTACGAAAACTTTCTATGTTATCCAGCAGAGGGCACCATTGCTACACACTATAGAAACCGAATTTGACAGGAAACAATCATTTGGCCCATCTAGTCAACCCATTTTTCTTGCTGTAAACACTTGAAACGTAATAAGTATTTGGTCTAGTCATAGTTTTATGGCCGTATGCATATCCCATCCATGTTTCAATTCTCATCACTGTATTAACCTCTCCCATTTCTGATGGTAGGCTGTTCCACCTATCTACCACCCTCCTAGTAAAGTAAAACTTCCTTACATTTCACCTAGGCCTTTGCTCCAAAAAGGTCCACATTTTTGTCCAACACTGTCCTCGCCATAATAATGTACATCTTTTACATTTAAAATACACCATCAGAAAAAAATATCTAAGCGTTTTTTTATTAGGACGATTCCAACACAGACATTGAAGATAAATAAGGGCTTTAAGAACATTATTCTCTCCCACAAAAATAAATTCAGGAATGTACAGGTTATACACATGCCCAGTCTACCTTAATCAGTGAGACATCCTCTAGTGGTATGAAATTGCCCAAGATTCTAATTCCACGGTTTAGCTGTACAGACCCCTAGAGTGGCAAATTGTATGTTTAGATTATGAGGACCACTTTGCTCCCAAATCTGGTTCTTCATGACCTGCCCATGTCATGTAATCTTTGTCCACATTACTTTCCACCCAGACAATAACATGGTTATACACTATCTGTATGACCACCATGAGATAATTTAAAAACTGAGAAGCTTAGCAGCGAACCAGAGTTACTGATCCATTGATATTTAACTGAATGTCCTTCTAGGAACTGCAGCATCTGAGCTTCTACAATTAACAGTAACATAGACATTGCATTGACATTTCATTACTCTGCCTAATCAGATGCCTTATCAGCCTTTTGTTGTGATATAAAGGTACCATCTGAAATTTACAAGATTTTTGTCCCATTCAGTTTCAAGATTAAATTCCAAATTTTTTTTCCATTTAATAGCCGATCCGGCTTGCCATATTAAATTTAAAAAAAAAGTATTAAAGTAGCGCCGGCCGGCGGCATCAGCACCCAGCGGCCGTTTAGATTAGATTTCGGGCGGCCTGGGGGGCAATTGCCCCCCTGCCCCCCGGCCCAGCCCTGCCCCTGATTGTGTCTTTGCTTTCATATTTTTTGTAGTAAAGTGCCATTTAGGATACTTTGCATTTTGGTTAAAAAATGTAAAATAAATAAATATATATATATATATATATATATAGGGAAGGAAAAAATTATTTGATCCCCTGCTGATTTGTTCGTTTGCCCACTGACAAAAACATGATCAGTCTATAATTTTAATGGTAGGTTTTTTTGAACAGTGAGACATACTAACAACAAAACAAAAAAAACATAATAATGCATTTCTAAGAAGTTATAAATTGATTTGCATTTTGCTCAGTGAAATAACTATTTGACCCCTTTGCAAAACATGACTTAGTACTTGGTGGCAAAACTCTTGTTGGCAGTCACAGAGGTCAGACATTTCTTGTAGTTCGCCACCAGGTTTGCACACATCTCAGGAGGGATTATGTCCCACTCCTCTTTGCAGATCCTTTCCAAGTCATTAAGGTTTCGAGGCTGACATTTGGCAACTCGAACCTTCAGCTCCTTCCACAGATTTTCTATGTGATTAATGTGCTTCTTCTTGAGCCACTCCTTTGTTGCCTTGGCCATGTGTTTTGGGTCATTGTCATGCTGGAATACCCATCCACATTTTTAATGCCCTGGCTGAGGGAAGGATGTTCTCACCGAAGATTTGAGTATACATGGCCCCATCCATCGTCCCTTTGATGCGGTGAAGTTGTCCTGTCCCCTTAGCAGAAAAACACCCCCAAAGCATAATGTTTCCACCTCCATGTTTGATGGTGGGGATGGTGTTCTTGGGGTCATAGGCAGCATGCCTCCTCCTCAAAACAAGCGAGTTGAGTTGATGCCAAATAGCTCGAATTTTGTACTTTCACCCAGTTCTCTGAATCATTAAGATGTTCATTGGCAAACTTCAGACCGGCCTGTACATGTGCTTTCTTGAGCAGGGGAACCTTGCGGGTGCTGCAGGATTTCAGTCCTTCACGGCGTAGTGTGTTACCAATTGTTTTCTTGGTGACTATGGTCCCAGCTGCCTTTGAGATCATTAACAAGATCCTCCCGTGGTGTTCTGGGCTGATTCCTCACCATTCTCATGATCATTGAAAGGATCTTGCATTGAGCCCCAGACCGAGGGAGATTGACAGTTATTTGCAAATAATTGCACCAACTGTTATCACCTTCCAGCCTTGTGTAGGTCTACAATCTTGTCCCTGACATCCTTGGACAGCTCTTTGGTCCTGGTCATGGTCATGGTGGAGAGTTTGGAATCTGATTGATTGATTGCTTCTGTGGATAGGTGTCATTTATACAGGTAACAAGCTGAGATTAGGAGCACTCCATTTAAGAGAAAAACACCTGGGAGCCAGACATCTTGCTGATTGATAGGGGATCAAATACTTATTTCACTAAGTAAAATGTATAACTTATTTTAAATGCGTTATTCTCAATTTTTTAGTTGTCATTCTGTCTCTCACTCTTCAAATAAACCTACCATTAAAAATATAGACTGATGATGTCTTTGTCAGTGGGCAACGTACAAATTCAGCAGGGGATCAAATATTTTTTTCCTTCACTGCATATATATATATATTTGTATTTAGTTGTATTTTGGTTGTTTAAGGCCCACAGGAAAAGTAGGGGAGAGGGCAATGAATATGAATGAAATCATATTAAAGTGTTACGTAATAAGACAATACATAAAAATCAGTGTGTGATATTGTGATATATGTTCTGGGCAAAAGAAAGAATTAAACAACAACATAAACAAGTATCAACATTGCCATTTCCCCTAACAAACTTATTACTGAGACCAGCTATGGTATAGGGCTCAAGGGATTTTCCCTGGAAATCTCTTGTCTGAGCTTGTAAGTGTTTTACTAATGTTCTTTTTTTCCAACCTTAGATGTGATTTTCATTAAAAAGGGGGCTTGTAAAACAATACATAGGGTGGAAATCTTATAATAAAGTCCCATTTCACTTTTGAATGCTATAATCCAACAACAATGTGTGTTTATAGGCTTCATCAAAGCTAGTTATGTTTTATATGCATATGGTTTCACACATTTTGTAATTCAGATCCAAAAGCACTATACAAAATTCTGCCGCAGTTCTTTTTGAACATAATTGTTGCATTATTCTCCTGTTGGCTGCTGAAATATATTAATCTTTTATAGACCCCATTTCTTCAAGATGCATTTGAGGCTGAGAGTATAGTCAGAATCCATTGTTCCAGAGTCTAGACATCAAAAGTTCCATGCAATAAATTCAAATTCTCTGCATTTTGGAGAGCAATCTAAGGGTTGGATAAGTCTACCTCTTCCAGCTAATGAAAAGTATACATGTAGATGCCCTTAAGTTCCGCATCCACAGCAAGCCGATACTGCAGCAGGATGCACTTAATAATTATGTACTCAATTTACCAGACTATGTATGATAAAATCTGAATTCAAGATGTAATCATGACATAAAAATTTTGGTTTGGAAAGACACCAGCCTATTTATACCCATTTCAAAGGCTTAACAAAAATGTTGGAATGTGACCCTATGATGCCATTATGACATCACAATGATTATTATTATTATCTTGTATTTATATAATGCCAACAATTTACGCAGCGCTTAATAGAATACATATATTCAAGGGGTATGACAAGATGAGAATAGACAGACTAAGACAAAATAATACATTAGGTGGAGAGAGCCCTTCTCGCAAGCTTACAATCTTGAGGGAATGGGGTGACAAACATAAGGCACAGAGTAAGGGTGAGAGGTAGTGTGGCGGTTGTATCAGTGACAAGGTGGTGTCAGCTAAGATGGTATGCTTCTCTGAAGAAGTGGGTTTTGAGATGTTTTGGGAGTGAGGATGAATGCTCACGGTCCGGTGAAAGTAGATTCCAGAGATATGGGGCGGCCTGAGTGAAATCTTGTAGACGGGAAAAGGAAGAGGTGATAAGTAAGGAGGAGAGCCTTAGCCCATGGGAAAAATGCAAAGATTGAGTAGGAGAGTATTTGCTTATGAAGGCAGAAATGTATGGAGGAGCAGTGTTATGCTAGTATCAGGATTTTTCATTTTATTCTAAAGGTAATAGGGAGCCACTGGAGGATTTCACAGAGTGGGGAAGCAGAAGAGGCGTGACGTGCAAAAAAGATAAGCCTAGTAGGAGCATTTAGGACAGACTGCAAAGGAGTCGAGACAGTGGAATCCCAAACAGAAGAGTGTTGCATTAGTCAAGATGGGAAATGATAAGTGAATAAAACAGAGTTTTTGTGGTTTCTTGGGTGAGGAATGGGCAGATGCGAGCGATATTTTTAAGGTGCAAGCGGCAGGATCTGGCGAGGGACTGAATGTGAGGGATGAAGGAGAGGTTTGAGTCAAGGATGACCCCAAGGCATCGGGCCTGGTTCGTAGCAGAGATAGTCGTGTTGTTAATGGTGATAGAGAATTCAGGTAGCGGAGTGGAGATGGAAGTCGGGAAGATAATGAGTTCAGTTTTAGAAAGATTAAGTTTCAGGTAGCGTTGTGAAATCCATGAAGAAAAAGCAGACAAACAGTTGGTAATACAGGACATGAGAGATAGAGAGATCATGAGAAGACAGGTAGATTTGGGTATCATCTGCATATAGATGATACTGCATGCCAAATGAGTTGATTAGTTTGTCAAGAGATGAAGTATAAAGAGAGAACGGCAGAGGGCCAAGGACTGAACCTTGGGGGACGCCAACCGAAAGTGGAAGGGTGATGTCTTGCCAGAGAAGCTGACAGAGAAGGAATGGTTAGACAAATATTAGGAGATCAAGGAGAGAGCTGTATCTTAAATTCTTGTAGAAGCAAGAAGAAGGTGGTGATCAACAGTATCAAAAGCAGCAGAGAGATCCAATAGTATTAGAATGGAGAAGTGACCTTTTGCTTTGGCAGAGAGCAAGTCATTGGAGACTTTTGTAGGAGCTGTTTCAGTATAGTGAAGGGGTTTGAAACCAGACTGTAGAGGGTCAAGGAGGGAATTAGAGGAGAGGAAGTTACTAAGGTGATTGTACACAATCCGTTCAAGCAACTTAGAGGTGAAAGGAAGCAAAGCGATAGGGCGGTAGTTAGTCAGACAGATAGGATCTGAGGAAGGATTATTTAAAATAGATGTGATTAGCGCATACTTGAAGGCTGTTGGTACAGTTCCAGAAGATAGAGAAAGATTAAATAGGTGGGTAAGTGATGGACCAAGGGATGGACATAGGGACTCTGTGAGGTGTGATGGGATGGGGTCAAGGGGACAGGTTGTTGAGTGAGAGGAAGAAAGAAGAGTGGCTTTCTCTTCTTCAGTTGTAGGGGGAAATGCAGTTAGTATGGGATGAGTGGAGAGAGTGGTGGTGGGTGGTGTAGAAGGGTTTTGTAAAGAAGAGAGGTCTTGTCTAATAGTTTTGATCTTGTCTTTGAAGTGGGTAGCAAGATCTTGGGCAGTGAGAGAGGTTTGTGGTGTGGGTATGGAGGGACAGAGAAGGGAGTTGAAGGTAGAATCAAGGCATCACAGGTTGAAAGGGTTAATATGGAAGGCAAGAGAGGTTCTAGTGAGCTCAGTGGGGTCGTGTAACGGGGGGGGGGGGGATTGTAGCTCACAGAAATTGCATAAGAGGGAGGGGGAGATAAAGACAGCAGTATGAGCTGCATGGATGATGGGAGAGGGAATTAAGAGTGGTGTGTATATGTATGGTGCTAAAAGTCAGGCGTGAGAAAGAGTGTGTGTGTGTATATGTGTACATGTATGGTGTTAGAATGAGTGTGCTTGTTAGTGTGTGTCCATGTTTGTCACAGGAGGATGTTGAACAATTACTAAACCCAGCCACCCTAGGCTCATTACTTTCAATATCTATGGGTATTCCTGCATGTAAAATGATGTACCATAACCACAAGAAAAAGCCATGCATAAGACTATACAGGTTCTTATTTATAATTATATAAAACTTTATAGAAGTTGTGATAAATGCTAGTAGTATGCCATATTAGTGACATTGGCCCTTATATGACATGAGTGATTCAATATGAAGGGTCAGAAGTTTAGCTTTAATGATAACATGAATCACTTCGATCCCTACATGGCAACTTTGCTTAATGCTGGAAATATATGATGTGGAAATACAAACAATTGTCATGGCTTAATAAACTATAAGAGTACTTCAACCCAAATGATTGCATCAACTAAGCACAAACCTAGTGGACTGTACTGAATGCTATCATGGAACACAGACAGGTAATCAGAGTTGGGAGAAGTGGGAAAACATGGGTTGTTTTAAGGTCATACAATTATTATATTTTCTATAATACAAAATTATGTTTCCTCTGATATGACAACTTTTTGCATTGCCAATTATCTTCCCCAATTGTTATTTTCCTTGAAATCACTTCTAACTAGACTTGGGCACCGGCCAACTCTTCGTGTTCCTCTTTGTGTTCGTCTTTGTGGGGGGGAAATGTTTCGTATTCCACGAATATTCACCCGTTCCTGTGTTCGGTTCGGGCGAATATCCGTGTACATTTTTCGTGTTCGTTTTTTTTCTTAGTTTTTCTTAGTTTTTTTGCAGAAGGGGTTAATGCGGTACGCACTACATAGCAGCTTTGGCGCCAGGATTTTAAATGTCCATACGAGCAACTCTACTGGGGGCCTCCTCTGCCACCAACCAATGAAGTGCAGGTGATGGCAGACAAGTCCCCTGCTGGCGACCAGTAGAGTCTCTCATACAGACTATTAAAATCCTGGTGCCGCAACTTGTCCAGAGACTGCTGGTCTCCCCGCTCCAAGAATTAAAGGTCCGTATGAACGACCAATAGAGTCGCTTACATGGCCCTTTAACTCCTGACTGAGAACCTACGGATTTCCGCTCCTGTTAACCCCTGCGATGCTGCGTAGATAAGGTAGGCAAGATGGGGAAGGGACCAGGGAGATTAGTAAACGAAGACGAACACAAAGATTCTTTGTGTTCTGTGTCTTCATATATGTTTTGCCGCCGCCATGTTCATATGTTTGGTATTTGGGCTGAACAACGAAAACGCACCCTTTGTGTTCACCCGAATACGAATGCACAAAAGTCTACTTCTAACCTTTGCTTTCTTTCCCCAAGTAATTTCTTCCCGCTTCAAAACCGTTGGTACTGCATGTTATTATAGTTCCTTCCCTATGTCAATATCAATCTCATTTAACCCTGTAATATCAATTTCCGCAGCTATCCAACCTACCATCTGACAGGACCAAAGCATGCTGAATGCTTCTGGCACCTTTGTGATGTCCTAGCTGAAACCCCTACAAAACATTACTCTAGAGACCTGATTCTCTAGAAAATAGCTCTTGCTGAGGTTGGGCAAAATTCCTCAATTAGTTGTATTTAGACAGTGAAACTCCAGTGAGTCTTGTTAGTTAATTCCCCAACTAAGGTCAGCTGTAGACATCCCACAACAATACCAGTATAGTTATCTAATCCCAAATGTAATGTTTTGGGGTTTTTTTCAGTTCCCCCACATGCCCACACTTAGTTTAAACATGCTGATAACTACGGGAGCAAGATTAATGTGAAATTAACCAGTCTAGGTTAAAGAGCAGCTGAAGTATATCTATGTTCAAATTCTGTGTTTAGCTTATCAGTTATCATGATCCTGTTCCAACCTATTCTCATGATGGATGTAACTTGGGTCAGAAGTTATCTCCTAACTCTGTGTGATCTCCTGAATTTAACTATTTAAAAAACCACACCAGATGGCTCACCATAACAAAGTAAGTAATCAGTATTAACTATAGATTGAAGCAAGGCCTTCCACCACTTTTGTTATTGGTGAAATATATATATGTATTATGTTAATCCTCATTATGTATTGATATATAAATAAAATGTAACATAAAATATATAAAAGCAATCTTAGCTACTAGGACTGCTGAGCTGTACAGTAATTTGAATATAATGAATTGCCTATCCCTGTTTTAGAGATGTGACACCCTTTGGGGATTGCAGGTTGCTCTGTATTTCGTAACATGTGCAATAGTATGTTAATGTGCACATTTACAGTCAGCAGCCCACAGGATGATTGTAAATCACATTTTTACTTTTATTTTCAATGAGCCAACAACCAGGACATTAGAAAGATTTTATATTATTTATTATATTTATTTTTTATTGTTTTATATAGCCCCATCAAATTCCAAATAGGTGTAAGGACATAACAAGCAGTATGTAACATAACAATTTGACTTACAGAGACAACAGGTAAGGAGAGCCCTGCTCAAACAAGCTTACAAACTAGATATATACGTGATTTTGTATGTGACCCTTTGTGAGTTTGACTGACAAACATACTCTTCTTCACTCCTATTACAGACAAATATATAAGTATTTGATAAGGGCTTTATAGTTCTTGAAAGTGACTCATCTGGATTTTATATATAACCCTGATGCCACATTTGGTATTTGCAGAGGAATTTAGCTGTGCAGTCTAATATTTGCTGAACAGATATAAACAGTAGAACATGGTCCGCAAGCCACAAAGTAAACCAATGCTAAAATTGATACAAGTGACAGATATGGGCTTGTGTTATAATCCCCTACACCTATCAATCTGAGCGCAGGCTGTGTGGCCTGTTTCTTCAAGAATGCCGGTAACCTTTGTTACAGTTTGGCTGAATCAAATATCAAATTCTTGTGTTTTTCCGCTGCAGGAAACAGTTAGGGAACTCTGAATTAAGTACATAACAGTCAGGATTTCAAATGTTTCAGAGTATATATTCATCTCTAATCTCTATAAAAAAAACTAGAAGTGGTGGAATGCATAGGATTGGAAACCTTTATAGTTCTTACACACCACCAAATGTTGGCGCAATGCTTACACACGGCCACTGGTGTATGTGAAGGTTTGTGGAAGGCATTGGTGAGTGAAATGTCCACCACCTGAAGACTCTCAGAACACTTTAGGAGACAGCTTGAAATGTATTCATGGGGATCGATATAATCACAAAAACAATGCTGTTTGCACTACAAATGTCTGAGTACGTGAAGAGTGAGCAGGTCATTGCTTACTATTCTAGCACTTAAAGGTTCGTTAAAAGTGCCATTTTTGGCCACAGTAAACGTCTTTTAATGGTTCCACCTTTTCCACTTTCAAGGTTACAAAATAACTACTTACAAAAAAACCTAGAATTTTACATAGCCTGAAACCCAGGAGGTTGCTGAGCCCACTATCCCTAGAAAGTCTTGTGATGTTGATATTACAAACTCCTATAATGTTGGAATTGAAATATATATATTTTGCACTATGTTACTGAGGAAAACCATGATATACTATCTCAGTAAAATAAATCCTCTGAAGAGGGCACCACACCTCCGACCACTTGAAATGACCAGAGATGGACACTTTTGTTTCATGCTGTGTGGTTAGAGGCACAGATTAGGAGGTAGGACTTACCCTTCTTATGTGACTTTCTGATCAATAGATTGCTTATTTTATGTAAGTGAATGAAGCAATTTAATTTCTATTATTGTAACTTTTTTGGAGCTGTAGAACATTATGTTTCACTCATACACACTGAATATTATTTCACATATTTTTAGGGACCCTTGTGTGCCTCCTCTGCACAATATTTTTTTAGATCAACTATTCTGCTCAGGTTCTTATGCAGCTTTCAGCACATCCATGTCTGCATGCTGTATCGCTGACACCTAGCCACAGAGTCTAAACCATAGAGATTGGAAAAGCGCTGATAGTCGAGAGCGTGGGCGGACTGTTTGCAGGACGCTGTTTGCTGTTGCTATGCGGCGTTCTGTTGGCCTGAAGAAATGCCTCTTAGGTCTGACGCCAACTACACAAATGTGTCGTTGATTTCCTCTGAAAACCTGGCATAGCCGGCTGCATAAATTAAGATAGGCACATGCTAGGACACCAGCCTTTTTCAGCTTCCTACAAAGTAGTCATAATAATAACTAATGTTGCCTAACAATGGTTTTAAAAGCCATAAAAAGTCCCTGACAGTTGGAAATCCTTTATGTTTTCAAACATCTCCCTACCTGACTCCTGGTTGCATCAGTCATACAAAATGAAAATTACTTTAAGCCTGTTTTAACGCTGTAAAGCAGCGGAGACTACAGAGTAATTACTCCCTGTGTCCAGTGCTGCTGATGTTTGTTTTTAACCCACTGAGTGCCAAAGTCACTTGGCTATACCACGCTGGAGTAGTCCATGTAAATTGTTGCCTTGTGGTTTTTCAGGCGTGTAACTGAGTAAGTAATTGTTTCCCTTCTACAGGTTTATATATCCCACATAAAAAGGGGCAGCACATATGCTGGTAAGTAATATGTCAAATGCATACATGCCCTGTAAAAAATGGCCAGTGTGCTTACCCTACTTTGAAATTAAGGAAAAAATGGATACTGACGCACAGCACTGTGTGCCCTTTCAAGCACATGCATCACACCTCACCATACAAACACTGCTACATAGCGCATGCTGCATCAGGCTATAGTGATAGTATATACAATGTCTATAATGTATTTATTTAGATGGTCTAGTACTTAAACATGACCCATATACAACTCCATAGGTATGCCATTTCAGGCAAAACATAGAAACATAGAATTCAATGGCAGATAAGACCCATTTAACTCATCTAGTCTTCCCATTTATCCTTATGTAAAGACTCAAATAATAATCAGTCCTTGGTCTCATTTTAGATTCACAAAAAAAGGAAGCCTGAAGAAGGAAATTCTTTGGGATTTAGTGATGGCCCCCTGCAAGTCATACCCAGTACTCCATTAAGTTTAGATACAATTCTGTAGTGCTACATATCATTCAATAGGTTTGGTACGGGACAGTGAGCCTGTTGGGGCCCCGGATGGAGAACAATTAGGGTTGCCTCAAGCTGGGGCAATTGTCACCTAGTGCTACTATTAACTCTATTCAAACTATAAACTATACTAGCATTATTTGTTTCTCATATCAGTGCTAGAGATAACTACATTTAATCTTAGAGTTAATAATTGTCTTCTTATCAAACTTGTACCATGAGTTCCTGAAATAATACTGATATCAAAATCAAAATTGAACCACTAAATATTATGATCCATCACCAGGCTAGACAGCTGCCCTAGATAGTATGTCAGCCTAATTAATAATTTAAGATGATTCATACAAGGCTTTTTGTTTTTTAAAAAAAGATCCATGGCAGGTTTGGTGCTGTTTCATGGCTTAAGTGTACCGTAATAAAGTCAATAAAGACCTTATGTATGATTGGCAACCCTTTAAAAACTGAAGGGCTTAAATGACCCATCTTGTACTAAAAGTGTCTGAAGTTCTTGTTCTCTACAGTTGTTTATCTATAAGCCGCCTCGTTAGTACTCTGTTTTGCTGTGGTTGCTTGGCTGTTATTGGCGTTACCATGGTACCACGGTGACTAATTTTGTCCAACGTTCTCTCTTCTGGTTGTATGCGTTGGATCTGTACATAGAAACTAGCAAGCAGCTGTGAGAAAGAGCCAACAGTGTTGGCAGAAATGAAGAGAGACAGACTTAACAGGCAGACTTACATCTTCTCTATTTTGGGTATAGGATCTTCAGAGTATATTGGTCATGAAATTGGTCCTCCATGTGGACTATATTTAAAGTGTCGCTGTCACCAAAATACTTTTCATCTTTTATGTAAATATATTAGTAGTTTTCATATTTAATATTTACCAGCATGGAGCTAGAATCTTCTATTGGTTTGAGTATTTTGTAAATCTTTACAACTAGTTTTAGGAATAGTGTAGGACTCATGTAAATGGAGGTCTTTTAAAATAATTAAAATTATTAAAAAGTTACAAATAAATATATAGTTGGCTAGATGATGGGAAGCTTCCCATAAGCATTTGTTTGATGAAAAGATAAGAATAGCTGTGTGTATCTAAGGTGGGTTTCTAATACATGTATGTATTTAATTGGTGTACTAAACAACCGAAATGAATTACCACCATACAATGCTACAAAAGATGACTGTCTCATTTTTTCATCTTTTCTTTAAGACTAAGCCCTCTATTTTGAAATGACACGAGCCACATAGCCTGAAGGTTTTTTATTTTATTATAATGGAATGTTGGATAGGATGTTACATATAATAAGGGATAAAGGTAGATTACCGTCAATCCAGAAAGGTATAAAAGGATTCCTTTCTTTTGCCGTTACCCATATGACAGTAAACTATAATTAGTGGGACAACATTCCAAAAACGCAGTGTAGTTCCGGGCCCTCTGGGAGTAAAGAAAACGGTAACACGGTTAAAGTAGCACAATTAACAATGATGCCTATCTAAGGCATTAATATTGGGGATTCCGCCACACTATGTGGCCATATATTGTTTAGTCTGACACTACATCAAAGTACCCCAATTTAGTTTTATTTTCTGTGCAAAAAGTAGCAATTTGTATGTCATCTAACAGTGATCATCCTAACATCAATTAAGCTGCAAATTAAATCACTTATTTATTTTTCCAAGTACCTTTTGCATCCTTACCAGCATTTCTCTTTTGCTAACATGTAACACACTTAAACATGCAAATATAATAATGTGAAAATTGTCTTTTTGGTAAAAAATGACCATTTATTATTTTTGACTAGTTTTGTAATTTTTCTTTATCTTGCCTTGTTTTGTTATCATACGTTGTCATGCAAGGTCGTGCTTTGTGTATGAGCGAATATATCTCTTTAGCAAGTAAAATGAGCATGCTGTGGTTTTGCAGAGGAAGTGTCACAATGTTCTCATTTTGTAAGGGTTGTAAAATGTCTTCAGTCAGCTAAATAGTTTTAAAAACTATGAGGTATTTTTCTAAATAGTTTCTTTTTAGTATTAATTGCAAAGTTGGCCAGTTACATATACATATATATATATATATATATATATATATATATATATATATATATATACACATATATATCTTTTAATGTTAAACATTTATCACCCTTCTAGTTACTTGATTTGATTATTTTTATTAACTATACAGGTTAAAAATGGCTCCCTTTTTGAAATTAGGGTAGCCATTTTCTCTTAGACCAAGACTGTCCAATCTTGTGTTCTTCATGGCCAAAGTAAGCCAGGACCTAGTGGGTAATATTTAGCATTCTCAATTGGAAATGGTTCAGAAAAATCTTAATGCATCCATGCTTTAAAGCATAGTAGCAATTCTTAGGGGAAACATTATAAACACTTTTCGTTGGGACATTGAGGTTTCTGACTCCTTTCTGATAGAGGTCACATCATCTGGCCACTGTTGTACTACATTTCCCATCTCCAAGCTGTATAATACTGATGGGAGTTATATATATAGTAAAATATAGTAATCAATGGTTACTTATTGTTCAAGAATGCACTATTTAACACTAAGCCAGATACAGTTTCATCTCTTCACTAAATCTTTGTGTGAAACTGCCATTTATAGGAATATCCCCTTCACATATTATTGTCTTATACGTTTTCAAAATTGTTGTGATGGAATTGTTTCATTCCAAGGACAAAATCCTGTTGGGACTTTTGAAGAAGGACATCAATTTAAATACCTTTTGTAATCATGTCAAAGAATCATGGTGAAGCCCTTGGGTTCTTTACTGAAGCCTGTCACGAGGATAGGATACCCAAATGGCCCTTTTAACCAGATCTCTTATAGGATGTATTGCATACACAAAAAGGGACATTAAAGGGACACTCCAGTCATATAATAGGTGTGTTCATGTTGTCTGTTCGGCAGAATACCCCAATATGTATTTGGGGTTCCACACTCACCAGCTAGATGCCTTGCAGGAGATGCGTTTGGCTAAACACATCTTCCTACAAATAATATATATCCTTCCAGTTAGCTCAAGCCTGGCTCGGAGAATGCGGCAGGAAGAGTTCTGTTCACCAGGCAGCTCGGACTATGGATGAGAAGGCCAAATGCAGAAGCCGGGCAGCCTCTTCAGGGTCAGGTAAGTTATTTTTTTTGGGGGGGGGAATGCATATTAAGGTACTCACAGTACTCACAGTCCTTGATCCAAGGAGAAATCCGATGGCCTTTTGGAGTCAAGAAGGATTTTTTCCCCCTGATGGCAGAATTCGAAGTAGTTTAATTAAGGTTATTTTGCCTTCTTTTGGAACAAGAGTAATAAGGTTAGATAGAATGGTTGAACTTGATGGACTTAGGTCTTTTTTCAACCTTATGTACTATGTAACAGTGTACTTTAATATGCATTCTTCTTTACATGAGGTGTCATGGACATTACACTGTCGTTTTTAAAAATTAATGAAAATGTTAAGCAATTTTAATTATGTGATCAGTGTTTCACACTCTTATGTTGACCAAATAACAGAAAGGCATGCATTTACTAATCCTAAATGAAAAAGCATGGCTATTCGTTTAAAACCTGTATGCCAAAAGATGCCCGAGTTTAGAGGGGGAATTTGCTTAACCCATTAGTAACTGTTTCTTCCAAATACCAGTGCAATCTGGAACTCGCCAGGTAATGAACTATATTACTCAACACACACGCTGAATTTCTTTTACACGGTGTTCCCTTCAGCATGGCTCATTGTGGGTGGCCTACTGAAGCTGTCCTATTTTCTTCAGTGAAATGTTTTTTACACTGCTGTAAAACTGATATTTACTATGGAATTTTGTTCTTTAAGACACCAGCTGGTGTTTAAAGGCACATCTTACGCCACATTACCGCGAATACACTGTACAGTCTGTGCAGCCTCACCTGGTACCCATGACACTGCACCGCTTAATACGTCTGTGATCGTTATGTACACAGCTAGTGATGCGTAAACAGTGCCATTGCATTTGTGAAATAAGGGTGGATAACATCAGCCAAACCACAATGTGAGTCAGACATTAAAGCAATCTAAAGAGCTACATTTCCTATCTTCACTTGAATGCAGCTCCTCTTGCTTTTTTTTTTTTACTAAAACACTTTTAGCCGTAAGTTTTTCTGCCATGGAATTAACCATTTCGTTATTTTCAGAAAATGTATTTTGAAAGCATGAAATCCCCCATGAGGACCATGTTTAACTCTGAAGCTCTTTAAAACAGCAAAAAGATTTCCATTTAAAATCTTAGAGTTAATTTTTTCTTTGTTAGTGGGTAATAGGAGTATCAAGTGTGCTTCAGGAAGTAGTTGAGTTTTAGAGAACTAGTCCCAAAGAGTGGATCTGCCCAGAGCTGGACCCAGTATCACAGCTTGCGACAAAGCAAAAATGACATAAAACGTTGACATTTCTTTGAGCTGCTGCAACTTGTGAGCAAGGAGGAAAGAGAACGGATGTTCCACTGCCAAGGCTTGCCAATGTAATATCTTGTCCCCTGCTTTATTTGTTCAATAATGACAACTGAAGGTTTCCTTGAAGCCATTTGGTAACTACACAAAATCTTCAAGATATTAAAGGAGTATTATTTCAACAGTCTCAGGGTCAACTCACTTTGGGCATGAAGCTCTAGATGCCTTATGGACTTCAGCCTACCTCTCTCTAATTCATTTTATTACTTAGCCCATTTTAGATGGGCAAGCAGCGTAAATGCTCAAGGGATTTGGGTGCAACACCCAGAGCATATGTTGATATACAAAGTGAGGATTACGTCCTACGACATTCATGAAATTTAAACCCTGAAATTCATCAGTAAGTGTATATATAATGAGCAAAAAGGTACATTAGTAGTAATCAGAGATAATCTGACATCACATTTCCATGCCTTTTTCTGCCCTGGATAAAAAGGCAAATGATGAATTGTTTTTCTTGTGCACATTAGAGTGAAGATGGCTCAGTTAATTACTTGGGCTCATTCTGTGATTCATTTTGTGATTCCACTTATGAAAGCTCCACATACACATTCCATTCATGCTAATTAGAGCCACAGGCTGTTCCTTTGGAAGCAGTTCCCCGGGGGCATGAAATGTCTATACAAATCAAGCATTATCAACATAAGACCCGCTGCTTGTTCTGTGGAGCATCTGCTGCCACTTCTGGCATTCAGCTGAGCGCTACTTCATCATACAAAACAAACAGTGTATGCTTGTCACATGTCTATCCTATGATCCCGCAGGAAATGCTCAAGTTTATTACTCTTTCAGTTTTTTTCAAAGAAAATATAATTCTTATAAATGGTGAATTAATGGTATTGTAATTTCACAGACTTTTATGGTTAATCTTTGCTGCTGAGTTCTTACTGTTATACCATCTTGATTTCATTGCCATCGGACTTTAACCATGCATGATACTGTGTCCTGGTAGAAGAGCACTAATTATTCATTTATTTATTCAATCATAGTACATACTTATATTGACTCTGCTCAGATATACAGCCTGATGTGGTATGCACACTAGCCTCCAATAAACAAGAAGACCCCTATAAGATTGTCTCCTAGATGTAGGTGGTTCCAGGAGACTGACAGTATAGGAGCCTTTGCTGGGATATGTATGAGTTTCTCAATGTTATTGGCATGGGAACTTAGGTAGATATTAATGTAACTGGCAAAATGGTGCTCATGTGAGTATTTGTGGGTAACTGTCAAACAGAAATTATTTCTTAACATTCATCCACAGTCATTTTGGTAATGGTTGGTGTTGCAGAATATATATATGTTAGTTTTTTTTATTTAAACTGGTTGAGGAACAGTATTGGACAGTTTGGATGGGAAAGGCTGGGTTGCAGAGAAGTTACATATATCGTGTCCTGTTTGAACTTCATGTAAGACATATCAAAGGAAGAGCAAAGACAGAAATATCTCCTTGTTCCTTCAGGAGACTACTAGGGACATTACCATACAGACATGTAAATATATACAAGGGGAGAGCAAAACATTTTTAAGGACATATGGCTCTACTCAGTGGCAGAGTAACACTTGTAATGGAAAGATTACTCAGCTCAAAGAACACCCGAAACTCCACACACAGCAGATTGTGATTTTTAGACCTACATGCAGTACCTCATGCTTATTTTTTCCATTATCATAAGTTTGTAGCTTCTATCTCACATAGGATATCACTTGTGTAAAGCACAGTGTCATGCTAGATTGGCCAGTCAGACACAAACAAGATCCTATAAAATATTTATTTTGGTCTCTATGAACAAAATGTAAATTTCTTAGTTCCTGGAAGAAGGTAAGCTATTTGTTACACAATCCATAATGTTTAATTCCATGGTTAATGTGATCTGCATTTGAGTGCAAATTGTTGAGCCAAATAAGTTTTTTTTTAAATTAAATTAATGAAATTAAACAAATGTGATGCAAAGGTAAAACATTTTGTGCCTACCTGAGAAGACTGTAAAGTTTCTAACTTCCTGAACTAGGACCTTAAGCTAACACTTTACGATCTCCATAGCCATTAAATGTGTCACCTTTACATCACTCGTGATGTGTTTGTTTCATTAAAAAAGGACTTTGGTTCTCCGCATTCCACAAGCCAGCACAGTACCATCTATTCTTTCAAGGATAATCATCAGACAAGCGTTAACTATTTGTTTTTCATCTATTTGGCTGCAGCTTAACTTCCTTTGCCTTAAGTAATGAATAGTTTAGAGATCACATTTTGACAGCTGTTGCATAACATAACATGATGGTTTATTGACATAAAACTATTGTCTAGTGACCTTACAAAGATGTATCAATGTTCTGATCACCAAGATTTAGGAACTGACAACAGTGATAAGAGACAGAAAGTATAGGAAAATGGCGGGATCTCAGGCAATTTCACTGCTAGAGATGTTTCACATCCCATTGTACCTTGCATGTCAAAACAGAAATGCTACAGATATTGCAACAAAATAATAAAAATCACTCTTGCTCCTTTGATGAGCAAAAAAGCTTGCTCCTTTGATGAGCAAATTAGCACATCCCAACTGCATCATTTATACAAGCCCAACTGTGCTCAATTGTAATTAATTACTGTACAAACTTACTGGAGATCTTATGAGATTTGACTTGGAATTTTTAAACATTCCACATACCCCCCAGACATTTGTCAGGGGCGATGTTGAGTGCAGAGGAAGGTTGAGTCAGAACATGGAGTGGGCAGGGCAACATCATGGCACTCATGGCCATACCTGGGAACCCTCCGGGTTTGTATACGGACATTTTTTTGCTAACCCTCTGGGTTTGGCCTCCAGTTCAACACCGAATCCTGATACGCCCAACTCCTCACCCATTTCCCCTTTATATGGGGGTGTTTCCTGTGATGTCAGTGGGAACACTCACTGTCATCGTCGGGAACGCCCACTGACATCAGCGTGAACATCCTGTCAGCGGGACACTCACCGGAGTCAGGGGGATCCACCCACTGAGGTCAGTGGGTAGTCCTGGCTGCATCCCACAAGCTCCCATGTATGATTATGGCCTCAGGGTGGTCATGTGGTCTTGTGCCACAGCAGCAAAGACCTGCATTTACTTTAACAATTCCTAGGCTGGTCACGGGAGATCCTCTGATCTCCCCAACCAGTCAATGATCCCAACTGCTCGAAAAGAAGGCACACTGCTTGAAAATCAGGACTGTCCACCAAAAACAGATACATTTAAGAGGTATGCAAGGCATATTTTTTGGCCAACTTCATTTCACTACAGCCCAGTACAATGGATTATTTGTGTTGTGACTGTGGGTGTTCTACACATCACAACATCTTTATTGCGTAACCTGCCCTTCTGTTCTGTAATGCCTGTGCTGATCGAAGACACAACCCGTATAATCAAGTCTGCAGAGCCCAGATGTGTAATAATGGGACATACTGGCGTCTACAGCATCCTGGCATGCAGAACAGGCCCCCAGTCTCAAAGGAACTGCTCTAAGATATGAATGGAATGTGGAAAGGCCCCTTAAGAACACTGCGTTCCTTCCTGAGATGGGGGACTGACGTCATCCACTGACTGCCTAGAGCTAAGACAGGAAACGGAGCCCGACTATTACTCTGCTGCCTCTTCCTCCTCTCCTGCTTTCTCTTAATGGCCATGAGAAAACAGATATCTAAACACAGATCAATCTGCTCTTACAACGTTCAGTATTATACCAAATTAAATTCTCAGAATATACACACAGCTCATAGTAATACCAATACATGAACCATGCATGTTTTAGAGAACTTTTAGTTTGTTGTATAGAACTATTATTGTATTGTAAACCTGTACTGTGCACTGCAAATACATTTTAACTACATTTAAGAGTATTCAATGACTGGTTTGTGTTTGCTTCACGCAAGAAGTCTCCTTGGAAGAGGAAATAAATCAGCTGTTTCCTGCTTGTTATGTATATAAAGTATTTTTCACTTTGGTTTTCCCCTTCTGTACCTTTAAGCATTACATAAGATGGTGCAAAGGCAGTCTTGGCATGCACATCAGCAGAATTCACCTTGGCCAGTAGTCCTGCTAGCCAAACACCTTTACTTTCCTAGTAATCAAAAACAAATATACAATCATGCCGTGGGGCACACAACTGTTGGAAAAGCTAAGCCAAGAAAAACAAACAAAAAAAAATATATATATATATATTAACTAAGACATTATAGAGCACCATAAATCCTGCAATAACAATTAGTGTATCACATTAATATTTTGACACATTTTCCAGAACCTATGGTTTTGGCCCGGCTCAGACAAGTGACAATTTTCTCTCCAACATATTGAGCTTGCTTAGTCATCATGTATTTACTCCCGCATCTAGCAAATCCCATATTACTGGTCAGATAGATAGACCTAATGATGACCTAATGGAGACACCCAAGGGGAAAAAGTTGATAATTCAAGATAAGATAAGTAGCAAATGCAAATAATAAACATCTTGTACTGTGCACAATGCTGACATATACCAACTCCCTTTTTTGGGTGGGTATGTTAATAGGTAGTAGGTGGAATTGGGTGGATATCATGTTTATCTAATCACTGCTTTTTAATAAATGATTCATAATTAAAGGGATATACTTCTTAGAATTAACAAATGATGCCTTTTTTTGTATTTATAACGTGTGCCAAGCAAATGTGATTATAAGAGAGAAGTAATCGGTGAAAGCGAAAACAGATTTGACCAAAGCATCAATTAGCTGCATTTGGGTGTGTAATTTACTTACACATTATCAGTATAATAACAGATTTCAAGAACATTTATGCTAATTATACAAAACCCAACAATTAAAGTACATTTATATAACCACAACCCAATGACCATGGAGCTAACACACCTTTTATCACACAATGTCTACATGTGTACTTTTTTACATTTGGGCAAGGCCTGTGAATTGGCCGTCATGGGGTTGAGTAGATCACGTTTGATGTATAAAGGGACAGTGACACCATTTTTTTAAATCATAGATCATAACCATTCACTCAGATTGCAAGCATTGAGTTGAGATAATACATCAGAACTCTTGCACGTACATACATTGAGTGTATTCCAACGCGTATCCTACTTTATTAGACTGATAGAATGATTAAACAGGAATGTGTTATATTGCTGCTTTTTTGTTCTTATCTTAAAAAGTGGGAAAGGTTAAAGGAATTGTGCTTTTCATGTATTATATATGAAATATTTTCCATTTAAGGGTAATCAGTAAGGCTTGTGCATAAAATAAACCATTTGAACAGGGGTTTTTCAAGTTTTCTACATTGAATGCAATTGTATATTAATATTAAATATGACAGTATTACCAAGAATGAAACAGTCTAAAATACATCTAAAATTTGTTTGAGTCAGCATTCATACTTTCTCTTTCATTGGATAAAGAGCGCTGGATTCTCCTAAAACTGGTCTTCTGTCTGAATGCGTAGACAGCCCAAATAGAGAGGACAAGTGGGTACGTTTTTCTGTAACTTTAATGGAGAAACCTAAAGGACATAATAAGTAGACTTGGGCACCAGGGGGCTCTTGGTGTTCGTCTTTGTACTCGTCTTCGGAGAAAAAAAACCTTCGTATTCCGCAAATATTCGCCCGTTCCTGTCTTCTTTTCGGGCAAATATTCGTGGCCATTCTTCGCGCTCGTTTCATCTTCGTTTTCTCCCGGCTGCGTAGCAGGGGTTAATACGGGGTTAAAAACACATCGGAGCAGCAGCAACAGATGCGTTCGCGCCGTGAAGGTACGTGTGTGCGACTCTATTGGTCGCCGGAAGGGGGCTTGTCTGGCATCAACAAATGAATTGCAGAACTGAAGAATGCACCTTATTCGTTGATGGCAGGCGAGCCCCCTGCCGAAACGACCAATAGAGTTGCACAACGTACCGAGGTGTACTGTACACAAAATGACCTAGACAAATGCTCCAAGGAACTTGGCCTCCTTTTTATCATACACAGTCACACATCCATAGATGTTTAATAAAAGAATAGGGATTATTTTACATTTTTAAATAGATTTTGGACCACTTGTAATACATGCCTAACATTTGCTACCTGGACAGCACTGGAAAAAAGCAGGACTGTCCACAAAAATGTTGGGTGTGTTGGCAGGTATGCGAATGGAAAAATGTTGGACAAGAACTAAAAAATAGCTTAGGGTTAATGTACGGTTATTTTTAAGATTATTAGCAGTGCACTGTTTTGGTTAAAGATGTATTATGTCTAAATAATAATTAAATTTTAATGGGTTTATTGAATTTTATTTTACAGTTATATTTATTATTATTTACTTTATTATATTTATTTAATGTTGTAGTGCTACCCTACCCAGCTATACCTATGTGCACTAGCATGCCTAGTTTAGCTAAATTTGATGGGACAGGAAAAAAGCAGGACAAGTTGGGTCTGTTGGCAGCTATGTGGATGGAAAAATGTTATAGGGTGAAGTGTGAGTTATAGCGTTAATGCTAGTGAGTGTAGAAGTGAAGGCCAGGGCAAATAACAGGAGGAAAGGTCCTTGTGATTTGTGAATTGTACATGTGTGTGTTATGTGTGTTATGTGTTATGTCACTGTGTTATATGTGTTATTGTGTGTGTTATGTTTGGTAAGTTGTGTATCAGATGGGAAAAAATGAAATGGAAATGGAAAAGGAAATGGAAAAGGCGAATGAGTGGGCAATTGACGACCCGCTCACCTGTTTCACCCCAGAGCAAAGCATCTAAACACTGTCAGTCCTAGACGTTTGGCAGCGGACTTCCAGAGCTCAGACACAAGGCCCTAGCGTAAATTGGCTACACTGGCGGAGGTAGCAGGCGTTGCCACACCGCAAACAGACGCAGCCAGGGGGTAGAAACTACCCTTACCATTAGGGACATTTGAGGCATGACACTAGCCAGGAAGCGAACTGGCAGAGAAGAGACGCTGGCACCACCACCAGCAGCAGCAGCCTTGGGAAAGGCGAATGAGTGGGCAATTGATGACCCGCTCACCTGTTCCACCCCAGAGCAAAGCATCCAAAGACTGTCAGTCCTAGGCGTTTGGGAGCGGACTTCCAGAGCTCAGACACTAGGCCCTAGCGTAAATTGGCTACACTGGCGGAGGTAGCAGGCGTTGCCACACCGCAAACAGACGCAGACAGGGGGAGAAACTACCTTGAACATTTTGGACATTTGAGGCATGACACTAGCCAGGAAGCGAACTGGCAGAGAAGAGACGCTGGCACCACAACCAGCAGCAGCAGCATTGGGAAAGGCGAATGAGTGGGCAATTGACGACCCGCTCACCTGTTTCACCCCAGGGCAAAGCATCAAAGTCTGTCAGTCCATGGCGTTTGGGAGCGGACTTCCAGAACTCAGACACTAGGCCCTAACGTAAATTGGCTACACCGGCGGAGGTAGCAGACGTTGCCACACCACAAACACGTGCAACCAGAGGGAGAAACTACCTTAAACATTAGAGGGAAAAAAAATTAACTTTCCAAGCTAAGAGCTGGGTAACCCAACTTGGGCAGATTGAATTTAAGAAAGGCAATCTGCTCCATCAGATGAGGTGCCATGCGTGAGCGCTGTGGACTCAGTATGTTTCCAGTCATAGAAAACACGCGCTCACTTTGAACAGTGGTTGGCGAACATGATAGAAGCTGCTGCGCAACCCATGAGAGTGCAGGCCACACACTCTTCTTTTCATCCCAGTAGCTAAGAGGATCAACATTAGGCGCAGAAGGAACTTCACAGAGGTAAAGTTTGACCATTTCAGCAGCACTACTCTCCTTTCTGCTGCTAGCTCTGTCAGATGGTCCAACTATACTCCCAAGTGCCTCTTCCCAAAACATAGCTGCTCCACTCAGCTGTGTTGTTGTGATGCTTGTGGCACTGCTGCTGATGCTGCTGCTAGGAGTAGCAGACCACATAATCTCTTCCTCCTCCTGCACCTCTCCCTCCTCGGACAGTATTCCCATTTTACGCTGCCAGTCACGCACCTTGTTGATCAATTGCTCCCGGTAGCTACTGAGAACATTGAATTTCAAAGCTAGCTTTCCCTTAATTCTTGGATCGCAAAGGCACGCTAGCATCATTTCGGGACTCTCTTCCATGCGTTTGCGAATGTGTACTTTTAGCAGATCCTTCAGCTTCCTGACTATGGCTGCTACATCGGGATGTAGAGTGCCACCTTGAACAGCCTCACGGTTTTCAAGTAACACATCCATCTTGCTGCCTAGATGGGAGAAAACTGGGATTACCTGGGCCAGACTGGCAGTGTTTGAGCTTAAATTTTCTGTGGCATCCCTGAATGGTTTAAGGACTGCTGGGCGATCACTGTCCAATCCTCACTATTCAATGGAGATGTAATCCCAATATTGTGCTCTGAGGCAAGATTATGGATTGCCCTCTGCTGCTCCAAAATCCTCTCCAGCATGTCTAACGTGGAGTTCCACCGCGTACTGACATCCTGACTTAGGCAGTGTACGGGAAGACCTGACCTCTCTTGCTCTTCCCTCAAAAGTTGGCTAGCCTTAACACTAGGGTGAAAGTGCCCAGGGATCTTTCTGCAGCGGGACAGAACTACTGCTGCCACATTAGTTCCTTCTGACATTCCTGCCTTCACTACAAGATGGATGATGTGGTCTGCACAGCGCACACCAACAATATGACCATCTCGCAGCGCTTTCACCATATTGGCACCTCCGTCAATTACCACAAAACCAACTTCAACATTGGTGCCTGCCTCTGCTCCCACCCAAAGGCTAAACATTTTCCTCATCGCATGCAGAATATTTTGGGAAGTGTGTTTTTCATCCATCACTCTGCATAGAGAAGGAATGATCGGTAGCCTGCTGTAGCAGTTTCCTTGGGCACACCAAGCTGCCACCAGTGTGCTGTCAAAGAAAGAAAGGCATGCTGCCCACTAGGTGCACTCCACAAATCTGTTGTGAAATGAACAGACTGACCAGCAGCCTTGGAAAGCTCCTCTTTCACTGCTGCAACACAGGACCGATACAATGAGGGGACAATGTTCTTCCTGAATGTGGAACATGACGGAACTGTATACTGTGGAGCCACAGCCGCCATCAATTGTTTGAAAGGTTCCCCTTCGATCATAGAGAAGGATGCCCCTCCAACAGCAATGAACTGACCAATAAGTCGCGTTACTTTATTGGCCTGCTGTTTGGGCATTGACCTTTTGGATTGGAATGCCACAAATTGTTCCAGGGTGGGCTGGACATGCAGTGCTCCAACCTGCCTTGGTCTCTGGCTGCCAGCACTAGCTGCTGCTGCTGCTATTGGCTCAGAAGCAGCTGTTGGGGTTTTTCCACGGCCACCAGCTATGCTGGCTGCACTAAGTTTTACTTCTGCATCTTTCCCCAATAGCACAGCGTTGTGTTCAGTGCTGAGGTGATGCTTCATGCTAGCAATGGTAAAATGGCCAGACACTTTCCCTCTGCTTATTAGCTTCCCACTTAGTTTGCACTTTCCATAGCGCCCTTTTTCAACATTTTCAAAGTGCTCCCAAATTGGGGCGCGCATAGTCTTGGAGTGTGCCTTGGGTGCTGCTCCTACTGCTCGGGGTGGATGAACAGAGGCAGAACTAGTGGTGGTGGGACTGGTGGTAACAGTACTGGCCATAGTGGGACTGCTAATTGCTTTAACTTTAGATTTGCTAGGTTTTGCTGCTGCGGGTGGTGGTGATGGTGATGATCGTAGCGGAGAAGGTGGAGGCTCAGGGGAAAATTGTGCACTAGTCATTTGGACACTGCTCCCTGAGGAATCTGATTCCTGCCACTCATCTCCTCTACTTCCTCTGGCTCATAGTCTAGTTCTTCATTAGCCAGATCGAATGGAATTCCTGCTAGGCTGGAGCTAAGACTGATATCGTCGTGAGACTCGTGACTAGTAGTAGTGCGAGCAGGAAGAACAGCAGCACTAGTGGTGGTAGAGGCGGTAGAGGTGGGGGTGGTGGGGGTGGTGGTGGTTTTCCCTACGAAGGAATGAGATCGCTTTGGTTTGGGACCCCTCTGAGTCTTGCTGCTAATTTGGCTCTGCTTGGTACCTTGCATGCTACTTGTGGATGGGGAAGATGCTGCTTGGGGCAAAAGGCACTTCTTTTTACTCACTGGGCTAGTAGAAGTACTAGTTGTGCTACCCTTTAACTTTGAACGTGCTTCTGGTGCTTTAGGCTTTCCGTAAAAAAACATAGAGCTTGTGAGCCTAGCCGCACTACTACTGCCTGCTTTTGGTGCCTTTCCTTTACTTGATGATCCTTCAAGCAATGCTTCCCCAAATGATAAGCGAGAGCTTGGCCTACTTGGCCGACTAGACTGACGCAAAGGCTGCATCTTAGAACTGGTGGTGGTGCTGCTGGTGGTGGTGGTGGTAGATGGAGCTTGTCCCTCCTTAGTCCCAAAAGGAGGATCCATTTCAAATTTTGTGTTGTGTGTGTAGAGTAGTGTTTAAAAAAACTTAAAAAAACTTTGAATTTACACGGGCCTAAGAGCCTATCCTACTACTATGCTAAACCTACAGCTATATTAGTATTCTAGTCTAACTCTAGGCAGACGCTCTCAAGCCCACTAAGCTAAAGTGAGGTTAAGTTATATATAATATTATATTATATTAATAGATTAGAATTACTTATATTATGGATTATAGATAGAATATAGATTATGAATTAGAAAGAATTACTTATATATTATAGATTATGAATTAGAATGTATATTATATTATATAATATATTACAGATTTAGAAGATTAGAATTATTTTAGTACTACAGCAAGTAACTTGAAGCTTTGCTTAGTACAGTTGTTGTTGTCACACAGTCAATTTTTCTTGAAAAGAAATTAGAAATAAAATAAAATGTCACAGCAAAACAGTTAGCTTCACTGCTTGCTGAAACACACAGCACTTATGTGGCTGCACTCACTAGCCCAACAAGTTCACTTCACTGATGGACTGAGGTGAGCAAAACACTAAGGGTACTTTTAATAAAATTTAAATAAAATGTAAAATAAATGAGAAAATCTTTGCAAAACAGTTAACGTCACTGCTTGCTGATCAAAAAAGAACACAGCACTTATGCGGCTGCACTCACTAGCCCAACAAGTTCACTTCACTGATGGACTGAGGTGAGCAAAACAAATGAAATAAAATGAAAGATTATTAATTAAGAAAAATTGACTTGGTCTCTTGCTGTTGCTAAAACAAACCACAAACTATAGAGCTGCAGCACCAGTACTAATAAGATTAGCTGAACTATACGCTAGTAGTAATTATTAATTATATTTATAGCTAATTTAATTAACTATTAAGATAAGAATTATAGAATTATTGATATTAATGATTTTAGATTAGACACTAGTAGATGTCTTGAATGTCTACAGTACACTCTACACTAGTATACTATTACTAATACTATACTAACTAGATAGAACTGACAAATATATATATATAATTTTATATGTATTCAATTATTAATAATATATTCCATTAAATTATTTATAAATTCTATTATTTAATTTATTCAAGCAGGACAGGCAGTAGGCACTAGTGCCAGCCCAGGGCAAGGGCACCCCAGTGCCAGTGAGGCACTGAGTGCACTGTCAACTCAACAGCACTACACAGTTGATGACAAATTAAATAAAAAAAATTTAAATTAATACAATTATTATTATGAAATATTATTAATTCAGTAGAACTGAAGTGAGGAAGAGTACACTGTGAGAAATGGCAGGCTAAGGCTTACCAGTCTCACACAGAACAGAACAATCTCTCTGTAATGCTCGGATGCAGCACAGCAGTGTTGCCAAAGCAGTCACAGCGAAAAATGAATGGATCTCTCAGGCAAGCTCTGGTCTTATAAAGGCGGTTTCAGAAATTCAAAAAACAGCAGCACAGGCATTGGACGAGACCCTTAGCGTGACGTCACAAGAGTGAGCTGATTGGACAGACGAGGATCAGCTCACTCCTGTTTGAAATTTTGGCGGCTGCGTGGCAAAAACGAAAACGAAGATCTTCGATTCTTCGTGGTTGTGAGTCTTCGTCTTCTCCTACGTTTTGCCGGCACTGTATTCTCTTCGGCGCGTCTTCGGCATGAACAAAAAAACGGCCTCTTCGTGCTCGTTTCCATGTTCGCCCGAAGACGAATGCGCAAGTCTAATAATAAGTCTTAGATTGGAGTTGTAGTGTGTTAGCTGTAGAAAGAGTTAGAGCGAATTTGTTAAAGATGATATCTTTCAGCTTTTAAGACTATCTAGTATAATATGCCTGAAGAAGAAACCTACATAGTCTTGAAAGCTTGCAATCCATTATACCTCAGTCACCAATAAATGTATCATCTTTAACAAATTTGCTCATTAGAATTCTTATTCTGGATTTTAAGATTCAATAAACTGAGGTCATATAGCTATGAATGAGAAACTTCATATCGGAAATACGGGTTTTCATGTCAAAGTAATGATTTATGCTAAAAATATAACAGACTTGTTTTTTAACCAAAGAAAACAGCAAGAATTGTTATCTGATGGTGTCACTTCCCCAGGAGGCTAGAGCTGGCAGGTTTATGGAGGCCCTCAATAAAGTCAGAAGAGAAGAGCAACTCTTATATTATCCGCTTTATGCTGATTTCACAGGCAAAGCTTTTTAGGTCCAAAAATGATACTGTAATTTTTTACTAGTATTTACATTTGCAACTAAGGTTCTTCTTTCATTGAGATGGAGTAAAATATTTTAACCTGTTTTAAAAGAGCTATGGAAAAAAATGAATGATGCCAGTCTATAACAAACACAAGTAAATCCACATGTCCTATAGATTTATGGAAGCTTATATAAATAACTATAAATGTAATGAACAACCTTTCATTTCAGAACAATATTTAGCTTACATTTTATATCTTAGTTTAGTTTAAATAACCTTTAAAAAGGTCAGATTTCAGTTTGTATTTGAGTTCCGCTATTTCTCTCTGATTTATATTTGGACAGGGGTAACTGAACTGCTTCATCATCTTAAACCTCCATCAGTTTATTATTTCCCCCAAAAATGTATTACCTCGTTATACGAATGGAAGCATAACATATGTACAACCAACACACCATTTGTTTATGAGAAATCAACAGTGTGATCAATCGTTTCACTTTTTAATATTCAAGGAGCACCGTTTTGAAGATCCTTTGGCGACTGACAATATCAGTACATGCCCTGGTCCAGGCTCTAAGACATTACTTTAACTAATCATCCATATCAATAACTCAAAAATGCATCTAGATTATTTATACAAGACAACACAAGTTACAATCAACCCTTCATAATTAAAATCCTGGTACATGTCTATCCAACAGAAGAAGTCCTGTCACAGATTGATCCTTTCCCAAGGGACAGATTATGCACTGGAGAGAAGTTGGTCCACCTAAATCTCCATTCTTTCGCTAAAAGGCATCCTCAAGTATTTAATTTACAAACTCTAAGGTTTGTGTTTACAATTTTGGAGTGATCTGAGGGCAGGGAAAACCACTATTAAATGCTGTACACAAGTCTTCCAGTTTCTTATAGCAGCATGCATCCTCTATATAATTAACCTAATGGTTCTAGGGTGGAAGAAAACAAAAATGATATCATCTTCATAAGTAGATTAAAATTCAGTGGGATCGGCAGTATAATGTTAGAGAAACATTGTTGTTTGTATCAATGGTTCATTGTTTCTTGTTAACTTGAACATGCATAAAGGGCTAAATTATCACCAAACATTAACATGACTATTTGTCAATGGAGATTACATTCTCAAGGCACAATAGCTACAAGTTTGGAACTAAACAAGCATTGTGGCCCTGCTAATATTATGCAGTGGGGTATTCCATGATTGCGTTGATGAAAAGACCCAAGAAAGCAAAAAATATTTTCAGTTTCCCACACATTCATATCGAAACAAGTCATAAAATAGGTATTTATTCATCATGTCAAAAGGTCTATAGAATGTACACAAAGGCATTTTTTATTTTGTGTAACTGTATTATGTACCAGCTATGCATGCTCCCATATTTTATGGAATGGGAAGAATCACATAACTAAGGCCTTCATCTGTTCATTGAATGCCCAGAAAAATTCCCAGTGTATTGTAAAATTTGTAAGATAAAGGGGTTTATTTAATAAGGGTCGCTTAACATTGAGTGCACAGAGCTGCACTGAAGACAGGCTGAGGGTTTACAAGGTAAGTAAGTATTGTGTGTGTTAGTGTGTGTCTGGGTATGTTAGTCTAAGTGTGTATATGGGTATGTTAGTGTGTATGTGTGTGTTTCTGGGTATGTTAGTATGTGTCTGAGTATGTTAGCGTGTGTGTCTGGATGGACATCATACACTAGGGCTCAATCAACCTTGGCAATTCTTGCAAAACACCCAGAATAACTAGAATTAGAATTAGATTTTAGCCTCACAGAAGCATGGACATCAAAATGTCCACCTTCCCTTCCAACTAAAAATATGGCAGAGAGAAAAATTATCTTGAGCATCATAACGTGAAATTTCTGAGGCATAGAGAAGTGGGAAATACACAAGACAGCAAGGAATAGCTAGCCTACAAAGTACTTAAAGGGTTAGTGTAAAAACGACATCAATGTGTGTTCCTATAACAGTTTGTTACTGAAGGAAATGGAATGCATTTGGCTGCCTCTACCATTCAACACACTGTTCAGACTAAGCCTTTTTGCTTAGAAAGCTGTTATTAAATAGCTGGCACACACATGTCCCCTGCTGTGTTCGTGTTATTATTATTGACTTAAAGCTGAAAAACATATGTTTCTCATTAGAGAAAAAATCCACATTGTTTTAGAGGGGCCTATATTTGGATTTCAATCTTAACGCGTAAAAATAGCTCCGTATCTCACCTAGAAATCTTTGGCTCTGTTCTGACTGGAGGACACGGAATTTTACAGAATGTTACTCCATTCCATATAAGACTATGTAGTGAACCAATCACCTTTAACATAGAGAGTGGGGTAAGCAAGTCTTGTTTTTCTTTATGGGTAAAAGGTATCAACATTTCTAAAGTTCTTCTACTTCTTGCTACTAGTTGGGGTGTTATTAGGTGTCATTCTTGAACGGTACATTACCAAGAATTTGAGGTGACCTCATGGCCTGTTCTTACCTCATGGCTGAGTAACAAGAACAGTGTATGTTCAAGAAGAAAAAGCTCATATATATGTTATTGTTAACTTGATCACTGTAGAATACCATGATGGATTAATGTACACCAAGCTCCCAGAAAAAAAAGACTGGAGTATGAAAAATGGATAGGGGGATTTTAGTCTACAATGACCACATTGTAGGAGATGTAGGAGTGCGATATAGATTTTGCCTTTTTAGTGGATCATGGACATGCTGGGGATAACTTTACAGATGAAGAAGATACAAATATGCGTTGTCTGGAAGCAAGAGGGCAAGCGACAGGTGTCCAGACATTGCCAGTGACCATATGTAGTGGCCTACTTTGGCAGTTAATTTAAATAATGTTTCTGGACCCTGGTTAAATCAATACTTTAAATTGTAGAGATATGTCAAAGGTGGACAGTTGAGTGATTAAATAATAAACTGGACACCTAAGATTAAAAAAAACATACAAAAATGAGAAACATTTCACTTTTCTATAAAAAGCCTAATAATAATCAGCCATATCAAATGATGGGAATGACAGTGCACGCATATTTCAATTATATTCCTTATGTCAAAATGATGGCATTAATTCTTCAACTAGTTATTGTTAAGAACACATACTTGAAGAGGCACATTATACAATGCCTTACAACAATTTTATACTCTGTATGCTATATTTCATTCAACCAAATGCTATTTACTAAATGTCAAATGTTACGGAGTATGAGTAGATAAATGTCAGATTATTAAATAAAACAAAACCAGTTCCATTGTAATACAAATATAAGGCACAGCTATGTAAACTCTAGCCTTCTAGCCGGATTTACTTATAACTCACATCATTGTCAGTGTAGTTAAAAAAACTTTGTAGTACTACTGTTTAGCCAATGCTCTGGCATCAAATTAGATAAGGGGCATTGTCAAGGTACTCAAAGCCTCCGCAGATGTTACACCTACAGCTTTTCTGAATTTCCTCTGGGAAGATAATTGCGATATCAGGGCTGGCCCTGAAGTTAACCGGTAATTAACACTAATTAAACTTACTGGTTAACTCCTTCCCCTTTTGCTGGGAACCATCTTCGTGTTTCCCAATTATAATTTACACCCAAACTAACAAACATCCAGCCATAACAACTAATTTACCAGCTAGGGTAAGTACAGGTATAGTCAATAGTAATTACAGGTTATAAAAAGTCTGGGGTGTCCAATGATGATCCGTCATAAAATGTATACAGAAAAAAATACATCTTTTCGTAAAGTCCTTACTGCTAAAAAGAGTTAAATATTCTGGATAGCAAACAGACACATGTTCTAGGCAGGGGTCCTTATATTGTCACTGGTAAAATAAAATTGTTAAAATAAAAACAGCACCAGGGTCGTCACTCAGGCTGCGCATGAATTCCACATACCGCTGGCATGGCACCATTCATATGCGGTCTGTAATATGCAAATCAATAAACTCATTACTGTGGTTTCTCCCATATCCCCTTATAATTCATTCACTAATTCCCTCCTAGGATTAATTAATTGACCCCCGCTCATTCATAGGGATTCTACATTCTGCCACAAGCATGTGGGATTCATTTCCATCTCTGCCACAACACAGTGGGCCTTAAAGCCACAACAGCTACAATGCTGGTTATAGCCTAGCCCTGTTAAGTTCCTTCATTTAATGGGTACGGCTTCAACATCTATTTTCTACCTACTTTTCTGAAGAAAAAAAAATGAAAAGAACCATGCAGACGGCTACAGTTTATTAATAAACCTTTGTGTGTTTAAACCTTTGTTCAGGCTGCCTTTCTGGCCATGGTGGTTTTCATGACAAACGTTACAAATTCCACCTAATTACACTAAAATGTCAACTGCTAAACTGGCCCCAGAATCACAGATTCACAAACACCTTGCTAAGGTATTGACTTGTCACCGACACCCGGGCACAAGAGGGAGGATGAACTGTTTTGTCATGTTACATAAAACAAGGAGCTTAAAGTATTAGCTATAATAAGTAAATTACTAGGATTTAGGTGGAATTCATCATTCTGGTTTATAGTGGCTTATATATCCGTGGGAAAATGCTCCATGAAGCATGGGACACTGTATTCTTGGGACAAGGGTGTAACATGTCTGTCCATATAATATTTATGGTAACAAGATCAATGTGTTAAAGCAGCTAGCACAACGTGACCTCAGTGATTCAGGCAAAAATCACAAAGGTTTACCTTTATTTTATGATGAATCAGTACTATGATATAGGCTTCCCGTTTCAACCATATTTTACCAGCCACATTTCTCATGCTGCTATGTATTTTATTAATATAAATGTATTTATATAGCACCATCATAGTGGGGAAGGTTCTGCTCAAGCAAGCTTACAATCTAGAATGCCAAGTTTTTGAAAGGCATATATAACTTTGATTATGTCTTGCTGAGAGTTATATCAAGTTGATTTTACCAACTCAACTGATTTGCGATTCGGTCAAGTGTCAAAATGTTATTCGCTAAAGTGGGCGTGTTTGTCAGAATATTAGTTAAAAAAAAATGGTCAACATTAAAGGTCACCTTTACATCCATGGTACATTTACACAATAATACTCTTTCCTCTTGAAAACATATACCCAAACCTATTAGATCATGTTATTTAGTTTGGATTATATTTAAGCATTAACGCATTGACTCTAGACCAGGGTTTGTAAATTTGTAAATAACTGACCGGTAGAGTTTGTTGTGTGTCATATCATGGAGGCCATGTTTCTTTGAAAGTGGGGAAACTTGCTACTACAATCTGGGAAAAATCAGTTTCATGCGTTCTAGACTCCCTTGTTCTGGAAAAAATGTACATACACCTAAGTCAGGGAAAATCAGCATTGTTTTATACATGCTTTGTTCTGCTCCTATTATGTTTTATTGCTTGGACTTGGTAGCCCTAGCAACGCTCATAGACCCTGAGACCCAACGGCTGTAAACAAGACATTCTATCATATAATATCAAACTGGTTTGTCAGCATTAGGAAGTGACATCACTGCCTTCCTCTAATTAGGGAAACTCCTTGTGGTTTGAAAAAAAGCTACACATTAATAGCTTTCAGAAAATAGCCAGAGTGCCTCGTTTCGACCCAATTACTATATAGAAAAGGGATAAATCATGTGTACCTGAAGAATAATCATATAGGTTATTTAGCATTTTCATTTGATCTTTTATGTTTGTTGATATGTTTTTGCTTATTCTTAGAATGACATAGTTTCCAATTACCCAGTGATTCATCGAAACACTCACATGATCTCGTTTTCTCTGCTTCATTGATGGAAATTGAGATTAGCATTTTGTTAGTCAAACTTTAAGGTTGATCGGTGGTGGTAACCAAATCAATGTATGACAAGAGTCCAGGAAGCTTCCATTGTCTCCAGTCATGTTGAAAGTTAAGATACTGCCTTAAACATCTCTGTAACTCACTAATGGTAGACTATATCCTGTCTACTGAGTCATAGCTAATAGGCTTTTTTTTCCTCTTATATTGCTAATAATATTAGTTTCTTAGCATTAAAAACTGTCGGTTCAGGGGTGTATACGCGATTGTACGGACACAATCATTCTTGCTGTTTAGTTTAACACATGAACGCTTATACTGTAATTACAAATACAATTATTAATCAGTTCTTCAAATAATGTTGTTGTAGTACCGAACGTTCACATATTCTGCACATCTTCTTGCCTGCGTAACCGATATATATAATGATATATAACTATATATAACTGATATATATCCTCAGGCCTACAAATCACTTGTCACCTATATGTTCCGGACCTGGCGAGTCTCTATCAGCCATGCACATTGGATCCTACATCTTACAGCAATCTATTTCACAAAGAAGACAAAGATTTACAGAACAAGAAGCAATGGCGGGATTTTCCATTAGATAAACTTTGCATATGTCTGGAACTCCAAGTTTGAGTTTCCATCCCTAAAGTTGACCTTCTTCCACCGAGGGCCGGCCCGACAATGGAGCCGAGTGGGGCAACCGCTCCAGGCGGCACTTTTGAAGGGGCGGCACTTTGCCGCCCCAAGCCCTTTTTTTTTTAAAAGCGAAAGAGAGAGAAAGGGGCGCCGAGTGGTTTTCGCTTACCAAGCTGTCAGTACCCGCTCGGCGCCCCTCTCTCTCTCCTCTGTGGCGAGTCTTCCTGTTCGGTCTCGTTGCCGGCTTGTGAAGCTGAGTGCCGGAAGATTTCCGGCCCTCAGCATTACAAGCCGGCACCGAGACCGAACAGGGAGACTCGCCGAAGGACATCTGAAAGGTAAGTACAAGGGAGGGCGGCGGCAGGGACGGAGGGAGAGGAAGGGTAGATAATGGGGGGGGCGGCAGGGACGGAGAGAGAGGAAGGGTAGATAAGGGGGGGGGCGGCATTTTAAAATTCGCCCCAGGCGGCATTTTGCCTTGGGCCGGCCCTGCTTCCACCTATACACCAGCAATGTTATGCATAGGGCCATTAAAAAACTTACGGGAACACTTTTAGTTTTCATGTGTCTCTTGGCTTTCCTGTAGGTCAATATAGAGTAATATTTATCAATGTGCAACAAGTTAAGTCATGTGTTTTTACAGATTTAATAGAATACTTTTTCTGTAGTTTCCTATAGATGTTTTTCTTTGATAAAACCAAAACTCTTACCCCTAACTCCTTAAATTTCACTTACAAAAAAATATATATATTTTTTAAAAATATGGATTATATTGTTAATTCTGCCTCCTATGAACTCACATTTTTCCTTACACAAAATACATAAAAACACACCACCCTACATACTCTACTGCCAATATAACCTAAAAACAAGAAATGAAAATACCGTTACAAGATTTTTTATTTTTTTTTCTATTACACGCTACACACTGGCTTGTGTTTGTTGGAAGGCGGCTGGCTTGTGTAGGTTGTAGCTACGTGACATGCCTGAATGAAAAGACACAGATCCTTACAAAACCCGACAACAAATAGCATTATGACAATCTGCCTAACAAATCAGCCCTATAAAAGGCAGGAAATCCATCAGCCGAGATCCCGATGGAATCTATTCCATTTGTGGAATTAAGCGTAGTGCATTCCCCTTTTAGGATCACCGTCCTGTTCATTTTCTATCTGCGATCAATGACGTTTTTCTTGATGTGTAACCATCGAGTATTTCGTGTTCTTTCCCCTTTAAAATAAAATGCGGAATCTACCAGAGCTCTCCCGATATCTCCATATAGGGGATTTAACCTAAAACACACTCCTCTGTCTTGTGCCTGACAATACTTCACATCGTTATTTCTTTTTTTTTTGTTTTTTTTTTTCTTCTTCATATTTTTCATATTAAGGTCTTTCTGCCAAGTTGTATTTTTCCCCAGCTGGTGCGGGTTAGAGAGGTAGATTCCTGAGCTGTTTATAGAACGGCTGAGGTTACAGCACACCAACGCTAATGATTGCAGGGCGGAGACACCAACCCGTCTGTTGCGAAAGTAATTCGAAGTTCAGGCTAGTACATTTCCATGAAGTCGAGGAAGTATGTGGAGTTTTCCACAAATTTTGTCTTAAAAAAACAAAAATCATACCATTTTTTCATTGTTTTTTTTTAATTATGACCATGGTACGAGGTCGTTTCATGAATTTTAGCATGAAAATCTTTATTAAAAAAAAATAAAATATACAAAAAAGAAGAGCACGCAACCTAAAAAGCATAATAAGGCTTTTTCCATACATTGAGATTCCCGGGCTGCTGCTAGAATAACAATGACCTGTAATTACACAAAACAAAGCAAGAATTCAGCGCATGCCCAGCGATTATCATTTAAAAAAACAAAACACCCAAGGCATAAATCTTTATCACTCAAATCCCATCATGCTCAACTGCAAGCCAGGCATGATAGGCGTTGCTGTCCTGAATACACGGAGACATTTTGTAATTAACAGGAAATCTGAAACATCATGCGGCTCGCAGCTACGCTACTTGTGGATTTGGTTTGTAAATAAATAGCACATTGTGATCCACATTTCTGCCAGGGAAATAATTAAATCTGCAACAAGAACAGCACAGAACAGCAAGCATGGAGAGGAAACTGTATGATTTAAAATAGACCTGCCACATAAAACAACTAGTAAAATAGTAAAGTACTTTTAACAGTTCAACATAGTTTAGGGAACGTGTACCAATGTTTAATCTTGGTCGCCCTTAAATATTTCAGTAGCAGGCCTCCACGGAGCCTTTCTCTGTCTAGTAATAGCTATATTTAAGTGACAACCTTATAAACAGTTTATACTAAAACACAAGTATGTGTTTTTCCATATCTACATTTGCGGACTACAACTCCTATAACCCTCATTATCATTCTTCCTAAGGGTCATGGGAGTTTAGCCTACAAAAGCTTGCCCCCCTATTTTTTATTACAATTAATAAATACAGTTCTAAGATATATATATATATATATATATATAATACACACTCTATATAGTATACAGTATATACAGTATATACGGTATATATTCCATTTTGCGGATACGTATTAGGAATGCTTAAGATATTTTAAAGATATTTTAAAGGTTAACAGCAGTAACTCTTGTGAATTTTGCCCTAACAAATGCAAAGCCTGTGTTTATTTCCAAATAAAAATAAGTCAAATGTAGAGCATGGATCCCGGGGATTGTGGGCTGAGGTTGAATATGCTGATAAGAGTCCTTACAAGTATCACCTTTTGCTTGCACCAAATGAAGGCAAACACCATTTGCAAACTATTTTACAACTTTTAAAGCAACGTCATGGAGAGAATGCAATCTGAATTACTAATGATGCCTTTTGCGACCTGATATATTTAGTATATAATAGTATTCCTCTGGGGGAAAGCCAGAATGCGCAATGGTAATATTTCCTTTAAGAGGACAAAACCTGCTAATTCATGACTATTGTTAAATAAGATACTCCCGAGTATAGGTTACAGAATGGTTTAATGAACATTATCTACGTATATGTCACAATTTTCATTCCCATTCATATTATAGGACAGCTACCCCCAAAGCCATACACAAATGTTACTTCTGGAATGTTTCTCCATCATGGTTACCAAAAGCGAGATGCAGTCTAATAGAAAACCAATGAAATTAGCCCATTTAAAACTAATTTTTAACTTCCTTAATTTGAAAATGCATCACAGCCTGTAATGCAATGACTAAGTAGACGGTATACCGAATCCCAGGACAATGACACACCCAGGAAACATTGTTGTACTGACAACGTCATGCAGCATTAACATAATAATGAGCCACCTGAACTTGTGCTTACACATAAAGGGGGTAGTAATAATGTAACAAAAAGAGGCATGATTTTACTATGTGCGTAACAAATATAAAAAAAAAAGTAACAATTCAGTCTAGAATAAACATGGCATTTCATGTAATAAAGTATATTGATTCCATGCCATTGTAGACTGGTTCTACAAACGAAGTGGGAAATAATTCTTGTAAAAAGGTTGGGTTGTGAGTTCTAGGTGGAGTCTCACTTTTTTGTAAGATTATTAGTAGTGGGTGATAGACTTCATTTTAAAACTAGGACTATAGATAAAACAGTATATGCTTATACATTTATATATCACAGTGCTAGGTGGGACTTCTAAAAGTACAATATCCAACCCATCGCTGTTCTTAAATCATCGGGGGATCTGAGAGATCCTATTGGATGGAGGGTGATGTCAACTTAGCCAATAGAAATTGACAATATACACTTTGTAAGTTGTCTAAACACAATGATAGGAAGTAGTCACATTTTAAATACATGTTTTTAAAAAAAATTAATATTACTCTTTATTCTAATGAACCTACAGTGACTTTTGTGTTTTCAAACTCCCCTACGTAAACAATAGTGACATTTGTGGTTCTACTTTCCAAAGAAGCAGAAGTGCCATTGTGTTTTCTTCCCAGGGTAACTCCAGAACGGTCAACAATAATAATAAAAGAGGAACCGTTAATAGTCAGCTCAAATTATATTTGAATTGTGTACTGAAAAATGGTTTCAAACTATTCAAAAGTTGTTCAGCTTTGGTATCATACTTCCCTCCACTAAAACCATAGTCTGGGAACTTAATGCATATTCGCATAATCGTTTAGTCGAAGTTACACTTCACTGTCACATTAGCCTCCAATATTAGAGATTATTGATAACTATGCAGTTTCTTAGCTCTCACATACAGCACAATAGTAAAAATGTGTAAAAATTAAAAAGCATAACTAATACGGTACATTGTACATAGGTTTAAGACTCGGAACTAGAATAATTCCAAATGTGATGGTTCCTATTCAAATAAAAGCAGTTTTATTGTCAATTACCAATCTGGTTTTATGTTAAATGAGAATGTATCACTGTTGCTTTATTCTAGAGAACATGTTTAAATATGCTTTTATATGTATTGCTGTTTGCAATTACTATTATCTTTTATGCATAATGCCCTAACATATTACATTGCACAACAGTTCTTTACTCAGAAGGATTTCTTGATCTGAAATAAAACACGTGCAATTATACGAATGATTTTTTACAACCTGAACATTTTTTTGCTTTAAAATTTTCTGACACACTACATACAGGTCACTGATGTTACCAATTAATTTTCTCAGTGGCATCGATTTCATGTTATTCTGACGTGCCATTACAAAACTCAAAATTACTAATTAGTAAACTATCTGAAAATTACCTGTTTCCCATCTGGATGGCCGGGGCCCACAAAGAAGAATATCTGGTTGTGGAGTGTAGTACCACTCTTTGATGTGTGCCTCGGAATACAAGACTGACAGGTAAATTAGAGGTGGGAAAAGCAAGTAGGTGGGTGTGGGACTCTTGCCAAACTTCTGTCTTGGGCTATCGGAACAATGTAATTAGCTCTGCTGTTACATATCTCCAAATGGTATTTATTGCCAAGAAAGACTGGCCTAACAATGGCCCATGACAGCTAATGTTGAGCCTTTTGACAAAAGGTCTTGTAGTTCCCAACAACCCTACTCCTGTTTTCAGAGCTTAAAGTGGATTTATCGCTATTTAAGCCAACATTTGCATATATGAGATGTTATTCATCCTCGCTAAGCCTAAAGTGATTCCAAATTTAACACTGGAGATCATTCCTTTCAATTTTAATATTGTAATTGAATGCTCAAATGATGTATAGTCAGGATTTAATACTAACAAAGCTCAGCAGATACAGGTAGGTTAAAATACTTACGAGGGACAAAGTACAAGGCTTCAGTGGATGTTGGAGGTAAATCCTGAAAAAGGTATTGTGTCTTCAAGAAAGTCAGGCCTGTATATACAAGTGACGTTTTAAAGTTTTTGCCTTTCGTAGCTGGATGAGGGCCAAGGACTGCTCTGGAAATTTCCACAGCTCAGTGCCAAAAAATACACACACTTTTTATAAGATATATTTATGATGTTAAGTAATATTAGCTATGATATTAGCACAGAAAGGGTTGTAAGGGTTTTTTTTTTATTAAAGGTTTTAAAAAAAATATAATACTATTTTTCAGTCTTATTTTTTGCCCTAATGGAGCAATAATTTACAAGGCCGTTATTATTTTATTTTGTATGTTTTACTGTATGGGAACCCTAGGATGGAAATAGCTCAAGCGGGTTCTCCAATACAACGATTCTGCAGAACCATCTCAACCCCGTAGTCAAATAATTTGGAGGGCGCCACATTATTTTACATTTTTATAATTTTTTGCTTAAATATCTTTTATACCAGTTTTTTTACTACATTGTAGAATCTGTTCACCACATAAATATAAGTTAGCGATAATAGCAGCATACTAATTAGTACACTTAATTGTTTAAGTAACGAGTTTCCTATAAACCCTGTCCATTAAAAAAGCACAAGCTTCAATTTAATTTCTTCCTTGGAACAGCAAACAATTTATTCCACTATTTTATCCATCCACAATCTGCATTTACTTCCGTGTTTTCTCTGTATGCTTTCATTCTACCAGATATGTGTTTTCCATGTTTTAAACAAAGATAATAATTCTTAATGAGGTCATAGGGAATCTTCTAAAATATACATTAAGAACGTGTATATGGTGTGATATTTTATAAAGCAAAAAGGCCATTTGCTTGCAGATAACACATTGGGTGTTGTGCATTAACGCATTCCAATGTAAAGTAGACACAAAGCTGAAATTAGACTACTTGGAAGCTATACATGGAACTCCTGCTGGCGCTTGCATAGGGGCAGGGAGTGTAAATGGATAGGTATAATTAACAAACAACAACAAAGCTGGCCACAGCAAGGTAATTATCAACCACAAGCAAAGGAAATCGGAACTGTTATCATGTAAAACCTATTCAATGTCACTGGGGGAAGGGAAGCGTTAGTGACATTTGAGTGCTGCCCTAAGATACAGGTTTTAATTGCCTCCAGACTTTAGAGTAATTGTTTTAACTTCTCAGGCTCCTAGGGGGTCGACTGGCTGGTAGCTGTCACTGCTCAGACCCCACAATTACGGTATTATTTGATGCACTACCTTTCATGCCATGCCTACCAATGATGGCATTTTATAATTTAATCAATAATTTATCATATATGACATAAGGTATACCTATGCTCTATATGTGAGAGGTAATATAAGTATATATATATATATATATATATATATATATATATATGTATATATGTGTGTGTGTGTGTATAGGTATTTTGGCCCTTTTTACTAAGGGAAAAATGGCTTTAGACCTTTCTAATTTCAGGAAAACTTATCTACATCAATAATCACAGTAAGTGTAATTATAGGAATCATTTTATATCATATTTTGATAAAAGTAAACTTTTTGACATACTATGGGTTGCTGATGCTACAAATTCATTTATAGATAATAAAGGAGCATTTTGAGGTTTTGGAGCTTTTTTTGATAATCAAGCTAAATGTACATTAAATTCCGAAATGACTTCCTGAAGTAACAAGTTTGTTGTGGCCTGAACCCTGCTCATGGGTCATCTTACCTTCATCGAGAGTCTGCCCATAGCTATGACTGGTCAACCAGGGGCTCAAGCTTAAGGCAGAGGGACTATAAGAAAAGTGGAGGAGCTATAAGAAAAATAAAGAGATGATGGATCTGTGTGCTTAGACTAAATCTACCATGGAAACGAAATCATATATACTAAGACCTATTAATACATGTTATATTGACTCTTGGCTACACATTATTTTACCAGTTCGAAAACTGGTAAGGATATCTGACAATTTCTAATATGATTCTGAAACAGCCTGTATGTGAATCATTCATGGGGCTGCTGTATTGTAACAAAATAATATAGTTAAACACTTGGATGTAAAAACTGTTTGCAGTACGAACAAAATGTAGCCCAAGATTGTAAGCTTGCGAGCAGGGCTCTCTCCACCTAATGTATCGGTTTGTCTCAGTCTGTCAATTCTTGTCTTGTCTTGCCCCTTGAATTTATGTATTGTATTAAGCGCTGCGTAAATTGTTGGCGCTATATAAATAAAAGATAATAATAATTATAAAGCATGTTCCATAACTGCACCTGCTCTTCATAAACTTACTACATTATAAACAGAAACGGCCCAGTTAAAGTCTACCCTTTGTGAAAAAACAAGGTTTATTTCCTAACATTGTGTTATCTAAATGTTGTGTCTCAGCATGCATTTTGCACATCCCAACACAACATACTGTCAAAGATGCGTACTGTTCTGAGATGTCACCAAATCCATTCTAGGAACTTCCAGATTTACTCACACTCCATGATCCTACAGAGAACACAATTGACACGGTACAAGAGCTTCCATTATAGTTATACCTTTCCAGACACGGACCTCATTATCCACACAGGTCTTTAAATGCAATTATTGTCATGGTGATTTAATACACAGCACCCATACATCTTTCAACAAGCTTAATGGACTGCCATTAGTGAATAACATCTCCGCTGATTTATGGCAGCTTCATTCTTTATTTTCCCCCCCGAACAGCTATTAGGACCTTATAGAGTTACTCCCAAAAAAGTATGGGTCACGTAATATTATACTTGTGGAAAGGATAAGATTTCATACAAAGTCAAAACTATTAAACATAGGTATAGTTTTGGATTATCTCCTGTATATGTAATTAGGTTTAAAATAATGATGTTATGCAGATTATGGCTTAACAAGGCATATGAAGAGTAGTCACATTGGACTAAACTTTGTGTGCGGGAGCTTAGGTTACTTGTGTCACAGAGGGCCGCGTGCGTTGGGCAATCTTCTATTATGCTTGAAAGCACCAATCACAATGAATTAGTTCTTAGGAGCGCCAAACAGAACCAGCAGCTGCCGGGACTTAAACGGTTTATTGAAAGAGAGTAGCACTTGGCTCTTTATAAATAAGATTAGCACTACAAAGGGGAGTGTTGTATAACAGTAAAAAGGGAGGTTTGTATTTCTGAGAGGCGAGACTGCTGTAACTACTAACTAAAACACAGATGGTCTAGAAAAGGGAAAAAAAATAAAAGGAAAACAGGGACAACTGACTTGGATTTCCACACTTATTGCCTGTAACAACTGGAGTAGGCACAAATGTGTGACTAAATAAACTGCTTAATGTATGACGTTATACTCTGCACTATGTGTAAGAATTAATATTTAGATTACTGCATGTTAATACCCCTATAAGTAATAGAGAGACAGAAAGCTGGAGTCCATTTTCAGTACAAATATCATAATTTATTCTAAGTATAAAATTTTTTCATAATTCTATATTAAAAAGGTCTTCTCCTAGAAGAAGAAATATATTATTTTGCATCATAAATAAAATCATAGCATATGTACAATAGTCAGCAAATGTAGAAGAAGGCTCCGGCCTAGTGCTTTTTCGTCAGTGCTTTGGAAACTGAAGCTGGTGTCGAATTACAGTACCAGTAATACTGAGGTATTTCTTCTTTGCTCCGTTGAAAAGCAGAAATCTTAGGCTTTTTGAAGGCAGGACGCAGCTTGCAGAATAAATAAAATGACGTTAAAATGGTTTACAGTTTGTTTTAGGCAGCAGCCGTTCTTCATCAATAAGCCGTATGAAAAGTTCAGGAATGCAAATACTGTTAAGTCTCCAAAACAAAAATGGAGATTACAAGGAAAGCAGAAATACAAATACATAAGGCAATTGTGACCTGTTTCTTGAATTCCTTGAATAAGTGGTTAGGGCACAAGGTCCAAAAATAAAAACATACGGGGGAAACAAGTCATGTCAGTTTTGCTGGCTGTAATACCTTGTCTTCATATATGATGGACCTCAACAGTTCAAAAATAAAGACGATCATGTTGACAAAGTATTATTTTCCAAATATTGCACTTAATAAAAACATAGTCTATGTGCTTTAGTCAAAGTTCTTTTAGCTCTGTATCTTAGCAGCTCGGAGAAGTAGTGATTGGACTTTGAAGGTAACTCAGAGAGTTTGTAGCAGAATGGACAGGGATAGAAACAGGAAAGTTGAAGACTGTAGTGGTGGATGATCCCCTGTCCAGAACTGCAATGGTTGGACTACCTGCTTCAGCAGAACAAGAAGGTGCTAGCACTTGAGACTCAAACTGAAGAAGCTGTCCCATAAAGCTGAAATTTGGAGAAATTATGCTTCTCCTCTGCTTCACAAACTCAAAGGCTTCATCCAGCTTCACACGGTTAGTCCTCATGAGATAAGCAAGGCAGATAGTGGCAGAACGTGAGATCCCAGCTTGACAGTGGACAAAAACTCTTCCACCAGTGTTTTTAACAGAGTCTGAAAAGAAAAGGCAGGAAGGGGTTACTATCAGGGGTGAGGAGATCCAGTGTCTGGCATTCACAACAACCAAAAGCAAGCTACTTCCTTCCATTAGATAAAGCTATACCATTAGCATTGAATAACAAAACTGCTAACCTCTTGACACCCCAGGGAGCCAAAAACAGATCTTGCATTTTTTACAAGTCTGTTAATCTAAACATCAGTCAAGATGCAATTACACACCAAATGTGACAAAAGCATTAAATGACTATGGATATGCCAACAACAGGAAAACACAGGTGTAGTATCCTGTGTTAAATTAAATCTATATCTGCGCGAGTATTTATTATATACATTTATGATGCATAATTCAATGTATGTTGCTAGGACTATGGTTGAACACTAGGGGGCAGTGAAACTATTTTGGATACTATTGGTAAGATCATGGCTCATCCATAAGCAAACACACTTTTTAATTTGCACTTTGTGCCAGGATGTTGGAGGTAACTATTCTACAGCGACCCATGCTTAATTTTGCATATAAAAAGTGATTCACTGAAATGTATATTTACCTATAAAGTCAATAGCCTCATTGAACCAGGAACTGATGTCTGCTTTATGACTGTCTTCCACTGGAATGCTTTTGTACTGATAGTGACCTTCAAAATGATTGGGACAATTTGCAGAAACATTGATCAGGGCAGTTATACCAAGGGTATCCAGCATGTCCTTTCGAGAGGCATGGTAGGCACTGCCCAAGTATAGAAAAGGTAAAATTTCCACTGGTCCTCCCTGCAACACAAGAAAACAGAAAATCATTATAAGCAAATTGCAAAAACATAGATAAATATATATGTGTGTGTACTTTTAACTTTGATTGTCTAAAGTAGTAATTAAAACAGCTTTAGGATAATTCTGATTGTTTAGACGCTAATAAGAAGAAGCTGCTTATGTTGTCATTCAGACATGCTGTGAAAGTTTACAGATTTAATAAACATCATGAATGTCAGATATTCAACTTTGTATTGAGCCACTTAGACTGTATCTTTCTAAACAAGTTTCACAAGTTGGGACTATGACCACCAATGTTTACAGTCAAATATTGATTTAGTGTGTTGTTTTGGCGGGGGGGGGGGTACTCTGTTTTTGTACTCTGTATATGTGTATGAGATTTAGGTGGTGCAGATACTGACCTGATCATATAGTGGGGTGCCACATGGTGTACAGTTTGAATCTGCACTCCCTGGCACACTGCTGCCACTGAGGGGCAGACTCAGACCCACAGGGGGTGAACATTTGTTGCAGAATTCAGGACACTCTGAAGAAAATATTTCATATCCTCCTGAAAGATAAAATAGATTATTAGATTTTGATATTGACCATTAGCAGATGACATGTAGAGATCAGAAGAATTGTGAAAGTCATGAAAAGAGAAATGAGTGAATTTAGCACTTTTTAAAGGCTAGTTGAGTTTTCAATTTACCTTTAAGAAAGAAGATCCTGCTTCCTCTTGGGTCTCTACACAGGGCATGGACAGCCAACATCATGGTGCTGTCTTTCCTTAGCAGCTCCAGATCAGTTGTCCTCTCATCCAACAACACCACAGCTTCATACATCCCAGCTATCAGCCGGCACCTCTGCTCCTCGTTGGGGATTATATGCTCCAAGCCCATGCTGCCTTTTGCCCTCCTTTTAACTATTGTGCTGAATCTTACATTGCTGGAGCCCATGATGTGAGATGAACTGAATGAAAAAAACGACCTACAGTCCAAGATCAGGCATGTGTGTGCCCTCTCTGCCAAGAGTCCTTTGAGAGCGCTACAATCTATGCCACAAATTTCCATATTGACCATCGCTGATGAGCTGATCTTCTCACCGTTTGTAAACCGAAGCGATTTCTTCAAATCTTTATGAGCAACCAAAACGAAAGGCAACCGACAACTTCCTCCTGCTCCTTTTAAGTTCAGATCTGATCAAATCAAAGGTGTTTTGTTTTGGGTTCCAGCGTGTCTTCTGCTTGAGTTGCTTGCTTGGGTTGCTTGCTTGCCTTAAAATCTGTTGTTACTAATTTCCTTTAGACTTGCTGGTTTAACCTTGCGTTGTAATACTGAGCAGATTCAGCCTATATATACATACAGAGGAGGCCAGCCCATTTTGTGAATGGTGTACCACGTGGATTTGCTGGTGATATCATCAAGCCCCACCTCCCCTTATGTGCCCAGCCAAGATTAATGACGTCATCCAAAGCAGCAAAGTCAAACACACATACACACACTCATATCACCCCTCCCTGCAGGAAATAAACTGCTGTAACCCTATCCTCCAGCTGAAAGCTCAAGAGAGCCCTCCATATCTACTTTGAACAAGAAGCACGCAATGTTCTCTTGAGTAGAATTTTACACACATACAGAAATGATTAAAATAATGCCTTAGCTATTTACAGAACATTTTCACTTATAAATCAGGAATGGCAATGGATCTGGGTTGTGATACAATCTATGAGCATACAGATTGGAATTTTTATGAACCCCTCATATTGCCCACAATTTAGCCACGTGTACAGATAATCAATGATGACAAAACTGTACCGGAATCAAAAATTCCTAAAATGTTATATATTTTGCAAAATTCTCCTGTAGTAAAATAAACAAAATATTGATATTATAAGAAGTATCTTTTTGTAACTGTGTTGATTTCTATGGGTGTATCTGTTTCTGATTCCCAACCTCTACAATCATTTGTTCAGCCCTACCTTAAACTAATGTAAGGGTTCTGGCGTGATAACATATAATGTTATAAACTAATATGTTTCTTCTAGCTTTCACAATGCAGAAAACTAAGCTTCAGTCCAGTTCTGACCTCAGCTGCCATGGATTATGCCTGAATATATATAAATATATATACTCCTTACAAGCTCGAAAGCACACAGTATAAAGGAACAAAACAGACCACGGGGACTGCTAGCTCAAATTTAAGTCTGTCCCTGAGTGCCCCTAGACCGCAAGGGGAATTAAAGGCATTAATGTCAAACATCCTGGGACAAAACAATGGGCGGCTGTCCAGTCTACTTTTAAAATGCCACTTTGATGGGTAGGACAAAAAAGACTTGTTTAACCCTTTTGTTGTTCACTCTACGTTTCCCACACCCCCTGTGACTTCCAAGCCACCTCATGTGAAAAGACCAGACACTCAGGACCAGAATACCTTTAAACCTATTATGTTGTAAATCATATTCCAAGTGGGAAGCTTGATGCTTTTGAAAATAAATGGATTTTTTTGAGAGAAAGGAAGAGTAATCAAAAGAGTTAATGTGATGTTTGAGTAAGCAAGTGACCCAACAGTAAATATGAGTTAAACATTAACCGCTAAAGGCAACATGACTTCATAGCCATAACCATGTTAGACGACAATCAGATGCATCTATGTGTATATCTATCTATCTATCTATCTATCTATCTATCTATATATATATATATTTAATGCCATTAACTGATAAGGGAATATTAATATCATTAAGAAATTAAGTCAAAATATTGAAAATTGATTAAGTGAAACAATAAAAGGGCTGGTGAAAAGGTGTCCATATGGCGTTACGTATACTTTCCGTTCATGGATCAGAGTAGAAAAAAACTGGTTGTCTACAATAAACTAGCCATGGCTAACACTGACTGTTGCTCGCCATTGACTTCTTTAATATTTCTGATACTTGGCATGACTGTAACAGACTTCTAGAAGCCTGATCTTAATTTCTATTAAGACTAGAATGGTATATATCCAGCCTTCCCGTTCCCCTCTAGTACCATACTAATCATTTATTATGGCAACATACCGTAAATATGGGTTAACCATGCCTCGTGTAATGTTCTTTTAAATTGCCACTTGTCATGTGCATATTTAGCGTGTTACATGTAACTGATTCGATTCACAGTGAAACAGCTTCCGACTTCAGATAATGTAATAAGTTGCTTGCATTATATTATAGTACGGTGAACTTAGGAATTACTTCATTTCAATTACACAATCAAAGTCCTACAAATGATGTGTGTTTGTGATGGCAACATGGATCATTCCTGTGTTCTCTCTCTTCGCGGGTGTGTCGCACCTATGAGCTCATTTCTTTTAAACATAGCCCAGTTTGTAACGTTTGGCATAATATGACCAGATTGAAAACATAAGCTTCTCCTGCGCAAAAAAAGGCCCTTTAAAGCACGATATCATTACCGCTGGGGGGGTTCCTGCGTTAGCATTTGGCTTTAAAAGCAGCCTCGTCTGTTTTGGTTCCGCATTTAATACAGCCAAGTTGGCATTTTAGACAAAAGAATTTTAACATAGTCTTCATAGAATTTCCGTTGTGGTATATCACAGCTCAGAATCACGAGAATCACAGGAAATGAAGTCAGTACCTTAAACCTACATTACGGACTGAAACGTGGTCACAAATACACAATGTGCCATTTAAGACAGCTATGTCTAACTCCGTGGGTAGCCAGTTTAATGGCTGGTGAAATATGATAGCAAACTAACTTGATACTATATACAGCTTTATACAGGTTGGGGATTGGGGCAGGGGGTAATTCCCCCTTGAGCTCTGGTTTGAAAATGTCCTTCTTTATGCATTTTACTTGCAATTCCACATATAGCCACCGAGGTTCCCAGTGCAACAACTGCGTCAGGCAGAAAGTTACACTCTGGTTGGGTCCTTTTTCAGCTCCCTTTATGTTTTTTTAGAGAATGTGGGTTGTACAGTCTTGTACTATATGTTTGATGCCACAGACTTAAAAGGCAGTTATATCATATATAATACAGACATAATAATGGATTGTTGTATTAATAAAAATATATCTTTCATATGCCCATCATATGTCGTATGTACAAGTTGAAAAATGCCCAATTGCCCTCCTGCCCACCATATAATGTCTCTGATTGCCCTATAACTCTTCTTCAACTGATGCCATAGACACATTGCTATCCAAGAGAGGGTTTGGGGCTGACCTCGAAATAGAAGTCAAAGATATTTCCATGTCATTCAGAAAGAAACAACTGAAGAACACTATTTTAGATTCTTGCACTCCATCCGTAACAGAGAAGTAACATGTTGCCATACTTTGTAACTAAAAAGAAAAAATATTGTGACACAAAATCGACAAAGTGTGACACACAGAGACAACATCTTGTTACTTGCACAACCATCAAAACTAGCGACTCTTTTGATAATGTTTATTCATTTCAAATTGGGTATTCTAATAACTCTCTGCATTGAAGATGTTATTGATTTGGAACATATAGAAAGGGAATCCGGTGTGATCTGGCCTACTATGGGCTGTCTGAGCAGCTGAATTCAGACTAACAGATGGTGTGTCCGGAAAGAGCTGAAGTAGCGGTTAATGCTCCCTAAACCTTTCTCAACAGCAGGTGGCCCAACACAGAGACATCCTTTCCCAAGCTCTGTGTATTCAGCTAACGCAGCACACGCTGACAGGTTTCATCAAGGACAAGCATCACATGACTGTGACGTTTCTAGGAGAGGCTAGAAGATTTGTGTGACACGTCACTGTGACTCGGGTGGTGTACACTGTATGTGTATGTTTGTATGTGTCATGTTACATGCCTGAGTAAGAAAGGAGGGGCAGATGGAAGCAAATAATGAATATGTCACAGTTATGCATTACGGCAGATTTTCACTACATGTGTTAAAAGTGATTTGATCGCTGGTCAAGAAAATGTAGCTTCAAGACATGTTTACGTGTCTGTAAGTTTAGTTATATACCACTATATAAGGGCCGTATTATATAATGTAGAGCATACTACGGTAATAAGCAGAGATACAAAAAAACTGTGGTTACAAGTAACACCTAAATATGGTATATATACCGTAGATCATTATTATTCCCTATTGAAGTGATGTCATGTGACACCCTTGTGTTACCCATATATATATAGATATATAAGATAATGTTATAATATATATATATATATTTATACTGAATACTTTATTTCGACTTGCGTTGTAATTTTTCATGATCCTATATGTGAAATATATTAAAATCAGGCCCAGACCTGCCATCAGGCAAATCGGGCAAATGCTCAGTGGTCTGGTGCCCGATGGTGGCTTCATAGCATACTGGTGCCAAAAGCACCAATTGGGAGTCTGATATATGATCACAGCAGTGTGCTTTGGGAAGGAGTCATCTCCAGACTATGTGACCCTAACAATCTGCTCCACCACCCTAAGAACCCAAGACTGGGGCAAAAACCCTAAGACTAAGGGGCAAACCTGGTGTTACTTCAACAGACATTTTATTATCTTGTCCCATAAGAACAAATAATTAAATCTTATGTTAATTAGAGGGGTTTCTTTAACAGCTCAGGAATTATCAATGTTTTGAAATATTAGTTCAAGTTTCCTATGGTAACAAAGTAGTTTTTTTCTGTTTTTATCTTGTTTTGAGATAAAACAGTTTATCTTGTGTTTACACAAGCATATTGTTAATTTAGTTTCCTTGTACTTTTCTTATTTTGTTCAAATAAATTGATATGAAGCACATAACACATAGATAAGCATACTTTTGGAAAACATATTTTATTCAAGCAAGGGCAATTCAAATAAATGCTATAGTTACAATATTGTTTTAAAATCTTTAATGCGATTTAATAGTGAAACACAACACAATAAGGCTTATAGTAAAGCGAAAGGAAGAAATAATGATTAAATAAACTCTATATTGTATGTAAAACTTCATTATATCTAACTATTTAGTATTGTAAAGGGGTCTTTGCTATTTTTTTTAATTTATCTGACATTGTCAGATCTGAGTTGAAACAATACCTGAGCCAGCACCGCAAAACATATGACTCCTGTTATTATTTTTTTGTTTAATGTTCTATTTTTTATTTATTATGATTAATAATGTCTAATTTTGGCATTGTATCTGCCGACAAAAAGATGTAATCAGAGCTTTGCATCCAATATTTGTATTCACTCAAAAGCTGTACGTTCCTTTATTCTACATGCATTGTTTTATTATTATTATTGTTGTTTTATGTTTTTAACTGTATACTACAGTATATAAAGGGTATGGAACCTAAACCTTAAACATACTGTAGGCGTGCGTTCTAGGATCAGGTAATTTGGAACACATTCGTCTTTCAAAATGGTAGTTTTTTTTGTGTCTGGAAAACCCAATGTTGTTGAATATTATGTATATATTTATATGCAAAAACCCTTAGGCGCTACATACACGCCCCAATACATAATAGAAAGGAATGTGTTAAACCAACTGTTATTCATATTGTTTCTTTGTATTTTGTCTTTTCAAGTTACATGGACACGAAAAGATTATATTTACCACCACGGGCTACCATCAAGTCCACTAAGTATCAGCACCATTATGTTAGTAAATAATTCATGGATAATGAGCCAGTTAGTTGGGTTTTGTTTTTTAAACATGGGAACATCTGGGGAAAGAAGAAGTGTTTTTAAAACGCAGGAGACACATAGGGGGATTATTAGACACCCTAATGAAATGTAGTAGAACACTGTATAGGATGGTAGTTCTATTTTATGCAAGGGATAGTCAGCTGCTTTGGTTTTTTCGCCACGTCTTAAATGTTTTAGGATGTCCTGCGGTAAATAATAAATGATGATAATAAATTATGTCTGTTTACAGTTATACCAAACAACAGCGATTTTAGTTTTTTCTTAAATTGTAACTTCTTTATATTTTAATAACTTTTCTTTATGTCTCAATTTTTGTTGCCAGATTGAGATGATTGGAAAACAGAAGTAATTGTGAACTGAAATAACTCCTTTAATACTATCTGGGAAAAATGATTGCCAACTTCTGTCTTTTTTTTCTTTTTTGTTCTCTGACTAATACTTGTGTGATTAGATTTCTGGAGCCAGAATGTCAATAAACAAAGATGATTCATTTTTACAGGTCAATAAGTGGTAAAAAGAATAGCGATAAGACAACATTACATAGAGACAAGCAAGCAGAGAGTAAGGAGGATATGAGCTGCAGCGCTGGGGGTTAAATATATAACAGGTTAGTCACTGAGGTAAACAGCACATTTTCTGTTTTCCTTGAAAAGCCACAAGCGGAACAGAACAATAGATTGCCATCTACAGAGCATGTGAAACGCACACTCACCTCACTGTTTACTCGGTGTGATCATTCGCTCTATCTCTACTAAGGAGTGCTTTGGTGTACAACACACCATAGAAAACTGGGTACCAGACCTTAGGTTAGAACGCATTAACCCATTTATATAATGTTTCTGTAATACATGTAATATATATTATATTTTATGTAGTATCGTGGTATGTGTGTCTTCACAATTAAGGAGGATGAAAGGCAACAAACTTTAACAAACTTGCTTCTTGTCATATAAACCAAACTCTACTGTAGAACAAAGCCCTCACTGTGGCCTTGCCTGGGCTTATATGACTCTTGTGTCTTCTGCCAATCCTTAGGAGAATTGGCGAGTTCACTGCAAGGTGTACACATTTATCGCAAGTGAATTTATAGCTAGACATAGTCTTGGTTTAAGGTCACCTGATAAAATCAAACAGAATAGGAATTCAACCTTTTTTTTAAATGTTAAGATGGGAACTAGTGATCCACATTCTGCTTTACACAATAATCCTGGGTGACCAGATGGATCCTTTAACCAAGGACATATAATTACAAACATATTTCATACAGGGCAGCAATAGCTTAAAGGTAGCCCTATAGTATAAGCATCCTCGGTTAAATCAGATTACCCTATAATAATCACAACAGTATAGATACACCATGTATTCTTCTTGTTCCTAGTTGTACATTATGGTTTCATGAGTTGGCTTGTTATAAATAAAACATATATTTTATACACCACAAAAAAAACAAAAACATGAATTGCTCTTCCTGTGGAACTTTGCCTTCACCCACCGAGAACAAACATTGTCGCTGTTCTAAGATAAAAATACACATGTAACTTGTTTATGCACAGAAATATGACTACCTTTCTATTTTAACAACAGAGGCTGAATGATGAGTTCAAGTTGAAAAGGCTTTGTTTAAATGGCTTATTGTAAACTGCGATAGCCTGGCTACTAAAAGTAGAAGGAATGATCACGTCTATTCTTTTTAAATAAATTGAAGTTCCTCCAGTTACCTCTCCTAAACCCCTCATGCTTGCTTTTCTAGCACACCAGCATGGGACGAGTCCCTGGTTCTATCATGAACCTAGCTTTGGGAGAATATGGGGTCTCTATGTCTGTACATACACTGGGGGCTGAGCATAGGCCGGCTTTTGGGGGCCCTAGCAAAACATTAATATGGGCCATCTGATATCTAAAACCTAACCTGAGAAATATATTTTTTAACATAGTGAACCAACAAAAAATCTTCGCTGAAGTGATTTGAGTGATCGTGACTTAATTGCCGCCTTGGAAAGGGGTGAGGAAGGGCAGAACAGTGCAGGAGGTGCTACAGGTACATTAATGAGAGTGGCTGCAAGGGACTGTCCATCCAAGTATACGGTAGTTCTGTGAGACACCTTCCCTACACCAATAAGTGCTGCCATACCACCTAAGTGTTCCATTTAGACGCAATAACCGCTTTTTGTGATGCAAATCCCTCTTTCTTCCCTAGATGTCCTTTTCTTCTAGGAGCTCAGAATGATAAGTGGTGAGGGCGTCACACCAAATTATAACCCTAAATCAGAAGAACCTGTATAGAATGAAAGAGCATGAATATACTTTATTTGTACATAGTAGCATTGCATTTTGTTGAATTCCTGTGTTAAGAAACTGTACTTGTTGGATACAGCTATCAATCATTTGCAAAGTCACATAAAGACCCTTGATAATGCCCTGTACACATTTACAATTTAAGGATGCATACATTACCTACTGTTAAAGTTAATCTTCTTCAAGTGACTTTTATGAGAACAGAACCAAGAAAGGAATTGTGTTGATTTGTTAGCCCTGTCTTTGAAACAATTTGTCAAAAGTGCATGCCTGCCAGGAAATAACTAATCACACATTTTGGATTGAAATAGTGCTCAGATCTCTGATGGAAGATGGATTGCTTCAATGATAGCTGAAGATCAGAAAAAACATGGCCATCACTGTCCATTTAATTAACACTTTGGAATTTAGATAGAATGAGGATCTTAGCTTTGATTTATAGTAAGAGTTTCTGTATTGTACACAAAGGCATAAACTGATAACCTTTAGGTCATAATTAGGTGGTCTGAATAGATTTTTGCATCAAACCTGGTTTACGTCACTGGAAATGTAATACTTTTCTCAGATTTCCCAAGAAGTACTTAGCTCATAAATAGAAAGTATACAATATCACTACGAAAACCTATTATGAAATCTAGAAAATGTAGCACACCGTTTGTACATTGTGTACAGCTCTGATGAAATCAGTATGGAAAACCTTTAGGTTCTAGAGAGAGAGAGAAAGGGAGAGAGAGAGAGAGAGAGAGAGAGAGAGAGAGAGAGAGAGAGAGAGAGAGAGAAATCCCATGATCTTCTGCCAACTTAAAAGCAGTTGCTCTTAGACTGTAACATGCCAAAGAAAATGTTACATTTGAGCTTGAATTTTACCAAATTTTACTGCAATGTTGCATTCTGTCAAGTGTTCTCCATAAAACAAAGTATTGCTTTTGGCTTCTCTGAGAAGCTTAACGTGTAAGACGTGTAAAACCCATCCCCCACACACACACAATTGACAAAATCAGAGGTTGCTTTAAGTATGTTCATTTACATATGTAAGTGCGGTGTAGTCAAACATATTTATCATGTTATTGTGCCAATACTAGAGCAAGATTCTAAGTATGGATCAGCAAGTGGATTCTATTTGTCTGTAGTGATCGAAACGTACTATTTTAAGTTTTAAGATTTCAAGATGTCCAGGTTTTCCTTGGAACTTAAATAGTGTTGGTGCTACTATCTGTCTGTCTTAGCCTATGCATGTTTTACTGGCAGGTGTAGAGACTAATGTACAGCTGTTTCCCTAGGAAAAAAATTACTGTAAATTTAGACATGGGCTGCCCTTAAAATAAAACACAAATTATTAAATAAAAAAATCAGCTAACTAAGGTATGAGTTGTCTATTCACAAATCGTGGATTCATGTCTACTTGCTGCTAAATTTGCTAGCAAGTTCCAGTTGATCATCAAGTCTGTGTTGTGTAGCAGTGGTCTTCATGTTTTTGAGTAAATGTACCTCCTTCTGTGGAGTCAAGTGATTATGACAAGTTAAGGCCAAATTATCGAAAGTTACATTTCTATGCATAGATGAGTTTCTATACATGTTTTGACATGGCAATCGAACGTCTTGAGACAACTTAAGGTAAACCTTTATGACAAGAACGCACATTGGGTTATTGACCCATATGTTCATCCATACAGTAGTTAAATCACTGGATAGTATATCATTGCAGATCAGCAACAACAGTGCTCTACTGGTATACAAGTTCATTTTCTACATCTATTGTATTAGTTTTCATAATTGGCATGTTGGCACTGAATGACAGCCCAAACTTAGGTGAACTGGTAGGAAAAGCCACCACTAGTGATCTTCCAAGGTAACAGGAGATGGGGAGATAAAGATCCTAGGCAAGTATGCAGTTCAGTGTTTTCTAAGAGGCAATGTTTCTCAATGTTTTATTCATACATAGAGTATGAATGGAAAATATCCGCCTTAGGGCATTGTCAGGGAACATTTTAATTTCTAGACAGTTACAACACATGAGATCATTTTATGTTGATTATGTTCTAGCACATTAAGTTCCTTTATAATAATGCTCCTATATCTGAAATACCGTAGTTAGAAATAGTAGACAGGGGTACTGCATCCATAAAAATTCCGTTGTAAATTGCCAAATATTAAAATGACCTTTTCCAACCTTTGAGGTTCCTCCACCCTCACTTGAGGACGAATATCCCAACAATCCCATACGCATGGAACTTCTAGATCGCTAGTGCCATTTGCGATGTGGAAACGTTCTGTAGAATGTATTGTGTCAACATGGACAAGGAAAACTAAAATTAAATAGGCAACAATCCTCTCGTTAAGTGAATAAAAAGTGGTATGCATGAAGCATGGCCACTTGAAATGTTGTCTTATCACCATAGAAATGTTATTGCTAATTGATCTATTGCATTGGTTGCTGTGATGATAAGACCATTTTTTAACCATTGCACTTTTGTTATTAAATAACCCTAAATATATTTTGAGCTTATACTGGAGGTCCAGAGTAGTTAGGGAAGGAATAGAGCAGGGGCGTCCAAGTTTTTTCTGCAGTGGGCCACTTCATCAGAATTGTATACGTGCGAGGGCCGCACTCATTTTTCTCTGTGAGAAAATATGGCCTTTAATAAAATATGCAGATTAAAATAAAGTAAATGACACAAAACCTTTACTTTTCCTCTCACTGATTTCTGGTCCTAGAAAGTTTTGTGACTACAAATTCAGGATTCAGGATAATTAAATATGAAATAGTTCTATTTATTCTAGGGAATGCACCAAAATGAAAATTCTGGACCAAAACATTCACGGTTCACTTAGCCAAAACCGAAAATAACCACCCACCTTTAAAAATAATTAAAAAAACCTCACATTTTTAATAAAAGTAGGTAACACACCACAATTGGACAAAAAAAATTGCAGTATGACTTGGCATGATAGGAGTGTGATTGCTAACAGCAATCACACTCCTATCATACCCAGGTAATGAGTAAATGCTGGTACCTAGGCATGATGGGACTGTGCCAAGTCAGCCAGTACATGCTGGTACAGGGTGGCTGTAAGTGATGTGCAGACCCCATACTGCTGGCAGCATCAATACACAAGGGGGGCAGCTAGCTAGGTTTCAGCATGTACTGGCTGACTTGGCATGATAAAAGTGTGATTGCTAACAGCAATCACAGTCCCATCATGCCTAGGTTCCAGCACTTACACATCCAACCAGTAAATGCTAAAACCTAGGCATGATGGGACTGTGATTGCTGCTAGCAATCACACTCCTATCATGCCAAGTCAGCCAGTACATGCTGGTACAGGGTGGCTGTAAGTGATGTGCAGACCCCATACTGCTGGCAGCATCAATACACAAGGGGGGCAGATAGCTAGGCTTCAGCATGTACTGGCTGACTTGGCATGATAGGCGTGTGATTCCAACACATCCATGCTATCACACACACACACACACACACTCATTCATTCATATACTCATTCATTCTCAGATTCATTCCCTCAATCACGCATACTCATTCAAACACCTACCCCCTTACCTGCACTGCAGCTCTTCGATGCCGCTCACAGACTTCAGCAGAGGGCGCGGCCTCCCTCTGCTTTCTCTGGTACTGCACAGAGGAAGCAGTACTGGAGCAGAGTGATGTGATGTCACGTGAACTCTGCTGAGTTCCGCTTCCTCTGTGCAGTACAAAAGACCCTCCCACAGGTAAGTAGCAGGGCTCTTGTTGTAGCAGGGCTTGAGGTGCGGCCCGCCTAAGATCGGTTGCCCTGGCTGCCGATCTTACGCGGGCCGCACCTCAAGGTCTCGCGGGCCGCATTTGGCCCGCGGGCCGCATGTTGGACGCCCCTGGAATAGAGGATACATTTTTTGGCCACTCTTCCAGTTATATTACTTATTAGTGGTCAAACACCTTTTCCTTTTCCCAAAGGAACACCTTTTTCATTTGGGTTCTCCTCTTGCATTAAAATGTGCTTGTCACACAAACATTCAAGCTAATAAATAACAAGGTCACTAATCTGCCATTATCCTCTTAAATCTTTTTTGTAGAGTCTTAAACCATGTGGCATTTAGTTCTTGTCAACATTGTTAATCTTTTTTTTTTCTACAGAGCATTGTGCTTTTCTGGCTACTTCTATCTAATACCTAATACTCCACTTATCTGTTTCCATCTGGACTTACGTTTCAGCTCATCGCCCTGTACCTTCCGGCTCAGTATTAATTAATTGAATCTGATTTACAACAAAGCAAGGAATCAGCACACAGTCTGCAAATATTATTTAAAAGCACCTATCTGAAGACTAACAATTGGGGAATCCGTCACACTATATATTGCTTAGCCCACACTATGTCAAAAATTAGGCTAACCAATATACGGCTATATAGTGTGATGGAATCTCATATATGCTTCAGACTTAAATAGTATTTGCTGATTCCTTGTTTTATATATATATAGTATATGCACCAAATAATGTAGTCCCAATATAACAATGACAAAAATGTTAAGAGCTTTAATTCAAGTGCATTTGACTACACTACCCATTTACAGTGGATCTGGCCAGTGAATTCACCATCTGAATCAGGACCCTTTGTAGATCTTGTTGATCCTGTAGAGTAAAGATGGGCAAGTATGTCTGTTCAGTCATTATGTCTTCTGTGTGCACCTTATACAAATTAAAACTGCCATTCCTTACCGGTCCAGCAGATTTGCTACAAGTGAAACACAGGACATGCTAAAGTCTATGTAACGCAGACGAGTGCAAGCAGCATGTTAAAGGTTTTTCATCTATTTTGCGGCTTTTCTCATGAAACACAAATACAGGTTCCTTGGCACATCTTTTATAAGAATGGAAGAGTAGGGTAGCTATGAGTGCCCATGCTTATGACATGAAAAGCCGCGTTAAGAGGAAATATAAAGGAATATTACACCATCATGTGTCAGAATCCCAATATCAGATCTTTTTGTGTGGGACAGTGACTGTATAAAGGTGGGTCTCTGTGACATCATATGAATCACCCCCCTTTACACAAAGGAATGCACTTGTGACTGGAAGCAGGAAAATCAAAAAAATGTGGTTCTATCTGTGAATCAGGCAGCTTGTCAGTGAATCACACACACATTCAAATTGCATTATCCTGCAAGCAGAAATAGTGTAGGAAACTGGCGTGATGAAATATTTTGGACACATTTGATGAGATTGTTGTAATACACAAAATGTACTGAGCTCAATGTGAAATGTTCACTTACCGATATATGACCTTTTATGCAGACTTGAGGATTTGTAATAAATGATCTTGTAATCAAACTTTCTGGAAATTAACACTTTTGGTATTTGGTTGTGCAACACACAAAAAAATGAATTGTCGTCTCTCTGGAAATTCAATAATTTGTGCTAGACGCATATTTTAATTGTGATTTCCAACTTTTTCAACCACCCAATTAATACATTATATGGACAAAAGTTTTGGGACACCTGCCGATTACACCAACAGGGACTTTTATGACATGGGATTCTAAATACATAGACATTAATATGTGGTTGGTCCCCTTTTTGCAGCAATAACAGCTTCCACTCTTCTGGGAAGGCTTCCCACAAGATTTTGAAGTGTTCCTGTGGGAAAGTTCTCCATTTTCCAGTAGAGCATTTGTGAGGTCGGACAGTGATGTTGGATGAGAAGTCAAATCTCCATTCCAGTTCATCCCAAAGGTGTCTGATGGGGTTGAGGTCAAGGCTTAGACCTTGCTTTGTGCACTGGGGCATAGGCATGCTGGAATAGAAAAAAGCCTTCCCAAACTATTCTCACAAAGTTGGAAGCATAGCACTGTCCAAAATGTCTTGGTAAGCTGAAGCATTAAGATTTCCCTTCACTGGAAGTAAGGGGCCTAGGCCAATCCCTGAAAAACATCCCCATATCGTTATCCCTCCTCCACCAAACTTTACAGTTGGCACAATGCAGTCAGACAGGCAATGTTCTACTGGCATCCACCAAAAACCAGACTTGCCCATCAGACTGACAGTCTGATTTGTCACTCCACAGAACACATTCCCCCTGTTCCAGAGTCCAGTGGGGGCGTGCTTTACACCACTCGATCTGACGCATTTTACTTGGAGATGGGAGGCTTGCATGCAGCTGCTCGGCCATGAAAACCCATTCCATGAAGCCCCCGATGCACAGTTTTTGTGCTGATATTAATGACAGTGGAAGTTTGGAACTCCTCAGCTATGGAATCAGCAGAGTGTTTGGTTTTACAAACCATGCGCCACAGCACTCAGTGACCCTACTCTGTGACATTACGTGGTGTCTACATTGCTACTGTTCCTAAACGATTCCACTTTCCAATAATACCACTTACAGTTGATCGTGGAATATCCAGCAGGGATGAAATTTCACGAACTGACTTATTGCAAAGGTGGCATCCTATCACAGTACCACGCTTGAATTCACTGGGCTCTGCAGCCATTTTTTCACAAATGTTTGTAAATACAGACTGCATGGCTAGGTGCTTGATTTTATAGACCTGTTGCAATGGGTCTGATTGAAACCTGAATTCAATGATTGCCACCTGAATTCAATGATTAAGCGTACATCAGTTTGGAATGCATAAGTACTCTAAGAACAAGGCAACATAACTAGCTCCTTAGCCAAAATGCTTAAAGATTGTAGCTAAGGAAATAGACATCATCTTTTGCATACTTAATAGTCAACAAGAAATGTTATTACACATACTGCATGTTCCTATCTTGGCATGGACTAGTACCCTGCTTGCCTGACCCTTTATAATGCATAGTGAAGTAGATTAATGTGTTGACAAGTCAGAATTGTTGTTGCTCCGGCTGCAGCGGAAGTTGTGTACGCGAATCGCGTAGAGCTCTACACGCTGCCCGGACTAAGCACCGGGGACTCAGAAGAGCCGGTAAGTTTGGAGGAGGGAGAGGGAGGGAGTGTTTAATGGGGGGCATAAGGCATTTCTGTAGGCAGAGTGCTCTATGAAATGCTTTTTAACCCTCTTAATGCCACTCTGCCTCCAGAAATGTCTTTTAACCCACTATACGCCACTCTGCCTCCTGAAATGCCTTATACCTCCCTATATGCGACTCTGCCCCATAATATGCCTTTTAACCCCCTAAATGCCAGAGTGGCATATAGGGGTATAAGGCAATTCTGGAGGCAGAGTGGCACATAGGGGCTCAAAAGGCATATCATGGGGCACAGCGGAATATAGAGGGTTAAAAGGCACATCATGGGGCACAGTGGCATATAGGGGGTACAAGGCATTTCTGGGGGAAGAGTGGCAAGCCTAGGGCAGATGTGCATAACTGGGGGGGGCAGGTTGAAAAAAAGGAAATAAAAACAAAATATTTTTCTCAATCACAGCTTTTATTTAAAAAAATTGTTCACATAGTTCACATGAATTAACATTTACTGGTAAAACTTTTATCCTATAGGGTCGTCTTATATTCAGGCTTTTTCTTTTTTTCATAAATTAATATTCAGATTTTGGGGGGTCGTCTTTTAATCAGGGTCATCTGTAATTTCATAACAGAAGCAAATAAGAACATTCTATTTTTTCTCTCCATTACGACTAATATCCATTGCAATTATTATGATCTGATGACAGATCAATATGCAGCGTTTTATCAAGTTTCAGCATAAAGGAACATTCATACACGTATACATGTATACACGTATACACATCCTGTACACGTATAAAAGACCACTGGGTCAACACTTTCCATTCAACCAATAGTTGATAAGATGTTTTGCAATAACACAATTTATTGTGTAACATAATAGAGAGAAAATAAAATTAAAAAATTACATAAATAACAAATAAATAACAAACAGCATTGGATTTATTGTACAATTATAACACTACACATTTTTATTTTCAGATTCCTAAAATGTGTGCAATGTGTATTCAATGTTGTGTGTAGTTGCGATGCATTGTTTTTTTTCTTTTTTATTTCATTCACAGGGAAAAAAATAGCACAAACAATACGTCTATATATAAAAAAAAATACTTACTCTTAGTTCAGCACAAAAAAATAATACATATATTCAAATGAAACCTTTGTGTAAACGTTTTTTGTTCCTCGCAATTTTATAGTTAATCGATTTTAGCTTCGATTTAAAAGGGTTAATATTTTTCAAGATGCGACTGTAATATGATGGAGAGAAAACAAATAAACTGTCACATATCCCACATTCCAAGGCACATCTGGCATAGAGAAGATGATGTCACAAGAATGGAATTGAAGGCTCTGGAAGGTGCAGGGCTGAAATTCCGCAGAGACCATCAGGCCTAAATACCTCATCAAAATCATGGATCCTTCACTTTTCATATACACAGTGGCCAAGTCATGTGCGGAATGTATACTGCAGCATATGTCTGGCAGTAATTACATTCCCCAAGAGCTGCCTTTCAGTACACTTGCATTTCTTTTCCTTTTTAGGGGGAAATAGTATTTTGGACTTCAAAGTCCAAGTTCTGCGCCTGTTTTCAAAACTGTGAATCTGTGCCTCGTGAACAATTTCCTTATGAAACGAAAAAATCCACATAGTACCTAATTTTTCAAGGCATTATTGTCCCACTTGTGGCCCACAGGCTAGACGTTATAATCACGTTGAAGAATTTGTATGGACCTTTTAAGCCCGCCTGAATATTACTCTCAGACGATACGGCTCCCCCAGTGTCCCCCTGCACAATGGGTGGGTAACAAGAGATATCTTTGATATCCCAAACTGCCCTATTGACACTTAGCCTCCATATACTTCATTAAAAGGCGCTGTGCACTTCTTAGCAGAAGCAGTAGATGCAATTTACTTTACAAAGTGGAATATATAGCTATATCTAAAGCCATTATGAAGGTTACAAAAATTGGAGCAGATGACTCTTTATTCTAACATTTCTCCTCCTTTCAAATAAGCTTGCCTTTGTTGAATCCCTCTAAGTATTTGAATGTTTCTATTGCACCCCCCCTACCCCCCCTCTCTTCTGTCCTCCAAGCTATACATATTAAAATCCTTTAACCTTTCCTGGTAATTTCTGTCCTGCAAACCACTTACCATTTTGTTGCTCTCCTCTGAACTCTCTCCATTGAGTCAATATCCTTCTGGAGATGGGGTCTCCAGAACTGCACACAATACTCTAGGGAAGTCCTTTTGCCAGGACAATTTGAAGCCCTTTTAATAATTTTGGGTGTATTTCAAAAGGTCCCAGGACTTCAAAAGGTGAAGAGGGCCCTGCTCATGTGAGTTTACAATCTAACTGATTAGTCAATAAGTTATTGTATGTCTTTCATAATTGTTAAGACTAGAATGACTAATCACTTATCTAGAGTCATACAGAGATTAAATCATGTGGTTAACATACAGCAGACCATCACAGTTCTATGTATTGTTTTATATTCTCGTTATTCTAAGAACCACAGGCCAGGAAAGAGCGGCTTCACCCGCTCAGTACAAAGGACAGGTTGGTTATACAAAATGATTCTTATCGCAGGAAGTAATACGTGAAACAAATAGGCTTCTAAAATTAGCAAAGTCAAAAACCTATAAACCTATGTAAATTAGGTAGAGCAAAACCTATGAAATTGGGGAGAAAAAACATATCCTACCCCATTAGGGCCATTTAAGGTTATTGGGGAACCTCAACAGTTAACTGTCATCTTTCTGCTGGCAGAAGATATTACTATGATTAATTAATTAAGCAGGTCTCCCAAGTGTCTTGCTTTGCTGGGACAGTCCAAATTTTACCACTCTATCTTGCTGTCCTGCTGAGCGCTAGCTCTGTTTCGCTTTTTGGCGTTGCCTATACGTGCCAATGGCAGTGCCAGCAGCCAACCCCTTTGTGCTGCCTTCATATGTAGTCATATCTCGGCACTCTGCCTTTTAGGAACTTGTGGTGTGGAGTAAAACAAAACTATAGAGAACTGAGCTGGCTCAGCACTGGGCTGTTGAGCAGTGGTGCTACAGTGAGTCTCTGTCATGCAGCAGAAGGCTGCAGCCACCATAGACTTGCTGTCCTATGGCTAGTTGATTAGGACAGAAAAGCTTTTGGGGTTAGCATGGACTTAAATCATGTTCTTGGATTAAAACATATGCAGACAACGTTTCTATGGATAAAGAAGCTCCTGGTGGCAGATGTAAGCTTCCAGGCCTATTGATTATTAATGATAAGTGTGCTGGGTGCAACTGCTTTACATTTTTCACAGATGATTTCAACATTATAGAACACGCCAGGTGCACGTCGAAACAACACACAGCCACATTTTTATGCCCCAGATTTTCTTATCGGAGCTTGGTCATCTGTTGAGTTCTTCGCACATTGATAAGAGAGTGTGGAGTAAAGGACTTAACTCCAGTTATCTGCCAGGTTTCTTTCCACTAAAACACTTTTCTCAAATAATTAGCTCATGTTTTTGTGGGTTTCTTCAACTTAATTATTCCATGTAGCACTAGGTCAATAAACAATAATATTGCTGTTTGTATGTGACATGCGGTGGTGCATTCTCACCTAGTCCTAGGGTGGCCTGGCGCGCAACTTATCCTTTGGCCAGTTGGGGAGATCTTTGTTGTAACCAGAACAAAAACACCATGGAGTACTATGCCTAATTGGCACAGCCTCCATTTCTTTATTAAAAACCATGTGGATAAGTACAAACACAAGAAACCATCATGGTTAACACATCACCATAACATCAAACAAGTCTAACCTAGCAGTTTTAGGGTCCCTAGCCTACACCATACTCAAGTCGTAAACTGGGGAAGTGGTAAGTTGTCCCCATCACATCCCACCGGTCATTCATCCTTAACACAGTATGCCGGGTTAACTGTGTCGCTTATTACCGAGTTCACTTTCCTCTCATGTTTCACTCTAACATCTATCATCACTCAACATAAGCTCGCCCTTTTACCTATCAGGCTTGCACTCTTCATTCAAACAAGGACCCTTCTGCCAACTTCCTTTTGGGGTATATCAACCTGTACCACAATCACTTATGGCAGTAGACATGTGGGCAGGAATTTTCTCCAGTAAGTAAATGAAGAGATGTTCTTGGCATCTTTACATTCTTGCCTGTTTGGCAAGAAGCCGTGGCCTGATTCCCAAGAGGTCCAACCAGGGAGTTCCAGCAGACAAACCTTTCTAACATGACTTGTAAAGCACAGAGGGCACTTCCTCTAGGGCTGGCAGGGTCATGTAAACCCTTCTGCATAGGGACTCCAGAGGTCTCCATCAGATATTGAAGTATTTCTTAAATAAACATGTAACTAGTTTTTTGTGTGTAAATAAGTGCAAGTATTGCATTCATTTTATGTATTCCTAACAAAGCTTTGTGATGACCCTTGAGGCAGTGATTCTTGACATTTTTTAGCATTTTTACCAGCAAAAAATGGAATATATATTTATCAAAAGTGTAATTATCTATCCTCAGAAAGGATGTAATACTCTGTAAACCTTCAGGGTATATGTGCACTTCTATTACCTTCAATCCGCTTTCAACGTGTTTTTTTGAAAACATTCAGCATGGGATCAGTCAATTCGGCCTGAGGGCAGGTAACTAGGTAACTGGGCTATAGTTTGGAATGGTGAACTATATGTTAGATGAGAACTAGAGAGAACACTTGAAATTCAGCATTTCCGACAGCACATCTCTTCTTTTTTAATTCTGTTATTATGAATAGCATTCATCACTCTGTATAACCAAGTACAGATTTTTAAGTTTGCAAGGAAGAAATGTACTATTAATGTCCATTTGTGATTTTAGTGAACTGCAATTTGTAAGGTAAACACTGATGCCATTCATAAGGTTATATCTGATGTAATCTGAGGTAACCCGCATTTCATATGTGATGTCATTGGTGTGTAATAAATTAACTAATGTGAGGTCATCACCATAGATGACATAATGTAATCTCATAAATGATGTAACATGATGTCAACAGTATGTCACTGGTGATGTATGTCGCCCTTACAAAGCCATGGATGATGTAATAATGTCAAGGGATTGAGCGCACTCTGCATGCTAAGCATGGGGAGATCCAGGCAGGGAGTGAGCAGTGGACAGAGTGAGCATACAGCCCTTTTCTCACAGGACATCAAAGCCTTGTCAGTATGATATGATTATTAACTATGATACCATTGCTATGGTGGCCAAATTTGACGTTTAACCCCCAATGTCAGGATTCCACCCTGCTAGCCCGGACCATGCATGATGATTTTTGCGTTCTGTCCGGCTGTTACCACTAGTGGCCACCCTCTCCCTCTCTCTGCAGCGCTCAGGATCAGATTACCAGGTCAGCTGGGTCTGATCACCTGGGTGGTACCTTCCTTTATTAACCTGCCCTGCCCTGTAGTCAGGGCCTTTGCATTGAAGTGCATGGACCGCTCTGCTTTGGCCTTGTACCTAAACCCGTGTCCTGTACCTGAGCTACCTGCCTATATCGTGACACACCTGAGAACGAGAACACCATGGCTGTTGGTGCGGTTGGGACCACCACTCCCATCACTCACAGGAGTAAGAACGGGAGACTCCAAACCGCAAGACACCGCAATGTCCTAGCAACCAATGGGACAATCGTGCACAGAAAGGAGCTGAAATATTATGAGCAACATCTGCGTGATCAAACGGCTGGTAGGCGTTCCTCCATTCCTGCCTCCACCCAGTCCAGTCCCGGTATTAGTCAACACCACTCAGAGGGATACAGTGTACAGGGGGTATTCCGATCCCCTGGCGAATGCTTGCCTTGTCCGATTTCTGTACTTACCGGGACGTTCGCATCTGTGCCACCAGTGGCTAAGGTCCGGAACACCCAGGCCAACACACCTGAGGCGCTGCCACCAGGCTGTGTAATGGCTTCCAACGGAACCATAATATGCCGTGGAGATCAGTATGTGTTTGAGGAAGCGCTACGTGCCAGAACTAGGTTGTCCCGCCGCAGACGGTGACACTACTGCCATATGCAGTCCTACGAGCACCCAGAGGTTGCTCCTAGCGGAGGGGGTATGTCAGGATTCCACCCTGCTAGCCCGGACCATGCATGATGATTTTTGCGTTCTGTCCGGCTGTTACCACTAGTGGCCACCCTCTCCCTCTCTCTGCAGCGCTCAGGATCAGATTACCAGGTCAGCTGGGTCTGATCACCTGGGTGGTAACTTCCTTTATTAACCTGCCCTGCCCTGTAGTCAGGGCCTTTGCATTGAAGTGCATGGACCGCTCTGCTTTGGCCTTGTACCTAAACCCGTGTCCTGTACCTGAGCTACCTGCCTATATCGTGAGCTACCTGCCTGTACCTGAGCTACCTGCCTATATCGTGAGTTACCTGCCTGAACCGTCAGCCCACCCAGTGGGCCTCCGTACCAGTCAGCCCTGCCAGTGGGCTCCCTACCGTCAGCCCTGCCAGTGGGCCTCCGTACCAGTCAGCCCTGCCAGTGGGCTTCCTGCCGTCAGCCCACCCAGTGGGCCTCCGTACCAGTCAGCCCTGCCAGTGGGCTTCCTGCCGTCAGCCCACCCAGTGGGCCTCCGTACCCATCAGCCCTGCCAGTGGGCATCCTGCCTAGGGACTACTGCCTTTACTTGCTGGTGATATCCTATATCAATACAGTACCTTTCCTCGTATTTTGTTGTGCTGTGTGTTATTTCGCCTGTCCGTACCACATCACTTACCGTCATGCATCGTGGGGTACAAACAGAACCCCTTGTATCCCCTGCTACTGGGCTCCTAACCGACCTGCTTACCAGGGTCGTGACACCCAACCTAAATTATATATTTTTTCATATTATTATGTTATGCCTCCCTGGGGTGGAACATCTAAAGAGCAAGGTGGGTTGGTGCTCCAATAGTCTTAAAAGTCCAGGCCATGATTTACAAACAAGCGAGGCTAGTTATAGGTGGCCCAATCTAGTCCCTCCCTTATGTTAGCCAAGAGAGATGGGGCCTACAAACTGCTGAATTATTTTTCTATTGGACTACAACATTTGTGTTAAGGAGAAGCCATCCCAACCTTAAAAAGCAAAGCTGATGTTTATTGACTGCTCTGAAGAGTAATGATTTATTTAGTTTTTTGTTTATTTCATTTCACTTGCTGGCGCTTAATGTCTTGAGGGAAATAAAAACACTTAAACTTAGAATACAGTGGTCCTTGAGGATCCCCAGTCAAAACACCTTGTACTCTAAAGGGCATTTTCAGCGCTACATGCGATAAACACACACACATCCAGTATATATATATATATATATATATATATATATATATATATATATATATATTATGTGTGGGTATACTAACACTCTGGTTCAATCTTGTTTATCATGTTACATTTCCCAGAGAACACTATGCATTGCTCTAGAGCTGGGATTTTCCCCCTTTGAACTTTGTGTCTTCAACGTAATATGGGTTGGGCTGTAACAAAGCTACTGATAACAAGTCGAGAACAAGAACAAACGCGGATTGCGGCGTTATTGCTGGAAGGAATGACAGACAATTAGCTGACCTCTGATGTATATAGCTAAATATTAGGGCCAGTAACAAAAGATTTACAGGTGCTAAAGTTATACGCACATCCTAACAACAGGTGTTGTTTTAGCTGTAGTTCAGAGACAAATCGTCTTGGCTTCTCGGCTTTCAGTCCGTAAAATATACACATTTGTTTTGTAACATTACACTAGTCTGGGGAAAAAGAAGAGCTCTGGAATTTCCTGTTATTCTGTCAACAATCCCATTTCAACTCTTAAATTGTTAATGAATGTAAACATCTTGTTAAAGCAATACAGATAACGTTTCCAGGATATGTATGACTTTCACATATTGCCTACTTGCACTAGGTGGGATGTCCACGCTTACACAAGAAAACTCTTTTCAGGCCTATCAATGAACTGGTTAAGCCCCCTCCCCATCTACCCTTGTATGTTCTTTTCCAGTCTCACTTCTGCTGTCGGGTGTCTATTACGATACCTTCTTCCTCTTCAGTCAGTCTGTACATACTGTGTGTCTATTAGGCGTCTTTAAACAATGTTTACACTGGAATACAGTTGGGTGGCTGGTCTACCATGTTGCCTCTTGTGTAACCTCCTTCTAGATTGAAAGCTTGATTGAGCAGAACCCTCCACTTATTTTGTTACTGTAAGTCCAGATTGTTATGCGATGCGCTACTTGTTACACCCGGTTTCCATAATGTACAATGCTGTGGAATATGATGGTCAAATATAAATAAATGAATAACAACGTCAGGGCAGATCTCAGCACTAACAATAAGATCTCCTCTCACTCCCGTCATGCTCAAAAATGGGGGGAAATTTGGCAGCATCTTTAATCCCTTGGCCAGAGTTGCCATTGAATCTAGAACTGACCCAATTATTATTGGAAATGGTGGCTCAACCATATTACCTGCCAAAGGCAAATAAGAAATGTCCTTAACCTAAGAAAAAATGCATATACACAAATTTGTGGTACACTTGTAAATACTGTACATTTAAAGTGACACTACAACCATTATATGCACTTTAAGGTATATGATAGCTCGGTGTCCTCTTTTCATCAGAATCTGCCTTCAACTGCAAATCCCCCTGTGCCTTTTGCTTGGCGGAGATGCATTTGGCTGAAAACATTTCCTGCTTGCCAGTGAGCACACGTGCTATACTTACAAGCAGTGGTGTGAAGACACCTTTGCATGCATGTGCTATAACCGTTCACATTAATTTAATTGGGAGTGCTTTCTTACTACTGCTTGGCGCGAAACTTAGATAACAGAGGAGGTGGCAAGTTGCAACTCTGGTTGTCGTAGCTTCCATTATAGATTGTAAGCTTGCGAGCAGGGCTCTCTCCACCTAATGTATCGGTTTGTCTTCGTCTTTCAAAGCTAGTCTTGTCATACCCCTTGAATATATGTATTGTAAGAAGCGCTGTGCAAATTGTTGGCGCTATATAAATAAAAGATAATAATAATTATAATAATAATAATAACTATTCTGCCCATCTAGTCTGCCCATTTTTCCTGAAGTAAAGACCTTAGAATAAGGATATCTTTATGCCTATCCCATTTATGTGTGAATGCCCTCAATGTATGAGCTTCTACCTACACCCTCCAAACACTCAGTAAAGTAAAATGGTAAAGTGATTTTTTTATGTTTTTTTTTACATTCTTTGTTAGTGAGTCTGTATGGGGATCTAGAGTGTATCCTTTAGGATTATAATGAATATTAAAAATAACCAATAAATCATACATACAATGGTTGATTATATTAAATGATGCTATTTGGTTGCACACTCAACCCCTTACTAACCTTTTAAGAACCAGGCCTGTTGATGAGCCATCTATTATGTTAACCGGGTATCCCTACCTTTTGGGCTTTGGGATGTTTAACTACCTTATACTTTCAAGTATTGAGTTGAGAGTGTCACCTCGAGGTGTGTGGTGATGCTTAAATACCTTGTGGTACATAGTATAAAACAAAATAGGATACTGAAATTTTGCATTTTGGTAAATCTTACTTCTTGATTACTGGACATAAAGTATGTATGTATGTATGTATAAATTAAGGCACTCAGTTAAGTGCATGAATTCAGAGGTAGGCATTGTTTTCATATGTCTGTCTGTGGTTACTTTCAAATGTTAATCATTACAGACATCATGAATCAGCAATGCTCCTGGTTTCTTATTTTAGGTGTCATTTCCCAAAAATGCATGAAGCACCCTCCTTCCTACCCTGTGTCAAAAGAGAGCTTATGTAGGTTGCAGCAAATCACAGGTTGTCTCATATTCAAAAGATCCCCGATAAGAACTAAATTAATCTAGCCTGAAACATCACAAAATTTTTTTTCAATAGATTCTTTTGTTAATCAACTTTGGAGATTATTATTCAATGTGAGTAACATTTACAGTATCTTTAATTATTTACCCGGATGGAGACCCAGAAATCACTTGTGTGGCTCTGACCACCTTCTATGATTAACGATGAGTTGCAGTCTACCTTGCCGGTACATTGAACAGTATAACTAAGAAACTAGGTTTCTGCCATAGAACTCATACTAGGTTGGGTTCCAATAAAAAGCATTTGGAGCTAAAGCACGTACTTTATATACACACAAAAAAATATAGAATATATTTGGTTCTGAATAGAGGTCTAAAACCCAATGTAAATTGAGGATCTTATACATAGATTATGATGTTACTGGGTGTCTGGGATAGATGATATTACACACTAGACTCCAAATTAGAACCCACTTATTGGGCTCTAGTCTTGTCAAAAATCCATCTGTTGCATGCACTGCCAATATACTTTGAGCAGAGCCGGCCTTAAGTGTTCTGGCGCTCTGTGCAGATTACTCTTCTGGCGCCCCCCCCGCCCCTTCTCACTGCCCCCCCCCTCTGCCCCTTCTCCCTATCCTTACTTACCTCGTTGCCGGAGTCCTGCGGTGGGAGCGGGAGGCGTCCGTCTTCCCGATCCGCCGCGGTGCGGGCTTCACAGCTGAACGTCGGAATAATTCCGACGTTCAGCATGAAACGCCGGCACCGCGACGGAGTCACGGAGAGTGAGGGGCACCGATCGGTTGCTGAAAACTTCACAAGCGACCACTCGGCGCCCCTGCCCGGGACTTAAATTGAAACATCGTTTTTTTTGGTTTGTTTTAACTTTATTTAGCATCCTCCATGACATGTCTTCCTAATCAAAAAGACTTTGTTTTTTTGTTTGTTGCTTGTTTTATTTTCCCAACTAACAGGTTTAGGAATAATTAATGTAGGCGATCACACTCCTTGACTCTATTTCAGAGGCTCATGAAGATTAACAAGGAGGAAAGGGATCCATCAGTATTTATCTGTCTCAGATAAATGATCAGCTTTTCAAGTAAAAGAATATAACCAACAGACAGAAACATGTTGCCCTAGTTGCCATGTTTAAAATCACAGCCAAGAGATTTAATGTTATTTTAAATAGAAATTGCAGAGTGCTTTAATTTCAAACATGTTGCATGACTGTTATGTCATCACATTGCTCATACTGTCATCTCAACTTTCCAAGGTGTCCACGCCAATGACAAGGACAGAGGTACCAGGGCTCATTGCTGAACCCAGCTCCAGGGATGAAACAGGAACATGAACAGAAGTACTTGAATAAGTTTCATTGTGCTCATCTATGCCTGAAGTGCTGTTTGCTATCAAGACAAGCTCAAGGCCAATGCTTTGAGCCAGCTAAAAATGGCTCATCCCCTTTCATTATGGGCTCATTGTGTTTATCTAGTATGATGAGCTCGCAAACTCTAGTATCTAAGGGGTGAATTCAGCTCTGCCCATACATTGGGCTCACTGACCCGGGCTGTTATCTTCCCTATTTCAGGCCCTGGCAAGGCAGAGTTATACACCTCCAGCTGAATTGGCCTTCTAAACACCTTAGCCAATGTTAAAAACTATAAATAATTGACTTGGTAATCTTCTTTGGGCAATGAATGAACAGCTCCCAATGTTTACCAGCAGGCTTTGACATATCATTACTGTCTGTACACTTATTTATGTCTTTGTATTTAGTTCTATATCTCATTATGTCAATGCAAAAAAATTAGAAAGTGGTGGTTTAGCTTTATGCCAAACACCTCAGCAGCATTAAAAGATATGACGCAGGTAGGTTCAAATGTTGCAAAAATAAAATATCTTCCGGTCCATTTTAGAATAAGTTGCCACAGTCTATAGACCGTTTACATGTCTCGATCATTTACAAATCCAAAATAATTAATAAACTATTGAAATCATTAGTTAGTTACACATATAATGGCACCAAAAAGTGGTTCACCTTCCAAATTACTCCTAAGAAAAGAGTTCTATATTTGACTCTTTCCAGAATCATATCTATATCTATAACTTGTTGATTGTAGGCAACAATATGATGTGTTATGATGTGATCTCCCAGAAGAGGACTTAATGATCCAAAAACAGAAAACATTACCAACCCTGCTTATGCTACATAGCAAAAGCCTCATCACCTTTAGTTCTCACGCAGATTAATGAACAGGGGAGGGAGACAGGAATTGCATGATATTTCCTATTGCGTACGAAAAAAAGCACATTAAGTTCCGAATGCTGAACATAAAGGAAATGTGATCCGCAATGTTGAACCTTTTGCTTGAATGTTATGCTTTCTGTATTTATGCTGTTGTATATACAGACTAGATTGTTAGACAAGCAGATGTTAACATTTTAAAACAGCGTAGCCAAATGTAATACGTTTTACAGTATTTCACAAACATCCAATAAATATATATGGTAGCTCAGACTTTGGTACGTATAAAATTTAGTTTCTTATGCTTTAAACACCACGCACTGTTTATTAGTTCCTTCACAGCATTTAATTATTGTAATCAATAATCCAACCATAGACAAAATTGCTAATCACTTTTTTGGCATAAGCAAGTTTTTGATTTATAGATTTGTTGTCAATATAAAAAAAATGAGAAATCTGAACAAGTTAAATATAAGGATGTTTTACTTAACTAAGATGTGGAACAGAAGAAGTGGACAATGGACGAAGTATGGGCTGATGGTTTTCCAGCAGGAAAATTGGCAGACCAAATGGGCTAAGTGGTTCTTACCTGCCGCCAAATTCTCTGTTACGTTTAAAACTGACAATAATCATGAAAATTAATAATTTAATATTGTCTACAGTACAACTCAGAGACTTTACAAACATTAGACTCAGTTTCCAAATACTTTAAAGTAATGTGGGTTTCAGCGTATCCTGCGCTTTGCAGCCCTATCTTTAAATATAGTCCTTGGCCCTATGTGTCTGCATAAGCCATTTGAAAAATATTTCAGTTTTTCCCTACTATAATCCTTCATTATAGAACCATGTATATTTCTTTGTCATGTAATGCCTAATCCCTTATTTTTCTACCTCCTACTGCCAGGATTACATGGATTTAATTTATTTTAGGAAAAAGCCAGGACTAAATATTAGTACAGTAGATTTCCACTGTCACACAAAATATACTGCGATTGAGCTTGCCAGTGCCACAAGTATTCCAACCTGGTGGAGGTGTGAATGGCCCTAAAGCATGCGTTCTTCAAAGCTGAAATAGTTCAAGAACTATTATTATTACAGCGATCTCATTGCTGGACTAAAGTGTTCAGCTGATATTTTCATAAACAGTCCATTCTCCCCAGCCTAGGCATCTAAATCCATGGCGCATCCATTAGCTCTCTGCACATAAGGCACTGTTATTTTTAGTGGCTTAGATCAGCTGCTCCTGTATTATTCAGTCAGGCCAGCTTGCAACTGGACCATTTGTTCAAACCGGATACATTGAGATCCATTGCAGTACAAGAACACACAAGACTCAAAGCACCAGTGTCTGACCTCATGCTGCTGTTCCAATCATTTTAGTAGCATTCATTGTTCTCTATAAATACAGAATGAACAGTGTAATTGTACACGTCATGTTCTACTGGGTTTTATAGTTGTTGTCTTGTTGTTTCTGACCCACTGATTGTGACCCGTACAACAGATGTGTGTTCTTTAACATGCTGGACATTCATGCAAAGCACCTACTGAACGTAACCATGCTCAAGAGAATCAACAGTGTGCACACTTGGAGAACAAATCATCAAGTATATTACACTCTCAGTGTGACGGCAATTCACTGATATCTGTAGCATTGGGGAGAAATCCCCTATAAAATCACCAACTCAATAGTTAGCTTTAGCACACAATAAAAAAAAAACAGACAGGAGAATGTGAGCAAGCATGACAAAGACATTCATACACATGTACAATCATGTATCAAATACCAAGAGCAACATTTCTTAATCATCTCGGTTATCCCCTCACGGTAAGATGTTTCTAAACTGTCGGGGAAAGCTTGGTTTATTTGGGGAATATTGTGTACATACAGAATGCCATCATATTTCTAATCAATATAAAATATTTTGGGAGATTGTGCACTGGTTAGGCATAGTTTGACGCAGTTTAAGCACAGTAACACAGGGCTCTGTATTGGTATTTGGGTGACTCTGTATATCGTATAATATAGTTCTGTGTTCCTCTCACTTTTGAGAACAGGGTTGCCCATTGGGTAACTGCTTAATCAGTATTTGTGTTCCTGCCCCCCAAAAAACCCCTCTGGAATCCCAAGTCTTTATACAGGGTCCGCGAATAATCGATCACCAGTCTTCTTCACACAGTCCTACTATTGTATAACAAGGGATTTTCTGACTTCGTAGCCTGAGACATTACTAGAGCATGTGGTTAAGTATATAGAACCTTCAGTGTATATAACTTCTGCTTTTCTGGCTGCCCGATGTAAAACGTCTATACGGTAAAATATTACGCTATGATTTCACCATATTTCACAACTGAGGCTTTTGGGAAAGTAACGTTATAATCACACGGTCACGATTCCCATCTGATCTGACTTTTTGAGCACTTTTAGGTAAAGTTCCTGGCAAAGAAATGTCACAGTGGCATTTGTGTCAATTGGTTTATTAACCATGATAATGTTGATATTTAAAGGGAAAGTGCCAATAACATATATAAGACGCAGAACAACGCACTATACTGATACAGTTATTATTATTATTCTGTATTTATTCAACTGCAACATACTCTTTAGTACTGTGCAATTTAAATATGAGATGACTAACATATACATAACAAAGATACACTTACACATACAGAAACAACAACATCAACCTCCAATCTAACCTTATGGAGCTCTTATACAAAGTTTGTGACAAAAATGATGGGTTATGAGATCCCCACTCGTGAGCATACATTCTAAAATATGAAACATTTATTTTAATGAAGATGTTCATTTAAACCTTTACCCCATTTGCCTCTTTTCTTTTAAACCTGTAATACCACAAAAAATGTTGGTATTGTATAACATATTAACAATAATGATGTCCCTTATGGGACATTTTTCCCAGAAGCCAAAAACATATAGCACAAAAATGCTGATCCGTATTACAGCATTAGCAAAACAGATCAAGATATTGTCACACCACAGTAGCTACACCGTGGGAAATGTATGGAAACCCAAGAATCGTTTCCCCTCTTTTGCCCGTAATGTATTCGATGAGTACAGTCATAGTCATACATAAGACATGTAAACCCCGGTTCTCAGCCGGTTAACTGGAAGTAACGCGAGGAAGTGACCTCAGCAAGCCACAAATTTGCATCACACATGAATGCGATGAGTCCATGGAGATCTGTAACGACTCTTGAGACAGAGAGGAAGCACAATCACAATAGGCCAGACATGGTATTCAACTTACGGTTTAACCTATTACTAATAACAACTCAAGCATTTCAAGCGTGTTAGCATGTGAACATGAGAGGTTCACGTGTGTTTCATTAACTCACATTGACATATCTGTCGCTTGTAGACGGGCATAGACCTAGAACGACAGGCCTAGGAGGGCCTACAGCCATCGCCCTGTGGGCTGGTTACAATTATAAATAAATTAGATACTTTATCATTTGTCTTAATTCGGTCCTTTCTGTGAGTTTATTATGGACTTTCAATACTTTTTGTGGGAGATGCCACCTGCTGAACCTGTCCTGCCAGCCTTCCCCCACTACATAGTAAATTGCCACCCGGAGGTTAATATTTCCCACCACCATATCCTTTGTATCACAGAGGTCCCTAAGATGCGTTTGGCCTTTTAAAAGTACCAGTGCTTTATTATATCCACTCAGCACTTAAACCCGCACCTCCCTATTGCAGAACGTCACTGGAAATGTGCTAACATCAGCCTGTAACTTCCTCTCCCATTGTACTTTCTCATAGATACATGCTAGCAACAAAGCAAGCACATGTCCTGTCACTTCGGCGTTGCTAAATAGCCTGAATGGAAAGATCTTTAAATACTGGCAACAGTGTGCAACATTTCCATTTGCTGTCCCCGATTGAGCTAGGAAATGGTGCTTTTTGTTGGATCCTGTGTAAACGTTTATCCTTTTTTTGTTTTTTTTTGTTTCAATGACTTGTGATGTTTCGGTGCATACAAAAGGATGTTTACAAACAAAAAGGAACTCGGCTTTAGATAGGCTCTCAATGCGAATCCCACCATATGGTGGGAATCAAGAGTTAGCGTGTTTGTAATCTGCGATGGCGGTTCCGAATGCGTTGTGTACCCTGCAAATACCATGCAACATAATTGCAATGATAAATGGCTATGACCTCCTGCATGGTTGTGTTATTATTAGGTAATGCTTTCTTTTCTATTGTTTCCAAGTTAAAAAAGAACATTTCCTTCGGCCGGTTTCTATGTGTCAATCAGGTCAACACATCCTGAATGTGTGGGAACCTTTAACGCTTTGAATGCCTGAGTAGTGCACTGTCCAATAGTTTATCATGACTCTTGGACATAAGAGGCTGAGATAGTTGTAGAGTGAAATCATATCTCTGGGGTTATAAATATCTTGGACCAATGTGTTACAAAAATAACATTAGATCGTATATCATAGTCATTTATAAAGCGCTAGTGCTGTATAAACCTCTTAGCGAAGGTATGTGCCAAATATTATGGCAGAGGATATTTTGAGCGCTCACTCGGTGCTCATAAGGAAAATGGTAAAATGATCCCTACAGCTGGGAAGCAGTACCTCTAAGCTTAAATCTCTAGGAGGACAGTCCTTCTTTGGAACCTCTTTTCTCACCCGATGTCCCTCTTTTCAAGGAGCTCAGAATGTTTGGTAGGTCTACTATAGTGTTCTACATCCTTAATAGTCACAGTAATGTGGGATCAATCAATTATTTAGTAGCACTAAAATGATACACTTTTTATTATCATTGCATTCAAGGAGAATTGAGATTTTTTGTCATGAGGTTGACCCTTGAGACAATGCAAACATACTTTGCTTACAAATAGTTTGAAGTATTAAAAGTTAAAACGTTTTTGTTTTACTTTTTCGAGCATTTTCTACCTTGGGAATATTGAAGTTCATAAAAAAAAAATAGCACATTCAGATATAGGTCAATAGAGTACTAAATTAGAAGGCATATTTTATTTCTGTTGTGTCATCATATTATACAAATGCTAATGGTCCTGTCTGGCAGTCATCTATAATATGAATTGATATGTCTAATGTTGAATTCCAAACATAACAAGTTGTAAGGTAAACCTAGTGTTTACAGATAATTGAAAACATTTGAAGGCTCTGGCGGGATTGTGGTCTTGGGAAATGAGTTGTAGATCTCTAGTATATATTTCAGTCATTTGAAGGCTCTGGCAGGACTGTGGTCTTGGGAAATGAGTTGTAGATCTCTAGTATATATTTCAATCCAACCAAAGGCTTCCTGCTTTTATGAAAATAAAGTCACCATTCACAGCTATTCTGGTTTTCCACCACTTCCAGATGTATGCACACGCAAGGATGATATGAATGGGCCTCTTGTTATCTAGAATCATGATGTAAGCAATACCATTCTAAGGTGCCAGGCACCATGATGAGATGGACAGCAAATATACGCACTGGATAAATACTAGGCTTCAATAAATCATCAACGACCACCATTTTCTCCAAAGTATCCCATTCACGGGTTTAGCTTTAAAAATCTTGTAAAGGAATGCAGCAGAAATGAGAGCTTGCTGCATGTTAATAGTCATGTCAAAATATTTCATTGATACCATGGAAAACATTAAGATGTAAAGCTAAAACTAGAGACACTTAATGCCTGCGCTTAATTGGAACTTACTAAACAGAACAACTGACATGGGCCGTAGCCATATTTAGCATATATATATATTTAACGTTTGCTATAAGCAGTTTTTTTTTCTCAGTACCCATGACGTGCCTTGGTTTGACCAAAATACTAAAGCATTAGTACTATAGTACTAAAGCATCATGTTTGTATATTGTATACAGTTTAGGATTCGGCCGCCGGATATTTGTTAGCCCTGTATTAGACACAATGTTATACAAGGAATCAAATACGTTTCTGTTTCAGTCCAAATGAGCCTGAAAATGGTACATGAAAGGCTTAAAAATGTCCCCTGTAGAACATCCACACTAAGTAGTGTCGATAACATTTTTATATTGGATTGTGTATAGGGACAGCCTGGCTAGTGGGGCAGGGGGCTTCTTGGTCGGTTCAAGAGTTGATGCGACTTGGACTAGCCCACTTGTGGAGGCAGGAATGTGGTGCGGTCACATAAAAGTGTGAGGCTGTGAACGAATGAGAAAGAGGGAGAGAGAGAAAGAATGTATGTTAGAGTGAAAGTGTATGTGTGTACATAATCTGGATAATATGGATGTGTATGTCTGTATGTTAGCATGAGTCTATATGTTTGTGTTAGTGTGTCACTGTGAGAGTATTTATTAAAATGATTGTGCCAGTGTATTTGTTACTGGAGGGGTTGAGGCAAAGGGCCGATGATGGGTCCACTCGGCTTTACCTAACCCCAGGGCCAGAAAGTGCCGGCCCTTCCCTATGACATTAAAAATAACTTTCGGTGGGACTTCAGATTGAGCCTGCTCACGGATGATTTGAAATGGGAGAGAAAATGTATTATGTAGAAGAGAAACAAGCACAGATACACAACACACCCTCTTGGGCCCATTTGCTGAAGTGCAAGTGGTATTATTGTAGGTATATTGAGCAAAGAGCGCTTATCTGGTCAATCATTTCCCTCTAGTTAAACAGCATGTAAGCATTCTATTCTTTGCTCAGATAGTCTCATCATTTTGTGTATGCAACATAATGTATATTCCTATATATGTTACCAAAAAAACAAATGAAAAGAGTGGGCAGGAACGGGGGAAAAAGTGCAAATGAATAGAGGGGATTCTAATGAGTGCCTATATGGATTTGCATGCAAAAACAAACAAAAAGAATGTTAATTTAAAGATTACATTCCGCCATCATATGCATTAGAGTGCATGATAGGAGTGTTCCTTTAAATGCATTTGCATTTCATGTGTGTTGAATGCATTCAAAGTAGATAGCTGAGGGGTTGTGCCAGCTTATAGGGACCATGTACACTGTAATGCATTTGATTGCCACATTGTCCCAAACAGCGGATCAGTGGCAAGAGAAATTGGACCATTGTGGAGGAGGGCAAGTGCAGCTTCTGTGCCAGGAATGCTCTTTATTTTTCCCCCATTTGGGAAGAATGCATATTAAAGCGGCCACAAAGTACTTTTCCTATTAGTATTTCTATTAGTGACGTTTGGTCATAAGCATTTTAGCATGTGTATACCCATATACACCCTGTACTAATGTAATTTCTATCTCTCACTGTCTGGAGATGAATTCCTGTCTGTTTTCCACACCCTGTAATAATTTCCTCCATCAATTGGTCAATAGTAATGAATTGATGCCTTAGATCAAGCAGCGTGGTCGTGAAGAATGCTATTTCTACTTTTCTTTAGGGCGATTAAAAGGTTCAATACTGGTGAAAATGTCTGTTCTCTCTCATCAGAAGACAAGATCTAAAGTAGCACTGCGTGAAAATAGATGACTGTGACTCTCTACTTGTGCTTGGATAGGGGTATTCAGGAATCCTGGTCGTCTGCCCCAACAAGATACGAGGTATGGCTGGCATGTGCTTGGTTCCATTGTCCTGTGTAATATGAACACCAGTTACTAGTTTACTAGTGCCGGGTCACAACATGGTCAAACTCAGCATCTTCAGTATCTCCCTGGTCTCATCTGAAGAGGAGACCTTTTATGTTGGCCCAGTAAAAAGTTATTACTTTTAAATACTCCTGCCTTCACTTGGACCAATATAGTTATATTTATTTTACCAAAGTTTCAGAAATATTTGCATTGAATATTTATAGTAACGCTTTGAAGCCTTTAGAGTCTTGAAAGCTTATATGGCTTTTAACGTTTGACAGATTTGATTAGTGTCATTCACCGGCCATTCACCGGCAGTCTGCAGCTATTCTACAATGCTCTTCAGAAACAGGAGATGTGAAAAATGAATGGAGAGCATGAATTAACCCCCTCACGTCCGGTGGCATACCAGGTACGTCATGCCCAAGTGGGCTCATTGGCTCTGTGACGTACCTGGTACGTTGTGCCAAAAAATGTCTTTGCCTGCCGATTTTGTACTTTTGCCTGATCTCTTCCTGTACCAGTTTGGCTTGTCTCACTACCTGACTTGTGTTAAGACCCCTGGCTTGTATGACTGCCCGCTATGTGTACAGACCCGGTTATCCTGACTATTCTGTTCGTGTTAACCCCTGCTTTGCTGAGTTTCCTGTTGTGTATTCTATCCTGAGCTGGCACCTGAACCTTGCTATATATACTCAATACTGAAACTTACCTGCTTGCACTAAGGCCTCCTTGCTTTTGGGATCCCCTATGTCCTGGTTTTTAGTTCTAGTTTTGAAAATATGTAGTTAAATTAAAACATGGGACCTCTACTGTGTCTTAAATGAGATGTGGACCTTGCAAACTGATCTGTCAAAATTCCATGTTTGAAAACTGAAATGTTCCGATTTTGGACCCACAGTGCCAAAATACATGCCCTACCCAAGCATATGGGGTATTCCTGTACTCAGGGGGGTGTTTCTGAACACAAATCACAAGTTGTTTTACTGATTTCACGTACCCAGGGAAAAAAATGTGCTGAAACACCGTGTTTGAATACAATGGGTTTCTTTAGGACAGATTGGTTAAATAAAATGTGTTAAAACACCCCCAGTAAAATACTTTGGGATGTCAACTTTTCAATACTTTTGTTTAGCAGTTTTTCTTTTGCTGGACGCTATTGGGGCAAAACTCCCAACATAACACATTTAAAAAAACTCGTTTAGAAACAGTGATGTGCGTCATTCATATTTAATCCTGTAAGTGCCAAAATAAATGAAAATACCAGGCATATGAGGTGTATCCAAAAACAGGACAAAGACCTAAATATTTTTTTTTCCATTTGCACTGGTTATATATAGTTTTTACAGGTGAAACTGCCAGGCATGTAAGAGTCTGAAGCAGGGGGAGGGGGGCAAGTCTGGGGATGCATTGGTAATTCAGCGGGGGCATATATGGGGTATAAGGCATATCAGGGGGCAGATTGACAAATAGGAGGGAATAAGGAATATCAGGGGGACAGAGTGGCATATCAGGGAGGCAGAGTGGTATTTAGGGGGGTATAAGACATATCTGGGCATATCCGTGAGCAGATGTGCATAACTGGGAGGCAGCTATAAGGTAATCTTATATTCATGCTTTTTCTTTTTTTCTAAATTAATATTCAAATGTTGGGGGTCATCTTATAATCAGGGTCATCTTCTAATTGGCAAATACAGTGAAACTGTAAAGATTTTGCCTTTTTTTCCTAAATGATGGCATATATATATATATAAAATTATTACTTCAATATATATATTGTGGGGGTGCACTAAATGGGTTCGTGGGTAGTCACAGTTGAATAACGACAAAAAAAAACAAACTGCTCTGGCATTTCCTGCAAACATGGTTAAACTAAATAAATAAATCAATCGCCCTAAAAGGGGTTAATGTCTTTTTTTGAATAAATATAGCTAAAGTGGTGACATTTAATTCATCCGGTAGTTCCTAAATATGTACAGTGGATTAATACAGCACAGCATACACTTACAGATGCTGAATGATGCTTAATAAGCCTTTAAGGAGCGAGAGGTTGCTTTATCTGAGACTCCTGGCAAACATATTACCGATATACTCATGCCAACACCCAGATCCTGTCGAATGAGCACATCCGTGTTTACCTCTCAAATAAAGGAGTGGATATGAGGAAAAGGCAAGATCAAATTAAGTATGTATATACATACAGTCGTGTGGAAAATAAAGTATACCCTCTTTGAATTCTATGGTTTTACATCAGCATATAACAATCATCTGTTCTTTAGCAGGTCTAAAAATGAGGTAAATACACCCTCAGATGAGCAACAACACATGACATTTTACACTGTGTTATGATTTATTCAACAAAAATAAAGCCAAAATTGAGAAGCCATGCTTGAAAAACTATGTACACTTTATGATTCAATAGCTTGTAGAACCATCTTGGAAGTATTAGCTTGGAAGTAATTATTTTCCGTATGGCTTTATCAGTCTCTCACATTGTTGTGGAGGATTCTTTTGGCCCACTCTTCTTTACAACATTGCTTCAGTTCATGGAGGTTTGGGGGCATTTGTTTATGCACAGCTCCCTTAAGGTCCTGCCACAGTATTTCAATTGGGTTTTCAATTGACTCTATAATACTTTGGTGTACAGAGGAGTGCATGGTCGACTCAATGACCGCAAGGTTCCCAGGTCCTGTGGCTACAAAACAAGCGCAAATCACCCCTCCACCAGCATGCTTGACAGCTGGTGTAAGGTGTGTATATGCAGACCTGGTTCTATGTATACTCCCTGCAGCATTTGCCGAGCCAGCTATTAAGCAGACTAACTGGTAAGTTTATCAGTAGAATGCATCTCCTGCACGGCAAATAGCTGGAGGTGTAGAGAGGACCAAATACACACGGGGGATTCTACAGATCGCACTCGCAAAAGGGGCACAAGTTTAACTAAATATCTGCTCTTAGCATCTTAGGCATGCAAAATTTGTCCTGTATTATGTGAAAAGCACTTAATACTGGTGTGTATCAGTACCAAACATTCTAAAGTATAATGCAACGGGAAATCCTCCTGCTCCAAGCATGAATACATACAGCAGCAGATTCTGTATGCTTATCATCATTTTGGCATGCAAGGGGTTAACCCCAACACGAAATATTCACGATGAAAACGGTTTTTTAAATTATTTCTACTAAAAGCATTAAGTTTAGTTCTCTATATAAAGTGCTGCGCATCCCCTTTCCAGTTTGTCGCGCACACACACACCTATACAAACAGTAGAACAAACATCCCTTGCAGTGAAAAGGCAATTAACCCATTAATGCGGATCACGCTCCCCCGGTTGTTTGGCTTTAGGCTTGTAAGATCAACCCACGTGGCTCTGGCAGAGTCCCTTTAACCCGCTCCCGGATGTGCTCTCTCCTCCTGAGCCGGCAGCCAATCAGAGGCTGCAAAGCGTCCTCCGCTGACGCCAGTTCCTCTGTGTGTAGCCGGCAGGCTTGAAGAGAGATTCTGAGGCAAGCTTTATTCATCTCAGGCAGCGCTGCGCCTTTAAATCAGGACCCAGGACTCGGGCCCCTTTAAATCAGCAGCAAAAGCCCGGTGGACGGAGGCCCGTTGGTGCTGCACGATGCCCTTTGACTTCAGGAGGTGAGTCGTTGTGGGTAGCTGAGGGGTGCACCGGGCGCTAACAGTGTGCAGCAAGGATGCTCCGTGCAGTGTGATGGGAGCATCCTGTAGTGATGGCTGAGGTGGATACCTGGGAATGGCGGGGTTCCGGGATCTCGAAACACTTTTTTTGTTGTGACAGTGTATTTTTCCTAGAATGATCTTGCAGAATGCAGAAGATCCGGTTTAAATAGGACCTATTGCAATTATGTATGTATGTATGTATGTATGTGTGTGTGTGTGTATATATATATATATATATATATATATATATATATATATATATATATATATATATATATATATATATATATATATATTCCAGTAAATATTGTTCTTGTGGCAAATACCTGATCCTTGCAGAATTAGTTTAGAAATCCTGCATGTGTCCTACAGTAAATATATACAATTTGTATATACTACTGCCCTTCCATTAGCGGCGTCCTCACTTTTTGCACGTAAGGCGCCCTTACACCGGCTAAGTGATGTCACACGCTTGTGATTTGTGAGTAGGGGGGCAACTACATGTCTGTAAAAAGAAACGGAGGGGGGACATCGGCTTTTACAAGCCGATGTTAAAAGTTATAAAGCGAGCCATGATGTCATAAATGAAGACTCTTCCATCAGGGTGGAGAAGTGGTAGACATCCTATCAAAGCTTTTAGAACAGTTAGAGTCTTTAACGTTACAATTAGTGGAACCATATGCAAACTGAACATGTAATTAGTGGACCCATGGGACAACAGGGTACCTGCTAACACTTTTAACTACTTTTTTTAATATGTTCATTGGTAAAATATTACTATTGTTTTATATAGTGCCATCATATTCCGTAGCGTTGTACAATGGGTAAACCGGACATAACAAGTAGTATATAACATAACAGTTTGACTTCCAGAAACAAGAGGTAAGGAGGCCCCTCCCCAATCTGGAATCCAGTATATGTGTGTATATATATATATATATATATATATATATATATATATATATATATATATATATATATATATATATATATATATGAGTAAATATAAATGTTTAGGCATCGCTAAGAGAGTAGGTCGCCATGTTTTAAGTAGCAGCCAGTTTATATTGTCTATGGGATTATAATTAATCCTAAAGTAAATTCTAACATAGGCGCAACACTGAACACTGCGAGAACCACGTGTCCAGTGCGGCCACAAACAAATATTAAAGCGCATATTCGATATTTCTTACTTAATCATCTTAATGCAATCCTGCAGTACTGATTCATTCTCCGGTGAGAAGTGTGCACAGTAGCACTGCCAGGTTAAGCGACTGCTCTACTTCCCAACCTCTGTGCTCCGGCATCCCGATTCACGGGGGTTGGGGGGAGAAGTTGGGAGATATGCAATAAAAAGAACATGAAGGGTCTGCAAGACAATGAAGAACATTTGTGGTGTTGCACATGCTATGGTAGAACACACCACTACTGAACTCCTAATGGCTGGGGTGGGTTGGTGACCTTCTGCAACTTCATAGAGCAAATGGTTGCACATGCCTCCTTCCATGTCTATGATCTTTAAAAAGCTCTGATTATCTATCATCAAGGATCATTCCTGAAAATCACAATGTTGCCTGAGACGTACGTACAGACTTCTACATCTCCCGCATGCCAAGGTATCCCCTACCATTGTGTTTATTATATGACGAATATCACAAATGGACATCTGGGATTCTACCTTTTTAATGTGTAAATAAAACTGATCTGGTCTAAATATTACATGTGAGTCGGTACGCAACCCGTGTTCTGGAAATGCAGAAGTGCTGGTCAACCTTTGGAAATTAAGACATTGTGATCCCAATTGTAACACCTGTTATGCCATGTGAAAGAGGGCAATACAATAAATCTACCACGCCTCTGGCACTCGAAAATCCATTCTTTTATGTAATAATTGCCCTTTGATGTCTAAGAGGGTTTTCTCATATTTAATGTTCTGTGACAGTTCTAGTTCTCTCCAGTGTAAATGCTTTGTGCAGATTTTTTCTGCAAGAATGATTTTCACTTATTTGCTACAAGGGGAAAAAAAATTGTCATACATGTGTATAGTTGCCACCTTTTTAAGACTACCTGCCAGGATCATGGTACATGTTCTCACTGTCTTTTATGTGAAAACTAAAAATAGGAAGTTTGTATGCTGCCAGAATAGGTGATGGTGGGGCCAAATTAATTTATCCAAAACACACACTATACGCAGTATCTAACAAAAGTGAGTACGTCCCTCACATTTTTGTAAATATTTTATTATATTCATGCGACAACTCTGATGAAATGACACTCTGCTACAATGTAAAGTAGCAGCCTGTATAACAGTGTAAATTTGCTGTCCCCTCAAAATAACTCAACACACAGCCATTAATGTTTAAACCTTAGTACACCCCTAAGTGGAAATATCCAAATTGGGCCCCAAAGTGCCAATATTTTGTGTGGCCACCATTATCTTCCAGCACTGCCTGAACCCTCTTGGGCATAGAGTTCACCAGAGCTTCACAGTTTGCACTGGAGTCCTCTTCCACTCCTCCATGATGAAATCACGATGCTGGCGGGTGTTAGAGACTTTGTGCTCCCCCACGTTCCATTTGAGGATGCCCCACAGATGCTCAATAGGGTTTAGGTCTGGAGACATGCTTGGCCAGTCCATCACCTTTACACTCGGCTTCTTTAGCAAGGCAGTGGTTGTCTTGGAAGTGTGTTTGGGGTCGTTATCATGTTTAAGTAGTGCCCTGCGCCCAGTCTCCGAAGGGAGGGGATCATGCTCTGCTTCAGTACATGTTGGCATTCATGGTTCCCTCGATGAACTGTAGCTCCCCCAGTGCCTGCAGCACTCGTATATATTGTATAAATGTCACTGCTTGGGAACTGTCAGTGTCTGACCCTGAGTCTCATGGGTTTTGCTCCTATTTCAGGATGAAGGGGCAAAATCTCAGTGTCACACTCTGGAATAACTCGTGTTGTACATTGATCTGATGATATGTAAGGCTATTAATTGGTGTTTTTGCTTCCAGGATACCATGGTTGATATCCCTGTTTGAACGCAGGTGACTCAATTAAATGTGTCTTTAAATAATGACAAATCAAAGTTTCCATGAGGACAGGTATTAGTCATTTAGCTAACACATTTGATAAGTTGCTAGATGAATTCTGGATGATGAGCCATTACTTGATTAATATCTAAAGAGTCTTAGGGTCGACTCCATTTAGAAAGTTCCCAAGCAGGTACATAAGATAAAATCTTGATACCTGCCATAGTTTAAGGGTTTGATAGAAGATTAAAGCATTTGCTGACCTATACCTAGACTTGTGTATATGTCTCCACAGATATTAGAAGCAGAGTGTAATGTTGTTGTCTGTGGTGTTGGAGCCAACCTATGCATGTATTTTTTCCAGTGGAGTTGCTCTGTATGCTAGGTTGTACTTGGCAAATGTATAAACCATGCTGGTAGAACAGGTATAGATGGCCCTGCACACATTCAGTCTATTAACACAATTAAGTGAACACACAATGCTCTTACTATAGCCTGCTGTTTGCCAAGTGTTGGTTGTACATCCTGGATCAACTACCTTTTCAAGCTCTTTCACCGATAAGTTGGTCAAACAACTTATATCCTTGTGTGAGCATTGCTGCTTTGTGGGAGACGTTGATAACGCTGCCGTGTTAACCTATGGGCTGTCAGAGGGATCATGGTGCACTCTGTTGCCCAACCATTGTTTTCTTATCATATTTTTCTCTTTCCAGCGACCGTCCATATAGTTTTGCCTATTCTTCCTGTGTGCATTTGAACTCTGACGTTTTACCATTGGCCTATATCTGGTTTTTACTCTGTACAACCCATTTAACCACGTTTATCAAGTCGGTGGTCATGGAACTATGGAGAAGGTCTCTGACAAAGGGCTATACTTAGAAACAATCAACACATTGTTCTGTAGTGGTTGCAGAATATTTTACAGTACAATTTATCCTGCTTAGCCCTAATGCATATAGCGCTGTATGCCTTGCTAAATCTAACACAATGTATTACAAGTAAAGACGGCTTGCTCAAATTAAGGGGTTTGACTCATTTTCTGATTGGACTGTTGCGTTGTGGCCTAAAAGTGACTTGAATTGTCCTATGTCGCCATTTATAAACTAGCAGGGTTTAGAAGTTATGTTTTGGCGTTTATGAGCCAATAATCAGTTGCACATTATCTATCTGACTTGCATTCAGGGGCGGACAGAGACCATCCAGGGCCCCGGGCAACAAACAAGGCATGGTCCTGCTGTGGTGATGCACCACCCTTAGCCACACCTTATAATGACCATGCCTCTTATTGGTTAAGTTCCTCCCTTGTACCCCTATGTAAATATTTCAGTATTTGTAGTAATTAAAAAAAAAAAAAAAAAAAAAAAAAAACAACAACTTTTAAACGGTGTAAACAAACATTAATTTGGTTTTTACACATCACATAAATACATATTAAATAATATCGTCAGCAATTGAAAAATACAAGTAATTCAAATCATAAATTAATCCAGAAGATCAGTCTGAAAAATATAAAAGTAAACAAATTTACTATGATATAACTCCTATCACTGTATATGAAGTCAGGCATTGACAGTGGTACCACATAACTGCCATCACTAGATATTGGGCCAGACATTGACAGTGGTACAGCGTAATTGCCATCACTTTATGCTGGGCCAGACACTGACGATGGTACAGCATAACTGCCATCACGTTACGCTGGGCAGGACACTGACGGTGGTACAGCATAACTGCCATCACTTTACGCTGGGTCACTGTACACCTTAACGCCCATCGCTTTATGCTAAGCCAGGCACTGATGGTGGTATACAATAACTCCATCAGTGATGGGAGTTATTGTGGGCCATCACACACATGCTTCATGCTTTCTAACACTCTCAAAACGTTTCCTTGCCTTTCACCAAAACGAAAATTCTGGACTGAAACCGAAAATTTAGGATTCACTTGGCCGAAACCGAAAATGACTCCCCACCTTTAAAAAACAAAAACAAAAAAAACCCCACACTTTTATTAAAAGTAAGTAACGCACCAAAATTGGACAAAAAATGTAATAACATTAATATTAAGATATATATATATAATTAACAGCAATCACACTCCTATCATGCCCAGGTTCTCGCATGTACTGGTTGCCTGGGCATGCTAGGTGTAATTTGGTGTGTTACTTTACTTTTAATAGGCGTGGTTAACACACCAATATTGGACCGAAAAGAACAACAACAACATTTGCTAACAGTAATCACACTCCACCCAGGCAGCCAGTACATGCTAGAACCTGGGCATGAAAGGAGTGTGATTACAGGCTCCCTATGCCACGCTATCCCCCCAACACTTACACATCCATGCTATCACACACACTCATTCAAACATTCATTCACTCATTCATATACTCATTCATTCCCTTAATCACACATACATGCACATTAATGCTCACATGTATTCAAACATACATGCCAAACTGATACTTTTAATTGCCAGAAAATAAACTACTCCTTTGATATGTATGTTTGGATAATCTTTGGTTAGCTATAGCATATGTACTTAGCACTTTTTACAGTTAAAAGTGACACACTGTATTGACAGCCTCTAACCACATATTGTCCATGCATGTGGCACAAGTTAAATCTTCTCATGAAAAACCTCTTAAACTTCAATCTTCCACCAAAACATAAAACAGGTTAATGATGTAAACAATAGGCATTGCCTGCTTTCATGTGTTAACCCCTACAAAGTACATTTTTATAAACTTATAACACATCAATAGGTCCCTGTAGGCATCATGTTAAAGTGGTGGCGTATGGGAATTCCATAATTGGTGCAGCTGCTAGATGTCATTACGATTAACGCATTTTGTGGCCTTCCTATGGGTTCAATAAAGTGGTGAGGAATGTCCATTACCCTGTGCTGTATGAGGAAATCCATATTATCTCTATACAGATCAGCATACTCCTCAAATCTGGGACAATTGCGATCACAATAGGATTTTGTTAGGAGGAAGTTAAGAATAGGGACTATCCCCGAAAATCTGGGACAGTCAGCATGACGTGAGATGATGTATCAGTGACAAAACTTTTGGAATCTCCAGTGTGTTGGAGATATTCCATTTAATGCTAAGTAATTGTGAGATACATACATGAAGGTGACGTTTGTGTTTTTGTAGACTGTTCTTAGTTAATTGTTTTTTTTCATTTGTATGTGTGAAAAATATGCTTAACCCCCTTCAGGACCGGGATTTTGATACTAACGTGTCGCTAAAGGACCAGAGCCGTTTTTGTGTTTTTGCCATGTCTTTCTTCAACTGTAATTTCTCTCATCAATTGGTGCACCCACACAAATCATATATTGTTTTTTTCAGCACAAGTAGGGCTTTCATTTGACACCATATTAAGCTGGGTAGTACATTGTTTTGTTTGAAAAAAAACTGGAAAAAGTGGGGAAAAAATGAAAAAAAATGAATTTTTTTACAGTTTTGTATACATACAAATTGTACACACATTAAACCAATGGAAAAAAATTATCCCAAATATATTCATTAACTTGTCCTGATTTGGAAACCACCCAACAGGGCCAGGATTTTTATCTATTTTGACCAGTATAGGGCAAATATTGCAAGGCATGCATCACGTTTTTGAAATGTAATTTTTTTCAAATTTGGCATGGTAGTCTAATAACTGCAATAGTTGTCACAGATACTGATTACCCCCCAAAAATTATATGTTTATGAGCAATAGATAAGTCAAGGTGTACAACTAGGGTCATTTTGACACTTTTCAAACAGGGATTTTATCGCCAATTGCTGCCAAATTTTGAGGTATTTTTATATTTTTGGGGTTTTTTTTGCATATGTTGCAATGTTGCTTTAGATTTTATATTATATTTTGTATAGAATATGTGCAACTGCAGAACAAAACACCAAATTGTGTTCACCAACATCCCCCGGTTCCAACAAGGCCTCACATGCATGGTTCATGCATTTTTTGAGGAAGCTATGAGGGCAAAACTGGAACATGCGCATTTTCGTTTTCACATTTGGAATTTTCAGAAATTGGTTTCCTGGGCCCATATCCCATTTGGGACATTTTGGAAGCCCCCTGCTGTAAATTACCCCATAAAAGTATATATTTATGAACAGTAGACGAGTCAAGGTGTTCAACTAGGGTAGTTTTGACAGTTTTCAGCCAGCCATTTCTTCACTGATGTCTGCCAAACTTCACAGGGAAATTATTTTATTGCGTTTTTAACGCATACATTTCAATGTTGCAATTTATTTCTTGCACAGCATATGTGTAACACTGGGAAAAAAAACACCACATTTTGTTCACCAACACCCCCTGGTTCCAACAAGGCCTCACATGCATGGTTCATGTATTTTTTGAGGAAGCTATGAGGGCAAAACTGGAACATGTGCATTTACATTTTTTTAAATATTTTTTTTCATCAGATTACTTGTAAGTGACAGGTTTAGGCCGCTGGCATCAATCAGGGAGACCGATCAATAATCAGCGACTTAAAATGTCACCGACAAGTGATCAGGTAATAATTATGATTTTTTCATTTATTAATAATTTGTGTTTTTTCATAATTACCCTAGATGACCCCTCTCTCTTTGTAGAGCAGGGTCATCCGTGGGCTGCCATAATGATCCGATCACTCCTATTGGCCAGGAGCGATCTGATCAGCCCAGCATTTGACCTGGAAGCACCCTGGACTTTCAGGTCAGTGCTGTTATTTTTTTTTAATTATTATTATTATTATTTTATAAAAAAAAAAAATATTTTATTTTTTTTTTTTTGTTATTATTTTTTACAGGACTGATCAGAGGACTTATGGGGGCTCGTTTTTGCTGTTGCTGGTCTGCCTGGGCTTCCAGGCAGACCACCAGCAGCAGAACCCCTAAAAAACGGGAATTAACCCCTTCAATGCCGCAATCGCGGCATTGAATGCCGCGATTGCGGCATTGAAGGGGTTAACGCTGCACTGACGCTCTCATGGAGCGATCAGGCAGCAGGGGGGTGTTGGATCAGGCCCCCACACTTGTGGCAGCTGAAACCGCGATTGCAGATTTTTCTGCAATCGCTGTTTCTGCCTACAAAATCACTCCGTGGGAGTGATCGTGGGCTTGGGGGCGGGCTTAGACAGGCTGTGCTGTCTGCCCAGGAGTCCTGGGCAGACAGCAGCAGCAGCGCCCCCCACGATCACCGCGATTGTGGTGATGTGGAGGCGTTTTTTGGAGGAGACGTACCTGGTACGTCCCGGTCTACCGGTGACTGTTAACCAGGAAGTACCAGGTACGTCCCGGTACTGAAGGGGTTAATGCACACATCTTTGTTTGCAAATTATATTAAATATTAAAATTAAATATTTTGTTGGCTACTTTGCAGTCTAGTCACCTTTCCATGCCATCTAATACACATTTGTATAAATGTACCACAACCTTTTAGATAGAAGCAGCATCTTTTAGATGCTATGTTCATGTATAGCGGTCGAATTGCACTGAAGGCATGACTTGAGAAAGCTAAACCCATGCTTGACTAAACAGAGCTTAGTGCTCAGTCGTTCAATGTGTTCTCATTGCATCTTCACATGAAACCACAAGTGACGTTCTCGAGGGAGCTCAAGAAATCAGACGTTTTGGAATATCTAGAATTCTCGACAATAGTTCTGTATTCACGCAAGCGGCTGGAATAACCAGTTTGCGATGGGAGGATCGCAAGATTACATAAGAACAGTTTGATCATATATATTAAAAATGGGCTTCTGTGTAGAATGCAGCAGAATGTCGTAATAGTTTTATTATCAGTACAAGGTGCAGCGCTGCAGGGGGATCTGGATCTTAGTGTTATTATCCGACCTCTATTTGAGGTCGGATTATAAAACGAGGAGTATTTTTCAGTGCATTTGCTCTGAAAAAACTCTATTCGATAAAATCGATTCAACAAATCAATAATGAAATTCATTGCCAACGATTTTCTTTATTGAATATTAGCGATTTTTATCGATTGTCTGTTGCAGCCCTATTCTCAATGAACATTTTTCTATAGAGATACCAAAAGTTTTTAGGCTACTTGCGTTTTGTCTTCTTCTCTAATCCTTTGGTCTTGTTCCGATTTGCTTCCATATTTTAACACTTCCTTAACAATTTGTTTTCTAGAATCCAATTTGTTGTTTTTGCCACTATAGTCATGTAATGTCTTTCTCTGGTTACTCTCTCGCCCCTGGTCTGGTACCCATAAATATACACCGGTCATATATTTAGGTAGGCTGTCTTGTTTGCCTAGCTCAAGTTTTGCTTATTTATGACACATGTAAATAACCTTTCGGAAATTACTTGACACCTCAAATGATGCATCTGCGGCATATTATGTTCAAGCAGTACTAGTGACACAGGTAAAGCAGGTGTCTCTTGCATGTATGAAGCCCGTAAAGTACTGTATATGTTGCTTTTAACAAGCCCGTTAGGTCACCTTTAGATGGTAGTTTTATTTACAAAAGTGAATTTACGCTGTAGAATTATTAGAATATTGTGGCTCCCTTACCTTCCCGGAGGCTTCTTTCTCATGTGTGAGCAGTCGCGCTTTCAATGCAGGATCACTTCCAAATAAAATTCCCGTACTTTCTGTCAATTTACGGTCTTGTTACTTGATAAAACACATTTACAGCTGCTGACTTATTATTTTATTACAAATACTTACAAAGTATTTTAATATAAATTCTTTATTACTGGGGCCGCATGGCACACTAGACTGTCCTTTTTAACAAATACTAACCAAATAGGTTCCGTTTGATCATGTTATTAACATCGGTGAATGACAATTCTTGTGTATATCCGTTCCTCAGCCCACTGTAACCAGATAACTTGGTAGGAAATGGTTATTAGAAGGGTTACCTCCTTCTAAAAAATCTGGTAATAGCGCAGGGGGAAAGTCTACTAGCTTTTCTCAGCCTTTCTCCAGCTTTGTGATATGACTTAACAGATTGCATGTTCGCTTTCTCCAGGAAAGTATGTGTTATAAGAGTTTACCCAATGGTTACTTTGCATGACTATGTTTATAAGCTTCATTTACCAACACTTCGGTCTTTGATCTCCACAAAGGTGTCGTTGATTGCTCTATTGCCTTATAATATCACTGGTGACGTTTCACAAACGGGAAGGCAACAGACGTAACAAGCAACTCTTTTATTCTCTACGCTTATGGTCTTGTGATACCAGCTTATGAGATTCACTGTGTTCTGATTTCCTTGTAATTAATTTAATTACATTTTCTAATTCCAACTTCAAGAGATGGAAGGGGAAGAAGAAAAAAAAAGGTTTTGTTGCTTCAGTATGCCTTGTTCTTCTATTCCTTTGCATGTGCTAATAATGTTATCAAGAGTCACAAGACATCCTCCTGCTCAGTGCTTTGCGTCATCAATGGGAGCTTGTGCAGAATACCAAGCTGCTTACTGAACAAGTTGGAGGCACCCTCCGTAATAAACGTGTTCCTGTATTAATGGGTACAGACCCGTGGGAGCCTACGCGCTCTTGTGTTTACTCTATGCTGCCGTCATAAGACTTAAATATTTTGATAAAATGGTCTGTTTTATTACGTGCCCAGCTTTGTACCAGGCTAAAACAGCCAGCTTGGGTATTATGAGTGATGCAAAGTTAAACAGTGCACCGAGAGGTACAAATATTTAACACACCGGCACTGCTCCTTTAAATAGCTCCTACAAATGTAAAGCGGCCTGTTCTCCAAAGGGAAAGCACAGTTAGCTGCCACGATAATTGTGTTTACAGCTCTGCCACCAAAGATCTTCTTACTTCGTTGACCTGCATACATTTACTATTGAACATAGTGAGCACTTTCACAGCTCACTATAAAAAGTGTTTTGGTGAATGATCCATTATCTATGTATGCAGTGCTCTTTTGAGCATGGCTCTTGTATCTATTCCACAGTTGGGTGTGGAATTCTACTTTTTCAGTAGAAATGACAGCTTGAAAAGAGTTGGAGAAATTGTCCCTCAACATGAATCTTAGTCTGAGATTTTTGGATTTAGCATCGGGAAATTAAAATCTCACGTCCAGTTTGACTTTTTCCATTCAGATTTACAATGAACATTTATTTTCTAAATGGTTTTGCCATAGTGCATGTTTTTTCTGCAGTGGGCCACTTCATCAGAATTGTATACGTGTGAGGGCCGCACTCATTATTCACTGTGAGAACATATGGCCTTTAATAAAATATGCAGATTAAAATAAAGTAAATGACACAAAACCTTTACTTTTCCTCTCACTAATTTCTGGGCCTAGAAAGTTTTCTGACTACAAATTCAGGATAATTAAAAATGAAATAGTTCTATTTATTCTAGGGATGCACCAAAACGAAACTTCTGGACCAAAACATTCACTTAGCACAAACCGAAAATGACCCCCCACCTTTAAAAATAATAATAAAAACTCAAATTTTTAATAAAAGTAGGTAACACAACACAATTAGCAAATGACTTGGCATGATAGGAGTGTGATTGTTAACAGCAATCACACTGCTATCATACACAGGCAACGAGTAAATGCTGGTACCTAGGCATGATGGGACTGTGCTTGCTGTCATTGCTGTTCGCAATCACACGCCTATGATGCCAAGTCAGCCAGTACAGGGTGGCTGTAAGTGATGTGCAGACCCCATATTGCTGGCAGCATCAATACACAAGGGGGGCAGCTAGCTAGGTTTCAGCATGTACTGGCTGACTTGGCATGATAGGAGTGTGATTGCTAACAGCAAGGTTCACGCACTTACACATCCATGCTATCACACACACATTCATTCATATACTCATTCATTAATTCCCTCAATCACGCATACTCATTCAAACACCCTCCCCACCCCCTTACCTGCACTGCAGCTCCTCGATGCCGCTCACAGACTTCAGCAGGGGGGGCGGCCTCCCTCTGCGTTCTCTGGTACTGCACAGAGGAAGCAGGACTGGAGCAAAGTCATGTGATGTCGATGTTCCGCTTCCTCTTTGCAGTACAAAAGACCCTCCCACTGGTAAGTAGCAGGGCTCTTGTTGTAACAGGGGTCGAGGTACGGCCCGCGTAAGATTGGTTGCCCTGGCTGCCGATCTTACGCGGGCCGCACCTCAAGGTCTCGTGGGCCGCATTTGGCCCGCAGGCCGCATGTTGGACGCCCCTGCCATAGTGTATTAGATTTTACCTGCTGGGAGAAACTATTTTGTGTGGCATGCTTACGCAGCTTAACAGAAATAAAGTATCAAATTAATTTAGTCCGAAACAGGGAATTTCAATTAGACTTGTGCATTTGGATTTGTGCGATTTTCAATCTCCAAAATATAGAAAACCCAGGCCCAGGCAGAGTTATGGTTATGTATAAACATTCTGGCAATTCTGTGCACTTCTATAAAAGGGCGGAGCCACAGGAACAGTCTCTCCCCTGTTACACCAATCGGGGGAGACAGTGTGCCGGAGACTCCACCCACATATAGAAGTTCACCGGGAGGTCGTGTCCACAGAGAAGAAAGAAGAGACGAGGAGCAGCGGACAGAACAACATGAAGGTGCAAGAGACAGGGACACAGAAGTGGTTCGCAAAGTAGGTAGGGAGATATTTAGATAGCGTGAGACTTAAAACAAATTATTTCCGAATGTAAAAAGCACTCCGATTTTTGCCTAACCAGGCAGGAAAATGAATTCATTGCCCATAAATGAATGGTCCAAAAAAAAACAAAAAATGTGTCTGAATCCTTTTTGGTCATGTTGCACAAGTCTAATTTCAATAATAATGAATACTGCAAACTCAATGTCTCTGTGCAGATAGACAAGTTGTGTATCTAGACCACTTGTCATATTTACTATTGGTATTATTATTTGTCTGTTTTATATAGCACTGTCATATGACGCAGAGCTGTACAATGGCCAACTAAAAATTAGTAACAGTAACAAGGGCTTCTAATTTCAGCTCCTCAAAAGTCCTGTTTGTGGTATAGACCTTTGAGTGCCAGAATAAATTCATTCCAGATCAGACGTTCTGCATTGCTTAGCCCCTGGAGCTGAAAATATTAGCAGCAACTAATAAGCTTTACTAATTGATAGAGCCATTGTCCAACCTACCTACGCAATATGGACAAAGGTATTGGGACGCACCTCCTTAACTATAGAATTCAGGTGTTTCAATCAAGTGTATAAAATCCAGCACCTAGCCATGCAGTCTGCGTTTACAAACATTTGGGAAGAAATGGGTCGTTCTGAAAAGCTCAGTGAATTCAAGCTTGGTACCATGATACCACGGTATACCAGGATACCACCTTTGCAAAGAGTGTGTAGGTTGCCCATTGTCATCCACAACTGCCAATGTAACTCTAGTTCCCTGAAGGCCATGGTTTGTTCTGGCTTTCTCCTGAGTATGTTGCTATAAAATTAATACATGTCAGTAGATGCACATACTGAAAATGTTCAGTTGTTTTCACCAGAACTGTAACAACGGTGGCAAGTAGAATATAGTTTATTTTTTACCTCGATATAGGAAAAATGCTACGATGACTTGGTTGATTCAGGACATGAGCTTTACCCATACAAGTTTTAGTAGTTGTGGAATGTGTCAGTTCACACAAGTTCTGCAGTATTGTCCATGCATGACATTTGGTATGTTTGATCATAACATACGTGACCTCTGTTGCCTGGTGAAGCATACCTGGCAAACTGGTCCATCTAGTCCATTTTTGTTTGTTCTGCTGTTTTTATTTTATATGTTATCTTTTCAAAGAATGAGGAAGAACTTAAAACAATGCAAGAGGTGGCAAAAATATTCAGATTTAGAAAGCAATTCTGTTTATGTAGCGCTGCTATAATGCCTGACCAGGATAGTGCCTACCAGGACCTGACAAACTGGTACTAAGTAATGTGACATTACGCCTTATACTGGCTCTGAAGGTCCCAGGCTGAGAAGGAAGAGGCACTGCTGAGGTCTCCATGTGCTAATCATAGCATTTTTTAAAATAAATGGACTGGTTACAAGTGAGATCTCTAATCTCCCCAACTGGCCCGTTGAGCTACAGTCCACCAAGGAACTTGATCATGCAATAGGAAAATCTGCTCCTGGTAATGCACCTCCCAGGCTTAATCGGCTTTGGCCAGAATACGCCAATTCTCAGACAAATTAATACACAGAACAGTAGTCCTGACTATGTGTATTTCCCTTTGTCTTGATTAAGGGGTCACATTTGACTTCATGCCAAGTTGTATAATCTACCTAGCAGTTAAATGTCGGCCTATGTAGTTGACACTGGATGAATACTGATGTAGGGACTGCCCTTGTTCCAGAGCCGGAGGAATGCTTTAAGCTTGCTGGTTCTCCTTGTGAACGTGTATGTTGAATAAATTAGTCAGTACTAAGAAGTTTTGTGTATTATTCATTTAATAATAATGTATAAGAATTAGACACAGCCCCATTATAAGCTATATATGTGTGTGTGTGTGTGTGTGTGTATATAGTATATAATATATATATATATCTATCTTATACTCATACTCAAGTGTTAGTTTTTACTTAAATAAATAACCAATCTTTGTTGGACTATGCATACATGGCCATTCAGTCAGGTGTAGTTTGTGCATACTGTAGCATTTTCATACTGGTTGCACCACTGAAACCTTCCATTCCCACGCTCTTTAAGCCTTTTTTTTTTTTTTTTTTTTTTTTTTAACTAAGTAGAAAAAGAGCACTAACTAAAATATTTAACCCGGCATAACTATTTTAATTGAAAAGTACCATCACATTGGGTACATCTTTGACCAAGCCTCAGTCCAGCTATAAGGTGGTAGTTTCTGGTAACCATAGACAGACAGAAGATATATTAAGAGTTGATTCCAGATCTGTAGTTAATTCCACTTCATGGTACCACTATGGAACTGTGGCAGATCATAGCGTGGTTTCCCAGGTAGAGGAAGGGGAGGCTGTAATGGGATTGACTGACACCCGTGGCATAAGCGAATCTGGGCTAAAGGCCACAGAACCACTTGGAAGGTGGCTGCAGATGTAATATAGCTTCTAAGAGTACAGATACAGTGCTTAATTGGTTTTGGAAGCACTATTTATTTCAACACATTTCATAAGGGGAAAGGAAAAACTAACAGTAGCCTGAAATAGGCAACCAGTTACGCTCATTTATAGCTCGTTTGTATATGCTTAGTATGCAGCAGGTACCTACTGTCATTTTTAAAGCATTTCCTAGTGATAGCATCTCTTCTTCCTCGCAGACGTGACTCGGGAAGCGGGCAGAGGAATGCATTTCTTCAACCCATCCTGTTTCGCACCTTCTGTTCTGCGCACATTGTTTGTTTGGGGGGAATGGCTAGGAGCCACTGTTGGGCGGCAGGAGGAAGGAGCTTTTTTTCCTTTTGAGTTGAGCCATGATGTCATGGCTTGGAAGTAAAGTAAACAGTATTTGATTGAGTCCAGGAAGCTGCCAAATGATGTGACATTTAGATACATGAAGCATTTTCAAGTCAATAGGCTGTGTGTCCGAGGAAACTCATGTGATCCGAGTACTTAATCAGCTGCGTCTACATGTTAAGTAAGGTTTCAGTTGTTAGGTAGGCATCCTTGTTGGTCTTCCTTTGCACTAGGCATTATAGAAAAGTGAATACCCTTGCATTCTATCAAATCATAGCTGAGTAATTTTACCTGCTATTTTTAATAAAAACTGTAATCATTTCACTTTTATGAGGTCCACATAGGTACCAATGACTTTCATAGGCCATGCCATGTATATGTATGGCAAATTTGCCTAGGAATTCCATGGATATAATGAAATGAAATAATAATGCAGTGAATTTGTTTGTCTTAATGAAAATATTATAAAAAATGTTAAGAAAAAAACAGTGTTGCTAATGAGCATTTCTGATTAGTGCTGTTGACAGTCAATGTCTCAACTCTGGCTTAACGTCACCCAGGGATGTGTGACTGTAACGAGGGTTTATAGAATAGTCACAATTTTATTCGGACTTAACATGATTATGTATAGTAGGTAATGTAACTTACACTTAATTTTAATTAAAAGAAATTTAAGAATTTATCATATAGGTGAGGTGTGTTCCCCTTTTTTTAACAGCATGTTGGCGTATATCAGACATTGCGATAGAATAGAGAATGTGGAGGTTGCTTTATCGTTGTATTTAATGCAAAGTTAATGCCATTTTGGGGAGCGGGTAATATAACTGGCATTTGCTTATCTGTTACTTCAGTGTAACATTATTACATTTTGTGGCTTGGTGGTTTTGTTTGCTTTGTATGTTTATATATAGCGTCACCCACTCAGTCATGTTGTTACTCAGTGCTGCCCACGTCCTGTTCTACATATAGGATCAAATTTAAGCCTCCTCATTCAGCGTTCCTGAAACTCCTACACGCAGACATCATCTGTCACGCACAAATGTATCTGTTAGGTATAACATTTTTTTGGGGGGGGGGTCTTCTATGAGTGAATGTTTTTTACTGAAATCCATGCTTATTGAAATAATATGGCAGCTGTTTTGTCTAGCAATAATCATTGCTTTTATAAATTGTGTGACTGTCAATGTTTTCCAAACAGACCACAATTATACCAGACATCGAGCAGCGTGTGTGCTTAAGGGCCCTTCATGTGTAATTGTCTAAAACAAGAAGCCTCTGGATTTTGGGTCGTCACTATGGATGTCCCATTCACACCACGATCTGATGGATGCCGACACCTTGGGTCTAAGAGCAAGGTGTTGATGTCCTTCAGATTTACCCTATGCCAGGTTGTCCTTAAGACTAATGGGGTTGCCATCACGGTGTGACCCAGTTCTGGGTCCCTCATACTTATTCACAACACATGGGGTGCACTTGGTGTAATCACAGATTCTGAACCCTAGACTGCTTCAAGAACAGGAATTTATTGTTTTAAAAGATTATTTATGTGACTAAGGACAGTCCAGAGTAAACTTCGGTAATTACTTTGTAAAATGAATATATTTCTTAAGCATTTTGTGGCAAGGTAAATTTTTAGAAGGAGTGGAAGTTATTACTATAGGGAGGGACTGTTTAGGGATGTGGATTACTTGTGTCAGCTTTCCTCTGAAACCTTGAAATAGCAACAGGAAGCTGGACATAACATCAATTGGCAGGGGAAGCAAGACTTTTCCATCCTTTCCTGGCGGCAGTGCTTGGCCCATAGTTCTAACATTACGGAATGGTGGTATTCGGTTTCCTCCCATTTATAAACATTGAAAACTGGCTGCAACATTGACTGACGTGAAGCAGTTAAAGGTCAGAGCAGGTGGCAAAGACGCACAGTGTTGCATAGACAATTGTTTATTGAAGCACAAGGTGTTGCTGGCTTCACTCAGTTGTTAACATGCGACACGTAACAAGTAATCCTCACTGCCAAGGGAACCTGATCCACATTGCGGGGTCTTATGTTTTAGGCCCCTTGTGGCAATAACTGGATTAAGAAAAAGCAAGAATTAAATGGAATATAAATCTCACTTATATTCCTTAATAAAAGACAAAATAATCTCCTATTTTTTATTTTTTTTACTTTGCGACATAAAGAAAAATCAGACACACAGTTTTTTGGCTAATCTGCAGCAGTGAATTTTCATATTACACATAAACATACCTGGAAACTTTCTGGCTCTGGCTACCCGGAGCCCCCCTTATGGGAATGCAGGTGGGTGGTCCACACTCCCGCCACCCGGAGTTTCCCCCCGTAGTGACCCAGTGAAGCGACACTTCACCCGGATTGATGCAGACTTTCCCTTATCTGAAAACCTTCGGAACAGAAGTATTTTGGATAAGGGATCATTTTGGATAACAGATCTGTCTTGTCACCTGTGTTCTGCTCAGGCTTCCCCAGGGCACATTCGGTCTGGAAAAGGTAGCAGACGTGCTCTGGGGAAGCCTGGACAAAGGACAAGAAGTTATCTGGGACCTCGAGGAGAAGCTCGAACAACGGAGCGGGCAGCATGGAGAAGCTGAAAAGTGGGCAGGGGAAGGATCTACTGCTACAGGAGAGGTCACACACCTCTTTCCTGTCCCACCTCAGCCGTTGGTATCTCTTATCTGAAACTTGGATATGGAATACTCAACCTGTATTACACAGTGATGAGCATACCATGGTTAATAGTACAGAAGGAAAGCATCTTCTGTATAGTTGAGGACATAATAGCCCCCTTAGTAGGTGCTGGAATTGTGCAAGTTATTAGGTGGACACAGGCAAAGATATCGGTGACTTATCTTCTGGCTCCTTGGTAAAAATTTGGGCTTCTGAAAGACCCCTTTCCCGTTACCACACAGCATGTGCAGCATCTTAAATAAAACACTCAATGTCAGAACAGAGATGCGTTATGGAGGGGTTCTCTTACAATGAGTGTCGATGAGAATATCCCTTCATAATGCTTTATTAAATGGGGGTTCTTAACTCTACAGGAACCAGTAGAACAGCACTGCGGAATATGATGGTGCTACATATAACCAATAATAATAACAGAATGGTCCAGTCAGCAGAGTCTTTCCAATAGTTGCTACAGTCCCAAAACTACGTCTCATAATAATAATCTTTTAATACTGAATTCCCAAAATGTTTAATCTCACCTGCATATGCTTGGTTTGCTAATTATTCACAAAAGTACTATCTCTATAATTACATATAGTTCTACTGGTCACTTCACAAATTTAAGAATGTTTTTAACTTTTTTTTTTTTTTTGTATTAAACTTTCTCATGTGCAACCCCTTAGTCTGCCTCCCATAATAATGTTTATTCAGTAATGGATTATTTCAAGAGGTTTAACCTCATACCCCAATCATGCCCCCCCCCCCCTGAACTAAGATTCTTTTAACAAGCTCCAATTGTACTTTGTTCTTCATTTGTGAAACACAAGTGCTTAACCTACACTAAACCACTCTTGCACTGGCATGTCAAAACTCTTTCATTAAAATCCCTGCTGGCTTGTGCCAAATCAGTGAGCAGCTCGCTTGGCTGACATCCTAGACAGTCAGCTTTCTGGACCATTAATACAGTTTACGTGGAGTGAGTTGGATGGCGTGTTGGTTTTGGAAAGGGTAGTGGAAAAAGAGCTGCTTTTTTTTTTTATTTTTTTAAAGTGGGCCATAAGACTTTGGAATCATGTAACTTTGACGTGGTGATAAAATATATTAACGTCTCGTAACTTTGCCTTGTCTGCTTCCCACTACCAGAAGACATTGTAGCTGATAGCTGTAGTGCATATCTAACTTGGGTTACACGATATATCTATAAATAATGGCAGAAAGCAAACAGTGCTTAAAACAAGGTGTAAAGTTTTATAGATTTGTAAAAATACATATTGTAAAACACATTATAATCTGTGATCTTGCAGTGTTTTGCAGTCACTATTACTTCACATTAGGTGCCAGAGAAACAGACTATATACTGACCCACCATCAGTTGGTAGAAACAAATACTTATTATTTCCATTAGATTGTATGCTATAGGCAGTAGAAGTCTTGTCGTATGAAATCTTGTCACACAATTTTACCCACTTATTGAACATAATTATAAGTGCCAACCAATTCTGCAGGGCTGTACAGTGTGTGGTCTCCATATAAACATGTTTAGTGACTACTAGGAGTGGTGTGTTCTAGGCTGTCAGGCTTGCGATCGGGTGGTAGCCACTCTGTCTTAACTTGGGGCAGGCTGTTCAGGTCCCCTGGTGTGCTGTTGCTCAAATGGTAGTTTGGAGAGACTAGAGAGCCTCCTGCCCAGTTAAACCATTGAGGTATATGCTGGATTGTAAGCTTGTTTGGACTGGGCTCTTTTTGTTTCTTTAGGTGAAAATTGTCATGTAGTATTTGTTACGGCCTGTTTACCCATTGTACAGCGCTACGGCATATGATGGCACTTTATAATGCAATAAAGAATAATAACCTGTAAGCACAGCCTCTATAGTAATATTAATAGGGACTCTGGCAGAGCAGCAGCCAATAACATCATATCCTGGTGCTTAACATAGAGGACAGCGGCTGGGACAATGCCCTGGGTCATTCCTAATTAACCCAAACCAAAATACATCATTGATTTAAAATCTACTCCCACTGGAAACAAGTTGACGAGGATGCTGTGTTGATTTAGCTGTTTTAATCTGAAAGATCCCCTTATTCTACTGGTAGAGACTTGATCCATAATGTTCTGTATTTTTTTTATATTTGAATATACATATTGATGGTATCTTTCTTTCTTTTATTTTTATCTTATCTCTTAAGGTTTGATATCTACCGGAAGGTTCCCAAAGATTTAACACAACCTACTTACACTGGAGCCATAGGTAAGCCACTGACTCTTAAGTGTTTTCTTAAATGACGTTCTGTTTGTCACAAATAATCATTGAACAGTCATGGTCCAAATAGATCAGGCACTGAGTGTACATGAATTGTGAGCTTGTTACCCTTCCCTGCCAAGGTGATCATAGCAGTTTAAGCCCTTAAAGTTACACTGCGTTCCATACACGGCATGCCCGTCAGTGCTGTGCTGCTACCGCAAGAAGAATTGGAGGGCATGTAATCTTTTAAGCCAATAATTTTAAGCTTTTTGCTTTCCCAGGTTCTGGCAACATAATGGTATGACCCATGTCCAGCAAATTGGTTAAATTGAAGGTTAGCAGGAAATGAAGCACACTGTACCTAATACAACTGATTTAATTATATCAAAATTATGATTTCTGATATGTCTGGGTGTGGTAATGGAATGCTTCTCCGTATTTAATTTGACAAAATTAGCAGCCATGTGGGAGAAAATGTAATATTAGAGATTTTAAGATGACATCAACTAGGTTCCGTTATGTAGGTGCCAAATGTGTCATTATCAGCATTTGAGTTTTGTAATACAATAAATCGGGTCTGTTTTCAGGGCAATTAAGGCTGGGGGCGCAGTGTTATTACCAAGTATACAGGTAGAGCTATTGGTGGTGGGGGGTGGACCTGAAGTCTAAGTATTTAAAGGGGTTCCGCTGTGGCTTCTTGTTCCTCCTTTTGAATGTGCAGCCACTACACTGGCCAGCTGCCCCAACAATCTGTTGTATTCATCTCTAAATTCATTTACACAGCACTGATCCTTGGGAAAGACTTAATGCACACATACACAGCATGACTGATTTGTGTTAAACAAACAATACCAGAATGAAAGGGTTTTCTTACATATAGATGAAGCATGCATCTCATTGTATTACTATTATTTATGCATGTGTACAGTATTCTGCCAAATGCATTTTTTCCCCCCAATTGGAACTCAACCTGTGTGACTTCAAACGCAAAAAAACGGTAAGTCTGTCTGGGCAACAACATATGAACATGAAACAAATGTCTGACCTACGGTTGCTATTGTGCACCACCTCGGTATCAGTGGCAGTTATATATAATTAGTCTGTGTTAAATCTGTAACCACATACTCTTTACACTTTATTCGTTTTAACCACATTGGCTGTTCTTAAATCCAAATGTCATTTGTAGGGGACCAAGGACCTTGGCAGCTGTGAGGACTGATACCCAGCGTGTGAGCCGTTGAAATGAGTAATCGGCTTTGCTAGGATTCTGAGCCGGGCGGAAGTCTTACTGTATCGCCACATTAATGGCTTTAGTTTGTTAACCCTTTCTTGCTGTGTGTCGGCCACGTATTACTGCTATTGGTGATTTGGAAAGGAATGATTGTATTCATGTGTTGAAGTTGTACAGTTTTGTAACGAAACCTTTTCAATGAAGGTGCAAGCTGGAATTGTATTCAGTTCCAATAGATATGCGCTGTCGCGCTGCAACAAACTATTTTCATAATCTATTAGTTGGCCGAACATTTTTTTGATTAATCGGATAAAAAAAATATTTAATAAACAAACATGATGAAAAACAGCTGAATAAAAAAAAAAACTGAGAAAAATGCATTTCTTGTTTTTATTTCCCGACCTGCCCCCCCAGTTATGCACATCTGAGCCCAGGCTTGCCACACTGCCTCCCAGATATGCATTATACCCCCCTGATATGCCACTATGCCCTCTGATATGCTTTATACCCCCCAGATATACCACTCTGCCCCCTGATATGCCTTATAACCCCCCTGATATGCCACTCTGCGCCCCCCCCCCATGCTCCAGACTCGTTAGTGTCTAGTAGCGGCAGCCGGTGAACGTCTGCACAACCTCTGCTAGCTGGCACTTTCGCTGGAGCTTCTTTGACTGAGCATTGGAAGGTCATGTGACACCGGTGCTCCATCATAGAATCCCCAGTGGACCTGCCGGCAGCAGCGGAGGTTGTCTACGCGCATTGTGCAGACGTTCACCGGCTGCCGGAGAGGTGGATCCAGGTCCCCTGCAGTGCTGCAGCAGATCGTCCTCTCTCGCAGCTAGCGAATGTTGTGCAATGCACGCAAACAACCTCCGCTACTGGCCGGTACTTGGAGGGCAATAGCGGTGGTTGTCTGCGCACATCGCACAGAAGCTCACCGGCTGCAAAAGAGGAGGATCCAGGTCCCCTGCAGTGCTGCGGCGGAATCTGGATCAAGAGGAGGCTCTAGTGTTATCTGACCTATATTTGAGGTCGGATTATAAGATGCGAGGGGTATTTTTCTGAGCATTTGCTGTTGACCACTTTTTTTTTCTTTTTTTTTTTTATATATTTAAAAGTTTTTATTCAGATCCAAGCAGTCAGGCAGTGTACGGCGGAAGTCGTATGTTGACCACTTTTAAACTTTTTTGTACAGACATAGAGACCCTGTTTTGTTATTAATACTATTTTTTATTTTTTTGTTTTCTTTTTGATGTTCAGTATGGTATTGACGTTTTTTTTCCCTTCTTACTTTAGCTAGTGTATTTGCATGTCTGACTCAGTCCCACCTGCTATATCTAAGTTATGTTTGCTTTTAGGATGTGTAACCTTTCTCCCCCAGAACAGTCATATTCACATGATTTCTGACTGTCATCGCAGGTTCTATGCACAGATTTATATATATATTTTTTTTATTCTTTGAATAACTTGTAGTTTTTTTTTTGTTTTGTTGTAGTTTCCATTTGCTGCTGCTTATTCATCACCTTCCTTTTCTTGTCGGAACTCACCGGATTTATTGCCAATGAGATGTAAGTATCTGGTAGGCAAAGGCCAAAGACTGACATGTTCCCGTATAATGTATGTGTCACCACTGTATGGCAATGCTGCACTAAGGTACTTGGCCCCACCAATATTCTAACCATACATTTCAAAACAACTATTACAGGATATACAGAACAACAATTTAATGTTAATATAACACATGAAGTTGGTAATTAACTAACCATAGAGCTAGACTGCAATCCACTGTTAGTTTCCCATGCTAGAAATTACAAAAGTAACGTCCCATCTGAGATAAAACTATGATGTATGTTTAAATGATCACATTATTAAGATCTTTTTATTTTTATTTCTGATGTTCACCAAGAGAAAACAAATAGGATGTATTAGGAATCTGAATTTATCAAGAGATGCTGTGGAATGGGACATTTCACCTTTAACTGACTAATGATGTGCCTGGCATGAGACAAGCTTAGAAAGCGATCTAAAAATGGTTTTGAAATATCAAAATACTACTTGTGCTTATTGCCTTATGCCTTGCAAAAAAACATAAAAACACTGGGTATTTCTAAACTCCGGACAAATAGTAGAATGTATTTAGCAGTTTTTTTTTAATTATCTGTTGTATATGAGTAAAATATTATAAAAAATAAGTGAGAAAAGTGTTTTTTTTTTTTTTCAGCATACTTTATTTTTTGGTAAATTAGAGCATATGATCAAAAAATGGTATCTGAAGAAAGCCCTTCTTGTTCTTGTAAAAAACTATATATAACTTGTGTGGGTACACTAAACTCAAATTACAGCTAAACAAAAGTATTTAAAACACCCTTGGTCTTGAAGGGTACAAAAAGAAAAAAGCAGCCCGGTCCTTAAGAGGTTAAATGGTATATAAAACCTTTTCCTGTTTTGTTGGCACTGCATCTTAAGTGGATTCCACTTTATTGTTTCACTGTTTGCGTTATTTTATGAATCCAATGAACAAACCTTTAAAACTCCACTTCTTGGGCTGCTGGTCCGATGTTACTCACTCATCTGCTATGCACTTCTCCCGTTCTGAGCTCAGCGGCTTGTATCGGATATGTGTTTAAAACATCTCCAGTTTATCTGTAGTGCCTGAATCATTTTCGCCCAGGGACAGCAACCATTTTAATACTCGGATACCTCAAAGATAAACAAATACAGTGGCGCATTTCTCATCTCTTAGTTGTCAATCCTCTCAGAATTTTTAGTAAGGGAAAAAGTATTCTAATTAGGTTTGGCCTACTAACACAGCATGATCACCTAATACTGTCGGGCCCTGTCACCACCTGGGTGTCTACCTGATGGAAGAAGCTGGAGTTTTACTTTCTTTTTCTTTGAAAATATTCTTGCGTTGTTTCTTGTTCAGGAGTATTAAAAAAATAAGCATTCTTAAAGGGAATGCAATATGTTCATTCTGTCAACAATCATTTTTAGCAGTAATGTCTGCTTTTAGTAACTTTGCACCAGGGGTAGGCAAAGTATCCGATGAGGACGTTACATATTCATTGTGCGCTAGGCATTTAATCAAATTTCAGTCATATGTTTGTTGCTTATCCCTGTTTTGGACTCTATGAGAACTTTTTACATTTGTATCATTTTTATCGTAAAGTTCTACATTTGGAGCAGTCACATTGTGTTGCTTTGGTTTCATATTGAATGTTTTAGAAACATTAACTTTACTATGTGAGGAACACCTAAAAAAAAAAAAAAACAAGTTAAGGGGCAATAATTACTATAGTAAGGCTATAGATAAACTAGCCGTCGTTCTCTGCGGTTGTGACTGTTAAGATACAATATCCAGTGATACTAATACTGAATGTGTGGGGCAGAGGCTGTATTTCTTTTCTATTTGTTTTAGTAATTAGGGAGTGGATAACAAGACTGAGACAGTTTCTGATAAGATTAGAAAAATCCCTTCTTTCATCAGGGATTCCATCTGTTGTAGGTCTGTAGGGTTACAACATTGCCAGAAAAAAATATACAGATATTAGCCCTTTTGTATGGCATTATTATTGGGCCCCAAGTTACATAATGTGCTGTGGCCAAAAGCCCAGTTGGGTGCACCATGTGTCTACATTTATGGTGTGGCCATCAGCCTATTTATGGGAAAAAATACATTCCAGCCATCATGCGCTTTAATGCCTATGGTAGCAGATAGGTCCCTTTAAGTTTTTTCTTTGGCCGCCTTAGCTAAGGAGATGTGTTCAGCTTGTTACATTTTGTAGCACATGATATACTTACGGCGCTTCAGCTGCAAACCCTTATTCTGAACCCTGTGCACATGCTTGGAAAGCGATCCAACTGATCTCGACGGACCATAGAGGAAGGTAGCTACAGCTGCAGCGTGCTTCCTTGGTAGGGCTTTCGGGGGCAGTAAACTTCCCCTTTAATTGTTTCCCATTGAAAAGAGAATTAAAGTCATTAAGCAGTGTGGTCAAGTTATACCTTTTTTATATCTTTACAAAGGGTATATAGTTTGATGGAGCATTAACTATTGTGTATGTAGCATATGTTTACCTCGCTTGCTTGTTCTGCAGCTAAATCTTATATTGTTTATACAAAGTCTTATACAAGGATTAATAAACTTACGGTAGAAACGTATTATTTGCTATCTAGTGTTGTCTCTTACAGTGTTTATATTGCAAGGCCTGTCTTACTTTTTGTCTCTGTTAAGTTCTGTTATGTGATGTGCTCCTTGTTGTGTACCCGGGAACTCTCTGGGTTTGATGCCCAGTCTCAAGGAGAAGCACTGCTTTCCTAGTTCTCTGGTATTCTTTCCCTTTCTCCAGCCATGCTAACGTAAGCCCTTTCTCGGCTAACGTAAGGCTGTCTGGGAGAAGCCGTGCCTCTTGTCTCCTACAGGAAGCCACTCACCCAGAAGAAGGGAAGCTCTGGGTAGCCTACCCTGGGAAGTTCCCAGGTATGGGTATGTTGTGATGACCCATTGTAGAATATGATGGCTCCAAATCAATTAGTAATAATAATGTACGTGTTGTAAAAATGACAGACAGCATGGGTGGAGGGTTACATGGAGGGCTCAAGCGGCTGAAACACATCGAGATGTAGATCTGCAATCCATCATTGCACCAATCGCCACTTTGCGTCTGTGAGGCTGTGACATCATCATCGTGTGTGGCCAGAGAAGCAAAACTTCCATTTTTGTCCCAGGCACCATAATTCTTCTACTTTCTGCTCTGTAAAACAATATATTGTGAGTGACATCACTGATTTGCAGATAGGATCAAGAATGCTGCAGTCCTTGCAGGTCGGGTTCTTTGTGGCTTTCCTGTCTGATGGCATTCCTCTCTGAAAAATGTTGTGCTTAAATAAGGAAGAGTCAGATACAGTCTTAGGGGTTATTCACTAAACTGTGAATTAAATGTGATTTGAGATGAGGCATTTAATTTCACCAGGTTCTTAATGTGTTAAGTGTCAAAGGGTTGCATTTTTTCCTGTAACAAGAGCCAAATTCCTCTTCACAATTAATAATTTTTAATATAGATTAAGGGTTTTAACTCGCCCAAGTAAACTCTTCTCGCTAAAGGATCCGTTGTACTCTATTGTATGATCATCATTTAACCCTTAATAGATCTGCCATTTTGATTTCTTCTAAAGGCTTAGTGACAATTTCATGTTCCCAGGAAAAAAATATGACAAAGAATAACCTTTTAATAGGATTGATTATTTGGGTATTCTTCAATACAATCAATGATGTTTCCAACGCAATTAATTAACTTCGTGTTAAGATCAGCAGAGTAGGAGGAACAGCACTTTATAAATCTAAATGTGAAGTGGTCCCAGATACACCAAATGTAGAAGCCAGTTTCTGTCTTCTGCAATAGTATATCTGAATGACCATATCTGAATGTAATACAGGTTAAACTCTTATCAGATATTATCAAAGTATGTAAAATATGATTTTTGTAGTAGTACAACTAATAAAGGTTTAAGTTGTGCTGCTAGCTATGCGGTGGAACTTTTGATGACTAATTTGCAAATTGAATCCACTCCCTTATCCTATAATCAAGTGGATGGTATATCATTATGTATATATTAAAACACTCTAACGGCTTCCAACAACAGGGAGACACAACTAAGAGATAGACGAACCATAGAAAACATGTGACGTATACTCCTAAACTATATTGGTTGCTTTTTTAGTAGACATCATTACATAAAGTTATTATACAAAATGAGCTAAGTGACATAGGACTGGAAAGTTGGCATCTCCATTTCATATATGAGAGATTTACTGAACGATTAATTACATATTACCAAACATTAATATAACTGTTGTTTTTTTTTCCTTCTTATATGGAGGCCTTGTAAAAGAAAATGTAAAAGACAACCATTCTGTCCAGTCTTATTTAGTACATTGTTGTTTTCACTTTCTTTTCGGGCCATATTTTTTCCCCTTAATTCTATTAGGCTACTAATTAAAATTGAATTTAGTTTGTCACCTATGCAGACAGCGTAATAGCCTTGCTGGGAACCCAATAGTACTAGTCTGTTAGGGATACATCAGTCGAACCAGGGAGGTAATCTTTCGGAGTATTTTAATGAACCCTGTGTTTTGTTAACTGAGTAATATTTAATAAATTAATTATATGTCTACAGACAGCCGAAAAGAACAGTAAAAAGTGCTGTAGGTGTTGTAGAACCATGACGATGCCTGTTAAAATTCCCACTCATCTGGCTGCATTACAATAATGTTACCATCATGATCACATATGCTTGGCATGTGTGACCCATTTTGTGATTGTACATTGCATACCTCTACAGCTGATATTCACACGCTCTATAAATATTTATATGTATGCTCTTGTTTTAGTTAGGCACATTACATTCAAGATTGTGTTTCTTAATGAGACCACTTACATTGTGTCTTGGAATATTGTGTTGCTGGATAGTGGCCTATGGTAACCTGCCTGCTGAATATTCACACATAGAATCTCATGGTGACCACTTCACTTACTATGTACAAAAAAAAAAATCTCCACAAGTTGAATAGCTCAGATTCCACCGTTACGCTAGGAGAAATATATTCTAATATTTAGTTCTATATGATAATTCATCTCTGATATCTGTTTTTTACCCTTAAACCTTCTGTATTTTGATTTTATATGCTTAACTAGAAAACAAAAAAAGCTCAGTTATGTGAAATAAAATACAAGAACTAAAATACATACTTCAGGAGATGGATCCAGATGACATTAAGGAGATGTGGGTTGTGACTCCCCATATAGACTGCCAGTCTCCTACTGAACCAAGCATACCTGAGATCTCCAGGTTTGGTCATTGGATGGGGTAGTGGTGTTTGCTCTTCTTACTTCCTAATCAGTCCCACTCGCATCCCACCCCATGCTCCATGTGTTTGAGCACCAGTAGCCACTGGAGCAACAAGTCCTACCTTCTCCTGCCTGGTACTACCACAGACTTTTCCTATGAGGAGAAGAAGTGGAGGTCTTCTGTCAATCTTACTGAGGAAGGGCATTTCATGGGCAAAATGTGCCATAACTTTTAAAGGATTCCTTTACTGGTTTCTTTTCTTCTATCCATGAGGGTAATCCTGAAGAAAGTCATTATGCTAGTGCTGTCCATATTAAATAGTACACATTAAGTTATTAATTCTATGTAAAGAAAATAAGGAAAGATTTAATCGTCTGAGAGTGGTGTGCGTTTCTAGGAAATGAAAACTAAAAATTCAATAATAAAAAAAAAATAAAAAAATTATCTCCCAAGCAGGGAGAGACCGAGACAATGTGGTCCGGGCGCTTTTCCGTATGAAAGTTGAATTAGTAGCATATCCTCTTCACCAATGTGTGCAAAGAAATATGTGGCTTTGTATATTTATAATTTGTTTTTTCTAATAAGTAAGATAACGAGCTCTTTGTTTATCCAAAATGAAACCGCATATTTTTAAAGTTTACTTTCCCTTACATACTACTACACAAAACCAATGACTAAACAGTTTTATACAGTTGCTGTGCATTTGATGACAAATATCCCCTCGGGGGCTATATGTAAAGCTGAAGTGAAACTGCGTGAGAGTAACTTTTGTGTGGCATACTGAAACGGACACTTGTACGTGGAGGGAGATAATAAATCATTCTGTAGCAGCCCAACACGCTATATGCTGTCTACTTCTAAATGATATGACTTATTAGCTTGAATATAAGTTGAAAGTCCCCTGGCTTCCCCTTTTGAGTGCTCTGTTAAGCACCATGGTTGAACTCACTGGGCCACTAAGCCCGGACACCATTGTTCATGAAAAGGCTAGTGGGATTCATTGTTGCTTGTGGAGCATTTAGTCAAATGTCCTTCACAAAGAGTGTTGCTGCTTACTTCATGGGTAGTTGCAGGGCTGGACTAGCGATGATGAGGCAGCCCTGGCACTTTAAAGCCAGTGGCTGATGGCTGGATACGCGTGGCAGCACGCTATATCTATTATATTTTTTTTTTTTTATGCTTGCGTAGCGCGCGGCCGGCCATATCCAGCTGGTGGTCACACGCAGTTGCACCTGCTCTGAGTGTGGGATGCTGTCGGCCAGCCGCCCACTAGGCTTTTGCCCTGTGTGCCAGACGGCTGGTCCGGGCCTGGTGAATTGGTAAATAACAAACCTGTGAGGTTGTCTTTGGGGGTTATTCACTAAAGTGAGCGTTTGCAAAAGAGTTGTGGATCTAACGCCGCCAATTTACTATTCATTATGAAGGACCAATACTTGCAAGAGGAGCTGAGTTGGCCCTGCATAATGCATAATTCAGTGTGTGAGGAGATTGGAGAAATCTCACTAATTTAACTATACGTTACACGTGCCAGTCAATATCTTCCTGTAGCAGAATCTCACTGGGGATAGTCTGTATTTAATAATGAAGTCAAGGAGTTAAAACCACAACTGTTGTGCAAACTCTTGCTTTTGTAAATGGACCTCTTTGTGTCGGTATGTATGTGGTAGACCAGATCTAACTTTTCACATTGCCTTCATTACATCGTCGGGAATATGCCACTCATTATGAGAAATGCAGGGGCGGGTGCCGTACTTGGCACAGAGCCGCCAGTTTCTGTTGTGTGAACTCATCCCAAACTTTCTGTTACTATGTTTATTGTGACTTATCTTTTCCCAAATCGGCTTGCCTCGTACAGCTAATAATGAGTGTAATGCCGCGTCAATACAACATGCCGTTCTGACGTACGTTGGTCTTGTCATGAAACTGTGCTCCTGTTATTTGAAAGGTAATTTTGTAGTGACCCAGTTCCACGGCCAATAATTAAAACCTGTATTCATACCCCTAATAACCCTTGAGCATAGATAAGAGTATGAATCAAATATTACAGGTTTTCAGGACTTATATAAGAGCTGTTATAACATTCTACATTGGCAGACAAGTAACTAGTATTTAAAGATTATTTCAGGGAATGTTAAGTACTGAATAAAGGCTGAAGTCATTTCCAATTACATTTTGGTATAATGAGGATAAGAGTCTTTAGGTGATACCATTTTATTATTCCATCATAGGCAAAGATGTAGAGTCGCATAAGCTTTTGGGGGCGTAGAGAAAATAGAAATAAAAGAAATAAATACATTTAAAAAAAAAAATGTGTATGTGTCAACAATGTTTGTTTCCGGTCTGTGAAGCCGGTGTCCAGTCGTATTATTTCATTTTTTTTTTTTTACGTTTTTTTTTTTTTAATCCTGGAATGTTTGCCTTTATGAATACAAATTCAATCACAATGAGGGAAATGGAAGACGAAGCTCTTTAAATGGACTCTGAGCTGAGCATTGCAGGGTATACTATGTGATGGCCTAAAAAAAAAATACAGCTTGGTACGCCATAGAGGCATTTGGTTGAAAGGTTGGTTTAATGGCACTACTCCTTCTTGAAGGTGTTCTATTCATACCTGAGGTGACTGAAAATTACTAACAGTAGTTAGTGACAATTATAATAGATGCTGATGGAAGAATGATTCCATTTGTAACTCCTGAGCCCTCATCAAAGGTTTGATTTCTATAATTTATAGTTATTTAGTTGGTGCAGATTATACATTGACTCTCCATTATACAGGGACATATCCCGACCTAAGCCCAGAGTGGTCGGTCTGAGTTGGGAGGTAGTCTGTCTATAAAACTGGGGAGAAGATCACCCTATTGGGTGATCAAGCCCACCATGTCCCACTGCTCAATGGGCTGGTTACAGGGGAGATCTTTCTTCACAACAAGGTGCCAGGATATGATGTTGATGCTTTGATCATGAATTTGCAAGCCTTTTTATTTTTTGAATATGACGTGTCCTCAAGTGCTGTAGTGTGTATTGGTCTTGCAGAGTTGTGTTTATTGATCACTGTATTCACGCCTATGACATTCATAACATAAAGCAGGATGTATGCTAATATGGCTCTGCTCATCAATAGTGGTTATATAGCTTCATCTCATTAACAGCCATCTGCCTATAAGACAAAAAGGGTAGAACTATTTTGCATAACTACGAAAACAATTAACACATTATGTGACATGAATACTCCATGAACATTAAAATGCACCCTCTCTACACCTACATTTCTGATCATATGCTGACATTATCCAGACCATTATTAGTGCGTCCATTGACCTGATTGGGGACTCTGTTAACTTGTGACCTTGGTTTGACTGTTCTTTCTTGATTGGCTGAACCAATCGGTGACCAATCAGAATTAATCGTGTGGTTGAAGGGCATCTTGAACCAATAGGAAGCTGAGCAGTCTCATCACATTCCTTTTACATGCTGAACTTCCTATGGTGTGCTACCTAAAGGCGCAGTTGACTTTCTTTGACAGCGTCACTAAAGAAAAACACATAATAAAAATAGAGTACTTTATTAAGTATATCACGTACATGGAGATGTGTTTATCCGAACACATTTGTATGGAAAAATGCTAGGGTTGGGGAAGGCAGCAAATCTGAATGGGGAGGATTCTGCAGACGTGGGGACACCTCTGGATTTAAACAGAACCACACAGCTAGAATATCCCTTTTTATTTTTAATATACATATCTGTATATAGCGCATAACTTTTTTTGTAGACCAGTCCAAATAAATTGTTTTTTTAAAACAAAAAAAAAAAAAAACCCACACGCATTCTAGTTTTTTATTTATCTTTTGTAAATTTATTTGCTGCTTTGGCGAACATCAGTTTCATAGACGCCCGGTAGAATTGGAATGCAATCTCCTCGCGATATACTATTTAATTCTAGGTTTAGAAGAAATGCACATTCTGTACTCCTAGTATCGCATTTGCGTCGGTAATTTGCAGGCTGTATTATTTATTTTAATACCCGTGCGGCATTCAAAAAGAATGTTACACACATGAAGTAATACAGCAAAGTGAAATAATAGTAAATACTTAGCATTTGGAATTTGTCTCCTCCTTCTCCTCCTTTTTTTTATTGAATGGTGCTTTCTCTGTCGTTTAATCCGTTTCAATGAGATTTCCTCTCCCTGACCTACTTTTCCTCCTCTTTATTCACTTTGTGAGTAAGAACAGGACCACACCTTCTGCACCCACCCAAATATTACTGTTCGGTAACGGCGAAGCACATTTCATCCAGCGTGCTGCCAGGTTACATAATTGTTTTTATTAAGTTCTCTTATTAAATCTGCCTCTATTTACTTTGGCTTGCCAAGAGAGATTAATGCGGTAGATTTCCACTTCAAAAAAACAATTCACTTAAAACTGGTTCAAGTGTAGAAGAAGTGAATCTTTGGTTAAGTGCTGCGTCCTCCAAGTATGCGTATGAAGATTCTTATCGCCGCATTTCAACAGTTTTAGTGCTGGTGTTTGGACAGAACGCCGCGCTCCGCCAGTTTTTATACGGGGACATTCAGTAGTGCTTTCAAGTGGATTAGCCACCTAAAAACTGTTGCATCCCAGAACGCACCTCTACTTCTCTTTCTGGTTGGTTGCTCACTTCTTGTTGTTGGTTGAGAAAATAGGCAGTTCAAAGAGGGCCAAAAATGCCCAACGTTCAACGAGTTTTTCATAACATCTGGGTCCAGCATAGTAGACACTAGCTCGTTGACTAAAGAAAATCACAATTCCTTGAGGAGCTGTTTTATTGATCCTTATCAGTGCGATTAAAAATGTATTGTAATATTTACATTCTTAAATGTAATGTTCATTTATTGCAAATCATGTAATCAAAGTTTGTATATATTTTACATGTCTAATATAGTCTATGGGATCCATCTTACTTCATGTCCTCTGTTTCAGTGTTAATGAGCTCTACGTCGATGACCCCGACAAAGACAGTGGCGGTAAAATCGAAGTGGGCCTTAATGTCAGCTTGCCCAATCTGAACTGTGAAGGTAAGTATATGAGTTGGGTTGGGGATCCAGCTACTTAGGGCTTAGATGGCTACTGTGGTATGACCTTAAAGGCATCATAGAACCAGAAGGCACAGAAGCTAGACAGGAAATGTAAAGTCTTGTTCGCAAAAGTTTTGATGGACTATTGCCATCCTCCGCTTGTACGAATGTGGACAGGGGGTCCTACCTGCTCTCGATAATACAATCAATCCGTTCCAGACATTTGTGATTTTTGTTTTGTGAACTGTCATTCACGCCCCCATAAGTGAGCACACAGTAGAGGTCCCCAGAGCCCCACATTTCTTGAGTCCTATGCTTCCAAGGCCCTGTGCCCCATAGCACACAATATATTTGCTTGCCAACACTAAGATTATTGCTGCATCACTGTAAGATTATTCTTGTATGTATTTTTATCAGTATTCACTTTTCTTTCTTCCCTGTGTTTTTCAGTGGTGGGGCTGGATATTCAGGATGAAATGGGAAGACACGAAGTTGGTCACATTGATAATTCTATGAAAATTCCTCTCAACAATGGCAATGGCTGTCGGTTTGAAGGACGCTTCACTATAAACAAGGTACGAAAAAACACATTGACGTCTCTCCTTTCTTTTCTCTCTCTGTCTCTCCTTTCTTTTCTCTCTCTGTCTCTCCTTTCTTTTCTCTCTCTGTCTCTCTTTTCTCTTCTCTCTCTGTCTCTCTTTTCTCTGTCTCTCCTTTCTTCTCTCTGTCTGTCTCTCTCTCTCTCTGGCTCTCTCTCTCTGGCTCTCTCTCTGTCTCTGTCTCTCTCTCTCTCTGTGTCTCTCCTTTTTTTCTCTCTCCTCCAAAGCAGTCCTTGGAAGCTCCACAGCATGTACTGTTGATATCGGGCTGTACTCAAGATATATGTATATAATAAACACATGCATTATTTCCCCAAATCAAAAAAGTAAACAATCGAATTATATAATATTCTGGCCTATTCCTGATCTGTTTGACAGTCCACACACACAGCGCACCACACAATGGACATGTTTTATGTTTGTTAGTACAGCCCACATTGTTATGAAGTATGAACATGGTAATACAATTAAACTCCTCTGTATTTATGCCTCGTGTATACATCCCCACAAGAGTTTCAGTTCTGCATCTCTGAGATAGCCCCGCTGCTTGGAATTCTTGGCATAACTGCATTCTATTCGAGGTGCCATCAATGTGAGATGAAATCCAGTTAAGTGAGGGAGTACACGTTATCAATATATGAAATGAGTCTAACTCTGTTACGTGAAGGCCTATGGCATAATATGGGTGGGGCAAAAAATGCGCACACACACAATTGCACCGTAGAACTTTTGTTGCATGACATCATAATTTGGAATTGTATTTCAATAGAAACCCAACACACCTGTGCATTTATAAAAGAATAAAAAATACATATGCAGTATAATTATATAGCAAAGCAACTTTATTGTCTCTACCAGTGTCGGACCCTTTCCGTTTGATTCTTGCATATGATAGCTGGATGGTCTCTTTCTGCATAATCCCTCCATATTAGTTCCCGTGCAGGAGATATATTTACGGCCAGGCAGCTCCAGCGCGCGTGCTGTTCAGACCCCTGCTCCCTAGTGTAGAGCCCTCTCCCATTGATTTTAGGTGGGAGTGCTTTCCTCCCAGAGATTGGCTGATTCAGGTAGCCAATTATTGGCAAGAATCGTGTGGCAATTAGTGCCAAGACTGCATCTTCTACTTCAGGCAAGTGCTTCTTTTTCATTTCTAAGGAATGCATATTTTAGGTACTTTACATTTTTTTAAATCTGTTTTGTGTACCAACCCGGCTGGATGTTGAAGTACGTGGTTTGACTCCGTGCATCTAATAGTTTCCTTGTGCAGAATAATGTGACTTTACGAGTCTGCTCTTCTGACTATTTCTCTACATTAATGTGTAGACGTAGTTTCTCTTTAAAACACGACCCTCCGCCGCCTCATCTTCGCTGATGAGTGCATAATTCCGAGGAAGTGCTCTTTAACACACGCTGGTTGTTTGCAGAATAGCTGCGTGACATAGGTATTATGCAGGACCTAGGTTGCCATGGAAACCAGAATCCCAAGGTCGAAATCTGCTTTCTGAACTCAAAACCTGTTGGTGTGAAAAATGCTGATGTTGCTTTTTCCATTTGTATTCTTTAATTGAAAACTAACCATTTTAATTTACTCGCTCTTACGTCACGGGAAGAAAAAGAACTGATTTGAAGCCGCTTGTGTTCTGAGCTTAGATTTTACTTTGAAACTGTGGTTCAGGTTAATGTTTGTGCGTGTTACCCCATCTACCCACCACTGCTGGACGTGGGCATTTAACCATTCCCATGCTGGTGGTATGAGGTGCATTGACCCATTATACACCGCACACCACTTTGACACGCGAGTAGTCCTAGTCAGCTGGTGTTGTTTAACCTTTTCTGTTAACCCCGTCTGTCTTGGTTTTCATTTTCTCAGGTCCCTGGAAATTTCCACGTATCTACACATAGTGCCACAGCGCAGCCACAGAATCCAGACATGAGCCACTTTATTCATAAGCTGTCTTTTGGTGATGTCTTACAGGTGAGTGTTTATAACCTCAACAAACTGCAAATTGTCCATAACTCACACAAGTGTTGGTAACACGCATAACAACAAAGATTGGCAGATAAGAACCATTCGGCTTATCTAGTCTGCCTGTTTGTCCTGCTATAAAAAGGCTTGTTCATGTTTGATGAGATGTCCACCACTGTGCCTACCTGGCGTGCTCGTTCCGCATGTGACGCAAAGGTATAGGAACAGCACCTTTCATAGTCCCCCTTTCTATGGTTCTTCTGACACATTTCATAGCCTACAATGTCCACGTCACTATATACGGTGTTACACCTGGAAAAGTGTGGAGGAAAGAAGGTTTCTACACCAGCACAGACGGGGGTTCTTTACAGTAAGAGCGGTGAGATTATGGAACTCTCTGCCAGAGGAAGTGGTAATGGTAAACTCAATAAAAGAGTTCAAAAGGAGCCTGGACGTGTTTCTTGAAAGCAATAATATTACAAGTTATGGATATTAGATTAATAGGGACAGAACGTTGATCCAGGGATTTATTCTGATTGCCATATTTGGAGTCGGGAAGGAATTTTCCCCCTGGTATGGGGCAATTGGCATCTGCTTCATAAGGGTTTTTTTGCCTTCCTCTGGATCAACACAGTAGGGACACAATATGTATATAGGTTGAACTTGATGGACTTTGGTCTTTTTTCAACCTTATGAACTATGTTACTATGTAAGTGTGCACTAGTGAGTATGGCTGTAGTATTTCGCAAAGGGGTTACTGACCTTCTTTAATGAAATATTTATGGCTCATGAATGAATTGAAGTTAATTTAACAGTAAAGTGGCACTTGAGGGTTCAGACACATCTTATTCACATACCGTTTGTGTTCATTTAATTTCTTTCTGAGAGTTGGTTTTCCTAGAACAGCTACATACTTTCGGTCCTCGAATCTCCCAGCCGCTTGGGAGCTAGCCAGCGAGCCTCATGTAGATATATATGGCTAGTGGTAAGTGTTTTGGGGGCGTCTAATAAGACTTTTACCTTTTGTGTACATATTTTTATGTGTAGGTACACCTAATCTGACATATTGAGGTATATCTTGGCTTGGTGTCAACATAGTTTGTGGCAAAAAGACCTCGGCCGCTACACAGTTCAGTGCGTTTGAATAACAATGTTGATAGCTGATTTTTATCGACGCAGAACACTGCTCTTTATTCCAGGCATCTCCTTTGTTGGCTTTTTTTCTGCTTGTACGTTTTGCTGTAATCAATGTGAACAAACCCTTGTGTGTTTGTGGTCCTGCCGTGATCCCGGCTGCATTATCTCATCACATCACTCTTCTTACTTGATCCTTTCTGGTTATATAACAATTGCAAGGAGTGGTTCTGGTTAACTAGAACAAGCGGTCATTGTATTGAAGCTGGCGCGGTACCAGGGAGGTGAGATAGGAGAGGGACATGTGCTATAAGAACATACGTCATGCGCTGCCATTGTGTATCAGCCAGCATTCTACCCATTGTATCTGTCCTGTTTACTTAGCTATGGGCGTCCCTTGCAGGCATATTACAGTGAATTACTGAACCCATATCATTTTATACATTTGTTTTACAAGTTTTGAAATATATATTTTTTTTGTATATTTAAGTTTTATTCCTGATAACTTTTTTTAGTATGTGTGTCATTCCTAATGAGAATTAAGTTTTTGTGTTTGACCTTAACATCAAAACCAGGTTTGACCATGTTTTAGTGGATTTTCCACTTTTTCTCTTTATATTCAGGTTGAGACCATGGTTATCATGTATGACTTTGTTTCCTCTACTCTGTGTGTGTTCACAATCATGTCTTATTTCAGGTTGAGAACATACATGGGGCTTTCAATGCCTTGGGAGGAGCTGATAAATTGGCTTCAAATGGTACGTAGACTTTGAGAATCTTTTACCTATTGTACTTCTACGTTGCTGACATGATGAGTTGGGTTCTGAATGCCAAAAAAAAAAGAGGAAAATGGGGGGTGTCTACAATTATTAATTTAGGACTTGAGGAATAATCCCATACTCCATAAAGACATCATTTTACTAAAATATGGTCCATTCAAATGTCAAAAAGTGGATACAGCTCATCTTAATCAATTTTTTTTTGTCCTTCTTCTTCTTAAAGGGACACCAGCCATCATATGCAGTTTAATGCTGCTTGGTCACTTTAAATTTGTTGCCCCTTTTTGCAAATGCATGAAGGGATCCCCTGAAGTATCCCTCCGTGTGGATTTTCCCTTTTCCACACCCTCTAACTAAACGCTGTGCAGTAGATGTGTTTGGCGGAACACATCTCCATACACTTGATTTTTCTAATCACCAAATGGATTAAAGGAAAGCAAACCCCAGACCGGCATTAAATCCAGTGCTGCCATGTGTGATCTGATGTCAAGTGTCCCCAGTTAAAGTGGACACTATATAGAGTATCCATATGGTATATGCTGTAACGGCGTAATAATGGAGTTATTCTTTGCTAAATTTCCTTTTACCTCTTTTTCCAGGGCTGGCGTCCCATGATTATATCCTAAAGATAGTGCCAACAGTATATGAAGATCTCAAAGGCAAGCAGAGATTTTCATATCAATACACAGTAGCTAGTAAGGTGAGTACATCTCCATCTTGTCATATGTGTAGGATGAAATGAATAGCCACCGCAGGATAATGGCTGGCAAATAGTAAACCTTATCCTTAAAACGCATTAACGCCAGTGGACAGGGAAGAAAGACAAGACCTTAATGAAATCAAAACGTTCCTTCTGAGTTACATAGTCGTCAGACACTAAAGAAAGCCTCTTTTGTTCGGCGTATTAAATAGTCGCTGTCATACAGTGAGTTTGATGCTATTATTTTCCTCCGATTTTAAGAGAGCTGAGATTATTAGCTTCTCTGAATAAAATTGCAGCCTGTCTGATCCACCTAATGTCAATATTCGATTGTATGGTAATGAAAATGATTATTTTTCAGTTCTATTTCCAGTGGTTTATATTGTACTAAAGGGTTGTTTTTTTTATCATTTAGGAATACGTTGCATACAGCCACACGGGCCGAATTATCCCTGCCATCTGGTTCCGTTATGATCTAAGCCCAATCACAGTGAAATACACAGAGAGGCGGCAGCCGATGTATAGGTTTATAACTACGGTACGTAGGCTTTTAGGAAACATTTATAATATTTTCCTACTTTAAAAAAAACAAACAAAAAAAAACAAAAAACAGTACATAGAGTAAAAATGATAATTCTACAGTAGCCAGTAAAAGTTTCAGGAATATTATGTTTTATTTTTTTTATTTTTTTATTTGTTTTTCATTGTGTGTTTTAATTTTACGTTGTCGTTTTGCACCGCAATATTTGTAAATATACAGCTCTAACCCTGTACCCAAACTGACCCCAACAGTAGCTACTTTGCAGTAGCAAACTCATGAATGAACCGGCATAATACTACCATAGTCCTTAGTAAATGGCCTCAGCTTTGGAGCTGCAAGCAGGCAAAAGTAATATACCCCGCAGGCATGGGCATAGCCAAAACATTTTATATCAGAGAAAAACTGGTCCGTATAAATGTTCCCCTTGCCAGACTTCTTTTGCTCCATTAATTTTCCAAGTTATGTAGAGAGAGATGTTGTTGGGGAGATGGAAGAAGACACCCAAGTCACAAGGTTCCATTTCAGGACCGCACTTCCGGTGGCCATCAGTAATGTCGTAGTCTACAGACTTTCAGTGATGTAAGGTGGACTTGTCTCCAGGAGTTATCTGCCTTGCTACATTTCTTTATTTTCATTAATAAAATAATCAAGGGGCTTATATTTCAATGTGTGCTCCATTATCTAATTTTGTTTCAATCTTACCCCTTTAAGGCTAGGTTTCCACTTGGGTTTTTGTCCTGCGTTTTTTTTCTTGATGAAAAACGCCAAGAAAACTGCCACTGCATTTTCCTGCGTTTTGGCGTTTTTTTCTGGAGTTTTTTCTGGCGTTTTAGCCTTTCTGTGGAAATTGCTTTTTTTTACCTTAGGCAGTTTTTCCAGCCTTTACAAGTTAGAGGTTTCACCCAGCTAAAAGGGATTAGGATAAATGGCAAGTATCTGCCCCCTGATGTCATTTACTTGGTAGAGTTCTACTTAAACGCCCCGGCGGACCCTCTTGTCACTTTTCTGTGGTTTGTAAGGCGTGCTTTATTCCGAATGTCTGCTCCTCTAGGAAGATTGGCCCCAAATGATGGTGCAAATTGTTTGCTGTTGCTTTTGGCACGCAGGATCCAGTTGATGCGTCGCGTATGTTTGTTTGTAATGGCATGTTTGTTCCAAATGGTGTAGAATTCAATATGAACTTTGTTTTGTGTGAAACTGTTTGTTTCCAGCCTATTTCTCGTAGGACACACAGATACTGGGTCCATCCTCTGCATTGTAACTGTGGAAAAAACGCCATAAAAAACGCCAAGGCATAAAACCCACATGGCTTTTTCATGGCGTTTTTTCTCTCCCATAGACTTCTATTGGAGAAAAACGCCAAGATTTCCTTGCAAAAAACGCCAGAGTGTGAACATGCTGCGATTTTGAAAAACTGCCAAAGAGCCCAAAAAAGCTGAAAAACGCCAAAGAGGACTGAAAAAACGCCAGACAGAAAAACGCCAAGTGGATATGGCATTCTGCGATTTCCTATTGAAGAACAGCTAACATCTGGCCGCAGCGTTTTTTCACTTAAAAAACGCCAGGTGGCGCTATTGGCGTTTTTATGGGCGTTTTTACCTAAAAAAAACCAAGTGGAAACCTAGCCTAAAAGTGTTTCTTTTTTCTCAGTATCCTAATAAACAAATGCTGAATTGGTACCACCCAACGTTTCAGCGAGAGCCATCCTTCAGCAATGCTGGGGGAGTTATTTTCTCACTGTGACAATATTTTTATTTTAAGCGTATGAGCATAGCATTTTGGGTCCATAAAAACTGTTTGGGACAGATCCCAGTAATGTTATTTCAGGAATTAAAGGTTCCTGTAATTGCGTCATGGAGCACTGTTCCCGAAATAGGACCTTTATGATTTCAGCTCCCATGCCATGCCAGCTAATAAAAAAAAAAAAAAAAATGAACCCAGCGAGGAAAAATAAAACTTCAGAAGAAAGATGTTTATTTTATCCTATTTTTATTATTTTTCCGATGATCTGGTATTCTAAAGTAGTGAATACAAAATACAGTGTGTTTTTCTTCCCAAAACTTTGCTCTTTGTCTGAATTTATCTAAACAGATTACTTGGTAGCCCTAAATGTGGTACAAACAATAGTATAACGGACATAGATATTGTCTTTTTGTATATGTTTTTAATCGACATGTTCATTCGGTTGGTCATTTAAAATGCTTCCATCATCTATTCTTGAGTTCCATGCTATTTGGTGAAAAGAGGGACATGTACTAATTGACAGAAGAGGAAAGCTTAGGTTTCTGGGTAAGTGCAGGCTGTATCTCTCGTCTGTAGTGATTTGTTTTTGCTCGGCTCCCTGCTTTTACTCCTTCTGCTTTCCATGCGAGCATCTTATCTTTGTGTTTGGATATTTCAAAGTCACAATCACGGTGGGGTACACGCTCTGTTTTTCTTCCTGTCAGCCCTTCCCTAACCATGATCGTATAATCCCCATCTGCCAATGATCTACTTTGTTACTAAACTATTCAGAGAGAGGACACCGCTGGTGCCCCAAACAGATGGTGTCTGGGTTAAGAAGGATGGAGAAGCACCTGCTGTTCGGGCTGCTGCCTCATTCATAACATCGTCTTGCGTCCACGAGGCAGGCAGCATATCTATTCACGTAATTAATTCACCCATCTTCCCCATCTAAAGAGGCGAACGACAGGCACGGGAAAGACTGGGAAAAGAAAAGAGGGTAAAGGGACTCCTTTTATATACAGGAATACAAAAAGCTTGTAAACCCTTGTTGAAATGGAAAGAAGAACAAAAGCAAAGCACATACAAAAAGGGGAAGTTTCCCAGGGCCGGTTAGACGGCTGCTTCCAGGCAAGAGGGAGGTAATTGTCTCCTTCAAATTCAAAAAGGCACCACAGGGCACAGGACGGATGATGCCCAGTTGCCAATCCTGCCTCTAGTATTAACGCTAGTAAGTGGGGGGCAGGTCTCGGACAGCCTGAGCTGGGAGAATCCTTTGTATGTATCTCAAGGTCATTCTTTACACGTGGAGCGTGGAGATTATTATGAAATACGCAACATATATTCCATCAGTATTTCATTTGTTGTGCCATTTCAATCCATTTGCTCTTTTTTTTTTTTCTTAAATGTTCAGACCTCTCTTTGACTTTTTTGAATGTGTTTGGTTTTTTTTTTTCTTTCTTCAATTATGAGGCTGTTCCCTACATCTGAAGAATATTACTTAACCATTCTTGGGAGACTTAAACCATCTGTGTTCTTAATTTTTGCTTACTCGTTAATTTTTTTAAACTGTATTTTCTTAATTGGATTAATTATCCAAAACCACACGTAATATGAGTGGCGGTGGCTTTATTTTCCAAGCTTGTGGTCATTAATAGTTTACAACCTGGTTAAGAATGGATGTCTGAAGTGTAGAGGAGATAATACAGCCTTAGCAATGACACATAAGTCCATATGTACTGTGTAATCGCCTTCTTATCTGCATTTACTGTGTCTCCCTTTACACTGCATAAGCCAACCCTCCGCTTCGTGATGGTCACACCGTATCTGCGGGATTGGTCTGAGAACTAAAGTGATCCCTAGTTCTCACACACCCTTATTCCAAGCTCTCACCCAGAATGCTTTGTGTTAACTTAATGACGGCATCTGTCCTGCCGACTGCATTGTCAATAACCCTGCCTACATGTGTTTATCAGATGGCGTGTCGGCTGGATCTCAAAGTCAAGACCTGGAAAGGATCTTGTTCTTCCAGCCACACAACGATGCTTATCCTTGTCATGTAAACAAATAACACAATCTAATGATTTTGCATCTAATAAAAAAAAAAGAATACTTTTATTTATATGTAGTGTGACATTTTGATCCATGAAAGATAGTATCTGGGACAAACTATTGGCTAAGGAACTTAAAATGCATTTTCGCTTTGGCATTTGATGGCAGACTTTATTGTTGTAATGATTGTTGATGACTATTAGAGGAGACAGGCATAGTGAGCTTTCAAGAATTGGCAGTACGTTTGCACTCAATCTGTGACATCAAGAATAAAGGCATAAAAATATATACCTCTATCATCTATTATTTGTATATAATGTTCCAATTTTAAATGCGATTAAAATGTTCTCGCTCTGATGTCCTTAACAAAGCATAGTAAGGCTGTTATTAGTAGTCATGCAATTGCAGTTCCAACATGTAACACGGCAGAACAGAAGCAATTGTAAGTATACGGATTGGGGGTAGCACAGAATGTGACAGTTAAAATTGGGTTCTAAGATGTATGGAGTAAGTGTAAGATATGGGTGAGTAGATCATATGATATGATAAAACCATATGAATGTATTCTAGGAAAAAATGATATAAACTTTCCATGGGCTGTTTGTTCCCATGACTGCCTCAAATGTTCTATCAGAGCATGATTGAAGGGGAAGGTCTCCTCTGGGACTAAATGTCTCAATATTGACATGTGAAAACAATTCCTAGATGAATTACGGGGATGGTGTATATGGTATTATTAGACGCCTTGTGGTAAATAAGGCAATAGTAATGGATACATTCATACGGAGTTAAGAAAGCAGTACGCATGTTCGTTTAGCTAAATATACCGTCCATACCGAAATGGCAAAATGGGTGGACGGTCACGTATTCCTAACCGGATTCCAATTTGTTCTCCAGGGTTGCTTTAAGCCACAAGTGCCCCTTTAGCTATCTTTTTAAACAGTTATGGTTAATACATTTAAGGCTGTTTGTTTGTCAACCCTTTTTAGTACTGCTAATGAGAGGTTATGTTTCTCAAGTACCCTCTAAAGAAGTCCACCATGTCTCCCAAATGCCCCTGTCTAGGAGGACAGTCCCTTTTTGGATCCCATCCCTCTGTCCCTCTCCTCTCCCCCGAGCTAACATTTTGGAAATGTAAGATTTCCATGTAGCTACTGCTACAGAAAACCCTGACAATGTTAGAACTTCCTAAGATTGAGAAGCTCTGATTTAAGGGAACTAAGAGAGACCAGGAGATCCAGAAGCACATAATTCCACTTTAAACAATAATGCCACTTTTTAGAATGTTCAAAAATGTTTATACACAACCAGTGGTTTCAGTCAATTTGGCAACATTTCTAATGAAACACTGGAGCTTATATAATTTTAATAAATGGCATTTGTTTACTTTAAAATACCATTTTGTAGTAGTCTTGATGTCACTTTCTAAGCATAGTTATCTTGAAAAATGATGAGGATATTTAAGTCTTTATTACCTCACCCCGCATTGCTAGCCGTAGGCCCCAAATGCTTATATACATTAAACTCTTCATGTATTCAACACCATTCTTGGAAGCAAAAGACCACGCATGCAGGCCTATACAATTTGTATCACTGGCCACCTGTGTTGCCATTACACGTTTTGCACGGCCTCACCTCTGGCTCTAGGTTTAAGGGCACACCCCACCGCTAACTTACGGAAAATACACATTAAGATCTATTTTGCAAACCTTTTCCAAGCATATGAGTTGTACTCCCATTGGACGAGTAAAGTCCCAGTAAACGGTGGTACATTCTAGCTGGGCGCTATCCCAAGCATGGCTGCCGTCCTCTATGCTGAGGTCTAGGATACGGCATCATATCCCATTGCTCTACTGTTTAGCAACGTTAGTGTTCAGCCGTTAGGGTTCGGGATCTGCTCCAGGTTACAATCCAGAGGGTCTTTCTAGGCCAGAATATTGTACTCCCTGTAGATGCTTTAGCGTTTTGTAGTGTAAAACACTAATTGGCAATAAATTACATAAACCTTTTTCTTAACATTTTATTTGTATTACTGAAGAAATAACAAAGAATGGACTCTATTGAGCCTATACTTTGGGCAAAGGTCCTTGAATCTGCAAATTTGTTCATAGTTAGGTTATTTGGGACTTTCTGCCTGGCAATTGTCTGCAACTTAACCCTGCATAATGTAATTTACATAAGATGCATATTCCAGTATTAAGTCATTACAAGGTTTTGGAAGATTCATGTAGTGAATCACAGGTTCACCTGAAACCTGCATTACAGGTCAGAAATTAACTTCTTATAGGCGATGTGGGGCAAACTCCTAAAAGGGACATTTTTAATAACAAATAGCTTTTCAGCATTACAGATTAGGTGATTCCGGAACTGAAGTCTCCTCATAAATTGATATGGGGCTGGTGTTTCTGGGCGCTTCTTGGTATTTAGTGTGGGCTGGAAGATATCTATGGCAGCTGTCCTGCTTAGCTTCTAATATTAAATGGTGTCAATAACGCGGTTTAGAGCGCTTTTTCCTCTTGATGACAGTGATACTTAGGTTTGAGTATATTAGGACGGCTTTGATTCCAGGGCATTATCTGAAAATATTACAAATACATTCCATTGAAGGCCCATATGAATCTGGCATCATGTGTTTCCAAATATAAAACATACTTCATCAATCCACTTGTTGCAGTAGATTTCTGTGCAATATTTAAGCATAGTGTTAAAATAAATAATACCAGTTATGTTTAATGATTGCTTCTAACAGCTCTTTCAACGTATGTGATTAAAAAATGAAACGGAATAGATCACAATAAAATTGAAATTGCTTTTTTTGACCCCATGGAAAATAATTGAAATAGGTTTGTGATACCTTTCAGTGGACCAGTGTTTACAAAGTAGGCTCAATATCTAAAGAGAGACCCCTAAGCTTGACTCTGTATCTTTAGGATCATGGGTCACTAAACATCACAAAATTATTTAGTTTATGAATATAAATGGGTGAACAGCTTCACCTCCCAAAAAGGGGAAATAGGAAATCAGTGGGGGGTTTTTTAATGTTTGTAATCAATGTGTCTCTAAACCTACCTGACTTGGAACCTGGTCTACTAGTGGAACACAGTCTCACCCACTGAGGGTGCTGCCCTATGCTTTACATAGGACATCGTATATTTGCTTGCCATAAAGCGTAGTAGGTTTAGGGAGAAAATGTGAGAGCCTGCCTAAGTCTAAATACACCCCTGATCCTGTTTTCACCTGGTGATTCATTAACCCTCTATCTCCAAAATATCTTCTCTGTATGGAGGCCTGCCTTAGATTTCCCTTTTGTGACCTTTTAGTTGTTACATCTCTCCAAGCGTTCTGACGTCTGCACATTCCACTTTACTCACCGGCAAGGTAGTGGGATAGAGCTCGTGGCAAAAAACCTTTCCATGTTTCTGCCAAAATGCCTCCATGGAAACCATCCCATGTACGAAGAATAGATCTCCATCCCACATTGTCTTTGATCCCTTCACCCCTTGTTTTATGACAGCATCCTGTTGTGAAATAGCATGCAAATTAATATTTATATGGGTAAAATTCAACATGGTTTGTTTTATTTGTAATCTGGTAATGATGAGACAGACCAGTTCTCCCATCTATTTATGGTCAGATTCAATTTAAGAAAAATCACTTTCTCCATTTTTCTTTTGACCCTTCCAAATAGTTTTTAGTAAGTGACTCATTGTGCTGTGGCTCCTACACACCATTTCTGTTTCTCTAAAAGAGTCAATATTTCCCCCAGCTTGTGTTGGCAGCTCTTGTCCCACGTCACAGTGAATTCTCAGACTGTGCATAGGAACCTCTGTGTCACTTGGTCACATACTAATGATTAACACTTCCACTGAGCTAGAGGCAAGAAACAAAATTAACCACAAATAAGGTTCAGTATTTATTTTAAGCCCCCCCCCCCAACAGACGTTACTCTTATGAAATCTGACCTTAAATCTCACACTCAGATAACTGAGCCATTTAAACCTCTGTTATGCCAAATTCTCTATCCCTACTGAATACACACTAGTCTTCCCCAGGTGCCCTCTCTACACACTAGAAGAATTGTCATTTTTTTTAAATTTTTACTATAAATAGTTATAGACTGATTTTAGTTATTATATATCCATGTGTTTTAACTGATATAAATCGGTGCAATGCAAAAATATATAAGTTTTTTGAAAGTATTTGGATAAAACATTAGCCTTTGTTTATATTAATCTCTGGCTAAAAAGCCCCAGTCAAAAATATAGATAAGTTCTGTACGAGCTATAGGAAATATTTTTTTGCGACCATTTCGTGTTGAATTAAGATCTTTTGATTTGACTAGAATATCGCATGAGCTGTATTTGAACCAAAAAGAAACCCCAAATTACATCTATCACCAAAACAGCATCAATAAACCAAAAACACATGTATAGAACTAGCTCTGTACATCAAAACCATACCATAGCGTGACAAATTTAGAGCTGCTGCCCCTCATTTTTATTTGCCAAATACCAAGCGATTGTCCATTCCCTATATACGGGGAAGGGGATACTAAGACTACTTAACATGGAGCCCATTCAAAGACTTGTATAAACAGGGGGGCTTTATTATGCACTGCATTCATCATTCTATACAGGGCAGTTAGTGATTACACGTAGAGCCTCAGGCAAAGCTGACATTGCTTTATCCTTTAAAAGGTATTCAGCATATTGACTGCCTGGTCATCTAAATCCATCCTTCCCGCCTTGGCCCTCTGGTTATTCTACACTGCCCTACCCCCACTCACATTTCCCTCTTTCCTGGCCCTTTAAATGTTGGATGCCTTGGAAACTCAGCACTATTTAATAGGATAATAGCTCAGTGGGGTAAGTCGTCCATGGATCCTTCTGCAACTGGGACACAGTGAGAGATCCAATTTAGTCTCCTTCAAAAAGGACTTGGGATAACCCAACAATCCTTAACCAGGAATGCATGCTCAAATATCAGTTTGGAGAACTGCCGATCAACTGAAAGCTAAGGGCTGGAAGATCACGTAGCCAGTAGTCTATAACTTTTCAATGGAACTTGGGAGTACTTGCTTCGTAAAAGCAGCATTCCGTAGTGGTACTAGCTTTCACAGCTGCCATATTCCATTTCAGACAGAACCACTATTTCTAGCTTCTGTTCTCCTACACTCTTGTTTGCGCAGAAGCCGAGGGATCGTTTCACCAACTAAATTAGAATACGCAGACCAGCATTAATCTGTCATCATGTCTGGCATGTCCGAACATGGGTCCTACAACAGCTGTTGTCCTGGTGAACAAAAACATTTTTTTTGTAAACATGGGCCATTTATAGAAATGAGTGAGATTTTTTTGATTGGGAGTTCCTACAACCCATGCTGATCTTTAGGGTAGTGTCATCCAGTGGCTCACGTACGGCCACTTTTGCCTTCCTCTGGACACAATAATCTTATTAGGTGAACAGTGGTACCATTTACATCCCTACTATTTACATAGAAAAAAAATCCTATCTGGCTCTCGTGTTCTTTTAGTTGCTAGGTGGCCAATTCTCAGCTTGACCTTGTCAACAATTTTACTTTTTGTTCAGCTCAATAAGTTATTGAGTTTCAACGTTGACCATTCAGGACAAGAAAACCTTTAAGACTTCTTCTTATGCTAACATTTCTACTGCTGTCTTTAACAACTAATACTCTTCTCTTGTTTCCACCTATAGGTATGTGCCATTATCGGAGGAACGTTTACTGTAGCTGGTATCATAGACTCCTGCATTTTCACTGCTTCTGAAGCCTGGAAGAAGATCCAGCTTGGAAAAATGCAATAGGGACTACGCATCACTTTCCAGAGGGAAGAAGTGGATGGACACCAAATAATGTTTATTTTAATATTTTAAAACGGTGTAAAAATGCAAAAATGTCTAGCTAAATATAGCTAGCTGTTCACATTTTTCTAGATGAAGTAAATCGAGCTCAACAAGAAACCAATATATCTTCCAGTTATTGTATTTGTATGTAGCACACATGCTGCGGTGTCTAGATTTACCCAGCAGAGTTTGTCCGTTCAGGTCATACAGTACGATGATTAAATGTTATGGGTTATTATATTGTGCCTTTCAACCCATATCCTGAAGGAATTGGCAATTGTCACTGTGCATTGTATGCCGATATGATTCAGGTTACCCCTTAACATCGTGAGGGCCTTATCTCATGATTTCAACATATTCAAGATATACACAATTTTTAGCTCCTTGATAAGCATCTTCATTCTCTTTGGGTCTTCCAACACCCTGGTGTATTTTTGGATTGATTGTTCTTCTAGTAAGAAATAAAGCAGCATGCTTTAGATTTTCCCTTATTTGAATATATTAATAGAAGTAATATAAATCACAAACCCTGGTTTGTACACGTTGATGTGCAGATGACGCAGGGCATTAGCGGAAGGTGTTTATCAGAGTGCTAAGATACATTTGGGACCTTTGCTATGCCTCAAAATGCTACTTTATATGAGTAGTTTGCTATTTGAATGTAGAAGCATTCATCCTGAGACATAAAGTTACTTCTGTGCAAAAAAATACATAGGGTGCAGCTGAAATAAATCTGTTTCCATAAAGAGAGATTTTGCTGTATAATAAACTGTATGGTATAGTCAATGGAGGTTGCGCTACAAATAAACATTTTGCCAGAATATATCTCCTTAAATACATTATCCCCATTGGACACCGATTACAAGGTTCCTACAACAACTTACCATGTCTCATGTCCCCATCCATATTGACCTATTAATTTTAACCAGAAATCAGTTTCTGTTGTAATAGAATATTGTGGAGTTTAAAATCCGCATAAAAATCATCCCAAGCGGAAAATGTTGTTTGCAAACATAATGCCGCTCACTGCTAAAATTGAAAAACACAAAGAAGTTGGCCATCTGTTATCTGTTGTAGGTTTAAAGATGTGTCAAACTGCAATTCAATATTCTCCTTTTAAACGTAAAGCAAACAGCAGAGTGATGGTTCAAGTAGGGTAATCTACCTATTCAGCTCATTTTTATTATTATCATAACGTTGTATTATTTCTATTTGGTGTGCGTATTCCAATGAAAGTGTGTGTTATCTGACAGTGACCAGTTTACCCTCCAGCTCGTAGAGTAGACTATGCTTACGGTCACCATGTCTGCTAAATAAAACTCTGTAATGGTGTCTATAGGTTAAAACATTCCCTAACTGGTGGTATTTCTGCATTTAAAGCAGTGCCGTTTACTACAACAGGTCTCTTACATGGCTCCGTTTAGCGACCCGGTTACCTGTATATAGCTTTACAGCATGCCAGTCGTGGGTTGGCTTTGGGGCAAAGGGCCTTCATTTACTAAACAATAACGTGGTGACACATGGCTACGGCAAGTCAGAATATTTCACTGTATTGGTGCCATCATACTGAAAGTGAACCATGAAGATCTAGCCGTATTTTATATTTATTATTAGCCGTAGTATTACATAGCTATGGGCATTTGGGTTCATTTGAATGTATTACAGATTCCAATTGTTCAAAACCTAAATTATCCTCATCTTTATTCTTAATGTTGCTTGTATTAAGAAGAAAACTGCATCCATTGCACTTTAAAAAGAAAAAAAAAAACACGTTTATTTTAAATACATCTTTAGTAAACAATTTTATGGAGTGCAAGCATTTGCAGTACAGCAGTCACTTTAAATACTGTTTTAAAGAAATCCTCCCCGCATCAAATATATACTTTTAGTGGGCTTCATTTCCTTATTATTCCTGTAAGCCAGTATGTGAGCGGTAAGAGAGCGGTGGCGCTCATCTAGCCGTAAAAGTGCCAAGCTTGGATAAGCAGGAACGTACGAGTTCTGGCTTTAAATTCCAGTCTGGATCCTTATGTCTGCTTTGTGTTTTCACCAGTGATTGCAATCAATATGAAAATTAGGCTTATAAGTAGCAATTCAATTAAAGCTTCCCAAACGGGTTTTGGTGGCCATTCTGCCTGCCACATTGAGCCACAAATAGTCACTTCATTACTTCATTCCAGAACAACAGTGAGCTGTCCATGGAGCCGTTAAACTGAAATATAAAATCTTCCTGTACCGATAGCTTGCGTTCTTAACTGACTCCCCCAGGGAAACATGTATGTCCCATAGGCCCATGTTACATAGTACTAGTCTGTTACAAGCTAAGTGTCACCGTAACCAAAACTAATGCTCCAAGCGCCAATGGTCATACGCCTTGGATTCATGTTGACGGATATATATCTGCCAAACTGTTTGGTTTTTTGGGGGGGTTTTTTGAGACCTTCTATAATGTAGCTCTTCTTCTGTTTATTAATGCTTAAATAATCAAGAAAATATTGATGGTTTTTCTTTAAAATATTAAAATAACTGACTATGCAGTATTTATCCTCTGATCTTATAATTAAGATTTTGCTGTAATGTTTGTAGTGTTTACGATCAATTTTTCCATATCGTAAGTTTACAAAACTGAGTTACAGATCCAATTAGTTTTGTTGATCGGATGCGCGGACAGATGGTTGGACAGATCACTTTCCACTTGCACCTAAATCTTTAAAGTCTTTGTTTTGGTGCTTGGTATGGAAACCAGGCTTCTTATGTTCAGCCTGCGAGATTCTTTTGGGGTTAATTCTACTCTCCATTTCCATGTTAGGTGTTTAGTTGTTTTTATTATTGACTGCTATGCCGAGTATAAATGAAGGATGTCTGGGGACATTGCTTGATAATGCACTACTAAATCATTGTCCCTTAACTGGACAGAACTTAAATCTTCACCGCTGTCTTACTGGGTCTTCCCTGTACGTAGTCTTACTTAATCTACCTCTTATATGTCATAGCTGCACTTGTTATAGGCCCCAGTGGATTCTCTGTGCGAGAGTAGATTCTGGTTCCATTGTGCAGATTAGAGGTAAATGCATATCCAGAACAGGGACGCACCATGTTTGAAAGGGCCTGCAGAAGGACGGTGTGTGAAGAACTGGGGAGCTGCCTGTTGGCTACTCCAGTATTAGGCTATTTTATCCCAGATTTACTAGGCTAGGGGTAACTGACCGGTAGCTCTGAAGCTACAGTTCAAATGGTGCTTAGCAAGCCACATGAATAGTGGGGACTAGCAGAGCATCATGAGAATTCCAGTTCCACCACAGATGTGTAACTACTTTGTAGGTAATTCTGTCCTATATGCAATATTGTTTCCATAGCCGGGATAAAAATGTTTAGTACCTGCATTTTATTATATGCAAATGAAGGGAATTGCATCAATCCAAATATTTGTGCAATCGAGTCTGTTTAAAAAAAAAAAAAAACTTAAAAAATTAAAGTCTTTTAAAAAAAAAAAAAAAAAATACACTGGCTTTCTCTCCTCTGTCTGTCATTCCAGTCCTGTGTGGTGTTCTATGGTATCTCATCTGATGGAATGTTTCTGTGCCCGAATGAATGAATCCTCATTTTCATCACCGCTGTTAGTCAGTGCTCCTCCTCAAAACATCTGTGCATGATTTGGATCTCCATGTACTGTAAAGTTTACAATAAGACTGAGTCACTGCTTTATTCCTTTAAAAAAAAAGGCTAAATTATTTGGTTTCATTTGCTAAAATGATGCATCCCAAATTGAATCCATTACCATATTTGACATAATCGTGATTACACATAAACACACCCTTGCCTCTCACAATTCTATTGTCATGACTGTTTGATCTAGGAATATATTCCGTGTCGCTGAGATTCTACTTCTAATCTTTGCAACTATGATCAATACATCTTTGGGCTGTATTCACTTTCCTGGGTGTTTGCAGAAGTGAACATTTCAATTATGTGACTTCACCATACATTAGAGAAGCCAACCTTAGTGAGCTTCTCTTTGAGAAATACTGCATGATGAATAGTGGAATAAGCGAGGTGGCTGTCATGAACTCTCACTGATTAAACTATTCATTATACAGGGCCAACCGAGCTTTTCTTCCAGGATATGCTTGCTTCCTGGCTTTCTTATAGTTTGTAGTAATACAATGGAGTTGAAATATTCAACCTCTTGACAAATTCTCTTTGACAAATTCTTCTAGTCTCCTATTATTGACTTAATGTTAGTGGCTTTTAGCCAATATAATACATTTGAATATACCAATACTTGTATATGTAGCCAGGGGCATAACTAGAAACCACAGGGCCCTGGAGCAAAAATTGCCATGGCCCCCCAACAGCTGGTATGTGCCATCATTGCCCCCAAACAACTTGTGTGCCTTCTTTGCCCCTTGCCTACTCCCTTCCAAAATAGGCACACACTTACTCATACCCACTAGCACACACGTACACATACATCCATCTCACCCCACTTACTCATACATTCACACAGACATCCATGCTCTCACACACACACAATTAAACATACATGCCAATCAAACATACATACATACATTGCCCCGCTTTCCTCTCACCGCTCCTTACAGCTTGCTATGCTCGTGCAGCAACCCCTGTTTCAGTGCAGGGTCATGTGACCCCGATACGTTCCTGTCTTCCCGTGTCGGTTCAAAATAGTTTAGATAGGTGCGGTCCAGGTCGGATGTCCCTTTCTAAACTATTTTGAGTCGGCATGAGGAGAAGGGAACAAGGGGTCGCAGGCGTCTCACAGGAACCCTTGCAGTGTATGTTGCTTTTAAAAGAAATATTAATGTAGAAATTGTAATGTGTGTGAAAAATTGGTATGGTCCTTTCTGGTTCCCATATTCTGGTACACCCGCTTGGTTGCATCTTGGTTGTAATGCCATAAGTGTCCATCATTTTTACCACTCCGCGCTCTCTCTCTCTCTCTCTCTCTCTCTCTCTCTCTCTCATATATATATATATATATATATATTAGTGAGATGCCACTGGCTCCTGGCTGATGATGTCACACAAACACCATCATTTTCTAGTTCCTTATGTAGGACTGTTTAATAATGGAGCATCTGGCATATAAATGAGTGTGTGGGCCCCGTGGAATGTTTGGGCTGTGGGCAACTTCCCCTTCTGTCCTGGATTAGAGATGGCCATGTGCCACTCAGGAGACTATACCGAAATACTGACATGTGCAATTATGCTGCTTGTCGTTGCTACATTCTCTTCAATTTGTTGCGCAAGTCAACACAGTACTTATGCTCCCAAAACATATTATTTTTATATTAGGACTTAATTAAACTGCTTAATCTTGCGCGATTGCTGCGTGCTACCAAGTACATGGAAATCCACATACACCTGTTAGTCACGTTATGGTACAAGTGATGTCTAAACAGGACAGAGATGATTGATACCTATGTCGACTGTGTTGTGAAATCAGATTTCATGTGGCAACATGCCCTACGTCTATACCTTAACCTATATAAAGACTTATTTTTGTCATGCTTACTTTGACATTCAAAATTATCGTATTTAAAGAGTATAATTTCTGGGGGGGGGGGGGTTTACACACGTTGCGTTGTGTAGCAAACTATGTTCAAGCTCCACAAGGCACAATGCAACTAGGGTGACTACATCGGCCATGTTTTCCAGGCCACATATATATATGTGGAATGTATAGACTCATGAAAGGGAACCAATTAGTGAGTTATACATCCCCCATACTGCAGGACAGCATATGATCTGGGCTGGTCAGCAATATGTAAAAATTATATGTCACCAGGAGATGCACAAGGCTTTACACTAATGGAGTAGGAAGCTCAGGATAGGAATTTACAAAAATGATCTAAAAGTCCAGGGATATGAGTCTGTAATACAAGTCTCCTTTGAGTGACCTGCAGTCATGACCGGTGCCATGAAACAAGCTGTAATAGTCAAGGGCAGTCTCGAATTGGCAAGAACAGTGCAGACCCACACTCGACAAAAAAGTGGCCAAACCACTCCCCAGGCATGACATCATATTGTTAGAGGACTCCATTATCAAAAGCCAATGTCGGGCAGCTAAGTTCCTATCGAATAAAGAAGGCTGTGTCTGAAAAGTTTGTTGCTGATTCAGAACTTTGACTTAAATATATTTACAGACTTGACTAAAATAGGGAAGCTTCATGTCTTTCCTACCTACTGTATTGCACATCTTCGTGCGGAAGCAGAAGGAATTTGTTTTTTTCCAGGCTGTCAAACCAATTCCCTTTCACCCCACGGTAAGTAAGAAAGAATGTGCAAGACTAAACAATATGGATTCCTTTCCCGTTTTAATGCTGCAAAAGTATGTATTCGAGAAATAAGCCATCTGGGATATCTAGGGAATGAGCGATTGAAGTATTTTTTATCTGCAATGAGCTAAGGTCATTCTGATTGGACAAGATCACATTCAAAACAAATGATGTCAGAGAATTTTTTTGCGTATTCATTAAAATACAGCCATTTCTTTATACCACTCTACATTTGGTTACATTTCTCCAGGCTTAAAGCTGTGACATCAGTATTACCTAAGGCTGTTTGGTGACAGATTAAAACATAGGAGAAGAATGCAATGAGGGCTTTTCTCCAATATTTCCATAGCCAAAAACTTTAAGGCCGGAGGGCTGTCAAACAAGGCAAGTGTCGCCAACGGCTAAATATGAGATGTACCTTGTTACAATATTTATGCTCATGCAGTGTACTGCGGCACCTGATCTGCCGGTCCAGCGGATATTTGCCAAAATTCAATACTTTTAGGGGTATATTTGTTGCAGTTGAATTGAGCATTTCATCTTACAGACTTCATTCTGCATTATGATGGACCAGCCTCAAAAAGTGTCTTTTAAGAAGGGCTGAGCTGGCCCTGTATAATTAATATATAGTTAATTATTATCAGTGGTGTCTTTAGTTAAAATTGATTCCTTTTGTTGGGCCAACGTAAAAAAAGATGTAATGTTACATAAGCTTTCTCAGACCTCAGTAGTCTCTTCTTCAGAACAGCTATATCTGCTTTCTTATGTAGTTATTTCAGTGAGATTATTTGAAAGAACAACTCCCTCTGTCGGGGCAGGTTTAATGGCAGAGCTCATAGCAATTGCTCCAAGGCTCCAGCCATGGGGCCCCCCAACTTCAACACCTAATCTGTGCCATCATTGCCCCAACACATCTGGTCAGTGCCTTCTTTACCTCTTGACCCTCCTTCCACCATACAACATATGTGAACAACCTTACATTAATTACACATACCTACTCATACTCACTGAGTACACTCTCCACACACTCCATTACACTTACGCACTCATGCTCACACACACACACACACATGTACACACACACATGTACACACACATACACCCCTCACTGCTCCTGCAGCTTTCTCTCGGGCTGCTCGTGCCTCGTATTTACTGCGTGGTCATGTGACCCCGATACGCGCCTGTCCGACCTTTCTAAACTATTTTGGACTGGCATGGGGAGACAGGAAGAATGGCTCACAGAGGTTGCAGCTGCGATGGGACCTGTGGCTCTAGCGGGCCCTGTAGTTAGGCCAGTGGCCCCGGCACTCTGAGGGCAGAGTCAGTGAGAGTGGTACAAGCTACAAGGAGCTTGTTTGTATGTGTGTATAGTGCGTATTTGCTTGAGTGCTTGGTTGTCCATAAAGAAGTGGGTCTTGAGGGATTTTTTGAAGGACCGAAGGCAGGAGAAAGGCGGATAGGCCAGGGAAGGGCATTCCAGAGGATGGGGGGGGCAGCACTTGAGAAATCTTGCAAGATTGCTTAAGTGCTAGAAATCAGAGGAGAAGATGGAGATCATCGGATGAGCGGAGAGACCGGGCAGGGGTATATTTACAGAGCGAGGAGATTGATGGCCTACAAACGTCACAAGCAGTCAACGCGGTCTGTATGGAGGAGCGGGTTGAAATTTCCTCATGTTGCTATGACTGATCAATAATTACATTAAGTAGTTAGCAGTTATTGCTGCTAAAGGTGGCATAACAAGGTTTTGAGACTAAGGGGCGATTACTTTGTAGCAGGGACAATTTCTTAAATAAATTAGTTAAACATCAAGATGATGTGTTTTTTTTTTTCAATCTAATACTAGGTTTTGGTGGAAGATATATTAAACCTTCATTGACAAAAATATGCAGCAATGCAGAAAATCAGATTGGGGAAAATACTTTTTCACGCAACTGCAGCCGCGTTCTAAAACGTAGATAGATCAGATGTTCTTTTGTAAAACAAGGTCGCCCTCTACTGTGACAAAAGTGCATAGTTCCTATTCATTATTATCCTGAAAAGAAAATCCATTACTTAATCATGCTTCATGTTCAACACATAACAATATGCATCCATACATTTCACTCTTTCATGATAAAATTTAAAGTTTAAAAGGGGCGGGGCCTAATGGGGCAGGCCACATACTCTACATGACCCTGCAGCATTGAGCTCTAGGCTACCCTGTACAGATACTGTGTTGTTTGGAGTTCATTTACAAGAAGTGTTATGCACTGGGCAAAGGCAGTATTTTTACGCCGGGACAGACCCAAATTTGTCCTGGCAAATTCGGGACTGTTAGCAGCTATGTCATAGTAGGATCCTACCAGCACAAGGTCACTGGTCCAAGTCCATGACCTGGGGGTTGTGTTTGGTTCTGCAGAGGCCTACAACCTACACTTCTTTACCGAGAGGGTGGTAGATATATGGGACAGCCTCCCATAGGAAGTGGTAGAAGCTAATACAGTGAGGAAATTTAAACATCCATGGGATAGACATAATGCTAACTTCTGCCTTAGATTACTTAGTTAATCTAAACTAAGAAATATAATTTAATAACAGTTTATTATTATTATGGACTTTGAAATAATTTCAGGCGACCAGAATTTCAGGCGACCTTTTTGGAGGTGTGGCAAGAGATGGGGTGGGGCCAGAAGTGGGCAGGGTTGGGGGTGACCCCTGCTTTCCTTACACCATGTGGGAGCTATAATGGAGGTCTGAGTTACAACTGAATCCACCACCATTGATTATACAGTTCCCAGGGCCACAGGATTCCTAACCGGCCCATAATCCCAACCCCCTCCTACACTACCCACCACCACTCTCTCCACTCATCTCATACTAACTGCCTTTTCCCCTACAACTAAAGAAGAGATAGCCACTCTTCTTTCTTCCTCTCACCTGTCCCCATGACCCCATCACATCACACCTCACAAAGTCTCTATGTCCATCCCTTGGTCCATCACTTACCCACCTATTTAATCTGTACCAACAGCCTTCAAGCATGTGTTAATCACACCCATTCTAAAAAATCCTTCCTCAGATCCCGTCTGTCTGACTAACTACCGCCCTATCTCTCTGCTTCATTTTACCGCTAAGCTGCTTGAACGGATTGTGTACAATCGCCTTACTAACTTCCTCTCCTCTAATTCCCTCCTTGACCCTCTACAGTCTGCTTTCAAACCCCTTCACTCTACTAAAACAGCTCTAACAAAAGTCTCCAATGACTTGCTCTCTGCCAAAGCAAAAGGTCCCTTCTCTATTCTAATACTATTGGATCTCTCTGCTGCTTTTGATACTGTTGATCACCACCTTCTTCTAGACTCACTTCTATAGGCATTCGAGATACAGCTCTCTTCTGGATCTCCTCATATCCGTCTAACCGTTCTTTCTCTGTCAGCTTCTCTGGCAAGACATCTGTCACGTTTCACCATGCGCTAGCTGGACTTGTTCAAACTTTGTTGTTCATTTTCATTTACCGACCACTAGTGGCCGCCCTTGCCACTCAGACCACTCTGACTAATTATCAGGTCCAGCTGCAGTGGCTTACCTGATCAAGTCAGCCTTGATAAACCTGCCCAGCCCTGCAGTCTGGGCCTTGACATTGAAGTTGGAGGACTACCTGTTTGGTTCCTGATTTGTTCCAGTACCTGCCTTGTTCCAGTACCTGCCTTGTTCCAGTACCTGCCTTGTTCCAGTACCTGCCTTGTTCCAGTACCTGCCTTGTTCCAGTACCTGCCTTGTTCCAGAACCTGCCTTGTTCCAGAACCTGCCTTGTTCCAGAACCTGCCTTGTTCCAGAACCTGCCTTGTTCCAGAACCTGCCTTGTTCCAGAACCTGCCGTGTTCCAGAACCTGCCGTGTTCCTGAGTTGCGGCCTGCGCCCCACTAAGTGGACTCCCAAGAGGAGTGCCCTGCATCGCGACTCCCAGGATGACTGCCCACTAGCGGACTACCCTGGTTGAGTGCCCTGCAAGTGGGCAACCTGCCGTGTGCCCTGCAAGTGGGCAACCTGCCGTGTGCCCTGGAAGAGGGCTACAAGCCGTGTGCGCCGCAAGTGGGCTTATCTGCCGTGTGCCCCGCAAGTGGGCTTATCTGCCGTGTGCCCCGCAAGTGGGCTTATCTGCCGTGTGCCCCGCAAGTGGGCTTATCTGCCGTGTGCCCCGCAAGTGGGCTTATCTGCCGTGTGCCCCGCAAGTGGGCTTATCTGCCGTGTGCCCCGCAAGTGGGCTTATCTGCCGTGTGCCCCGCAAGTGGGCTTATCTGCCGTGTGCCCCGCAAGTGGGCTTATCTGCCGTGTGCCCCGCAAGTGGGCTTATCTGCCGTGTGCCCCGCAAGAGGGCTTATCTGCCGTGTGCCCCGCAAGTGGGCTTCCTGCCAAGTTGGGTGACTTTCTTTGTATTTATTGATGTACCATTGCAGTCAATACAACTCTTAATCCAGATCTGTTGTCTGTGGTTTCTTCCTGCACCTGTCTGTAACAACCCCAGACCATAATGCATCGTGGGGTACAGACAGAGCCCCTCGTATCCCCTGCACCTGGGCTCCTTATCAACCTGTGTTCTCAGCTCGTGACAGAATGTCAAGGCCCACACAAGGAGTTCGCGGGGATACCTGCAGTGCTGGAATTGTTGGCAGAATGTGTACTCCACCTATGCAAGTCGGTAAGGACTGTGGTGGAAGCCGATTGCGTGGACACAAAAACCAAGACACAGACACAAAGAAAGAAGGCTGCTAAGAGCTTTAAGCGAGAGCCACTCACCAAAAAGGAAATACAGAGAAGGCAAGAGGACGACCTGTGCTTTTATTGTGGAGGGACTGGCCACAGGATAACATATTGTCCGCACAGACCAGTCAAGCCGTCCGCAACCCCCATTGAGAAACCCCATGTCCAGGAACCTGCATATGACGTCAGCAACGTTACAAAGCAGAAGCATTCCCTGTCGCGACCACAGACAGGTAATGTAGGGGTTAACCAGTCCTCGGCACCTGAGGATCCTACGCCCTCTATAGTAACGTCAGATGACCTCCAGACCTCGTCTGACGCCCCCGAGTGGTCTGATATGGACAGTGCGTCATCTGAGGCGGATGTCATGGATCTCAACCCCCCAGCTGTTTGTGCGGTAAGGAACACCACTCCTACCACTCACAGGAGTAGAAAAAGGACACTCCAAACCGCACAACACTCCCTAGGAGCTCCTGGCAACGTCCTTGCATCAGATGGAAAGATCGTACACAGAACAGAACTGAAACAGTACGAACAACGTCTCCGTGACCAAAGGTCCAGTAAGCGTTCCTCTTTTCCACCTGCAACCCAGCCCTGTCTTGGTGCTATTCAACACCGCTCAGAGGAGAACCGTGCACAGGGCGAATACCTAACCCCTGGTGAATTCAGGAGTAGATGTGGGACAAGACAAGCACTTACCGGGACTATCACATCTGTCTATCCAGCCCAAATCAGCACAACAGAACCACTGCCATCAGATCGTGTAGTGACTTCCAACGGCAATGTAATATGTCGTGAAGACCTGGAAGCGTATGAGAAAGCACTACGTGCTAGGACAAAGAAGAAGAAGTCTCACCGCAGACGGTGAGACCACTGTTCCATGGTTCTGTGAGCATCCGGAGGCTGCTCCTTGCAGTGGGGGTATGTCACGTTTCACCATGCGCTAGCTGGACTTGTTCAAACTTTGTTGTTCATTTTCATTTACCGACCACTAGTGGCCGCCCTTGCCACTCAGACCACTCTGACTAATTATCAGGTCCAGCTGCAGTGGCTTACCTGATCAAGTCAGCCTTGATAAACCTGCCCAGCCCTGCAGTCTGGGCCTTGACATTGAAGTTGGAGGACTACCTGTTTGGTTCCTGATTTGTTCCAGTACCTGCCTTGTTCCAGAACCTGCCTTGTTCCAGAACCTGCCTTGTTCCAGAACCTGCCTTGTTCCAGAACCTGCCGTGTTCCTGAGTTGCGGCCTGCGCCCCACTAAGTGGACTCCCAAGAGGAGTGCCCTGCATCGCGACTCCCAGGATGACTGCCCACTAGCGGACTACCCTGGTTGAGTGCCCTGCAAGTGGGCAACCTGCCGTGTGCCCTGGAAGAGGGCTACAAGCCGTGTGCCCCGCAAGTGGGCTTATCTGCCGTGTGCCCCGCAAGTGGGCTTATCTGCCGTGTGCCCCGCAAGTGGGCTTATCTGCCGTGTGCCCCGCAAGTGGGCTTATCTGCCGTGTGCCCCGCAAGTGGGCTTATCTGCCGTGTGCCCCGCAAGTGGGCTTATCTGCCGTGTGCCCCGCAAGTGGGCTTCCTGCCAAGTTGAGTGACTTTCTTTGTATTTATTGATGTACCATTGCAGTCAATACAACTCTTAATCCAGATCTGTTGTCTGTGGTTTCTTCCTGCACCTGTCTGTAACAACCCCAGACCATAATGCATCGTGGGGTACAGACAGAGCCCCTCGTATCCCCTGCACCTGGGCTCCTTATCAACCTGTGTTCTCAGCTCGTGACAACATCACCCCTTCCACTTTCGGTTGGCGTCCCCCAAGGTGACCCTTTGTTGTTCTCTCTTTATACTTCATCCCTCGGAAAACTAATCAACTAATTTGGCCTCCAGTATCATCTATATGCAGATGATACCCAAATCTACCTGTCTTCTCCTGATTTCTTTCCCTCATGTCCCATATTACCAATTGCTTGTCTGCTATTTCTTCATGGATGTCACAACGCTACAATGAAACTTAATCTTTCTAAAACTGAACTCATTATCTTCCCTCCTTCCATCACCCCGATATCTGAATTCTCTTTCACGATTAACAACAAAATGATCACTCCCACTAACCAGGCCCGATGCCTTGGGGTCATCCTTGACTCTTACATCTCCTTCATCCCTCACATTCAGTCCCTCGACAGATCCTGCCGCTTGCACCTAAAAAACATTGCATCCGCCCATTCCTCACCCAACAATCCATAAAAACTCTGGTTCATTCACTTATCATTTCCCGTCTTGACTACTGCAACACTCTTCTGGTTGGCATTCCACTGTCTTGACTATGTCCTTTGCAGTCTGTCCTAAATGCTGCTGCTAGGCTTATCTTCTTTGCACGCCACTCCTATTCTGCTTCCCCATTCTGTGAAACCCTCCACTGACTACCTATTGCCTTTAGAATTAAATTTAAAACTCTGGTACTAACATATAAGCCCCTCCATAACACTGCTCTTCCATACATTTCTGCCCTCATAAGCAAATACTCTCCTACCCGATGCTTATGTTCTTTCCATGGGCTAAGGCTCTCCTCCTCGCTTATGACCTCTTCCTTTTCCCGTCTACAAGATTTCACTTGGGCTGCCCCATATCTCTGGAATCTACTTCCACCGAACGTTCAGCATTCACCTTCCCTCCCAACATTCAAGAAACATCTCAAAACTCACTTCTTCAGAGAAGTATACCATCTTAGCTGCTAGAACCTCCTTGTCATTGACAACCACCACACTACCTCTCACCCTTTTTCTGTGCCTTATGTTTGTGCCCCATTCCCTCCAGATTGTAAGCTTGCGAGCAGGGCTCTCTCCACCTAATGTATCAGTTTGTCTTAGTCTGTCAATTCTAGCCTTGTCATACCCCTTGAATATATGTATTGTATTAAGCGCCGCATAAATTGATGGAACTATATAAATAAAAGATAATAATAATAATAAATAAATAATTTTTCCCAGTCCAGGAGAGGCTGCCAGGGGAGAAGGAAAACGAGGGAAGTCGGCATATTTGTCCGGTCCACGCAAACCGGACATGGATTAAAAAAAAAAAAATTTGGAAGCAGCAAAAGAGAGAGATTTTTGTGGGGGGGTCTTTCCCAAGAATGTTTATGTGACTGCAACCTTTTGGAAGCTACTCATATAGCTGAGTAAGGCTGATTTAGTAGGTTCACTAAAAACAGAGATGGGAGTGTTGATTAAAGAGGACCAGGAAAAAGCAGAAACTTTAAGTGCCTGAAATCCGTGGCAGCACACAATGGGTTAACGTTTCCTCGTTCCCTTGGAATAGAAGATACACTCAAGCAATAGCACAGATACAAGTAATAATTGATTAATTAATTAATTGGTGGTCCCTCCCACACATACCCTATAAAACCTGTTACCCAACAACGGACACCTGTATGGTATATAGCAGTGAAAACATTTATTGGGTGGGTATACTTGTGCTGCCACGGATTCCAGGAAATGAAAATTTCAAAAAAGGTACATTTTCCACTTCCTGTTCATCCGTGGCAGCACACAATGGGAAAAGCCCAGCAGTGACAAAGAATACAGGGTGGGAAATCACAAGCAGTTACATCATACTTGCTCCATGGATTACATTCTTGCCAAAGGCTGATCCTTGAGAGGATGCGACATCCAACCTGTAGTGTTTCATAAAGGTAGATGGAGAGGCCCATGTGGCCGCTTTACAGATTTGATCCATCAGTATGTGGTACCTCTCTGCCCACGATGCTGCCGTTGATCTTGTGGAATGAGCTTTTAGTGTTAGAGGAGATTGAATACCTTCCATGGTATAGCACATCTTGATGGTGTCTCTTAACCATCTGGCTAGAGTAGCTTTGCTTGCTCTTTTTCCCTTGTTTTGGCCTTGAAATTGAAGGAAGAGACTTTCTGATAGCCTAAAAGGAGCGGTTTTCTCCAAGTAGGTTACAATGGTTTGTTTCACATCCAGGAGGTGTAAATTGTCTTCTTGAGATGGTAGTACTGGAAGTATGATCTCCTGATTTAGATTCTCGACTGACGGAACTTTAGGCAGAAATCCTGGCATTGTTCTTAGAATCACTGCCTCTGGCATGGGCGTAGGAACTGGAGGGGACAGATCCCCCCCAGTAACTCATGTGGGGGGACCGATAATTAAGAAATCCACCCCAGGGCCGTAGGGACCCCCCCCTGCTACTTACCTGTGGGAGGGTCTTCTGCAGGGGAGGGCTGGCAGCCTAAGGCCTGGGGGGCAAGTCTAGTCAACTGGCCCGTTGCACCATCAAAGCGGCTGCGAGCGACATTGAAAGCGGCCGTCGTGCGGCAGTCACTCCACCAGCGCCTAATGAAATTAAAGTGGCCGGCGTGCACGCACCGCATGCCTCAGCTCTTCATCCCACCACTTTTAAGACGTGGGAAGAGGAGCTGAGGCATGGCCATTGGGTCTGACAGCCGCATGATGCAGGGGGGTACCTAGAGTATTTGGCACCTGTGGCAGACCCTGTATGTGGCACCCCCACACACACACACTTTAAAACTGCATAGTTTCTATGGTTAGGCAAACATTGACAGGGGTACAGCATATTTGTTATCATTATATGCTTAGGGATTATGCGGTACCACCGTCAATGTGTGCCTATACATTGAGCCAGACACTGACAACCCCTATCACTATATACTAAGCCAAACATTGATGTGGTGTAGGCTTACCACTTTAGTGACTGGCATAGTATATAGTAGGGATGCAACGAAATGAAAATTCTGGACTGAAACTAAAAATTCAGCATTCACTTGGCCAAAACTGAAAAAAAAAACAAAAAAAACCTTTAAAATACTTTATTAAAAGTAACACCAAAATTAGACAAAAAAATCAACAACAATATTAACATATATATACACACAAACACACATATATATAACAACAATCACAATCCTATCATGCCCAGGTTCTAGCATGTGCTGGCTGACTTAGCATGATAGGAGTGTGATTGCTGTTTGCAATTATATATATATATATTAATACTGTCATTGAATTATTCTGTCCAATAAAAGTGTTAACACACCGAAGTTGGACCAAAAAATAATTTATAACAGCAATCACACTCCTATCATGCCTAGGCAGCCACTACATGCTGGAATCTGGGCATGAAAGGAATGTGATTACGGACTCCCTATGCCAAGCTATCCCCCAACACTTACACATCCATGCTATCTGAAACCCTCATTCACAAACATTCAGCATAACACCCATCACTCTCACACACTTACATTCAGCATAACACCCATCACTCTCACACACTTACATTCAGCATAACACCCATCACTCTCACACACTTACATTCAGCATAACACCCATCACTCTCACACACTTACATTCAGCATAACACCCATAACTCTCACACACTTACATTCAGCATAACACCCATCACTCTCACACACTTACATTCAGCATAACACCCATAACTCTCACACACTTACATTCAGCATAACACCCATCACTCTCACACACTTACATTCAGCATAACACCCATAACTCTCACACACTTACATTCAGCATAACACCCATCACTCTCACACACTTACATTTAGCATAACACCCATCACTCTCACACACTTACATTCAGCATAACACCCATCACTCTCACACACTTACTAATCCACTCTTTCCTACCTTTTCTTCTTTCACTCTCACTTTTCCTCCTCCTCCTCTTCTTCTTCTTCCTGTCCTTCCGGTGCACTGAGCGCGGAAGACGGTGGGCGTGGCTTCAATGTTGTGCCGCGCGCATCGTTTCTGAAGGCGTGCCGGCATGGTGGCACCCCTCAGATGAGCGGCAGCCGGGGCGGACCGCCCCCCTCCCCCCCACGCCAGGTACGCATGACGGCCGCATTCAATCCTGCTCGCGGCCGCTTAGTTTTTAACTTTGCGGCCGCAGCCGCATTGAATGCTCGTCAGTCCGGCCCTGACTGCCCAGTCCGCCCCTGGTCTTCTGTACTGCACAGAGGAAGCGGAACCCAGCAGAGTTCACGTGACATCACATCCTGCTTCCTCTGTGCAGTACCATAGAACGCAGAGAGAGGCCGTGCCCCCTGTTGAAGTCTGTGAGCGGCACCGAGGAGCTGCAGTGCAGGTAAGGGGGTGGGGAGGGTGTTTGAATCAGTATGCGTGATTGAGGGAATTAATCTGTGAATGAATGAGTATATGAATTAATGAGTGTGTGTGTGATAGCATGGATGTGTAAGTGCTGAAACCTAGGCATGATGGGACTGTGATTTCTGTTAGCAATCACACTCCTATCATGCCAAGTCAGCCAGTACATGCTGAAACCTAGCTAGCTGCCCCCTTGTGTATTGATGCTGCCAGCAGTATTGGGTCTGCACATCACTTACAGCCACCCTCTACCAGCATGTACTGGCTGACTTGGCATGATAGGAGTGTGATTGCTAACAGCAATCACAGTCCCATCATGCCTAGGTTCCAGCATTTACTGGTTGGATGTGTAAGTGCTGGAACCTAGGCATGGTGGGACTGTGATTGCTGTTAGCAATCACACTCCTCTCATGCCAAGTCAGCCAGTACATGCGGAAACCTAGCTAGCTGCCCCCCTTGTGTATTGATACTGCCAGCAATATGTGGTCTGCACATCACTTACAGCCACCCTATACCAGCATGTACTGGCTGCCTGGGTATGATAGGAGTGTGATTGCTGTTAGCAATCACACTCCTATCATGCCAAGTCATATTGCTAATTTTTTTTGTCCAATTGTGGTGTGTTACCTACTTTTATTAAAAATTTGAGTTTTTATTATTATTTTTAAAGGTGGGGTTTTGGCTAAGTGAACCGTGAATGTTTTGGTGCAGAATTTTCATTTTGGTGCAGAATTTTCATTTTGGTGCATCCCTAGAATACATAGAACTATTTCATTTTTAAGTCCTGAATCACAAAACTTTCTAGGCCCAGAAATCAGTGAGAGGAAAAGTAAAGGTTTTGTGTCATTTACTTTATTTTAATCTGCATATTTTATTAAAGGCCATATTTTCTCACAGAAAAATGAGTGCGATAGGGAGAGGGTAGCTAGTGAGAAGGGAGGGTAGGGAGAGGGTAGCTAGTGAGAAGGGGGTAGGGAGAGGGTAGATAGTGTGAGAAGGGAGGGTAGGGAGAGGGTAGATAGTGTGAGAAGGGAGGGTAGGGAGGGAGTAGATAGTGTGAGAAGGGAGGGTAGGGTGGGGGTAGATAGTAAGAAAGTGTGAGAGGGGGGAGAGGGGGTAGATAGTGTGAGAGGGGGTAGATAGTGTGAGAGATGGGGAGAAAGTGGGGATCTGATGGGGGAAAATGCTGTCCCCCCCCCAGATTTTTAGGGGTTCCTACGCCCATGGCCTCTGGGAGTAACCTTAGATAAGGTTCCCTGCTAGATAACGCCTGGAGTTCACTGACTCGTCTAGCTGATGTGATGGCAACTAAGAAAATGGTTTTAAACGAAATGAACTTTAGAGAGGCCGAGTCCATCGGTTCAAAAGGTTTATCGCATTGCTTTCTAAGCACTAGAGGAAGATCCCAGGTAGGGATGGGGTCATGATATGATGGCCTCAACTTCTTAACTGCCTTAAAAAACCTAGAAACCAGGGGGGAGCCAACAAATGCTCCATTCAGTTGCGCATTAATTGCCGTCACCTGGACCTTCAATGTGTTCGGCTTTAACCCTTCGTCAAAGCCCTCTTGAAGAAACTGCAGCAGAGTAGGTATATCTGTAGGAGACATTTCTTTTCTCGTACACCAATCTGAGTATAGTTTCCAAACTCTAGAATACACTCTCCTTGTGGCTGGTTTCCTGGACTCTAGCAGAGTGTTAAAGCCCTTGATCAATTAAGGCTGACCTCTCATGTTCCATGCAGTGAATTGCAGTCTGTTCAGGTCTGGGTGGAACATCCCTGATTGAAGAAGCAGATCCTTGGAGATCGGCAGCTTCCACAACACCCCGATCGAAAGCGTCAATGCAAGCTGAAACCATGCCCAACGGGGCCAATATGGGAGAATAGCAATTGCTCTGGCGTTCTCGGTCTGAATCTTCTTCAGTACCTTTGGAATGAGAGGGATAGGAGGGAATACATAAATGAAGATTAGATTCCAGTTGATTGATAGACCGTCTATGAAGGTCGGGCTGTCTTTCCTCGATAGTGATCAGAAGCGGGACAGCTTCGAGTTCTGGCGAGTGGGCATCACGTCTAGTTCTGGCGTGCCCCATCTGGATGTTATAAGGGAGAAAACTCTGGAATTCAGTTCCCACTCGCCTGGGAGCATGGTATTTCTGCTTAACCAGTCTGCTGCCACATTCAACGACCCCTTGATGTGGACAGCTGAGAGGGAGAGAAGATTGATTTCCGCCCACTCCATGATCTGGGCACACTCTTTCTGCAGCAACCTGCTCCTTGTTCCGCCTTGTTTGTTTATGTAGTATGCTCCCGGTAAATTGTCCGTCTGGACTTGGACTGCCCTGTGAAAGAGAAAGTCTTTGAAATGAAACAGTGCTAGCTTGATAGCTTTCAACTCTCTCAAGTTGGATGAGAGTCTTGCTTCCGCCGGTTTCCATTTCTGTTGGACCCAGGCTTCCATAGTGTGGGCTCCCCAGCCTTTCGCCGAGGCATCGGTAGTCAGGACTATGGGTTGGGAGTAAGCGAGAGACCTGCCGTTTTGAAATGTTTCTGGTGTGAACCACCATCCGAGATCCTTCTTCAGATGGACAGGGATTACCATCATGCCATCCAGGGTGTCCTGCTCCCTGTTCCATGATCTCAGGATATGATCTTGTAGCGACCTGATGTGCGCTCTTCCCCATGGTACTGCTTCCAGTGCTGATGTGAGAAGGCCGAGGACTCTCATCGCCTCTCTGATAGTACATTCGTTGAGGAATATAAGGTGGTTCACAGACTGCCTGATATTCGTGCTTCTTTCGCTGGAGAGAAGAAGTCTCATAGACTGAGAATTTATGACAAAGCCTAGGTAAGTTATCTTTGTTGTGGGAAGAAGTTGCGATTTCTTGTAATTTATTAGAAATCCATGATCCTGCAGAACCTGAATAGTAAGCTGCAAATGGAGATCTAGCGTTTGCTTCGTTGGGGCTTTTATCAGCCAGTCGTCAAGGTATGAGGTCACGTGTACCCCCTGAACTCTGAGGGCCGCTGACAGGATCACCGCTATCTTCGTGAAAATCCTCGGAGCCGATGTAATCCCAAAGGGAAGGCACGTAAATTGGAGGTGACGAATTCGCTGATGATCTCTGACTGCCAGGCGAAGGAATCTCCGATGGCTTCTCAGTACTCAGGAACATGGAGGTATGCATCCTGTAAGTCTATGGAGGCTAGGTAGTCTCCTTGCTGGATGCTGAGAACTGCCGATTGGATAGATTTCATCCGGAACGTCTTTTTGACAAAAAACTTGTTGAGGTATGACAGGTCGATGACCAGCCTCCAATCCCCTCCTGACTTTGGAACAGCGAATACGGGTGAATAGCGACCTTTGCCTCTCTCGTGATATGGTACTTCCTCCAATGCGTTTTTCAGCACAAACTGATTGATGAGATGCGGAATAACAGGATTGGCGGTTCGGCTGATTAGAAACCTGTCTGGAGGTTTTTCTCTTAATTCCAGAGAATATCCTCTTCTTATCGTGGTCGTGACCCAGGCATCTGAGGATGTTTGAGACCAAATGGCAATAAAACTCTGCAGCCTGGCACCCACCGGTGGCCTGGCGTCATTGATCCGAGGTTTAGGGGTGAACTGTTTCTTTCTGAAAGCACCCCCTTGATCTTGTCTTCCCTTGGTCTGCCTTTTCCTGTCTGACTGATGAAAGGGATACTGCCTTCTGGGTGATCTCCGAAATCTCCCCCTGAAAGGCTTGAAAGTGGGTTTCTTTTGTGATTGCGGGAAAGATGTACCCTTCTCTTCACTTAGAGACTTTAATATGTTTTTGAGCTGTGGCCCAAATAAAGATGAGGGATGAAAAGGAAGAGACACAAAGTTGTTCTTTGATGGAATGTCTCCTTCCCACTGTTTGATCCAAAGGGATCTCCTCGTCGCGTTGGCCAGGGCCATGGACCTAGATGAAAATTTAAGGACATCCAAGGGGGCATCACAAAGAAAATCAGCAGCTGTCTTCATGATAGAGATATTACTCATGATTTCTTGCCTTGGCACCCCCTCTTCCACATCCTGGGCAAGATAGGTTAGCTATATACGGAGTGCCCTGGCCACTGGTATAGAGGCTTCAGCCACCTTGGCAGAGGATGCTGCTGCCATATAGGTTTTCTTGCATAGCGAGTCTGCCTTCCTCTCCATTGGGTCTGGAAACATGCATGACTCGTCAGAGGGAAAGAAAGACTTTTTAGCTAGTTTCGCTGCTGCAAGATCCACTTTCGGTGGGTTCTCCCAGTGCAAACATGCCCCTGGATTCAAGTTAGAGATGGTCTTGAACTTCGCCCCCGGATCTGTTCTTTTCTCGGGTTTCTCCCAATCCTTTTCACACCAACCAGAGATTAAGTGGTGCGCAGGAAACTCTTTACCTTTGTTACGGGGAAAATAAAATAGCTGTTCTCTAACAGGCTTGTTAGACACGTCTCTATCCGACTCCAGTACACCCTTAATAGCCGAGATAAGCTTAGGCATTTCGTCCTTATGCAGTAGGTAAAGGTTATCCGGGGCTTCGTCATCTGAATCCTCAGAGTCTGATCGCACAGTGGCACTAGATTCCGTAGATCTGTGACTAACGGAAGGCTTGTTTTTCTTCTTTCCTGTTTCTTTCCACTTTCTTGGAAAGTGCTAGTCAGTTCCTCCTTAAACCAGTCTAAGAACATCCCAGGCTCCATCTGGGCTGGTTGTTCCGTAGACATGCATCCTGCACATTTATCCTGAGCCCAGGATTCAGGCAAGGGCTGGGAGCAATTCAAACAGGCAGTATGCCTGGACTTTCTCCTCCTTTTTCCCCCTGGACTGGACATCCTAAGAGGAAAGAGGAGACAATCAGAGTGAAAAAACACAAAGTGATAAGGGAAAGAGAGGGACTCCAAGTCCCAGTACCTGCCAACACCCTCGGATCTGCTGCCCCGGCTGAGTGTGAGCTCAGAATGGCTGCGGAATGTACATCTCCCGTCCGCAGATGGAGCTTTGCGCATGTGCATAACAGCCCCATGGCCACTGCGCATGCGCCCGGCAGCCCGCGCTCACCGACACCAGCCCGCGTCCTTATCCCTGCCGAACCACCGGGAAGCTCAGACATGAGGGGACTGACCTACCTCCTGAACAGGAGAAGGGATCCTTGGCACACCTGATGTCAATCACTCTGTTATAGGTAACCGGGTGGTGAGCTGGCTGAGGGACCAGGAAAACTCCTGGTTTACGGCCGCATAAACACTCTCCTGCCCCAGGGACTAAGCGAACGCCCAGTATAGACGTTCCTAGAAGAGAAAAAATACAGGTGTCCGTTGTTGGGTAACGGGTTTTATAGGGTAGGTGTGGGAGGGACCACCAATTAATTAATTAATCAATTATTACTTGTCTCTGTGCTATTGCTTGAGTGTATCTTCTATTCCAAAGGAACGAGGAAACTTTAACCCATTGTGTGCTGCCACGGATGAACAGGAAATAACTATTTTTCCTCAGCATATATTATGGAGGAACCTATGGCAATGGATTTACATAGGACTACTGAAAAAAAATTTGCAGAGAAACGGTGACTGGATGGCCCAGGACAAGGTGCTGCAGCAACTAACGAAAGTTAATGTCAACAAAGCTCCGGGGCCTGACGGTATCCACCCACGAGTATTTAAGGAGCTGAGTCAGGAAATAAGTGAACCTCTGTTTATAATCTTCCGGGGTTCTTTTCTTTCAGGAATTGAACCAGAGGATTGGAGGAAGGCAGATGTGGTTCCTATATTCAAAAAGGGTTCAAACTCTGTGCCCGGAAATTATAACTTCTGTGGATGAGAAAGTATTTGAAGGCTTATTAAGGGATAATATTCAGGAATTCATTGGGAAGAACAGTATTATTAGCAAAAATCAGCATGGTTTTATGAAACATAGGTCCTGTCAAACTAATTTAATTGCATTCTACGAAGAAGTAAGGAGAAGTGTAGATCAGGGGGTTGCAGTGGATGTAATCTACTTGGATTTTGCCAAGGCGTTTGACATGGTTCCACACAATAGGTTAGTATTCAAACTGAAAGAAATTGGTCTAGATGCAAATTCCTGTTCTTGGATAGAACATTGGCTTAGTGATAGAGAACAGAGAGTTGTTATAAATGGTACATTTTCAAGCTGGTCAAAAGTGGTAAGTGGTGTCCCTCAGGGTTCTGTTCTGGGACTAATTGTATTCAACATATTTATAAATGACCTGGCAATAGGCGTTAAAAGTCATGTTTCTGTGTTTGCAGATGACACTAAACTAGGTAAAGTAATACAGTCAGCAGTTGCTAAGGCCAGTAAGGTATTGTCGTGTATAAACAAGGGCATCAATTCGCGGGATAAAAATATAATTTTACCCATTCTAAAAAAATGATATCATAGCACTAGAAAGGGTGCAGAGGCGGGCTACAAAATTAATAAAAGGAATGAAGCACTCATGAAGAAAGGTTAACAAATTTAAATCAGTTTAGTTTAGAAAAACGGCGCCTCAGAGGGGATATGATAGCATTATATAAATATATTTGGGGCCAATACAACCCATTGTGTGGAAATCTGTTTATAAATAGTACTATGCATAGAACATGAGGTCACGCATTTAGACTGGAAGAAAGGAGATTTAGTCTAAGGCAGAGGAAAGGGACAGTACAGTAAGGACAATAAGGATGTGGAATTCTCTGCCTGCAGAGGTAGCTTTATCGCAGTCTGTACAGACGTTTAAACTGCAACTGGATGGATACTTGGAAAAACATAATATTCAGGGTTATAATCTTTAATTATGTGGAAAAAGCTTATTGATCCAAGGAGAAATCTGACTGCCATTTTGGGGTCAAGAAGGATTTTTTTCCCTGGTTAGTTCAAAATCGGAAAGAGCCAAACTGGGGGGGGGGGTGCCTTCTTTTGGATCAACAGCAACAAATTAACAGATATAGGAAAGGCTGAACTTGATTGATGCATGTCTTTTGTCAGCCTATATAACTATGTAACTATGTAACTATATATTTGTAAATTATTAAGTTTTATTTATTAAAAGAAGGCTCTACTTCTGACCAAAACAATGTAACATTTATGCGGGTTCATCAAATATGGAAAAGGTGGATCAAGGTTTTAACAAGCATATGTTAAAAATGACAAAAAAAACACTCTGGTCCTTAGGTTATTAAAAATTCCGGTCCTGAAGCAACGACGAAAACTGTTTCTATGGCAGCACGGCCAATTCTAGCTTAATGCTTTCCTCATTCGCTTCTATTAATACTGGCTGTAATGAAGCGGCCAGCACCTATCACTGGGGCCGCCAGAGGTCGCTGTTCCTCACGTCTTGAGTCATTAGCCTGTGTCGCCGCCAAATCTCTTCTCGCGGGATCTTTTCACCCGACTAATGCGAGCGGAAGTAACTTGTATTTCTCTTTTCCGGCGGCCATAGTGGTCTGGGCAGACGGGTAAGGAGCTCTTGAGAAATGTGAAATATAGAATCGGCATCCATCCTAGTGATTAACGGTCCCGTTTGTATTATTCGTAATGCGGGTTGATAGACGGCACCCCTGGCATACTATAAAGAGGCATATTTTTGGTGTCAGGGGTGACATAAAGTGTTGAAGGGGAAAGAACGTCGCTCTCCCCGTATCTGTGTGTGCATAACGCATTGCCTCACCCCGGCACTGAGAGAGGTTTTTAAAGCGCCCCCGTATTAAAGCCATGAGCTGGCTGTTGTGATTCTTCTATTTGAATCATTAAGTTAGATTTGTACGAGGGCCTTGGCGGCTCCGGGACGTACGTAGACATCGTGTGTAAATGCATGCTGTTCTAGTGTTCATTGCTGGCAGTGTTCGTGTAATAAAGTTGGCTTTTCTTTAAAGAGCTGCCACCATATAGTTAAAGCTAAAAATAAGTGTATTCTGGTTAAACCGCAGTCTGGTGCACGTTACTGTCACTTGTAGTATTATCACCTGTGACCCAGCTGGCTTATTTATTGTAACCTGTTCCTTTAGCATAGATTATCGGTATGTAATGTATGCCCGGTGTATGTCTGTAGCATATTAACCAGTGTTTGTTTGCTTTCCGCAGTCATCATGAAGTTCAGTCCATTCGTTACATCCGACCGGAGCAAAAATCGCAAGAGGCATTTCAATGCCCCATCTCATGTGCGCAGAAAGATCATGTCCTCTCCCCTTTCCAAAGAGCTGCGACAGAAGTACAACGTCCGCTCCATGCCCATCCGCAAAGACGACGAAGTTCAGGTGAGTCGCGCCGAACGGGGACAGAAACATTAAATGCCGTTTGGGGAATTCGCTAATTCCTTAAGGTTTGTTCATTAAGTTAACAAATGGCTTTGTATGTCGCTATCAACTTAAACGTGAGGTAGTAAAACAGTCTTCTGCGGCGTTCAGAGTCCTGCTTTAATCTCTGTTTGGAATTGTATTGCTCCGTAGCAATGTGTAAATTAAGTGTAATGTTTAATTAGGGAAAAGGTAGGTAGATGTAAAAGTCAGCATCTATTGGCTACTATAAGATGCTTTCTATTTCTGTAGCTTGCATACGTCGTACTTGAGTATATGATCTGGTTCATACGTAACAAAAGTGACCTGTGCATCAAGATTTACAACAAACAAACTTATGTGTTGGCGTCATCCGTAGCTCATGTTAAGAGCTTCTGTGTGTAAACAGGGTTGTGATTTACGTTTAATGTTAGTACCGTTCATCATGCGAGATACTTCAATGGGTTGCTGGTAGCTTTCCAGCTGCACAGGTTGTGTTTAGAATGGGTAGATATGGGCATATTAGTAAAGGCTGTTGATCAGTGGGATCCACATGTGTGAGACATGTATCTCATGAAGCATCAAAAAATGGAGACATGACCAACAGACCATCTTACCTGCTGTCCGCTTGTATTTATATTGCTCAAAGAATTTCTCGCCTTGTGTTAACATGTTACGGGAGTGATTTGGTACTTTCTCCTCCTTTGAGACTTTCCTTTTATACATAATGTGTAAAAGGTTGTTTACATGAAGGCAGATAAATCCATCTGACTGGAGCGGTGTCTGTCATGTGATGTTTCACCTCATTAGCAGATGGAACAAGCAATTCCAGCTTTCTTTTTGGATGTGTTCTGTATGGTAGCCTCTGGGTTCTAACATTTCCTGATGTTTTATAGGTTGTTCGCGGACATTACAAAGGCCAGCAGATTGGTAAAGTAGTCCAGGTATACAGGAAGAAATACGTAATCTACATTGAACGTGTGCAGCGTGAGAAGGCCAACGGCACAACAGTCCATGTTGGTATTCACCCCAGCAAGGTATGTGTTTAATTCGCAGGAAACATGCCCTAGAAAGCAGTAACTTCACACTGTATTTTGGGGAGCACTCGTAATTGCGATAGTAAATGCTTTCGTAAGTACTGCTAAAGCAACAGCTTCCAAGGCCAACATTAACGTCAGACATCATTCCTCACCCCCCCCAAAGCCTTTACCTGTACAAGTCACTGATACAGTTTTACTAACTCTTTTCGTTATGATTTTATGCTTTGATGGCTACCTGTCTAAAACATCCGATAATCGTGTTTGCTCTGGCAGTCGAAGTGAAATCACATAGAAGGGGCTTTATTCTTTCCCTTTGTTACTTATTTATTAAGCACCAACAAAGTAAGCAGCACTGTAGTGTGTCACTGGTGAGTTGAGAAGCCTGCCCGTGAGCTTGCCATCTAGCCTTATGGTACTTTGTATAAAAGTTCTAGTCCGGTATGGTGGGCTTGTGAGCTTAAAACCTAGAGGAATAGTATAGGTAGCTAAAACAATAGGAGGGCATATCCATCGCAGGTAGCAATGTTTTCATGCCTTGTAGCAACTCCTTAAAAATGCCATTAAGATGTGAAAAATCTTGTACCCTTTACATTATTGTGAAGTTTGTTTTTTGTAGCCTGTCTTTTTACCCTGTTGCACTGAAATTCTCATTCTGTGGCCTTCAGGGGCTGTGATCTCTCGTTAGCCTTGCATTTTAGTTTTACCAAGTCGTCTCAGTAGATCTAAAGCGGCAATATAAATAGGACGTCTAAATGTGGCTTCATGGGGGTAAATATTTCAGCTTAGACTTTAATACAGTGATGGGCAAATATATTTAAAGAGCTACAACTCCACGATGCCCAACCGCGCCATAAGTACTTTGGCTCAGCGCATTATATGAAATTGTATTTCTCAATCAAAAACACACAATTTGATGACGGACAACCATTTGGCCAATCCAGTCTGCCTTTTTTCTGCTCTAAACACTCGAATCATTCCTTCTAAGGTTCAGAATATATATGTGTGTGTGTGTGTGTATATATATGTATGTATATATATATGTATGTATATATATATATATGTATATATATATATATTTATCCCATGCATGTTTATATTCATACTACCAAATACCTACCACACAGGTGCAAACTTTCCACCATGTCCATGTATTAGCTTTTTCTGCTTCCAACTGCTGTAGAGCAAAATATGAATGCATTGTATTCATGGCTTGTGACTTAAGGCTCTTCAGGGCAAGCAGAAAGCGGAAGAGTGACATTGATGCTGTTTGTCTTGATAGATTGTAGCTTGGTGTAGGCAGTTGGTATAATATAGTCCTTCAGTGGTACTTTGAATAGTTATCAGGGCAGTGTTTCTCCATCCACTGGATCAGCATGGTTTCTTTAGACTTAAATGTATGGCCTACTTTGGCTTGCATCCAGTGCCGATATAAAACGGAACATATATTCTGGCACCAAACCGATGTCACTGGTGTGACACATTACCTTTGTTTCATACTCTTGTTTAACTACTAATCAGATTGCAAGTAACCTCTTGAAACCTGTGTTTTTTTGTGACTTTCAATTCTGGTGTACAGTATTATGGCAGGGGATGCATTTTCTTGCCTTAAAGGGACATTCAATTAAGTAAAGTATTTTGTAAGTACTTTTTAAGCACAATATAACTGTAGGACCACACAGGCCAGCTTTCTGCACAATGTTGGCTGAGTGGCAATCAGTGGTAGGGCTCTAAGTATATATTTATGTATTAGAGGGCATTTGATGTCGGACGCATCCCTTTAATGTTGTGATTTGACCTTAAAACTACTATGATCTAAACTTAATAATTTTCACATTTGCTTTTTTGTTGGCTTATATAGTAATGGTGTTGGTGTCAAAAATGAATGACACTTAATTGTTGTAGATTGTTTGGTGTTGTAGATTGTTGTCCATGATTTGTAATTAAGTGTCAAACTCATCTGTCCTCATTGTCTGTTTAGGGCTATTAGTGTATATATAATTCACAACGGTATATAAGTAGTGGGTGGGTACTCTAATGTCTTGGCACAAGTACATTTCTAAAGTATCCGATAATCATCCATTCGCCATTTTTCCGTAGGTGGTGATCACCAGGCTAAAGCTCGACAAGGATAGGAAGAAGATCTTGGAACGCAAGGCCAAGTCTCGCCAGGTTGGCAAAGAGAAGGGCAAATACAAGGAGGAAACCATAGAGAAAATGCAAGAGTAACTCTGTCAAACAATAAACTGTGCAGTTTATACAAATCAAGGCTGTTGTTTTTCTTTTATGTTTGCAAGGAAACTACACACCAGACTGAATTGTGGGGAGAATTCTGTAGTTCAATTTCAACATTATAAAGATAACATTTGAGACCTCCAACTGCGTGGATAATTGCAGCCTAAAATAAGGTTCTGAAAGAATCAGGTAGTGTCCTAACTATCCAATAAAGTGTCTGTTTCCAATGTGTAAGATTTGGTAATGTGACTTTGATCTTTACCCTCTTCTTCACAAATGCATTCTATGTCCCGTTCAACGCAATGGAGACAGCATAGAACTTTGTGTTCTAACGCTCTCAACTTGTGCAGTGAGTCTAATCCATGGGAGAGTCTTAAGTGTGAGTCTTTTAAAAGGTGGGCTCAATTTGTTCCTTACTTTTCTAGGACAGTTCCTTCAACCTCCAACCAAATAAACCCATCCACCAACATCCACCTTTTTATATGTATAAAGTAAATTTCCAGCGTGAATAAGTGAGATTTCAGTGGAGTTGAGGGAAAAAACTCCTAAATGTAGAGTAAGTTCGCATATAGCACAGAAATGTCTATCTTGCATTAGGAGGTACATTTGTTCCAGAAGGCCCATTAGTGTTCAGCTGCCTCGTGCTGGTAGACTATTTTATTTTGAGCAGAATTTAAAGGTCAGAATGTTAATTGCTCGGCTGGAAACCGCTTACACAAACTCACGAAAAAGTGCTATGAATTGATACAATTCTGATAGACTTGGATGCGTTTGAATACAAATTACTGGTTTGGTGTAGTTACATCGAGGGACTGCACAGTTGAGGTGGAATTTACAGATTGGGTGGAAGTGATGCCTTTATTTTAATCCAATGTGTGACATGTTCTAGCCCATTATGCTTTAGCTGAAAGGACTGCAGAAGATCTGGAAACACTAGAGATGGCCAAGGCAATCAGTGGGTCACTGGCTAACAAACGCACAGGTTTTTTCACGAATGAAAATTTACATGAGTTGTGGTCACAATTCCCTGGTTCACCATTTTATTCACCAGGAAAAGGCTGAGCTGGCCCTGAATAATTATACAGGGCCAGCCAAACTCTTCCTGCACCAGAAACTCAGTGGGGTTGGACTTAATAGTGACAACAAGGAGCTAAAACACAATTCCACCAAAAACCACGTGACTTTCCCCAGTAACAGGTGAAATCAATGTTATGTGAATTAAAAACCAATCTTAGTTGGATATTTCCATGTTCTAGGCATCTGCATTATTTTTCCCTATTGTTCAGCTCTTAAGTTGCTGCTTGTGGACGCAGAACTTTAAAATATACAGTGAAGCAAACGGTGTTTGTTTCACTGATCGTTCACGTGCCAATAAATTAGTGGGTTTACATTAGGGTGAGCACTAGACTTGCGCATTCGTCTTCGGGCGAACATGAAAACGAGCACGAAGAGGCCGTTTTTTTGTTCGTTCCGAAGACACGCCGAAGAGAATACAGTGCCGGCAAAACGTAGGAGAAGACGAAGACTCACAACCACGAAGAATCGAAGATTCTTCGTGATCGTCTTCGTTTTTGCCGCGCAGCCGCCAAAATTTCAAACAGGAGTGAGCTGATCTCGTCTGTCCAATCAGCTCACTCTTGTGACGTCACGCTAAGGGTCTCGTCCAATGCCTGTGCTGCTGTTTTTTGAATTCTGAAGGCGCCTTTATAAGACCAGAGCTTGCCTGAGAGATCCATTCATTTTTCGCTGTGACTGCTTTGGCAACACTGCTGTGCTGCATCCGAGCGTTACAGAGAGAGATTGTTCTGTTCTGTGTGAGACTGGTAAGCCTTAGCCTGCCATTTCTCACAGTGTACTTCATCCTCACTTCAGTGCTACTTAATATAATTAATAATAATAATTTGATTAATTTAATTTTTTTTATTTAATTTGTCATCAACTGTAGTGTAAGTGCTGTTGAGTTGACAGTGCACTCAGTGGCACTGGGGTGCCCTTGCCCTGGGCTGGCACTAGTGCCTATTGCCTGTCCTGCTTAAATAAATTAAATAGAATTTATAAATAATTTAATAGAATCTATAATTTAATAGTTCATTATTATATATATATATATATATATTTGTCAGTCATATATATATATATATATTCTATAGTATACTAGTGTAGAGTGTACTGTAGACATTCATCTACTAGTGTCTAATTTAAAATCAGTAATATTAATATAATTAATAATTGAATTCATTATAAAATTATATATATATTTGTCAGTTATAGTTAGTAATAGTATACTAGTGTAGAGTGTACTGTAGACATTCAAGACATCTACTAGTGTCTAATCTAAAATCAGTAATATCAATAATTCTATAATTCTTTCTTGTCTTAATAGTTAATTAAATTAGCTATAAATAAAAGTAATAATATTAAATAATTACTACTAGCGTATAGTTCAGCTAATCTTATTAGTACTGGTGCTGCAGCTCTATAGTTTGTGCTTTGTTTTAGCAACAGCAAGAGACCAAGTCAATTTTTCTTAATTAATCTTTCATTTTATTTCATTTGTTTTGCTCACCTCAGTCCATCAGTGAAGTGAACTTGTTGGGCTAGTGAGTGCAGCCGCATAAGTGCTGTGTTTTTTTTTGATCAGCAAGCAGTGACGTTAACTGTTTTGCAAAGATTTTCTCATTTATTTTACATTTTATTTCAATTTTATTAAAAGTACCCTTAGTGTTTTGCTCACCTCAGTCCATCAGTGAAGTGAACTTGTTGGGCTAGTGAGTGCAGCCAGCAGTGAAGCTAACTGTTTTGCTGTGACATTTTATTTTATTTCTAATTCTTTTCAAGAAAAATTGACTGTGACGAGCTGTACTAAGCAAAGCTTCAAGCTACTAGCTGTAGTACTAAAATAATTCTAATCTTCTTTAATCTTAATCTATAATATATTATAAATAATATATAACAATATAAATTCTAATTCATAATCTATAATATAAGTAATTCTAATTCTAAATTCTAATTCATAATCTATATTCTTCTATCTATAATACATAATATATAAGTAAATTATTTCTAATCTATTAATATTATATAACTTAATATTAATTAATAAATCATATACTGAATCTGATTTAACCTCACTTTAGCTTAGTGGGTTTGAGAGCGTCTGCCTAGAGGTAGACTTATAGTAAGGAAATATAGCTTTAGGCTAGCATAGTAGTAGGCTAAGCTCTTAGGCCCGTGTAAATTCAAATTAAAAATAAAATACTGCTAGTTATTAAATAGTTAATCTTGAGTTAATAATTTAAATAACTTTAGCACTTTGGCAGATTGCACACAGCACAGTGCAGTAGTGCATAGTTTTACTTTTTAAGCAGTAGCACTGAAGAGAACTTCCTCTAATTTTTTGTCTTTAATTCGTTTTTCCTTTTTTTTTATTTTTTTTTATTTTTTTTATAGTTTTTTAAACACTACACTACACACACAACACAAAATTTGAAATGGATCCTCCTTTTGGGACTAAGGAGGGACAAGCTCCATCTACCACCACCAGCACCACCACCAGCACCACCACCAGTTCTAAGATGCAGCCTTTGCGTCAGTCTAGTCGGCCAAGTAGGCCAAGCTCTCGCTTATCATTTGGGGAAGCATTGCTTGAAGGATCATCAAGTAAAGGAAAGGCACCAAAAGCAGGCAGTAGTAGTGCGGCTAGGCCCACAAGCTCTATGGTTTTTTACGGAAAGCCTAAAGCACCAGAAGCACGTTCAAAGTTAAAGGGTAGCACAAGTAGTACCAGCCCAGTGACTAAAAAGAAGTGCCTTTTGCCCCAAGCAGCATCTTCCCCATCCACCAGCAGCATGCAAGGTACCAAGCAGAGCCAAATTAGCAGCAAGACTCAGAGGGGTCCCAAACCAAAGCGATCTCATTCCTTTGTAGGGAAAACCACCACCCCCACCTCTACCGCCTCTACCACCACTAGTGCTGCGCCTACTGTTCCCACTGGTACCGCCACGCCATGTCCTCCTAGTACCTCTAGCAAGCCACCAAGTCCTTACAAAATTTTTGTAAAGACAGTTAGAGAGAGGGCTACACATAGTGGAACTCCACCTAGCGAGGTAGCAGAGGAGCCTGAGACTGAGAGGCCAAGTGCAGAGTCTATTCTTCCTGCTCGCACTACTACTAGTCACGAGTCTCACGACGATATCAGTCTTAGCTCCAGCCTAGCAGGAATTCCATTCGATCTGGCTAATGAAGAGCTAGACTATGAGCCAGAGGAAGTAGAGGAGATGAGTGGTCAGGAATCAGATTCCTCAGGGAGCAGTGTCCAAATGACTAGTGCACAATTTTCCCCTGAGCCTCCACCTTCTCCGCTACGATCATCACCACCACCACCACCACCAGCAGCAGCAGCAGCAAAACCTAGCAAATCTAAAGCAATTAGCAGTCCCACTATGGCCAGTACTGTTACCACCAGTCCCACCACCACTAGTTCTGCCTCTGTTCATCCACCCTGAGCAGTAGGAGCAGCACCCAAGGCACACTCCAAGGCTATGCGCGCCCCAATTTGGGAGCACTTTGAAAATGTTGAAGAAGGGCGCTATGGAAAGTGCAAACATTGTGGGAAGCTAATAAGCAGAGGGAAAGTGTCTGGCCATTTTACCAGTGCTAGCATGAAGCATCACCTCAGCACTCAACACAACGCTGTGCTATTGGGGAAAGATGCAGAGGGAAAACTTAGTGCAGGCAGCATAGCTGGTGGCCGTGGAAAAACCCCAACAGCTTCTTCTTCTGAGCCAATAGCAGCAGCAGCAGCAACTAGTGCTGGCAGCCAGAGACCAAGGCAGGTTGGAGCACTGCATGTCCAGCCCACCCTGGAACAATTTGTGGCATTCCAATCCAAAAGGTCAATGCCCAAACAGCAGGCCAATAAAGTAACGCGACTGATTGGTCAGTTCATTGCTGTTGGAGGGGCATCCTTCTCTATGATCGAAGGGGAGCCTTTCAAACAATTGATGGCGGCTGTGGCTCCACAATATACAGTTCCGTCACGTTCCACTTTCAGCAGGAACATTGTCCCCTCATTGTATCGGTCCTGTGTTGCAGCAGTGAAAGAGGAGCTTTCCAAGGCTGCTGGTCAGTCTGTTCATTTCACTACAGATTTGTGGAGTGCACCTAGCGGCCAGCATGCCTTTCTTTCTTTGACAGCACACTGGTGGCAGCCCGGTGTGTCTAAGGAAGCTGCTGCAGCAGGCTACCGATCTTTCCTTCTCCATGCAGAAGTGATGGATGAAAAGCACACTTCCCAAAACATTCTGCATGCGATGAGGAAAATGTTTAGCCTTTGGGTGGGAGCAGAGGCGGGCACCAATGTTGAAGTTGGTTTTGTGGTAACTGACGGAGGTGCCAATATGGTGAAAGCGCTGCGAGATGGTCATATTGTTGGTGTGCGCTGTGCAGCCCACATCATCCATCTTGTAGTGAAGGCAGCAATGTCAGAAGGAACTAATGTGGCAGCAGTAGTTCTGTCCCGCTGCAGAAAGATCGCTGGGCACTTTCACCATAGTGTTAAGGCTAGCCAACTTTTGAGGGAAGAGCAAGAGAGGTCAGGTCTTCCCGTACACTGCCTACGTCAGGATGTCAGTACACGGTGGAACTCCCGTTAGACATGCTCGAGAGGATTTTGGAGCAGCAGAGGGCAATCCATAATCTTGCCTCAGAGCACAATATTGGGATTACCTCTCCATTGAATAGGGAGGATTGGACAGTGATCACCCAGCTAGTGGCAGTCCTTAAACCATTCAGGGATGCCACAGAAAATTTAAGCTCAAACACTGCCAGTCTGGCCCAGGTAATCCCAGTGTTCTCCCATCTAGGCAGCAAGATGGATGTGTTGCTTGGAAACCGTGAGGCTGTTCAAGGTGGCACTCTACATCCTGACATAGCAGCCATAGTCAGGAAGCTGAAGGATCTGCTAAAAGTACACCTTCGCAAACGAATGGAAGAGAGTCCCGAAATGATGCTAGCGTGCCTTTGCGATCCAAGAATTAAGGGAAAGCTAGCTTTGAAATTTAATGTTCTCAGTAGCTACCGGGAGCAATTGGTCAACAAGGTGCGTGACTGGCAGCGTAAAATGGGAATGCTGTCCGAGGAGGGAGAGGTGCAGGAGGAGGAAGAGATGATGTGGTCTGCTACTCCTAGCAGCAGCATCAGCAGCAGTGCCACAAGCAGCACAACACAGCTGAGTGGAGCAGCTGCGTTTTGGGAAGAGGCACTTGGGAGTATAGTTGGACCATCTGACAGAGCTAGCAGCAGAAAGGAGAGTAGTGCTGCTGAAATGGTCAAACTTTACCTCTGTGAAGTTCCTTCTGCGCCTAATGTTGATCCTCTTAGCTACTGGGATGAAAAGAAGAGTGTGTGGCCTGCACTCTCATGGGTTGCGCAGCAGCTACTATCATGTCCGCCAACCACTGTTCAAAGTGAGCGCGTGTTTTCTATGACTGGAAACATACTGAGTCCACAGCGCTCACGCATGGCACCTCATCTGATGGAGCAGATTGCCTTCCTTAAATTCAATCTGCCCAAGTTGGGTTACCCAGCTCTTAGCTTGGAAAGTTAATTTTTTTTATCTGTAATGTTTAAGGTAGTTTCTCCCCCTGGTTGCACGTGTTTGCGGTGTGGCAACGTCTGCTACCTCCGCCGGTGTAGCCAATTTACGCTAGGGCCTAGTGTCTGAGTTCTGGAAGTCCGCTCCCAAACGCCATGGACTGACAGACTTTCATGCTTTGCCCTGGGGTGAAACAGGTGAGCGGGTCGTCAATTGCCCACTCATTCACCTTTTTCCTTTTCCAACGGTGCTGCTGGTGGTGGTGCCAGCATCTTTTGCCAGTTCGCTTCCTGGCTGAAATCATGCCTCAAATGTCCCTAATGGAGAGGGTAGTTTCTCCCCCTGGTTGCACTTGCTGCGGTGTGGCAATGCCTGCTACCTCCGCCGGTGTAGCCAATTTACGCTAGGGCCTAGTGTCTGAGTTCTGGAAGTCTGCTCCCAAACGCCAAGGACTGACAGTCTTTGGATGCTTTGCCCTGGGGTGAAACAGGTGAGCGGGTCGTTAATTGCCCACTCATTCGCCTTTTCCAATGCTGCTGCTGCTGCTGCTGGTGGTGGTGGTGCCAGCGTCTCTTCTCTGCCAGTTCGCTTCCTGGCTAGTGTCATGCCTTAAATGTCCCTAATGGAGAGGGTAGTTTCTCCCCCCCTGGTTGCACTTGCTGCGGTGTGGCAACGCCTGCTACCTCCGCCAATGTAGCCAGCTTACGCTAGGGCCTAGTGTCTGAGCTCTGGAAGTCTGCTGCCAAACGTCTAGGACTGACAGTGTTTGGATGCTTTGCTCTGGGGTGGAACAGGTGAGCGGGTCGCCAATTGCCCACTCATTCGCCTTACCCAATTCTGCTGCTGCTGCTGGTGGTGGTGCCAGCGTCTCTTCTCTGCCAGTTCGCTTCCTGGCTAGTGTCATGCCTTAAATGTCCCTAATGGTAAGGGCAGTTTCTCCCCCCTGGCTGCGTCTGTTTGCGGTGTGGCAACGCCTGCTACCTCCGCCGGAGTGGCCAGCTTACGCTAGGGCCTAGTGTCTGAGCTCTGGAAGTCTGCTGCCAAACGTCTAGGACTGACAGTGTTTGGGTGCTTTGCCCTGGGGTGAAACAGGTGAGTGGGTCGCCAATTGCCCACTCATTCGCCTTTCCCATTTTTCAATGCTGCTGCTGGTGGTGGTGGTGGCAGCATCTCTTCTCTGCCAGTTCGCTTCCTGGCTAGAGTCATGCCCAAAATGTCCCTAGTGGTAAGGGCAGTTTCTCCCCTCTGGCTGCGTCTGTTTGCGGTGTGGCAACGCCTGCTACCTCCGCCGGAGTGGCCAGCTTACGCTAGGGCCTTGTGTCTGAGCTCTGGAAGTCCGCTGCCAAACGTCTAGGACTGACAGTGTTTGGGTGCTTTGCCCTGGGGTGAAACAGGTGAGTGGGTCGCCAATTGCCCACTCATTCGCCTTTCCCAATTCTGCTGCTGCTGCTGGTGCCAGCGTCTCTTCGATGCCAGTTCGCTTCCTGGCTAGTGTCATGCCTCAAATGTCCCTAATGGTAAGGGCAGTTTCTCCCCCCTGGCTGCGTCTGTTTGCGGTGTGGCAACGCCTGCTACCTCCGCCGGAGTGGCCAGCTTACGCTAGGGCCTTGTGTCTGAGCTCTGGAAGTCCGCTGCCAAACGTCTAGGACTGACAGTGTTTGGATGCTTTGCTCTGGGGTGAAACAGGTGAGTGGGTCGCCAATTGCCCACTCATTCGCCTTTCCCATTTCCTTTTCCATTTCCATTTCATTATTTTCCTTCTGATACACAACCAACCAAACATAACACACACAATAACACAAATAACACAGTGACATAACACATAACACACATAACACATATAACACAGTGACAAGTGACAACACACATAACACACATAACACATACACGTACAATGCAAAAATCACAAGGACCTTTCCTCTTGTTATTTGTCCTGGCCTTCATTTCTACACTCACTAGCATTAACGCTATAACTCACACTTCATACTATAACATTTTTCCATCCACATACCTGCCAACAGACCCAACTTTTTCAGGGACAGTCCTGCTTTTTTCCAGTCCTGTCCCATCTAATTTAGCTAAACTAGGTATGCAAATACACGTTGGTAGTTATAGCTCGGTAGGTAGCACTAGTATAAACATTAAATAAATATAATAAAGTACTAAATAATAAATCTAACTTTAAAATACATTTAAATAAACCCCTAATTTTTTTTTAAAACCCATTAAAATTAAATTATTATTTAGACATAATACATCTTTAACCAAAGCAGTGCACTGCTACTAATCTTAAACATAACCGTACATTAACCCTAAGCTATTTTTTAGTTCTTGTCCAACATTTTTCCATCCGCATACCTGCCAACACACCCAAGATTTTGGTGGACAGTCCTGCTTTTTTCCAGTCCTGTCCAGTAAAAGTTGGGTTGTTGCAAAGTATGCCATTGTAAATAGGTAGCAAATGTTAGGCATGTATTACAAGTGGTCCAAAATCAATTTAAAAATGTAAAATAATCCCTATTCTTTTATTAAACATCTATGGATGTGTGATTGTGTATGATAAACGGAGGCCAAGTTCCTTGGAGCATTTGTCTCTAGGTCATTTTGTGTACAGTACACCTCAGTACGTGTGTGCAACTCTATTGGTCGTTTCGGCAGGGGGCTGGCCTGCCATCAACGAATGAAGTGCGTTCTGCAATTCACTAGTTGATGCCAGACCAGCCCCCTGCCGAAACGACCAATACAGTTGCACACACGTTCCTTCACGGCAGCTGCTGCTGCTCCGATGTGTTGTTAACCCCGTATTAACCCCTGCAAGGCAACCGGGAAGGAAACGAAGATTAAACGAGCACGAAGAATGTCCGCGAATATTCGCCCGAAGAGAAGACAGGAACGGGCGAATATTCGGGGAATACGAAGGTTTTTCCCCCCCCCGAAGACGAGCACGAAGACGAACACGAAGAGCCCCCTGGTGCCCAAGTCTAGTGAGCACATTTTATATATGCCATTCAGGGACACACTATGAACCGCATGAGATTACAGACACGTGTGTGTGTGTGCATATATATAAACACACGTTAGACATGCTTTTTTAACTATAATATGTACTTTAAAGTTAAGACCATGATTGAAATATAATTTCAAAATAACGGCTGAACTGGCAGTTTTCGTTCTTTAATATTAGCCCCTGCTGCCGATGCCAATATATATATATATGTATAAATATTAGCCTCTGTTGCAAATTCATTTTATACCGAAAAAATTGGGCCACGCTCCCTAGCATGCACTCACTCCCTTCTCTCTCGCACCCAAAAAAAAATATTTGCCACATTGAATCAGACATACAAATCCTATATTTGCAGGTATACAATAATAATGTATGGAAACATAGCATTGCAGGTATAGATCAACATAACACACAAACCCAGCATTGCAGGTATGGATCAACTGAAAATCACATGTAAACTCGGCACTGAGGGTATAGAGCAAATAAACACATGGAAACAGCACTGCAGGTATTGATCAACCGAATAAGACATACAAACCCTGTATTTGTAGGTATATAAATAATGTATTGAAACATAGCACAGCAGATTTGTATCAACAGAGTAACACACAAACCCAGCTTTGCAGGTATAGACCAATTGGAATTCACATAAAAACTCAGCATTAAAGGTATAGATAAAACCCCCTAAATTACAGGCATAGATCACAGGCTGCACATCCCAAAGCCAGCCCTGGCGTCCACATTGCCCACATAGATCCTGACCAGCACCCAAATTACACTCATAGGACTTACCATCTTTGTCTCCAAACAGCCCGGCCTGTGCCATCTTTGTCCCATAAATACCCTGCCTGTGCCATCTTGGTCCCCAAGGCTCAAAAACCCTTGCTTGTGCCATCTTTGCCTTCTACAAATCAATTATACATCTATGATACACACAAACACAGTCGCTCACTAATTCACACTTTCATTTACATAATTCATCTACTTATTTATTCTCTCACTCATTCACACCAAATCATTTACACATATTCATTAATGCATTCTCACAAATTCATGAATTCATACTTGCGCATTCATTCAATTCATCCACACATTAATTCTTTCATTCTCTCACTCAGACACACAATGCATCCACACATTCATTCTCACTCATTCTCTTTTTCAATATTGTTACCACCCCCCTCTCCCTCCCTTCTCACTATCCCCCCCCTCACTATCTATCCCTCTCCCTCCCTTCTCACTATCTATCCCTCTCCCTCCCTTCTCACTATCTATCCCTCTCCCTCCCTTCTCACTATCTACCCTCTCCCCTTGAAGTTCACTTATCTTGTAGAGGTCCTGCGGTGGCCTGTCTCCCTGCTCTGCCGCGTCGCGCACTGCTTCACTGCTGACCACCGGTATATGACGTCATATTCCAGCACTAAGCATGAAATGCCTGCACCGCGACCGAGCTAGAAGCCTCTGGGAGTAGAGTGAGGGGTGCCTTTATTTTTCCTACATGATGAAGAGCCGATCCCAGTGACAGTCCGGTCCAGCTAGCCCTGGATAATGTACACTCAAATCAGTGAAGGTTCCTGAAAGTCTTTACATGAATTATGCTTTATATAGGGCCAGCTCGGCCCTCCTTGCTGGACAAACTTGCTTGTGATGTCCCTTCAAAACGAATAGTGAAGTGATAGTTACAACCACAGTTCTGCCTTTATGAATATACCCCAGACACTGCATGGCAACAAGTTACATGCTGTAATCAAAGGAATGCACAATTAAAAAAAAAAAATGACAAGCCTCGCCCTTTAAATATCTCTTAACCAATTACAACCAATAAAGACACAATATGTAGAGGTATTTCACCCTTTGGGGATCTCTTGCGGTCCACCCCATGCAGACATCCTTGCTTTCTTGTGCACTGTGAGATACCAAGCGGACCCCACTGACAAGGCCCATTAAGGCCAAAACGTACGTCTGGGGTTGTCGGGTCTCTCGTGCATGTTTAGTGTCTTTCACGTTTCAGTTCTGGATTGCCCTTTTGGACAGGATCACACTCATATGTTGATGGAGATTTTTCCTCTGTAATGGCACAGGACTGCTAAAACTTCAGAACCTCCCAAACGGGGACGCACCGTAGTACAGGCTATGAACATTGTTTTTTCAGCTGTTTTATGAATACAAAGGCACCAACGGTGAAACCGAAACGGATACCCAAGCCTAGAACGCGTACACTTTTTCAAAGTGGGCCACCTCACGGGACAACTGGCCCCGAGTCCATCTTTTACAAAAGGTGACGTAATCTGCCATGATGTATTTCAATGGGACTCCTACAGATTTAACCGTTTGCTGACTGCAACACGTAAAGTGCTATCCTTTGGGCTGTATAACCAAGTAACGGACGTCTATTGGTTTATACATCCCGGAGGGTAACACTTCACACGGGGCTAATATTATGCATGCCCCTGGAATAACGGCTAATGAGGCAACCGTAGTTTTGAGTAGACTGTTCATTAAGGCCTCACTAGCCGTGATTTATCATCAGATAACATGTCCTCCATTGTGCGTCCGCCGCTTCTCACGGCCACCATTCCCCCTGCGCAACTCGCTCAGCCCCAGTTCTCTCTGTCTGCGACCGGTAATTCTCAGCGTCACGGTGGGCGGGGCCTGGAAGAGGTCACATGACCGCCTATGTGATCACCTGACTGTAGCTCAGTGAGTTCAGAGTTGTCTCGGTTGTCGGACGTTCCGGTGCTCGGTGTCTGTGCCTAACGCTGACATCATGGCCTATCCCGGGCTGCTAGTGCCCATCATCGTCATGACCGTGTTCTGGGGCTTCATCGGAGCCGTGTTGCCTTGGTTTATCCCCAAAGGACCCAACCGAGGGTGAGTATGGGGGCTAAGAGGACAGATACACTCCCGGCCTGGGGTGTGAGGGGAAGGATAACGTTCGCGATAATACCACACTTAGTGAGTCTGACCCTGATTAACCCCCACGATACTCCAGAGCCAGCAACTCTTTTGTATTAAACTCCGATCGAAATGCATTTAACAGGTGAATAATAATGCGTTATTATAAATACTCCCATCTCAAGTCCAGACCATAACACCGTTCTGTGACCCCCCTTTATTTCTGGGGGTTGACCCCAACCGGCAGCATATCCGAGACAGACCCCTAAAGCTGTTCATTTACATTTTATTTATATCACGCTGGGAGATTCTGTAGACCTATTACAATAGGCAGAATGAAGATTAATAATAACATTAATGTACAGAAATTTCATAATTATAACCCTTAAAGACATACTGGTATCAAAGGAGAAGAGGATGGGAATGAAACGTTAAATCAATGAAAACATTTTATTTGTAAACAGAAGCCTATATTTGTGTAAACCTAAAACTACTAAGTTTACAAACACCTCAAAGTTTCCTAGTCCTTCCTATACATGAAAATATATATAATGACTTTGCATGGATATCCACTTTGTGAAATGGCCATCGCAAGCCGCTTTCTTTTTAGTTGACTATTGCCCGTGATTTGGTTTAGATTCGAGACACAACCCAGCTTTATCACATACGATCTTTTTATGTTTATACGTTCATCTTCCATTTTAATGGAGATACTTGGGAGGCTCCACGCTAAGCCACTAAGTGCCGCTGTGTATTCTAGGAAACATCACTTGCTCCATTTGTTCTCGTATCATCTTTTTCTTAGACGTGTGTGGTGTGTGCGCATGTATGTCGAGATCTCTCTTTTAAGCATACTCGACAATCTCCACTGAGATGGTGGTCATGGGACAGGCACACGACTATCTTGAATCTAAGATGAGAAGATCTGGTTTAAACAAGCAGAGTAGATGACCCGAACGGTTCTTATCTGCTCTCAACTTCTACGTCTCCATGTTGTCTAATCCCGCTCTCGACCCTTTACTAACATAGTGAAGGTCAAAATGACCGTCTAAAAAAGGAACTGCACTGTTTTCGAGGGTAACTTGTTACTTCTCCTTTTTCCTGAGCGCTGACATCCTATACATTACACAGTAGGTAGCTTTCCTCTCTGGCAGTCTTAATCTTAAATTAGGTAAATGTTCTAGACTGCTTATGCTACGCACTTCAAATTTAGCAGATGGTTCCCTTAAAACGTGCTGCCCTCTTTGTTTGTATTGTATACACTATTTCCATATTGTTGCCACAATTCTTCTTGGAGTCGTTCTGTATGTTTCAGCGCGTGCTGGATGAAACCAGCAACCCGGAGTTGATTGTGTTTTGACTTCAAACTCTTGTCTTTGACTTGGAATCACATTAACTCGTCCTGGCTGTACGCCCTGCGTATGCTTTTAGGTCTTCCGTGAGCTCTGAACACCAACAATTGCTTGTAATGTCAGTTTACGGTTGGCTATTTTAGAGAAACCTTGAGATCCTAATATGCGCATGACTGGTTATTACTCATACTTTCCATAGTCTTTTGGACAGATGATCTTGCAGGAGACATGAGCAAACTTAGGAATGCCAGCCACCATTTATTCCATAGTATCTCTAATGAAGAACTTGATAAATTTGCTTTTCCATTATCCTCCTTCCTTCTCGTATCTCTGTTCATTTGCGTATTCTTCCTCTTTAACTTGACTGACATATTCTCCCTCGCTTTCCTCTTTTTTTTTTTTTTTTTTTTTTTCTCTTCTCTATCAGTATACTAACACATGCCAAGCCAGAGGGAAAGCAAAGCAATAACGGACTTGGTATTTCATGATATAAGCCGTAAAGGTAATGTTTAGTGTTTCCTTTCCAGTAGAAGCAGCTTCACAAATATTGTATTTGTGATCTAAAGACGCCGCAAAATTAAAGCACCCATGGTTGCTGTGGTGTCCCTTTAATCAACTGCGTTTTTAAAAGATCTTGAAAACTGCTGAAGGGTTAAAAGAAAAAAAAAAATCTTGCCAATAATATTCATATAAAGTTTATTGCTGCAGCAAATTACAGCTGTTCTAAGCAGGTACAAAAAATAAATAAAGTATGTATATATATTGCAGAATTCCTGGTCTGTGATTATTGGATACCCAACATAATATGCACTTCTCCAGTACCATATATTGTATGCCCTACAGATGCCCTTGAGTCCCTGTAGAATAATGGAATGCATGCCTCCTTTCCATTTCTCGGTGATGATCCTTCCTTCCTCACCAGGACTAGGCTACTGAATACGCAGCCCATACAAACATAACTTAAAGGCTACGAGGGACCAGTTTATCACGTTGACGCCTCAACCCCCAGTTATATTAACTATTTTCTCCCTGCATCCCTGTTTGCAACCTAATTATCAAACATACGCCAGTTCCTCGCCACATTTACCTAACCATTAAAAAAAAAAAAGCAAACGCAGCTGTGCACGCACACGCACACACACACACACGCGCACGCACGCTGTCCTTATAGATGTCGCATACCTGGTGCCATAGCTGCATAGATCATGTCTGTTGTAAATATTTTAATATATATTTGCTTTGTCCGCATAGAGTGCCAGCTTTTGGCATCACGCACCCATTCGGGGGTTACTCGGGCAGTGAAACGGTTGAAGGGACTTCGCTGCTCGGTAAATTTGATGCGCTGGTTAGGAGATGGACCTTTTATTTGCGGTTCTTGACCGCCTTCCGATTAGCCGCTAGCTGTGTCTTATGTCATTACCGTTGTCTCTTCTTTCTGCAGGGTGATTAACACGATGCTGGTGACGTGCGCGGTCTGCTGCTATCTGTTGTGAGTATAAATAGGTCTTGTATGCAAGGCAGCCCGTACTGTTTATACCAAGCAGGCGCTTTAACCTCCCTCCCCGCTTTAACCTTGGGTTTTAATGTCCGAACGATTCAAGATACCGATCTGTTTCTTTTACAGCTAAACCACTCATTTAGTTTTTTCACGAATGAACTAGAACATATTTTAAGGGAGCCAAATAAATTTGCAGGTCACCCTACCCCCACCTCTAGATACTCTGATAAAGCGAAGGTTCTGGTTACCTGCTGACGTAATCCTGCCGCGTCTTGCCGGACCCTGTTTAGCCTTAAACGGCTTTGGCCGTAAATTCGGGCTGTCTGGTTTGGCCTGTTATTGTATACAAAATAAATAAGACCGTTCCAACCAAAAGCCTGAAATGACTTCACATTTACATAGTCCTTGCCTCGCCGGCCACCCAGGCTGTTTCACCCCGGGGAGGGGGGGAGGGGATTCAGGAATGCTTTAAATGTATACAAATAAATATTATATGTTTTCGGGGAGATGGCTGGGGTTCCCATGGAAAAAATAATAAAAACAAAAAATCGACTTACTATTAAGAAAGGAAAAAAAAACTTTAGTGAATTTTAACCTTAAAATTTCAGGATTAGGATGCTGGTTTCCTTTTTAAATTTATATAATATATTATATCTCTATATTTATATACTATATTATATCTCTATATTTATATACTATATTGTATCTCTATACTTATAGAATATCTAAAGTGTCCGATAGTACATGTGAAAATATTTGGAACGTCTCTGTTCTGCCAAAATGTTTTTTATGCATTTATTCTATAGCAGTAGTGCATCCAAAACCATTTTAGTCATCCTTTTTCCCCCAAAATTGCACCAGTAATTGTTATAAAGCCAGTTTCTAGGTTTGTCAATATGTTAAAATTACCAAAATATTTTTACAGCGTAGTCTAAATGCTGCAGAATAACTAAATACAGCATTAACATCATTACGAGCCCTGCTGGATGCCCAGTCGCTCTGTAGAAGTAATTATATTCTCTCTGTGAGATTGTGCCTCGTTCCTATTTTTGCTGGGAACCCTTAATTGTCATGTGACATAAAAGTAGGCACTGATAGGTTGTTGTCGAGGAATATTCATAAAAGCTTCTCTGTTGCCTATATGCGGATTAAACCTAAAGAGGGAAAAATAAAATGACAATTTTACATTATAGAGAGGACAGTTAGTTCATGCAACAACTTCTATTTATTGTGTGAATATTTGAAACCCGAAGGGGGCAAATCGGTAGATATATGCGGCCTTAAGGTATTTTATTGCCAATATTTCCTAAAAAAAGGGAAAAAGCCGTAGCAGTTACTGCTACATTTTGAGACGTGACGGCTCTGCCTGAATGGAAAAGTGCTTTGGCCACCGAAAACCGATAATCCAGAGATCTGCCCGGTGCGGTTCTATTCTCACGGAGAGAAAACAAGTGACGGAATCCATCTCAAGCAGCTGCCGAATTTTCTGGGACAGCGTTATGTAACCTCTTTCTCTCCGGCAGATTTGCAGTCGCCGGCTTGCTGCATCTTTTGCTCTTAAACCCTGCAATGCAACAAAACAGGGAGAGAAGCGCAGCACGTAAACCTCCCGAGAACGCCTCTGTGTGCCAAGACTAGACTCTTCTGAATACTGGCAGTGCCGTTTATTTGTGATTTTCTTCAGATCTAAGAAAATATTGAATAGTAATATATATTGATGATTTTTTATATATATATATATTATATTTTATATATATATATTTATTTTAATGTCAATTTAAATTAATATATGCAGAACGGCCCTGTTTACCAGACCCATTTATGGAATGGAATGCATTGCTTCAAACAGGGAATTTGTCATGTGGACAGAGCGAGGACAAAAGTCTTCATGTCTTTGTTTACTGCAATTCACAAACTCTGCAGCGAATCAAATGAATCGCGGCAGAAAACGTTTGGAGTGCTGGCGTGCAATCTGCAGAGCGTTTCAGGTGTCCAAATGGAGGGGAGCACGCCAGAGCCGTGGCCAGCTTGCCTGCTTGCGGCACTTATGGGAGCCGCAGTGGGAGGTCTTTGCTGCAACGGTACAGATCTCCATTGATTTTACAGCTCCCTGTGTCTATCGGGAGATCAGAGGATTCCCCCCCCCCCAGCTGGCCCATGTTCCCACAAAATGCGGGAGAGTTGGGAGGTATGCTGTTCTTTGAGGTATACATGTAATGTCCTCTGGATTTGAAAGAGAACAGCCTGCAAACTTTGGCAGCAGATGTTTAATGTGCTATCAATGACCATCCCATCCAGCCTTTAACCTCCCAGAGAAAACCAACATTTATTCCTCAGCCCTAAACGGATGGTCCTGTTTCCCAGCAGCCGCTTGCCCAGCGTTACCCAATGGGCGTCTGTGAAGACACCAAGCAATGTCCTGTAGGAGCTGCTTTCCAAACTGAGCCGGCAGCCGTGACGTCTTTAAGATTACGCTGCTGGCACCTGATGTTCTGCTGCATTGTATCGATCGCTACGGGCCTGTCATGTCTGGTGCAGAAGGAACCGCTCCCGGAACCTGAATTGTTATATACATTCTCTTTGCGGTTTTCTTCTGGTGGAAGAATGGCATTTACCTGGCGTTGTTCCTTAACTCTTTGTCTTTGTCTTTGCAGCTGGCTCATTGCTATACTGGCACAGTTGAATCCACTGTTTGGCCCTCAGTTAAGCCCAGAAGTAATTTATTATCTGAAAAACCACTGGCCTTAAACGAGCTGAATGTTTTTTTTTTCACCCCGCTGTGAAAATGCCAGGTGAGCATAATCAAGTAAATGGATACGTTTCATACTAAGTGACTGGCAGGTTTGACTCGATTTTAAGCATTCTTTTTAGCCGCGTATAAGCTCTGCTCGGGAAGACGTTTCTGCAGACAAGTCATTTGCTGAGATGTTAGGGGTTTAAAAAGCGCACCTCTGGTGCAGTTACCATAGCAACCAACAGAATGCTCCTGCTGATTCTACCGCTTTAAAGACTTTGCATCAGAACTGATCTTTGTTTAACCCTACACAGCTGTGATCCAAGGTTTTTGTTATAATTAGTTATGGTTTTTTTTTATACTTCCAGGGTGTGATCTACGGTTAAACTGATTCAGATTCATGGCAGCCATAGCTCACCATTAGTCCCCTTTTGTTATGATCTTTGTCTAGATATGTTTTTATGCATTGATTTCCATCTATTAGTTGAATATGTTGTTTAAAACTCACTTTTTTTTTTTTTTTTTTTTGTTTTGTTTTTTTAGGACAGCATGGAAATAGAATTTTGCCTTAAATCTCCTGCTCTCGTTCTGATCTGAACCAAGATGCCTTAATGTTTGTACTACGCAAATAGCCTGCGGTGTCGTGCATTCCTGTCCCAAGCACCACATCTGCTCGCTCGGAAAACACAGCCGTATCTCAACACTTCGTTCCTCGGGACCTTTATTCTGTTCGTATGGGACGGCACCAAATCATTTTAAACCTTGGACTTCATTCCAGGACACAAACACTGCATTCACCAGGACATGGATTTACCCGTTTTGTCATTTATTTGTTTTATTTTCATGTTGCAAAGTAACTTTAAGTAAAGTCTGTACCATCTGATTGACAGGATTTCTTGATACCCTATTTATTTTAATTTTAACCCCTGTCACCGTCACCGGACACATTCCATTTTTCTGCCCCTTCTTTCTCGGCGTGTGCCTTTTTAACCCTGCCCTTAGAATGCGTGTTTGTTTTTATGACAATAAAAGATGGTTCTATGGAAAAAAACAAATCATCTTATAATAATCTTACATTTTGTCTTAAAATAATGCTGTGAGCACTGGCGACATTTAAACGCTTATTCCTGGAATCCTATTAAACTCTTAAATGCCACATTTTGTTCCTTTTGCTCACGGGTATGGAATAGACTATTTTAGAAACATCGATAAGTACGGATATAAACAGCAGGGGACGCAGCGTGAACTTTTACTGTCTTTAGACTAATTAGCTGTTAATTGTTTTTGTGTCTTAGGTATCTGTAAATATTTGCCAAGCAGTGTGAACTTTAAGGGTATTTGGCAGTTTGTATATACAGATAGGGATGGGGTGGGCAAAGGCCAACCGACTACAGTGGCTGAACATTAAATGGATTTTGTAGACGTGCTGATATTTAAATATGATCACTAGTGTAGTAAAAATGTTTCGACTTGCATATGTCTGGAGACAACCCTTGATGCAGCCCATGAAGAAACCCGATTACGGTCCTCGGTATAGAGCATAGCTGGTGAAACGAGGTTGTGCTAATCAAGGGGGAAGCCAAACAAGAGCCATCTCAAACTCTTCATCCGCCATCTCAAACGCTTCATCCGCTATAGAGGTTTTGACCTTACAGGCGTCCATACAGATGCATGTGCTGACCTCTCCATGCTGAGGTCGGCCAGCTCTCCCATTTCTAGTAGCAGGATATGAACTAAGCCATTCTGCACGGGTGTCCTTACCTGGACAAAAACAATAAATTATCTTACAAAAAATTCCAATTTCATAGAACCATCCTATGTAATTTCTAGAGCAGAATTTTAATAGGTGAAAGGGCGCTAAGGTGAGTTTGCGCCATAGGTATCTTCAGTCTTAATGGAAGGATCTATCCCCACTGCTATACACGAACCAAGATAACTTTACTATGCCAATGGGCTGTCCGTGCTAGTATTTAACATAGTGCTTGAAATTGGTTAACTTTTAAGGGGGCTTTAAACCTTCATGGTGCTGCTCACTGAGGTTTTATGAGCCAAAAAAGGCTCAAAAGAAAATATCTGACATCACCTTTGTCTGTTTATCAGGTTAATTGGCAATCGATGTCCAGTAGCCCACACACTGGTACCTTCTGGAGATTCATGCATTATGAAATCAGTTGCCAGATGGCATATGTCACAATAGGAACATATATTATTAGAGACGGAAAAAAAAATCCTTACGGAGCAGATCTGGTCTTTGATGACTGGCATGTTTTAGAGGGTTCTTAGGAAATACGACAGCTCAGACAGATGCTAGGCATGAACTTATGGTGTAGAAAGCTAAGATCAAGACTTAAGTCTTGTATGCATTCTTGGTGAAGTCTGAAGATCTGATGATTAGTAGAGGTTTGACCTTCATGGTGAGCATAGTCTGGAGGCCATATTACGAATGTGGTTGCCTGGTGTCAAGGTTTTTTTTTACTGGACTGTGAGGGAACTGGGCTTTATTTTTCCACCAAAAAGGTGAAGAGAAGTGGACACACAACAATTCCTATATGCAACTGCTTTGTTGGCCTTATGAGTTATGGCGCATGTAACATCGACCTACTTTGACCTTTTTTTTTTTTTTAAAGCTAGGACTTAATGAAGAAGTTATTCAACACAACACAAGAGCACTCTCGATTTGTAATTATAAATATGTGTGGAATTTTGATGACCTCTTTGGCTATAGCATTCTTGCTTCCTATTCACTGGTTTCAGATGATTGTTTTTTCCCATTTCCTTACCCGGCTCCCCCCCCCCGTAAAGTTATGTTCTCATTTTACTAAAAGTTCTCTTGTTCTGGAAATAACGTCAGACAGGAAATTAATTGCTAGTTCTACCAACTTTATTTTTGGACAGATCACAGCTTTCAATGTGAAATTGCCCTAAAGTATAAAATCTATCCAGGGCAGTTGCACCGATTGACTAAGGCACAAGCTCAAAGTAGTTTCAACAGGTGAATTTAGTTATGCTAAAAGCTGTGACGGTTCCGCCTTAATCCCGGTGAATGGAAATTGAGGTGTGCCTGCGTGGATGTGAACAACTCATTTATATGCATTTATATTGTCACAGAAGCATGAACTTTACTTGCTTGTTCCAGAACCTTTCCAGTCAAATGATCGAAATGATTGTGTTCTATAGAGTGAAGAGACAGGAACATATTGATAAGTGGAAATAGTAACAATATTTTATAATAAATTACATTGTAATAGGCTTTTTTATTCTTCTGTATATGTTCTGATCAAAAACCCCTTTCTTCAGCTTGCTTTCTCTTGCCGGCGTATACTCCATCCCGTTAACAACAGTGCCTTTCTTCTAGGCCTTGAAAAAACATTATGTAAACAAAAGGTGTATCCATTGACCTCATCTAGCTGTTAATAATGGTTGCTTTATTGCCATTCAGCAAGTATTACAACGGATCTGCTGAGGGAGCTATCACGAGTCTACGAGGATCCATGGGTTTATCTGGTGGTAGCTTGGAACAGTTCACAGTGTTGTGGTGGCCTGGCATGGATCAGCTTGGTAGAATGATGAGCAGGGCCCTATTGAACCATATCTGATATACATAGGCAGAGGTTGGAAGCAATAGACATTTCAGAAAATGCCCCTTAGCGACCAATGACTTAAATCCTACCCATGTACTAAAGCTGCTGGTGATAAAGGACAGATATGCAAAGTAGAGACTGGTGTACATGCATTGTTGATTATAGCCACCCTTTATGGTTCTAGGCGTAAAGTGGCATAGGTTTGAATTGGTTGGCACATTGGATCACCCTTGGCACTTAAAGGTTAAACTTCCTATGAATTGTAATATAACATCTGTTGGAAGTTGGCCTTGGGTCAAGTTCTAGAGACGCATTTTCTATTGGCAGCGCATGTTTAAAGATACAAAAAATAAGGGCAGCTTTGAGAAGTGCACATTCCTTCTCCAATGGGAAATTATCTGCGAAATCTTCTACAATTACTGGAAATAGCATTTTAGCAAGGAAAGTGGCAAATTCCAAAAGATAATAAAATGAATGCAAATTTTAAAAAAATGGCCATTTTTTTTTTTGCAACATTGGTGAGCTATTATTGGATTAATACTACCTTATTCATAAAGCTCCATAGGGAGGAAAACTATTCTTACCGTATTTCCCATTCCAGTACTGCAAGAATCTGGATTTTTGTGTTATTTGTTGTTCTCATTTTAGTGTTAGGTTTATCTAGACTTGGGTTAAGGGGAGTTGGCTGTAAGCTGAATATATTTAGTTTATGTGGCGAATTTCCGTCTACAGGCTCAAATGGAGCTGTGATTTATGTATACTATACCCTGGCTATAGGAATAAAAAAATATTTTATTATTGATTAACTATTATAGTTACAGATAGGACGGTTTAAACCGGGTCCTGATCTACAAATGGCTGACTTTGGTGCACCTGGTGCATGTCTATAGTGGCCTTTCAGGAGGAAACAATGCTTACTTGGTGGCCTGCTACCCTAGTATATGGAAGCATGTCTCTTTGGTCTCCTCACTCTAGGGATGAGAATAGATGGATGTCTGAAAATGGGAAAAGCCACATGGGTCCCTGAAATCATTCATGCAATGGTCTTTTTTTGTATCAAATTGGGACAATCAAACAATGCAGTTCTGTCGAAACTTGGGTCTAGCGCAAATTATTGCCAGTATTCCCAAAATAACAATACAATCAATGGTAAAGTAAATGGTCGATCTGACAGTCTTTCTCCAATAACATAATGAACTATGTATTTAGAATGATAGGCACCAAGCTCTAAATCTTAACAGGGGTCTTGAACATTTACGGTTCTGTTCTGGATGGATCTATTGGCCATTAAAATGTATCATGGTAGACATGTAACTACAACAGATACATTCCTTCCTGCCTCAAAGGCCACTGAGATGACTACCTCCCTTTCCAAAGATCTGCTCGTATATTGTCCAAAATCCTGTTCACATTTTAGGAGTTTGTTCACTAAAGAGAGTCTTGTGGTTTCAACACCGCCACTTCACTATACGTCATGAAGGTCAAACCCCAGTGAGCGTCTGCTGTAGGAAGAGCTTGGCTGACCCTATATAATGCATAGTTAAATGAGTTCTTCAGTCTCCTCAATTTAAATGATGCATTATACAGGGCCAGTTCTGCATTTCCAGATGGAGAAACCTGCCAGTTTTGGACCTTTATAGTGAATACTGAAGTTTTATCAAACTCACTGTAAAGGCTATCTGCCTTTGTAGGAAGGTTCTTTCTTGGTTTCTGGTCAGTCTTTTGAGTGAGAAAGACTCGTCTGACTTTTTTCCCCCATAAATAATAAATTTAGTTTAGTTATGTAATTACCATAATTGAATTCTTCCAATCTCTCTACTGAATGTGTAGCCATAGATTGTACTCTGTCTAATTCCAGAAGATATTTCTAATGAATTGATGCCCAGAACTGTACTTTCGTGGCTTTGTATAGAAGTTTAAATAACATGCTTCTATTGCGTTAAAACATTACTTACTTAAGTTTAATACTCAAATGTCCAGGTTGAGTATTAAATGAATTGGTAATTAATTGGTATTAAATATTAATTGGTAATATTCAGATGTTTGGTAGTTTAAATGCCTTCATGATACAAGGACGTCCATCTTAACCTAGTTTGCAAGATTATTCCTTCCCATTATATTAAATAAAAAATATAATAATAATCTCATGGGCTATAGGTTTCATAAGTACTGTTTTAGGGTTAGTTGATTATGGTATATGTGACTCACTGCATTGAACCTGTGTAACATGATATATATATATATATACCGTATTTGCTCGATTATAAGACGACCCTGATTATAAGACGACCCCCCAAAATCTGAATATTAACTTAGGAAAAAAGAAAAAGCCTGAATATAAGACGACCCTAAAGGAAAAAAGTTTTACCAGTAAATGTTAATTCATGTAAACTATTTTTTTTAATAAAAGCTATGATTGAGAAAAATATTTTTTTTGTTTTTATTTCTTGTATTTTCCAGCCTGTCCCCCAGTTACGCACATCTGCCCCCAGGCTTGCCACACCAATATGGCACTGTGGCCCATGATATGCCTTTTAACCCTCTATATGCCACTGTGCCCCATGGTATGCCTTTTGACCCCCTATATGCCACTCTGCCTCCAGAAATGCCTTATACCCCTATATCCCATTCTGGCATTTAGGGGGTTAAAATGCATATTATGGGGCAGAGTGGCATATAGGGAGGTATAAGGCATTTCAGGAGGCAGAGTGGCATTAAGGGAGTTAAAAGGCATTGTATAGAGCACTCTGCCTCCAGAAATGCCTTATACCCCTATATGCCACTCTGGCATTTAGGGGGTTAAAAGGCATATTATGGGGCAGAGTGGCATATAGGGAGGTATAAGGCATTTCAGGAGGCAGAGTGCTCTATTAAATGCCCCCTTAACGCCACTCCAGAAATGCCCTATGCCCCCATTTAACTAACACACACACACACACTCTCTCCCCCCCTCTCCTCTCTCTTCTCTCCCCTCTCTCCCCTCTCAGCCCTCTCTTACCGGTGCTTCCAGCCGGGGCAGCGGGTTGACGTCGCCTTCTGCTGCAGCCGGAAGGAGGTGGAGTTGGCAGCGGGGGTTTGTATGCGTCCGTCGCGTATACTTTCCCCGGCTGTCAGAGATCAGAGATCTCTGACAGTCGGGGAAGGTCTACGCGACGGACGCAGACAACCCCCGCTGCTAGCCACACCTCCTTCCGGCTGCAGCGGACGTTGTCTACGCGGATCGCGTAGACGTCAACCCGCTGCCCCGGCAATACAGCAGGAAGCACCGGTAAGTGTGTGTATGATGGGGGGGGGGGGTGAGACAGGAGGATCCAGGTCCCCTGCAGCGGTGCGGGGGATCTGGATCTTAGTCTCCTAATCAGACTCTATTTGAGGTCTGATTAGAAGACGACCCCGATTAGAAGACGAGGGGTATTTTTCAGAGCATTTGCTCTGAAAAAAACCTCGTCTTATAATCGAGCAAATACGGTATATGAAATAATCATATATATCTATCTGAAATGATCATATATATATATATATATATATATAAAAATATATATATATATATATATATATGAAATGATCAATATTTTCTTAGACCACGGTCAGGTTCTGACATATAATGACCACTGAGCAAACTAGATTTTCAGCAGTCTGCTAATCGTATATTCTGTATACCATTAGCTATACACATGTCACAACCGCAGCCTAAAATGTTTCAGGCACGTTGTTCTGGTACCGCGGGACTCCTTTCTAACCTCTGCGGTCTGCGGAACTGAGATTATACATTCCATCATAGGTGTAGCTGATATATTTTCCCTTCTCTGCCGCATATTAATAGAAACACGCTCAGAAATGTGTTTTCTTTCAACCACCACATTCAGCCTTGTTTTAAACAAAAAAATTGTGGGAAAGTGGCCTCTGTCGATAATACTGAATATTTAATAGATGGAGTTAAGAGAATAATAAGTAATTCCACCATTAATTAATTGCACGCCGCTTGTTATTAATTCATAAATGCTGTACAGTAAAGATGTAACAATGCTCTTGAGCCTTCCTAAAGAAGTCCTTTTCAAGGTCCCAATGCGATGGACAAGATGCGTCTTTCGTGTTCATGTGTAGTCTAATAACCGATTTGCCTGTGAGATGTATCCAGCTCAATATCCAGTATCAATTCTTAAGAGTTCCACTGAAGAAAAATAATATGAAAATATATAAATATATATACTATAGTGAGATAACTTGAATTAGGTAATGCCTAAATCCTGGACCTCTGGTCTTACTTGTGAAAGCAGAACATAAAACACAATTGGCATGGTTCCAAATATCTCCTCACACTCCAAGAATGTTGTGTCCTAGTAGCAAAGACATATCCCTCCAATTAGACAGGAGCCCCATGGGTCCGTGGGTGCCGGCCTAAGCAGTTGTATAGGTTACACATATGGTAGTATTACCTACGCATAAGCTCCAAAAAGGTCATGAAGCTAAGCTGAAAACGATATAAAATGCAAAAAAAAAAAAAAATGGCTCCATGTTCTGTGGCCTGCTGCCCCCCCTCCCTTGGAGCTGCTGCCCTAGGCCTTGTCAGCCTATCCCAGAATACGACACTGGATGTCTCGCTGGCGAGTGTTGTAGACTTTGTAGTTCAGATTCCAATTGTGATGCCCTCTTATATTCTTATTTTCAACTTGTACACAAACTAACGCATCCCTTTTAAAGTCTTTCCTTGGGAAACAAAATCTCTTTTATTAAAGCCTTAATGACGCATTCACTTTTCATGGGCTTTTCACTTGTGACCTTTTTGGAAACGGTTCAGATGCACCGATGAGAATACTGAAATTGTAGAAATAGCTGTGCTCCAAGCCAGTAGACAAAATAATGTGATCCAGAACGTATTACAAAAATGTATATGTTATCAGATGAACTGGTTTAATCCACTGCAAAAACTATTCTAATATTCTGGGACTGAAACGCCAACGTTTATTGAAGGCTATGAAACAAAAATGGGCCGACACCATAAGAGAATATGTTTTAGCATTAGTATCGAGCTTAATTGGTTTAATTAGTGTGCAGCATTCAGGTGCTTGTTGGTAGTAACCATGCACTAGTTTTTACGTCTGAATATTCCATAGAACTTTATTGGGAAGAAATCCCAGAATTGAAGAGGATATATATGTTTGCTGTTTATTGGGTAGAAGCAAATTGGTTATGTCTCTAAAGTACTGGGCTACTAGCATATAAATAAAACAATACATACAATTTGGTATTGACATCAAGTATGAAATACAGGGTTCTTGTTCAGAGGTGACTTTGATATGGTTCGCAGTCAGGCTTCTTCAGAGGTGAAAAAATTACTGTAATGTGTGGCCTTAACGTGCCAGGACTGCCTTGTTATCCCAAGTCCGACCCTGGCTTAATTAGTTATTGTAGGAGAGGCAAGCAGGCAGCATTCTACAGGCCCAAACTGGTGATTACCAGTTTAAGAGCAGTGGCCACCTGGAAATGCGCAGGAGCAGGCAACATTTTCGTGGTCACGTAGCGTGTGGCCGGGTAAATCCAGCCACTGGACGTATGCTGGTGGCCAGTGTTGGCCCGCATGGGAACTATTGGTAAGTTTGCAGTTGACCCTTGCATCCTATGGAAGACAACAGCTATGGCGGTAGTTAGGCCATATACCGGGAGTATTGCCAAAAACGTACATGGTAATATAAGAGATTAAGATAAAAACAGGAGCTTCGATGGAAAAATTGAGTGGGAGAGACGCCAACAAGAAGGACAGGCAGTACCGAAGAGAGATATAATACAAGGTCTAGAGCTGACACGTCTGCTGGATGAGGTGGATGTATAAGAGGCTTTTCTTTAGGACCAAAAATGGCAGTGGGTTACCCAAACGACAGCAGAGTGACCTGCTGCTAAATCCCAGGCATCTTGAAGGAAATACCAGACATGGGGGCCCCATGTCATATTTAATGAGTTCCTGCATGTTTTTCTTGGCCAATCTGATTGTACGGCAGTGATAAAGCAAGGAAAAAGTCAAATATGGTTATAACATGTGGCTCATATCAAGTTATCTGACAAAAGCCAAGATGTGGTTTCCAGAAAATCTCCCAAAGAACAAGTATTCACTGAATGTTAGAAACCGTCATTTAAATGGTAACAATACCTAATAATACAAAAAAGTATAGCAACCACTGGAATGCTTCTGATGACAGCACCTCTTTTACCAATTTAAATCTAAATTGGTCTTTATATTTAGACTCTTGGTACTTTCCACAATTAGGTCCTTCTGATGTACCATATGCGTCATACCATGGACTCAACACAAACATCAATGGGCCATGTGCCGGAAACTCCTGAACCCTGTTTCTCCTTCTCTTTTTGCTGGTGGCATAGTTCTGTAGTTAGTAGGGGGTACCTAGTAATGCTTTGTAGGTAGGTGTTAGATGAAACAGTCTTTTAGAAAACTTACCTGGAGGTTTGCACGGGTCACCTTACTTCCTGAATTCCTCTATGCTGTACCATCATTCTTCACAAAGCTCCAGCATTGCTTCTTCCAGCCAGACCTCAGACCAAATGAGGAGATGATGTCCTCTACTATGGTCAGATGCCCGATGAATGAAGTTATGTGTTGGACTACGCAACTTCCATATGGGACATCAGACACTATTTGCATCCTCTGTATTTATGTGATTATATTTCATGCTTCCTTACACGTTACGTTTAAATCAGTGTTCTGGGCTCCATATGGCTTTCAGGTCGCAAAACAGAAGATCGAAGAGAGCCAGAAGATCACGGGTAGGGGAGCACTTGCGTGAAACATGATGGTTAATAAAATAATTATTGAGGTTTTAGATAAAACATTTGTATTACTTAATTAATACAATTAATTTCTTAATTCTTTGTTCCAAAAAATGTTGGGTATGGTGGCAACCATCTTTAAGATGGAAAAAATCTGCATTCTATATATTTTATTTGTGTGTGTTTACATGAAAATGAAAACCTTAGTCTTTGTTGTCACGGAGCTGGCTAGTCCGACCGACTACCTCCGCTGTCTTGTGCTCCCTTAGCCTGGGACAACACACTTTCCCCGGTTCCCCAGTCACTAGCCGAGACTCAGTGTAGGGTAAAACCAAACGAAGACTGATTTATTTTGGACACACAGGACTGGATATATCCAGCAAAACACACATTAACATAAAACAAGATATTGGGACACAAACCGCCCCCTTAATCTGCCAGAGACAACAGGGGCAGTAACGGGATTAACAATACAATAGGTGTGGGGGGGGGGGGGGGGAGACTGATTTATACAACATTAAACATCAAAGAATGGTGGTCACTCCCTGGTGGCAGATCCTGGCTGTCTGCTGGAGATAATCCCCTCAGTGATGAGAAGATACTGCTGGGGGTAGCCACAGAAGTCTCTACAAACCCAGGGCCCATAGTCAATAGGGAGGAGGCTGGCAGTCAGGCTTCTCCAGTGGCCCCAGTGATGGAGGCTTCCGTCACAATTCTTCCCCCTCCGAATTGGACTGACATAGGATGAGACCCCAAACGCGTTGACTCCGTAGTCAGTCAGTTTATTTGGTCCATTAATGCCCTCCCAAAATTGTTGCTCCTGCTGCTGCTGGGAAGATGGGCCAGCTGCGCCATCTCCCGGGTACCGCTGGGGAGGGATGCCTCCTGCATCCCCTCCCTGGTGCTCCTGCTGCCGTTGAGGAGGGAGTTCAGGTTGATCCGGTCCCAGAATTAGGTTCTGCCGCTGGGGAGATGGACCGGCTGTTCCACCTCCCTGCTTCTGCTGGGGGGGCGGGTCGGCCGCTGTATCTCCCTGAATTCCTGCAGCTTTGGTAGGTGCTGGGCAGAGGCCAGCGATGCTCTGCCCTGTTGCCAGCACTTCAGCTGGGGTTAGGGCATCTTGTGGGTCGGCCTGCCGCTGGGGAGGGAGGGCCGCTTCCTCCGCTCCCGGACATGTGAGCTGCCGCTGGGGAGAAGGGCCGGCTGCCGCATCTCCCTGGATCCCTGTAGTGATTGCAGGTGTGGGGCAGAAGCCAGCAGCGCTCTGCCCTGTTGCCAGCTCTTCAGCTGGGACTAAGAGATCTGGGCAGACTGCCTAGCATTCTGAGGACCCAGGTGTGGAGACTGCAGTGTTATCCACCCCTCTTGGGTTAACATCCTCAGACAATAAATCAAATAAATCCCCAGTCTCTGGTTGTGGTGTAAAGTCGCGCAGCTCCAGTATTGGATCTGGATTAGCTGTCCAGCATCCCTGTGACTCAGGGGTGGAGACCGCAGTCCCATCCACCCCGCCTGGGTCAACATCCTCAGCTGACCACTCAATCACATCCACAAAATCCACACAATCCCTGGACACTGGGGCATTCTGTTGAACGCGTTCGAACAGTTTTTTATACGCCTTCTCCAGTTCCCACTCCTGTGTAATTAAAAAGTCTAAATCACCTTTAAGTTCTAGTGCATCTGGGAGGTCCCACTCCCTGAAATCCCGGATGTCCTCAATCCGCCACTCCGCTGTGCTGCCGAAGTCCGGATCCTCCTGAAGACTATCCCATAATAATCCCAGGCCACCGAAGTCATAGCCCTCTGGAGAACATTCTTTCGCAGTTCCCCAATATGCTTGCTCTGTATACCACTGCAGAGCCCTATAGTGATCTTCCAGCTCTACCTCCTGTTGGACCAGCTTGTCCAATTCGGATACCCATTGCTCCTGGGGTTGCTGTCCCAGGAAAGACATCCGTAGTTCCCGCTGGTCTCTAATCTTTTGTTCGGAGCTTGGAAGACACTGACCCCGGCGTATAACAGCCCTCTGCCATACTGACCGTCGAACCACTTGCCTCAGGTTCTGGTATTGTTCTGTAGGCAGGGCAGTGGTGTAGCAGGAGAGGATGACCCGCAGCAGCCCCTGGAATTCTGATACCACATCCATGTCCTCGTCAAGGCGACTGAAGTCTGCCGTCCTGTCGGTTAATCCCGGTAGAAAGTAAGTGTCCCTCGGACTAAGAAGCAATCCCACCGCTGCCACCAATGTCACGGAGCTGGCTAGTCCGACCGACTACCTCCGCTGTCTTGTGCTCCCTTAGCCTGGGACAACACACTTTCCCCGGTTCCCCAGTCACTAGCCGAGACTCAGTGTAGGGTAAAACCAAACGAAGACTGATTTATTTTGGACACACAGGACTGGATATATCCAGCAAAACACACATTAACATAAAACAAGATATTGGGACACAAACCGCCCCCTTAATCTGCCAGAGACAACAGGGGCAGTAACGGGATTAACAATACAATAGGTGTGGGGGGGGGGGAGACTGATTTATACAACATTAAACATCAAAGAATGGTGGTCACTCCCTGGTGGCAGATCCTGGCTGTCTGCTGGAGATAATCCCCTCAGTGATGAGAAGATACTGCTGGGGGTAGCCACAGAAGTCTCTACAAACCCAGGGCCCATAGTCAATAGGGAGGAGGCTGGCAGTCAGGCTTCTCCAGTGGCCCCAGTGATGGAGGCTTCCGCCACATTTGTGTTATATAATCATTGTAGCGGCGGGTTCCTTTGTATAAATATTTATAGAAAGAACAGACTGTAACACCACTACTAAAAGTTAATCTTTGTCCCGTTACTCACATTTAAAGAAATGGGGGGTAATCAGTCCACATTCACCATGATAGACTGTATGTGTTTCTAAAGCGCTGCTTTATTTATTTATTTTAGTTAGTTGGTTCTATGCCTACAGAGATGTCAATGCAGTCTCTGGATTTATTCACTTGGGTGGTATTTGCCGCCACACATTTGCTTATAGGGCTCACTAAGCAGGTTTAAGTCAACTTTGCCTTCAACTGAGCACCAGCTCTTCAATCTTGTAAACATTCTTAAAATTATGTCTATTGTATTTTCTGGCCCTTGGTGAACAGGCCACATACATTCCATACTATGCCCAAAGTTCCATGTCACCCATTCCCAAGATAAATGTTCTCCCCACCGCTTCTCAAGAAAGGCCCCCATCAAGAAATTCTGCCTGTCCCCTACTCATCTGACAAAAATAAAAGACTACTGAACCCCAATAAACACAATTTTTTCTAGCATTCTTGAGAAACAAGGGGAAAAATCTTAAAATATGGCTAGAAAATGTGAAAAACCATAACAGATTTATTTCAGCTGTATAAAAAGGTTTTGGCTCATATAGTACTGTCTCATTTGTAATGACCATGGTTGCGTGTGAGCTGGTATGTGATGAATTTGTTCTGGTTTGACATCATTTTGAGCCTGCAGCTATAATTTTATAATGTTCCAGATATATTTTCATGTTCGTTCATTTGGACACGTTATGGCTGGCATGCATTATTTGATTACAGGGAAGGGAGTAGCGTATGTGATTAGCCGCTCATGGTGGAAGTCACTTCACTTACCCTTAAAGTCAGCAAGGTCCACCAAGGAGCTGATAGTCACGCAGATTAGTTTTAAAGGTATGTATTTTAGCAGTAATGGAATTGTTTTATCAATAAGAACCGAAGTCTGTAGGCCATACTGGATTGAGACTTTGGCTTCATTTGTATTGTGGACATCATGATGTAACAGAACCCAGGTTCTGAACAGGCAGGTGGTCAGGTAGACTTGACACCTGCCTTTGCACATAACAATACCACCATCAGGTCCATCACTACATTGCTGAAAGTCCCAACAGTGCACGATCATAACCAGGAACTTGCTGGATTTGACCTGTATTTTCAGCAATGTCTCTGGTCTCCACTGACATCAAAGGAAAACAGGTGTCTGGCTGCACCTGCTGAGCATCACCGCCGAGTGATGTGTCATCCATTATTAAGATCAGTACATTGTAGACGCCGGCCACATGCGTCTTTTCCCCGTGTGTTGGTCAGCATGCTGGGGTTGCTCTCTAGTGAGTCCTACTTGAGGCTGAAATGAAAGCATAGCTTCACGTTGAAATGAGCTTGCCCCTTTAATCGAGTCTTGCACGTTCCAAGCAGGGCTGCTGCATCCAGGAAGAAAGGTAGCCCCGCCACTTTAAGGCCAGCGACCGCTTAGTGATGTCTGTGCGGCAGCTGGCTTGGTAATTATGCTTAATTCTTACGCATCATGTGTGATCGGCAGGAAAAGTAAGAGGCCTGCGCCAACCAGCAACCGGGCCAACAGGCGTTCGCCTGGATCGCCAGACAGACAGTATGGCTCTGTCTCCCAGGAAGCCATTTCTTAAAGTTCTCAGGTATATGCAGGACATGATGGGGATAATGTATACAAAGCAAATATGGTGGAGGAAGCAGTGGGACCAGTCCATTGGTTGCTATGGTAATAACTACACACCCATTACATTCCTAAACAAAAAAAACTAGTCTTTTATAAAAGTTGGTAATCATGATAAAATGGGTTAGCGTTAAATCTGTTACTGACCATCTTTGCAAAAAGTGAACGGCATAATTCCAATTTATATGAAGATTTGTCGGAACAGAGCAGAAGCAGAATGAATGCAGAGCTGGCTACGGTCACGTGATTACAACGGAAAACTACAGAAACCTCTTCTAACAGATCTCCCCATCCCCTTCCTAACAGCGCTGTATTCTATCCAGCGGGAATAAACCACCCCATCGCCCATGTAAAGGGAAGGCAGGTATTTACCGTTATAATTAAAAGGTACCCATACACTATTAACGCCAGTAACGGGATCTTCCATTGAACATTCCCAATACCCTTCCACTTGTTTCCTCTCATTAGCAGGACGTGCTGATGAGTTCAAACCTATCAGTGACTGCATCACACACACGTTTTAATAAAGCGATGCATAATACACCCCTCCGTATCGCGCAGCAGTGACAGGCGCGTCTCTCCTTCCGAATCCGTGAAAGCCCCTAATTATGTAAATGCATGGTCCCGACCCCTCCCACCCAGGGATTCCCTATCCCGACATAGCCAACCCGATGCGGATTCTCATACGTCGATCTCATCCTATGTATTCGGGATAGCTCCTATAAAGGAACTATCGCCAGTTAGCACGAGCGTACTAGGCTTATAACGATAAGGAGGGGCCACTCGCTCTAGACATGTCCCGGTTAAATAGTAATAGATTTCAGGACGGGTTTTAATAGATCATGCACTGAATAATAAAAACTTTCCCTTCCCGGTAGAGCCCTCCACCCTCACCGCTTTTACATGTCTATGGCCTTCCCGCAGCCCCATCCTGCTTAGAAATAAGCTACCCCGCCTCGTTATTCCCACCCCTGCCAGTCGCGCGGTGATTGGTTACATTGGGGTGCCAGGCGGCCCTGATTGGTCCACTGGTATGTCACATGGGTGGAGGAGTCACGCGCTTTCCGGGAACCCGTCAGGAAGGAAATAAACAAAACAAACCAAAAAGCATGGAGACCGTATTGGGGTTTGATCGGCAACAACGGGGACCCTGAGCATTCACTGGACGGCCCAATCACTGCTGCCAGGTGAGGGAAGTGGTAGGGAGGGAGGTGATCACAGGTAGGGGGATTCCTGAACATGGGCATGGAATGCACAGGTGTGTGCAGAGGATGCTGAGGCTGTTACCGAACAGGATACATTACTCTGAGTGGGTGTGAATAGCAAAGGGGGGGGGATAATAACAGTCTATTGAATGGGTCCAACTACTGACAATGGGCTGTTGGCACTATAGTGTGCTGTGGACAGATCCACGAGCAGATAGTGTCAGTTTCACGTTGTGATTTCTTACATAACCAGTTCTGATAATATAGGGGGTGTGGTATAGTGGGTAGCAGTGTCACCAGTGCTTGGCGATCGTGGCGTGGAGTGTTTGTGACCCACGCGATTCTTTCTCGGTGCTTTGAGTGGGTTGTTTATGAAAAGCGATGTAACTGAAAGACCCCGCTTGGAATGTGTCTCTGCAGGTCTCGGGGTCTGTTTTTGTATCCACGGCAGGGAGGGCTCGTGATATGAGGAGCATATAGGGGGCGTGGTGCGCTTGGATACAGTGGAAGCTGCAGGAGCGGGTGTGTTGGGGAAAGCGGACAGGACAAAAACAAACATCTTCAGTGGCCATTAATTGATACGATTAACGCTTTGATGTCACGGACGAGTGTCTTTAGCACGCAGGGTTTAGAGGGAGATCTGTTTATCTCTCCCGATAGGATGAATGCTGTCTCCCCCATTCCCGATAGAAACTTCCAGTTAAAGCAAGAATTGGAAGCGGGTGTAATTTCTACTAGGGACAAGTGGGCGGAGTGTCCTCAGTCCTGCATATATGGGGCATGTCTGCTCCTAAATGAAACACGTGGATCCTAGTATGACTAATGCAAAGGAATAATCGGTATTTTGTTTTGTTTATTTAATTGATGTTCTTCATTAACTCTCTGGGTACCAGAAGGGATTGGAAGCTAATGTGTCGCACGCCCCCTCTGGGGCATTTTAAGTGTTGATGCATCTTTGGCCCCGTCCCTGGTGATTGCATAACCCCTGTTTACTTCCATTGCAGTCGCTAACGTACTGGGTGCGCTTCGTAGCGCATGTACGCGTTTGCTATACTGCGGGTGCTCTGAACCCCCATGTTCCTTGTTTACAGACTAGACGTGCAGGAGAGCGTGTTGCTGGGTAGAGGGGTCTCCTGTGCTGTGTCTATCTAGGGGGGTGTGACTAAAGGGGTGGAGCCTGGCCCTGTGTTTTACATAACCATATTCCCAACTATCAGAAACCATCACAGGCCTCCCCGGCCCTCGTCATCCATGGAGAGAGGCGGGAGCCTGCCTTCCCTAACACGCGCCCCCCTATTCTGAATGGGAGCTGACGATTGTTTACATGTCGACGCACAGAAGCTTTGCAGCGAGAAAGAGGCGGGATTTTGACGAGTGGCAGTAGCAATTGACCAATCGCGGCCGGCACTTTTTCCTTTTCGTCCAATGAGAAGGCGTGCAGGCGCTAGTAGCAGGTTAGGCTGTCACTGGGCAGGAGGTGAGGCCATATTGGCTGTGTACAGTGAAAAGGGGTGTGTGAGAAGAGTCTAATTATTTGTATTTAGCGAGCTGTCTGCTCGCCTTCAGTCTAGTATTAATTAAAAGCATAGAATTGTGTAGAATTACCGAGTAGCTGCTGCTTTTTTCTTTAATTTTGTACCAAAGTTTTTCGGTGTTGTGTCTTAATTGCTGTCCGTGGCACGCTAGAGACTTGACTTTCTGAGGTATAGGTATTTGCAATGTGGCACGGGCCTGGTCCAAATGACATTTAGGAGCTTTTCAGGCAGAAAAAGGAATAAAAAACACGTCTGTAAATATCCTGCAGGGTGTGCACGGTTAATTTTGGTTGAAATGTGGGCATCCTGTTCTTCATGAGGTAAATTGGGTATATGTTATGTGGCTGTAAATTCTACATATAAGATTGAAATCTAGTGAAATACGTTGGTAAGGAATGTAAGATGTTAATTATTAAGCGGTTGAGTTTGTTTGTTTAATTGGAGGGTGCGGTAGCTTCTTAACAAAACGTGTTGCTTTTTCTACTGTTATGTGCGCTATCATAGTGAATGTCACGACGGCCCGGTGAGATCATTCGCTAGCTGCAATAATGCCACATGGAGTGCTTGTTCTCTCTTGTTAGGTCATGTTCATGACCTAATGTCAAGCAGGGCTCCAAATCAACAGCGAATGCCATCCGTAATGTTTATTGATGCACTGTACAAAATGCCCATGAGAGGGCGCCACTGGCATTCTCTGTTTATGTTCGCTTAGATGCTACCAGAAGAAAACAAAGGTCGGGATATAGTCGCCACGATCAAAATATTTTTATTAAAGAGCTGCCGTTTAAACGATTGGGGTCACATTTCTAGCTGTAACGTGATTGCAAAAGGGTTTTCTAATGATCAATTAGCCGTTTAAAGTTAGACTTGGATTAACGAATACAGTGTGCCAGTGGAACACAGGAGTTGATGGGAGTGATAAAGGGCCTCGATACACCTATGATGATATTCCATTAAACATCAGCCGTTTCCAGCTACAAGAGTGATTTACAGCATTAGCGACGTCTGCGCTGTATTTCTGATCCTTTTTTATGTTATATTAATTGGCAAAGTTTGCTTTTCTTAAAAAAACAAGGACATTTTTTAAGTGACCTAAGCGTGTGTTTTTATATATGTATATGTATATAAATGTTGTGTTAATAAACTTACTGCATTGCCCCAAGGTAATTGCCAGGGTTATTGCTGCACAAATCCTTGGCAGTTTTTCATTAAGACAAACCGTTTAGCTTTGCGTATTAAAACAAAGATTGAACGCTATCAACATCGCGACCAATGAAAATCGTGCAGTTGGCAGGAACTAAGCGTTCATTGGTTGCTATGACGATAACATATTTCATACCAAGTCACCTTTTAAACATAGCCCCGTTGCCCAATGTTGCATTAAGTATGTTTTCCCCTATGGAAACTGGTGTGCTTTTTGAGTGTTGTGCTTCCGTGATCGCTGGCCATCACTGATTATTTTGGGGACGGTGTTATTACAAAGATGGTTGTAAAACCAGGTTTGCCTCTAATTCCAGTTTTTCAACTGTGCTTGTTGTTTGCGTGTGATCCACAGAATCGGGCCTTCTGCACTAACCCTTCGTTAATTCGAAATATTTTTTTTTCATTAAAGGAACAATAATGCCATTTTTTTTTTTTATGCGTCTTTTCTTCTTACTGTCGCGGCTCTACCTTTTTTTTTTTTTTCTTTTTACAGCTAGTCAGGAGACTAGCGTGGCATTGTGCTGGGCAGGTGTCAGCAGCAGGGTTCAATCCTAGGGTAGCAGGGAGACCATTCGAAGACTGTCTCCATGGCAACATCATGGAGTGCCACCATGACATATTCATTTTGGCATGAGTGGGTAAAATTGGTCCCCTATAAAGGTTGGGCAATAGTTTTTACGATGTTGGACCTGGTTTTGCATAAAGCCGCACAACTTCAGTGCTTAACTTTTTTGTTGTTGTTTGGAGTATGACTTGGCATTTGCGATTTTGCTCTACTCACATCTAGTGTTTCCGTGTACTAAATGCCTACTGTTGTAATTCAGCCGGCTGCCGACAAGAGATTGCGGTGAATGTTGAACTTTCCCGTTTATAAAGGTGTGTGTGAATGAACGACTGGGTCAGCGGCTTTATATGTGCTACTTGACACATTGCTTTAATGAGAAGAAACACAGCCGGTAATACTATGTTTCACAGGCTGGTAGGGTTGCCACAGGCAGAATATGACAAGCAGGCATGCTTCACCCATTTACTGTTACGTGCACTGGATTTACAGCAGATCGGTCATAGACGTCTCTAAGTATATGAAAAAACGAAACTACGTTGCGATCCCCGCTATTAGGCAGAGATCGCAGAGACAGCTGCCCCACCACAATTCTAACCCTCCTCTCAAAAATAATGTAAGAAAAATTTTGAAAAAAATCAAATAAAAGCAAGGCTCGATTTCACAGCTAAGTGGGGCCGGTCAAGAGAGACCCTTTTGATTTCCCTAACCAGCTCCTTTCTACTGGCAAAAGCCGGGCAGTAAGGCAGCTCAGTGACACACTAGGCAGGTACTGGCATTTAAGGGAATGCTCTGGTACCGGTTATTGGAGTTACCATGTTGGTTTTCTGGAAGGCCTCTAGAGGGCAGCATTTGTTAATAAATGGATAATACATCCCTTAACATTGAAGTGCTTGTGCCTCCTATTCTAAATACAACAAAGCAGCTATTAAATCATTTTTTTTGCTTGTGTATCATAAACTGGTAATTTGCTTGTTCTGTTAATGCATTAATATCCCATAACATAACCAAACTTTTGTGTTTATTTCCAGAGGAATTCAATTTTGCCTTTATACCTTGCCTTTTTGTCTTTCTCTAGGAACCGCGTAAAACATATTCTTTGGATGGGACGTCTGTGACTCCTTTTTCCTGTATTTGGCAAACGGCGACGTTTTATTGCATGTATAATTTTCTTGCCACTGATAACAAGGAAAAGCTGGAAAGAAGGCCCAAGGGGAGGCAAAAAAGGAATTTAGGATTTTGTCTGGAAGACCTGGGCTTTGAGATGCCTCAGGTAATTATTTCAGTTGTTTTCTATTAAATGCAAAATCAAACATGTTGGACAATGAAAAAGTCTCATGTATCTCATTGTAGTTTTACCTTTTGAGTTGAACTTTGTCTATTATTCCTTTGTTTTTATGTATATTTTATTGAGGCTGTTTCAGCTCAACATGCATTCTTGTCATTTAGTGGGTACAATAGATGAATGGGAAACAAGAAAGAAGAGAAGGACCATCTAGCCTGCCCATTTTTCCATCCGGTGTCTTAGGCTTGAACTTTTCTTCATGTTTGTGCTGTGGACTTTAATGCATATGATAGGTGCATGTTCTCTTTAAGATGATTATGCTGTTCCAACTTGCAAATGTGTGGAGGTAATTTTGTAAAATCCACAGTTATGCATTTGCTCATTTGCCCCCCCCCCCCCCCCCCCCGCTGCTTTCCTTGCATCTTGTCACTGCTCATCTACTGGTCAGTGTTAGTGAAAAATCACTTAAAGTGAGCTGGACTTGATGAATGTGGTAAAGCTTCTTCAGAAACTGACATTTAAACTTAACCACACCTTTTCATTGATATGGCACTGCAGATTTATTTTCTCTTTCCTTTAAATCAAAATGGGAATGTTCCTGTGTAGCTTGCTTTAATCACTCTGTTTTCCCCATAGCCCAGTATCAGTGGAATGGACCCTCCTTTCGGGGATGCGTTTCGAAGCCCTGCATTCGCAGAGCAATCTTTGATGAGCACTGATCTACTGGCAAGTAGCTCAGATCCAGACTTCATGTATGAACTGGTAAGCCTACATCAACATCTGTGCTCCCCTAGCTTTATTATGGAACACGGCTAGACTATGAAATGGTACCGGACAATAATTTAAGCCATTATGCAATACTATGGATGCATGGCTTTACTGGTACTGTTCCTCAATTAATGCTTGATTTTCTTTACAATTATAATCTCGTTAAACCTCTTATTTTACTATGTGAAGCAGCTTGCTCAGAAAATGCTTTTCGCTTTATAACTTGGACAGCAGCTAATGCTGTGGATTTCATGGTATCCAGGAAGGACCTATAGAGTCCGTAAATCTACACCTTTCTGATTTATTAGAGTTTCTTGTACCCCTTTTAACTTCAGAATGTATAGTGTTGTTTCATGAGGGTGGCCAAGTTGGATGGTGAATAATTTTTTTTCTAGGGACTGGAGCAGTCCCTGCGGTGATCCATCTTCAATATGGATTAGAGGAGAAATTAATCCCCCCCCTTACCATGATGCATTGAGGTACAGATTGGACAAAGGACAAATAAATGGGTTTTCTGTTTTACAAATTGTAACGTGTTCTTAATATTCCAATTTACAGTTTTGACTGTTAACACTCATGTATAGTTAGATATTAGTTCCGTATTCAGGTAATCTACGCTTGGTTTCTAGTTGTGTTGCTGAAATATGGGAAAGTGTGCTTTAGACATTTTGCTTTAAATGTGTTGGTTCACTTAGATCAATATTAATTGCACGCTCTCAAATGTTTAAAAAATACCCGTGATTCTTTCCCTTGAAAGGTTAATTGTACAATAACACAAGAGTTTTAACTTGTCTTTTCAATTTCTATGGCAACAACCTAACAGTGCCTGCTTTTTCTGGGAAGTGTTTAGTTACAAAGTGTTGAACTTGGAGCTGAAGGAACTTTGATTTAATTTTCTGAATTTCTTTCAGGATAGAGAATTGGGCTATCAGCAAAGTCCAACAGAAAACTTGCTGACACTGGAGGACTGCAGAGACTTTGAAAACTTGGATTCCTTCACAGATATCTTTGAAACCAGTCCACCTTTGTGCTCCAACTGGGAGCAGTGGGACACATACTGCGAGGACTTGACCAAGTACACAAAGCTGACAAGTTGTGAAATATGGGGAACCAAAGAGGTGGATTACCTTGGCCTTGATGACTTCTCTAGTCCATATCAGGATGAGGAGGTGATCAGCAAAACACCCACACTTGCACAGCTTAACAGTGAGGACTCTCAATCAGTCGCTGACTCCCTTTACAATACAGATGGATTCTCATGTCCCAAGATGACCTTTTTCCCAGCAAAGAAAATTGCATCTGCCAGGGCCACTGCTCCTGTGTGTTCATCCAAAGCTACTGTTGTAGATGTGCCATTGGCTGACTGGTCACAAAAGGCTGCTAAGCCAGTGGCCACCACCCAGATGGTGGTGAAGACTAATGTTGCATGTGAAGAGAAAATAAATATCCACGGAGAGTGCAAAGATTATGTGAAGAAAGCTAAGGTCAAAATTAGTCCAGCGCTTCCTAGCCAGCTGTCGGCTACAGTCGTCTCAACAGACGCAGCCAAAGAAAATACTTGCTTTTGTGGTGCCGTGCCCAAAAAGCCAGAGAAGACAAGTGGGGAGGTCTCACTTGGACGAAAAAGTTGTGCTATTCTGCCTTTCAAAGAGACTCAAAAACTTTTCTGCCCACCACCAAATGTGACAACAATTGGTGCGGGGGATGGAAGTGTTGTTGTAGGTGCCTCAGTCTCTGACCCCTTGCAAAAAAAAGAGGAGCACAACTACTCCCTTTTTGTCTCCGAGGGGCTTACAGAGTCAGTAGTAAAGAGTGAGAGCCCACAGCATGAAGAGGATGAAGAGGAGGTTGATTTTGATGAGGAAGATCACGATGAGGGATTTGGTAGTGAGCACGAACTATCAGAGAATGAAGAAGAAGAAGAGGAGGAGGAAGAGGAGGAGGAGGAAGAAGAAGACGACTATGAGGATGATAAGGATGATATCAGTGATACGTTTTCTGAAGCAGGTATTGTAATTCATTTCTATATATAAAATAACTTTCCAATACCCAAATAATTTTTGTGTTTGTAAATTAGAAACTCCGTACTGAAAAGCTTAAAAATTAGAGGCTGTTGACATTTTTGGAACTTGGTTCAGATCCTCTTCTGAAATATGCTTTCTGTGATTGCACCTGCTCATTCTCTTTCTAGTATTCATCTTTTAAATTAGTGAAGGTGTATAATTGCCCATTACCAAGAAAAAAAAATGTTCATTACTTATTTACAAAATACTTCCAAAAATAAGCTGATAAGTTTGGTAAAATAAAAGCCAGGGCCGTACTTAGAGTATTTGGCACCTGGGGTGGATCCTATATTTCACACCCCCTGCCGCCCCCTACTTTTAAAATGTAAAAATGTTCATGCTCTTACTTTTTCGCATGCGTCCTGTCTTCTCCACCGACCACTTCTGTGTCCCTGTCTCCTTTCCCTCAGCTCTGCTCCTTCTCCTCTTGCCTCTTCTTCTCGCTTTTCTCTGTGTCCCCTTTCTTCGTCTGCTTCTCTGTGACCCAGGCCTCTCTAAGCACTTCCGCAAACGGGTGGATACGCCAGGGACCCCTGATTGGAGGAATGGGGAGAGGCTGTTCCTGTGTCAAAGTGCTCTGGGAGGCCCGGTTTATGGAGAAGTGGACGAAGAAAGATGACACTGGGAAAAGAGGAAGAACCGGAAGAGGCAAGGGACAAAGCGGAGCTCTGGGTAAAGAGGCAGGGACACTTAAGCTGTCGGCAGAGAAGGTAGGGAGACACAGAGAGAGAGTGAATATTTGAGAGGCTTGAGATCTCTGTGTGGAGGATGTGCTGCCATTTAAAACGTCCCATACACCGAAATCACCAAACGGTCGCTAGCTTCTTTAAACACCTTTCATTATTGTTCCCGTTCCATAGCGATGTGCGCAAGTCTTGCATTTAGCGGTATTATTCTCATAACTTTCTTAAACTTGTTTCCAATTGTGTACTAAAAGGATTTAGCGTGATAATAGCACGCTTGCTTTGACCGTGTTTTGGGGGTTAAGCCGAGATGACGGCTTCTGGTTTGCTCCCCTGCGCGTAAGGATGTTGCATGTTACGTTATTCTGCATTTTATTGCACTCTGGGAAATTAAGTTGTGTGTTTTTGTTTTTTTTCTTCCTTGTTTCAGGCTGTGAAAATGATGCAGTGGAAGATTTGAAAGGGATCACTGCTGTGTCTTCAAGGAAACGAGGGAAGAGGCGGTACTTCTGGGAATATAGTGAGCAGCTCTTGCCTCCTCATCAGGACGGGATGCTGAGACCATCTGAATGGAATAGGGATACCCTCCCCAGTAACATGTACCAGAAGAACGGATTGCATCATGGTATTTAACTATGGGAAAAGCTCATTCTTGAATTTGCCTGTACCTGTTCTGTGTAATTAGGTCAATCTCAACAATTTGGTTCAAGATATTAATGTAATGCAATTGCTGATGCATCTTGAATTATGCAGACCGTATTTATGTTACCATAAATCTTAGATGTAGACATCTCGAATTTTTTTTTCTTATACATAGCGCTTTGTGTTTTAACTAGGCAAGTACACCGTGAAGAAGTCTCGCAGGACAGATGTCGAGGACCTTACTCCTAACCCAAGGAAGCTCCTGCAGATTGGTGGCGAGTTGCGTAAACTAAACAAAGTTATCAGTGACCTGACGCCTGTGTCTGAACTTCCTGTCAATGCCCGGCCACGATCCCGCAAGGAGAAAAACAAGCTGGCTTCAAGGTAAACAAGGAAACCGGTGAACTCATCGCTCAAATTGTCAGCCGGTTCTTGTTACAGAAAATATTTGATATGTAAATGTTAGAGGTGTGAGTTCCACAAAAAATAGCCCAGCGAAGGTACTTCCAGTGAAGTTACTCATTCCACAACTACACATTTCCATTGGTAGTGATCTAAAGCATTTTGCTGGATGTGCTTTTGATGAGCTTCTTTTGTGGCCTTCATCAGTTTTGGGACATTGCTGTGTTTTGACATTAACGTTGGGGTTATTTTTGATACTTGATCTCTATGTACGTTTATAAGACCGTTTGGCTAGTGTCGGTCTCTTCTGGTATTGCCTCCATACTGTACCGTTTTGCTATCTAGCACAGCTCTAACCTAATTTTTTGCCCACCCTTACTATTACGCTTCGACTAGACTGTTAGTTTTCTGCGTTTTATTTGTACTTCTTGTTAACTGTATGAAACGTGGTGTTTTTCTCTTCCCTACTACTCATCGTATTCAGAGCTTGTCGTCTAAAGAAGAAAGCTCAGTATGAGGCCAACAAAGTCAAACTCTGGGGTCTGAATACTGAATATGGTAGGTGTTCTATTTCTGTTTGAATTTGGGTTAGATTTGCTTAGCTTTAATGTTTCACGTGTGTTAAAGCCATTTCCAGTAACTTTCCAGTGACGTATGATCATCATTTATAACACTTTTATAATTGTTTTTCTAATTGAGCTTAGACCATGATTATAGACCTACCCCTGGAAACTGCAAGGCAAAATTAGTAGGTTTTTATTTTTCCCTGATATTTTTTTTTTGTGTCTGTGCGTTTTTTTGTTCAAATAATAACCTATTACTTAGAATAATTGTCCTGCTACTGGGTGTGAAAGACTTGTCACCCATCCTTGTTATCATCTTTTGCCTTCGGTGAGGGGTTTGTCTTGTACATCTGTTTAAACACGTTGTGTTTAAATACTGCTTGATAGGCTGGTCCACCCCCAAGTCTTTTCCTTCTGGAGACTTTAGAGGTGTTCTGTTTTAATAAATCTCGTGTGTGTGTGTGTGTACGTAATTTCTGTAGTACTGAGGTGTGGGGCACGGGCTGTTGTGTCCAGGCACCCCCTATGTACGTTTTTTATGCTGCTCGTGTAGCCAGTCTCGTCCTTTTAGTTTGCAGCCGTGTCAAGTAGCAGGTGGCATGCCTGTCATTAAAATACCAGTGCTGATTCTAATCCTCTGTCTCATTCGGGTTACGTTTTAATGGCAAAACAAAGTATAAGTATATGTATAGACTAGGTGTGGAAGAGTTGCCATCTGCTGCAAATGATGTCCATTTTCCATACAATATTGTTTTATTCCCTTTATGCAGATAACTTGCTGTATGTGATCAATACAATCAAGCAGGAAATCATGAGCCGGATTCAGATTCCTTGGGAGGAATGGTCTTCCAGCATGGAACAGAAACTGGAGATGCTTATTAAAGATACATTGGGTAAGGTCATGTGTGTTCTTCTTTCTGGATTGCCCTCACACATTTCACAGTACCTTTTTTTTTGTAATGTAATTTTGTAGACCACACTATTCCATAGGTGTGTATAGATTTTACTGAAACCTTGTTAATTCGTATCTTTTTCTTTTTCAGGATCACCAGTTGGTTGTCAGACCTCTGAATTTGTAAATCAGGTTTTGGAGAAGACCTCCGAAGGAGACCCAACTGGTGGCCTTGTGGGGCTGCGTATACCCACCTCAAAGGTGTGACCACCTCCCATCATAGCCAGCATCGATGTCCGGTCCTCTCAAGTCTTCTGAATCTCTAGTGTAAATTTTTCATTCCGTTTTTTGCATGTATATCCTCCTGTCAGTTATTATGGTTAATTTATTATTATTATTTGTAGACAGACTACATAGTCTTAGAAAGCAAGTTAAACAAAATATAAGCATACAGGGAGGACTCCATGCATGAAACAGTCGTTCATCACAAGGTCAACAACTTAAAGCCTTGTAATATTTGTCTCTTTCTGTTTTAGATTCAGAAACTGATGCATTAAGTTACTATAGTGAGCTAATGCCAAAATTAGCTAGTGGATGCTTTTGAGCACAATTTTTTTTGTTGTTGTTGTTGTTGTGGAAGGCACTATTTCGCACCTGATTCTGCTGGGATTTTGGTGATACAAATCTACTCTGTCCACAGAAGACTTTTTTTGGTTTAAGGTCTTAGCTAAAGGGCCCAACATCATATAGTCTAGCATAAGTACAGCTGTTGTAAAAACTAGTACTAAATACAGAGCGTAAAATTCTTGCGATTATGGAAATGTTTGTCGCAAGCAACACTATCATTTAAAGAAAACTTATCTTCGTGCCTTGTACTATTTGGAGTGGGAAGACACTTCTACAGCTTAAAGCCGTTAAAATTGTTTTTTCTATGCTTTTAAAAAAGTGAAAAAAAACCACAACCAAAAAAAAAAAAATTGTAGTGTAGTGGGCAAAAATTCCTAATACGGTATATAAGTATAGGGTAAAGCTTAAGTGTGCAAACTCCCTGTGACATCCTTTTTTTCTGAATGTACATAGAAACAAATGTAGATACGTGCCACAGAGTCTGTGAATTGTATAGATGTTAAAACAAAACAAAAAAAAGAGAAAAAAGAAAAAAAAAAAAAATTGAAAAAAAGTATACAAATGGTGGCTCTTGAAGTTTCTTAGCCGCAATATTGTTTAATTTTTTTTTTTTTATTTTTTTTTAACGTTCCCTTCGGTACTTGTAACCGGAAAAGAGAAAAAAAAATCTAGAAAATTGCACATTACTTTGATTGTTTTCTTTTTTGGTTTGTACCAAAGACAAACAAATTGAGGTGGCAGATTGCCTGTCAAAGTAAAGTTTTGCACAGCTTATAACATACTGTAATGAATGTAAACAAATACATATATATATATATATATATATATATATATATATATATATATATTATATATATAAAAAATTGAGGTAAGCAGAGAGGGATTCCAAACTGTGAATATTTTTTTTTTTTCTTACTTAGTGGTCCAATTTATATGAATATGTATACATGTATAATGGAGGGTGCATTCACAATCTCGTGTCTATGGTAAAGAGTGTTTCTTTCCCTTTTGTAGATATAGAGAACAAGTATATACATGTATCTTACATGCATGTGTATATACAAGCTATTTATATGCTATGATATGATATTTTCAGATATTTGGGAAATATGTTGAGCTGCTACATTTCAAATAGTTGAATAAACTTCCAGAATCTGAATTATTTCCAGAAGGTGTACAGCTTAATATAAACCATTTGCCACTCTTGGGTATTAAATACAAAATCTATATATATATATATATAATACTATATCTATATTTTTGCTATTGTAACATGCACCTGGATATATCGAGGAAGATCTAAGAGTCCAATACTTTATTTGCCAATTTTTTTGTTTCTTTACGATACAGAGCATGGTATAGTTTCAAATATTTAAAGTAATTTAGATCGGTGAAAACAAAAAAGTAAAAAAAAAAATATAATAAAAAATCTATATATTTTTGTACCTGTTCTGTAAGAATTGAAGAATTGCTTACTTGGTAACTTGATTTTTATTTTTTATTTATTTTTTTGTTGAGGTGAATTTGTTTTATCCTGCATTTAGTAATTATCTGATGGAAATAATCTGGATGTCAGTGTTAGTTTGTGGTAACCTAGCTGTGTTGCAGCACTAAAGGGATTGATCTTTAACAGTCTCCTTTCATTCCCTATAGATCTGTGGCCTGACCGGTTACAGAGTTTTCATTCTGCCCAGTTTTATTTACTTTCTAGGTTTTGTTTATCTAATTACAGAGTATATGGAGAGGTGAATCTTTATAATTAGACATATATATATATATATATATATATATATATATATATATATATATATATATATATATATTCTTGCTCCCCTTTAAATTAGTTTATATTTATGATTCACAAGGCACTCGAGTATCACCAAGATGAAATCTTACCCAACCCTGACATGCCTTAAATGGAGCTCTGAATGGTCCATTTCAAGTCCATAAATATATTCTTTAAATTCACTATATTCTGTGGATTGTCATAATATAGAATAGTGTTTATTAAAGTAATATAGATAAGTAAAAACAAATCCAGTGTGGCAAAGTATTCAGTATATAATGTCTATGGAAGTATCCCCCTTGTGTACCTGTATATTCATATCATGTTATTCCAGCTATTGAGTACACTTACTGCTTTTTTTTCTCTCTCTCCCTCGCCCCTGTTTTCCTATAGATTTTTAAGATCTGGATTACATGACCCATGCTTAGCTGCAACACATGGTTGTTTAGCATTTTTGCTTAATGCAGGATAAAAGAGTTTGCCTCCTATAGTGTAGTGGTGCTATATAGGATACAGAAAGAGATTACTTATATCTTTGTGTGCCCCTGTTGTCCATCATTGGAAACCGAGGTCAGGCGCAGGGGTCCGCACCTTTTAGTCAGTGTTATGTTGTGATTGAAAGTTAAATGATTCTCAACCGTTTGATAGCCTGGTGTAGCAATACTTCTTGTTCTATCGACTCGTCGCTAATGTATAGCTCTGTCTCTAGTTGCATAGTTAGATTTCGTAAAAGTGCAGTGTTGCAGATCTAGCTTATAATTCACAATACCTTACCTAGACATCAGCGGCAGATATTAGTATGCAGCGTCCATGTAATCGATCGCATGATGTATTGATAAATCCTAGCCAAAGCCCGGGTTGTTTCTCAAAAGAATATGTATATGCCTTTGGCCCATAAACTGAAGACTTAGTCTTAGTATTACTCTTCAGTTGCTGCTATGTTGAGTGAGTGAGTTTGTTTTCTTTTGTTTTCATTTTACATTTTTGGAAGGTGCTTGTTCACTTTATTGCACTCGTATTGTCCAGTAGAAGGCCAGACCCTCTATTAATAAAATAATCTTTTTTTATTTAAGTGATTTCTAAGGTGGGAGTTGGCAGGAGTTTCGGAGTGCCTTATCGACAATTGTGTTTCCCAGTCTCTTCCTCCAAAGCCTTTTTTGAGAAACGAGAGGTGTTCGAGTACAAATATTTATTTTTTTCTTGAAGACCTCTGCCTCAATGGTATTCTCTTGGCATTTTAAGGCAATTCTGAAACTGAAGGCAAATAAGATCTATTTGCATGAAGTGATAGGGTTTATCAATGCACAGTTATGCCAAAACCCTTTACCACTTTCCACAATAAGAGGGTCCTTTCCATGTACTGTAACGTCTCCGACTTTAACTACTGTAACGATATTCCAAGCCATTTCAACAGTAGACTGTAACCAACAGAAGCATCCCGACTTCCAGCAAATCTTGACCTCTTTAATTGCATCTGCTTTATAATGAACAGGGCTAGCAGCGTGCCAGTTATTTGTAAAGGTGAATGGGATAAACTTCTCTCTACCTATGCTTTTCTTCACACAAATGAATATGCTCTGCTTTCCCTCAAAGCACAATTGAATAATAGGCTTGTAAGGCTCAGGAAACTTATTTATACAAGCCAGCAGTATATTTCAGTGGCTGCTCAAAATAAAAAGAGTAAAATGTATAGCAGCAAATCCCAGTTTCGAGGTGGTGGACTTGGCCGCGTGACGTCACGCAATCATGCAGAGTCTTTAAAGTGCGTTGTGTTGTTTCAATTAGGAGGTAATCTGTCTTGTAGTCTGAATAACCCTTTACTTGAACAAGTGCCCATTAACATAAACATTTATTTTAATATTTAAAGGGATTTTTTTTTTTATATATATATATATAATATGGAAATTTCCAGATCCCAGGTTCTGAACTTTTTCTATGGTTCAGTGAAACCGGCTCGCAGAATTCTGTTTAAAAGCATCTTTAACCCATACCTTAGGCCATATATCTAATTCATCTCCGTTTGGGATGAAGTGTTTCAATTTCCCAGATTAGTTTCAGTCCGGATTCCTACAATTCCTTTGCAACATTAGGATGGTTTGCCAACACCACACAATTGTTATCGTCTCTGGTCTGATATTATAAGTATCTCAGGGTGGTGGCCTTTTACGGATGGGCCTGGTTTTCTGTAGCGGTTCCTTGTAGCGAATTTCTAACAAAAATCATAGATTGTGGTTTATGATACCAAAATGTCCAACTAAAATAATGAGAATAATGCACTTACGTTTATCTATCTAGTCCATCTGTGCCGTTGCCTTACAACAACCCTTTTGCTGCTACTTTATTCGTTAATACAAGGCAAACCACATTACAGACAATCGTGCGACAAACCCCCGGAGCTTTATCATGACAAATTCAAAGCAGTTTTGATCATGGGTTAATGATCTCAAAATGAGCAGGACTTGTTCCAAGAGAGATGATCCAACAAATGTCACTGCGCCATTAGGACAGCGTTTATCCTTTCTGCCGCTGGTGGCAACATTAGCCTCTGCGCGGCGGTGAAAAGTGTTTTCTCACCAAAACGTTGCAGATTTGTAATCCCCTCCCCCTGTTTTCGGCACGTCTAAGTCTATTGTTCAGGCACTGTGTTCGTTGTCCCCACCGTTAGGCGTAGCACTTCTGCCTCTTAAGGCCCCCTGACTCAAGAGTGCCGGCGTTGACATTACTAGGGTTCTTGTTCCCAAACTGACACTTTATTTTTTACGAATTTATACGAGTATCTCAGAAAAGCACTTTGTTCAGAAATGAAAAATCGAATCTTGGTTTTGTTTTTTTTTTGTTTTTTTTTTCGTAGATATTTTTCCTACAATTTGCTGCTAATAACTCCTGGGTGCCTCTGTATGCTGCGGCATTACTTGACCTGAAATAACCGCTGGCAGTAGGATACAGAGGGGAAACTATGTCTGATGTCGTGTTTAACTCACGCGGTTGTCCATGCGACCTCTTGTCATCAGGAGCATAGTCAGACAGTCCTAAACCTACATGTTCCTTCGTGCCAGGTCCTGAAAATATCGTGGCATCCAGTCATTATCTGTAGAAACTTTTTTTTTTTTTTTCTCTACTACTAAAAATGGTGACTATAAGTATCGTTGGGTACCTTCATTTTTGTTTGCATTCCCGAGGCTGCAGCTTCTAGCCTTTAGTGTTCTGCACAAGAAAGCTGCAGCGCTTGTGGTCCTTGGCCAAGTAAGATCATGGAAACCATAGTTTAGCGGAAAGCCTGCGATTCTTACGATGTGTTTTCCGATCATCGCAAGTCAATTAGATTTATAGAAGTTTGAAATTCTAAATTTTTTTTCTCTGGGACCATTATGACTCCGAGATTTATTTATTTTTTTCTCTCCCCCATTTCTTTTTGGGAAGATGGATTTTGTTATTTGACTGTCTATCTATGGTCCTGACTACCAGGAGCCACCTTGCACCCTCCTCACAATGAAAGAGTGACATAGGAAAGCTGTGCGGCTTTACACTTTAACCAGGAGACTCTGTGGTATTTAAACAAAAATACAGTCTAGATATGGTTTTACTTTGATGCCAGTAATATTCTGCTTCCTCTATTGTCATGTAAAATGTGTGTATGTATGTGTGTAATATATGCATATATATATTACATACATTATATCTAATATAAATCTGTTTAGTGTATAGTTATTGCTTTTATGAAAAAAAACAATGTTTTAAGTGTATAAGTAAAATCATACTTGTATGGATATATATATATATAAATCTCTTGTTTTCTGCATTGCGTGTTCCTCATGTACTTGGAGAGCCAGATTTCAGCTACTTGCACAGCTGCAGGTCCGCTCCGACTCCTGTGGCTTCTAAATCACATGTAATTCACTTGTTCCTATTGCTCTACCGGCCCCTTTTTTGCACATCGTACGCCTGTCACTAAAGTTGGTGTCTCAGGCGGAATGGAACGTTTCCTTGGTCTCCATGCCTGATCGAGATTGTGACCACGTGGAATGATTATATAGTTGGCAGCTCTATTCATATTTATTAGAAATAGATCTGGTTGTGAAAAGCGTGGTCACTGCAGTATAAGTTTCCTAATAAATGCGGTAAAACGTAAAGGTACCTGGGACGTCATTAACCAGAGGTCTCTAAGCACTGTCTGTTCCAGTATTCTTTATTTCCCATCATGCACATTTGACATTTCATAAATGTCTTTCTGTATGTTGGGATAAACATAGAAGCGTACTTTTTTCATTCTAGCGTAACTTTTACAATGTGTTTTCCTTGCCTGCCGTGTGTATATATGACTGTGCCTTACTTGTACATTCTGAATACTAGCCTGGGCGCCTCCTAAGCCCAGATCTTCGGACCATTCAGGAAAAAAAACTTCATTCTGTGCATGACGCGAACTAACTAAAAGAAGTGTCCCATCTGGGGTTAGCTTCCCCTGCTTGGGAACGATACAGCTTCATCTCACACAAAGCATGCTACCTAAGGTAGTGGGTCAAGGAAGAAAGTCTGGGTTATTTTTTGCACTGAGAAGGTACTTGGGCACCTTTTCATTGTTACGTGGAATGGAAAGGTAGTGGGTAAGGATGACAAAAACTTCCTTGATAAAACCAATCTTACTGCAATATGAAGTATTATTTTCAAATAATTATTAATAAATCTACACACACACGCGCACACACACTCTAGACCTGTATGTTGATCATGTTCTGTTTTGGGTCTCGTGAACCTTCCATTTCAACATATGGCTTCCACCAACAGATGTTTGTGCACAGTTGACACAATTGGTGATTTATGTTCCTTCACGGCATGTTTAGAGAATGACCAGCTATCTTGGTCGCCATGATGTTGTAAGATTGCAGTCCAAACCTGGCTTTCCAAGCATTCTTCATTCTGTGTACTGTAGTTTGAATTTCAGTGACCCTGGATGAACACTGGGACTTGGAATTGAAATTTGGACTGGATTAAAATAATAAAGTGACAACACCGCTGCTTTTACAGCAATACTGTAAACTAATTAGAAAGTGATGATATTTGCTATGGTTTTTTGCTGCTATGGGTATACTTGGTGGTTATGATGAGCACGCCACCTTTTTTGTTTTATGGCCGTTTATAAGCAAAGTATTTTGGCATATATAACAACGGAACAAGACACGCTGCATGTCTTGTCGCTTTCTTGCCATTGGCGGTGCTCTCTGAATTTACTTAAATTATGATAAGGTACTTAATAGAAAGGAGGCACGTTCCCAGGCAACCATGGAAGCTCCATGCAATAGTTGTCTTTGAATTAGCTTTATTATTCAGCCAATGGAATACAATATAAGGGGAGATACAGGACAAATAAACTTTTTTTTCAATGCTTTATGACTTATAATCATAAGCATGCAATAGTATTTTGACACTGAAATCTATCGCCAGAGGGGTTTTTTGGATTATTGTTTGGATTATTACTAATCCTTTGATGCATACCCATGTTATTGGTATTCTGCATATAAAGAGCCCATGAAAAATAGTGTTCAACTACATAACTGTCTGATGAAACAAACCTTTGTCATTGTATTTAAGCGCCACTTTATGGTATGGAATGTCGTCGTCTTTTTTTTTTTTTTTTTTTTTTTTGATGGGCTCTTAATCAGTCCACTGGGCTACCAGATACCCCCTCCAGAAACGTATTGGATGGTTAGGCGTAAGGAACAGCTTTGGGGAAAACCTGTTTTAATGATTGACTCCCAGAGTCTGTGAGACTGTACTTGGGTCAGGTGTAGGCTCCTCTGTCAGTCAAGGGTCGTTCGTACATGTTTATAGTTGTACAATTTTCTATGTATGTTAATGTACATGTACAGTGATGTATACAGACATGTGTACCTCCGTATGAGTTATTTTGCCCATTGTATATAAGCTCACATGAGGACGGTAATGCAGTTCTGTTTGTGGCTGGAACTAAATATGTGTATAATGCAAATACGAGAATACTGTAAAAAATGTAATAAATTCCAAACTTCTTTTTTCAGTCTGTTACCTTTTTTTTCTGTTTGCCTTTATTTAATAAAGCTGTCTCTTCACAAACGTGTATTGTTATTTTTGCATTTATACTCGGTTCCTGTTCTCCACTCCCTGCATTGGCTTCCAGTTAAAGAGCGGACATATTTAAACGTTGGCCTGCTGACCTTCTATGCCCGCTGTAGTTAAAAGAGCTCCTCACGGCCTATATTCAATCTGGTTCTTTTTGGTCAGCCAACGGACCCCCTGCGCACTTAGCTATGCTGAACACAATCTGAAACTTTTTACCGTGCTCAGAGACCCACCTCTTTTATCAGTGATTGTCAGCTCATCTGACCATCGGAAAGCCTTAATTTGTCTTTTATATATGTCTCTCTACCTTATCTGGTTGTCTCTGTTTGTTAGAGTCTTTAATCCTGTTACTTCAATCAGGGGAACAGGTGTGACCGGAAGCTCCGCCCCCCCCAAAAACATACAAACATACAGTCGATATAAAAAGTCTACACACCCCTGTTAAAATGCCAGGTTCTTGTGATTTTAAAGAACGAGACAAAGATAAACCATGTCAGAACATTTTCCACCTTTAATGTGGCTGATAAGGTGAACAATTCAATTACAAAACAAACTAAAATCTTTGAGGGGGAAAAAAACACAACCTGGTTGCAAAAGTGTGCACACCCTCTTATAACTGGGGCTGTGACTGTGTTCTGAATTAACCAATCACATTCAAACTCAATTTAAATAGTCACTACCCACCTGCCATAATTTAAAGTGACTGATTAATCACAAAGTTCAGCTGTTCTAGTAGGATTTACCTGATGTTTGCTTAGTTGCTTGTCAGAGCAAAAGCCATGGTCTGAAGAGAGCTTCCAGAGCATCAGAGGGATCTCATTGTTGAAAGATATCAGTCAGGAGAAGGGTACAAAAGAATTTCCAAAGCATTAGATATACCTTGGAACATAGTGAAGTGTAGTCATCATCAAGTGGAGAAAATATGGCACAACAGAGACATTACAAAGAACTGGACGTCACTCCAAAATTTATGAAAAGACGAGAAGAAAACTGGTGAGGGAGGCTTACAAGAGGCCCACTGCAACATTAAAAGAACTGCAGGAATTTCTGGCGAGTACTCAGGGATGGCCCAAGACATTGTGCTGCCTGGGGCGAAGTGTGAATATATATATATATATATATATATATATGTATAAAAAAAAAACTATTAGACCTTACAATACATTTTATAGTGAAAAAAAACGCTTCACGCTCCTTAGCATGCAATCACTCCCTCCGCTTGGCACCACAAAATAGGTATAGATCAAATAAACAACACATAAAACAGCACATGCATGTATCGACTAAATAAGACACAAACCTACATACATAAATAATGTATGGAAACATTGCATATCAGGGATAGATCAACACATTAACACACAAACCCAGCTTTGCATGTACAGATCAATTGGAATTCACATGCGAATTCAGCACTGAATACATAGAATCAGACAAACAAATCCTGTATTTGCAGGTATACAATAATAATGTATGGAAACATAGCATTGCAGGTATAGATCAACTGGAAACCACACGTAAACTCAGCACTAAAGGTATAGATCAAATAAACACACAAACCCAAATCCACGAAAGCATGGCTTCACCAGAAGAAAATTAACATTTTGGAAACATCTGTGGGGTGATCTGAAGAGGGCTGTGCACAGGAGATGTCCTCGCAATCTGACAGATTTGGAGCGCTTTTGCAAAGAACAGTGGGCAAATATTGCCAGGTCCAGATGTGCCATGCTAATAGACTCCTACCCAAAAGGACTGATTGCTGTAATAAAATAAACTAATACTTTGCTGAAGTACTTTTTGAAGGGTGTGCACATTTATGCAACCAGGGTATTGTGAGGGTTCCCCCCCTCAAAGATATCAGTTTGTTTTGCAATGGAATTGTTCACGTTATCGGTCACATTAAAGGTGGAAAAAGTTCTGACATGATTTATCTTTGTCTCATTCTTTAACATCACAAGAACCGTGCATTTTAACAGGGGTGTGTAGACTTTTTATGTCCACTGTAACTTTTATAGGGCCAATTTCCCTAGGTAGGCAAGTGACACACCATGGTGATAACGTCTACAAACCAACATGGTTACTTCGTAAGTTAGATACGTTTCTGTACACTTTAATTTTGATATACTCAAAAAAATATACTGTGAAGGAGGACGTATGCTGACCTCTGAACTTGTACTTGATTCCCAGGTCATCAGACACAAAAAAGAAGAAAAAATAAAGAACGTATTTAGCCCTACCATCCTTATGCATAAACTGTCTTGGGAAAAAGAAAAAAAAATATGCATATAATTAAAGTAAAAAGGGGGAAATTGATAATTGATGGCAACTATGCCATATAGTGATGGTTTTATATCTTCATAAGGTTCAAAAGTGTGGAGATTTATTTTTCCAGGCCATCCACTTCACTACCTGGCTCCTTTTCTTTTAATATTCATCATTAGTGCTGCCCTTAGTAATGACAAAGCATTGGGCATTTTCCAAAAACCATTTGCCAATGATTAAAGTCATTTTTACAATACATTTGACTCAATTTAACTCAATAGAAAATCAGTGCAGCTTTATCTGGTATTGAGAAACGATAAGAAAAACGAAAAAAGTATTCTGTAAGAGAATCTCAGATAATCAGTGGAAAAAAGCATTATATGAATCCAGAGTATAATCGCTGCCTGTACCACTGTACATACAGCAGGTGGCGCTAATACAGTACAATTTATGTCTTCCTTGCGACTGTTTCCCATTTTTGTCCCTAGTCGCCTGCCGTAGTTGCAAATATTAGCGATGGCGACTTCCCAGGATATCCACGTCCAGATCTGTCACAAAGAAATTGTCAAATACGATCTGGAGATCAAAGCTCTGATTCAGGTACATGTGTTAGCGTGACGTATTCCTAAATATCCATCGAGGGTTGCGTGGAAGTGGATTATCTTCCCCGTGTTCGTGGACAGTTCACACATTCTGGGCTTCAGTAAACGTGGCAATTGACTTATCTGTGATTGTCACCTGCCGTATGCACTGAAAGAAATATTAAGGGGGCCTTGTCTGGCATAAAGACTCCAAAATATATGATAAGCAGTGTGATACACATCATCACATACACATATTATTATTATTTTATATAGCGCATTCATATACATGTATATGAAGAAATGGCTAATTCCTTACCCTGTATGTTATTCATTTGCGTAATTGTCTTTATAAAGCTGGTACCCGCTCGCGTATGTGTACATCATATATGTCGCACATTCACATCAGAATATTGTAAACACGTTTGTATATTTTCATTTTTAAAAATGGCTACTGAAGTGACCAGCGAAATGTTACCAGCTGGCCGTGTAGTCTTGCTTTGATGTCACATAATTCTAACACAGTGCTGATGTCCAAGTATCTATATTGGTAGTATGTAAAGCTAGATAAGTCTCATCTGCCTAGACTTAAAAGTGCTAACAAATTGTACATATTGCTTGTAGGACATCCGGGAATGTTCTGGTCCCTTAAGTGCCCTGGGTGACCTCAATGACCAAGTCAAGGAAAAGTTCCACCTACTGAGAATGAGAATACAGGTGAGCACGGTGTTCTGGAAAAAAAAAAAAAAAAAAAGCAAATGGTATTTAAAATAATTAAGGCAGAGGGATCCGTAGCACAAATACAAAAATACTAATAAAAAGGCAAAAAGAGCAATGAGAATTGCAGAAGTAGAAAATGAAGAATGGATCGCCAGTGACAGGAAGACACCCAAAAGACTCAAATGACATTAATGGCAAAATCGGAAATAAAGTCCACTGGAATCTGAATTTGGTAAGATGGTTTATGAAGAATATTCACTCTGTATGTATCAATGAAGGGCCGATTTCTGCAGGTCTGCAAATGAAAGCGTGCCGGAAACTTGTGATCAGGACCAGGTTAAGGATCTTTGGGCTGTAGAGCAATTACACGTGAACGGCCCTTCTCTGAATTTCCTGCGTTAAGCAAGCACTTTCTGCCTTCCTTTTTGGCAATTTGCTTTTCCCCCATCTCTATTTTGCACCTCACTTGCTGACATCTTTTCCATACTTCTTCTGTTTTTTTTCCCTTTTTTCTTTTATCTTGCCTGTCTGCCTTTTACGTTTTTCATCATCTTTCTAACTTATATTCTACCCACACACACATATACACATATACTCCCACGCATGTATACATATATACAGATATAGCCACATACCTATCCACATACATATACACACACACACATATAAACATATACACAGATATATCCACATACATATACATACATATACACAGATATATAGTACACCCTATGCGTATACATACACAAACATACATATACAATACTTACAGCATCCTCCACTTCACACCTGTGTGTTCTTTGTGGCCTGCAGCACCCAACCCAATCAAGTCCCCCCCATTGACACTGCGTGCCGTGATCTCACTTCTGGGCACTCAGTGTCAGCGAGGGACGATGGACCAGTTAGGGCCACTCAGAACGCTGGGGACCCTGGAACAATTGCTCCGTGTGCTCTGTGGTTAATCCAGCCCTGCCGACGCAGAACAAAGTGAAAAAACTGCTAAATAAAGTTAAAATGGATAAAGAACTAGAGCCAGATGGTATACATTACTGGGCAGCTCAGGAACTTTGTAAGAAATAGGCAAAAGATTGGCATATTCAAAAACCGATCACAATTGCCTCTGCTTATTGACTTTTGTTTATAATTGTGTATCTATATATATATATATATATATATATATATATATATACACACACACACACACACACACAGACAATACAAACCACTCTCCGGTGACCTGTGATTAAGTTATAGTTTTTCGATCCAGTGAGAAATCAGATTGTATTATAGAGCCAAGAAGGAAAGTTTTCCCGTTTTCAGACACAAGTGGGAATTACGCCAAAGTCTTGTTCTGGGTCAACAGAAGGGTTGGACTCAGTGGACCTAAATTACTAAATTATTCTGTATGCGAGATTAAGGTTCCTCATTTGTGAGACCTTTTAAATCCATGAGGCCCATAGTTTGTGATGACATAACAGCTTCGTTAAGTTGACTTTCAAAACATCTTCCACATTATCTACCCTTTATGCAGGATCAGCTGAGTAGCTATTGTCAGAGAATCTTTTTGGAGACACAGAGGTTTGGACACAACCTCAGTTGAGATGGAGGTGGACAAGCATAGAGAGAAATCAACTGGAACATTCAGTTGATTTCTGTGTTGATTGCCCTGCATTTTGGACAATGCCTTCTAACTTTTATGAACAATAAACACTAAAATGAGTTGTATCTTTATTGCTAGATTGGACATGCTTGTTATCTTCTTTGTTCAAACGCTTCTGGCTCTAATTCTGTTTTTGGATGATTTAACTTGGTGAATTTTCTTCTTATACAGGATCTTGATCAACTGGCCAAAGAACAAGATAAAGAGTCGGACAAGCACGTTTTGTTGAAGGAAATGGAGTGTCACAAAAAGCAGATGCTTAGGTGTGTAATCATTGTACGTACATCTCACTCTCTCTACCAAAGTGATGAGAAGGTGCTGGAGAAGGGCATGGATTAAATAGTATAAAATCCACACACATCTTATACAAAGGTTTATATGATTAGTGCCATGTTGGATAAAATTAAATTAGTTTATTACTCTTCAGAATAATTATTTTCTATGCTGGAAGAAGCCATCCTCCTCGGTTGAGGGTACTGGAAGCAATTCTAATGCTGGGTGGCTGGTAATACTAACAAAAAGAGCCCGGCAATGTATCCCTAACTTTTCACTTGTATTTTAGCAACCAGACGGTGTGGAGGAAAGCAAACCTTTCTTCTAAGCAGGCAATAGACAACGCTGAGAAGGATGAGCTGCTTGTCGGAGGGGATCCTACAAGGCAAAGGTATGCTATTTGGATTATGTATTACTGTCTGCATTATTGGTTAATGCATTGCTGTCTTTCCATAAGAATTTTGTGCTTACATATAAAATGCTCACCCCAGAGTTAAAGGACCAGTGACCCCAATACGAAAAGTGAACTCAAAAGTTTAAGAAAACAAAAAGCAATAGTCTGTACTTTGAACTAGGGCTGCAACAACTAATCGATAAAATCGATAATAATCGATAATGAAATTCGTTGCCGACGAATTTCATTATCGATTAGTTGAATCGATTATTATCGATTATAAAATGAGGGTTTTTTCAGAGCAAACGCTCTGAAAAATACCCCTCATTATATAATCCGTTTAGTCTGACTCACAGCAGCAGCTCCTACTTACCAGCCCCTCCCTGTAATCACTGTGACAACTTGCCCCGCCCCCTTCCTTCTCCCAGAAGGCCAGAACCACATGGCTGTGACACTCATCTAACTGTAAGTATAAAATTAATATTTGGGCTGCTGAAAGTTAGGGGAGGTGGGAGTTAATTTAGGGGCAGTTATGGTTAATGGGGTGTTTAGGGTTAATTTAGGGGAAGTTATGGTTAATGGGGTGTTTAGGGGCAGCTATGGTTAATGGGGTGTTTAGGGTTAATTTAGGAGCAGCTGTGGTTAATGGGGTGTTTGGGGTTAATTTGAGGCAGTTGTGGTTAATGGTATGTTTAGGGTTAATTTAGGGGCTGTTGTGGTTGACAGGGTCTTTAGGGTTAATTTAGGGGATGCTGTGGTTAATGGGGTGTTTAGGGTTAATTTAGGGGCAGTTATGGTTAATGGGGTGTTTAGGGTTAATTTAGGGGCAGTTATGGTTAATGGGGTGTTTAGGGTTAATTTAGGGTAGTTGTTTTGATGGGGTATTTAGAGTTAATTTAGGGGTAGTTATGGTTAATGGGGTGTTTAGGGTTAATTTGATTAATTTAATAAAGTTAACTTAAGGTGCAGTTAGAGATAAAGGGGGGCCAAACTAAGGGGAATCTAAATCCTGGGGGCAGTGAAGATTAACCCAGTACTTATTTAAAAAAGTATGATGTCAGTGTGATGTGAACGGGTCTGTGACTCTATGAGGGCACCATGAGATATCTGGGGGGTATAAGGCATATCAGGGGAGGACGGAGAGACATATCCGGGGGTATAAGGCATATACGGTATATAAGGCATATGTGGGGAGGGCAGTGTGGCATGTCTGGGGAGGACGGAGTGGTGTATCAGGGTGTATAAGGCATATCTGGGGCCACAGTGGCATATCTGGGGGTAGACTGGAGTGGCATATGTGGGGAGGGCAGCGTGGCATGTCTGGGAGGTAGTGTGGCATGTCTGGGGAGGATGGAGTGGTGTATCAGGGGGTATAAGGCGTATCAGGCACAGTGGCATATGTGGGGGTGGAGTGGCATATGTGGGAGGCAGCGTGGAGTGGCATATGTGGGATGCAGCGTGGAATGGCATATGTGGGAGGCAGTGTGGAGTGGCATATGTGGGAGGCAGCGTGGAATGGTATATGTGGGAGGCAGCGTGGCATATGTGGGAGGCAGAGTGGAGTGGTATATGTGGGAGGCAGCGTGGAGTGGCACATGTGGGAGGCAGCGTGGGATATGTGGGAGGCAGCGTGGAGTGGCATATGAGGGAGGCAGCGTGGAGTGGCATATGTGGGAGGCAGCGTGGAGTGGCATATGAGGGAGGCAGCGTGGAGTGGCATATGTGGGAGGCAGCGTGGCGTGGCATATGTGGGAGGCAGCGTGGAGTGGTATATGTGGGAGGCAGCGTGGAGTGGTATATGTGGGGGGCAGCGTGGAGTGGAATATGTGGGAGGCAGCGTGGAGTGGCATATGTGGGAGGCAGCGTGGAGTGGCATATGTGGGAGGCAGCGTGGCGTGGCATATGTGGGAGGCAGCGTGGCAAGCCTGGGCTCAAACGTGCATAAATTGGGGGGGGCTGGTTGGGAAATAAAGACAAGAAATGTATTTTATCAAAGTTTTTTTTTATTCTGATGTTTGTATTTAACAATTTGTTTATTAAATTATTTTAAATAAATGAAAAATTTACATTCATTTTTTTATCCGATTAATCGATTAATCGAAAAAATAATCGGCCAACTAATCGATTATGAAAATAATCGTTAGTTGCAGCCCTACTTTGAACCAGCAATAACTGCCTGAGAAAATGAGTAACCGTAGTTGCCGTTTCTTTTGTTAACTTGTCAGGCATATTTACAGATACTGGGAAATTTCAAGTTAAAGATAAAACTAGGGGTTAATCTAACCACGCATCATGACGGGCCAACCCTTGTAGGAAGAGGTGAACTGGTCTTTCCTATTACAAAAAGTACTGATTGTACTATTTTAGTAAATAAAGCCCTAGGTGTTTGGAAAAAACACTATTAATACATCTCCCCAAAGGGCACTTCTGTATATAATTATATACTTTTAATTAAACTTTAATAGTTAATCAGATTCTGTTCTGCAATGCACAGTTTTCTTAATGGAATTGGTTTCCAGAAGTTTACTTAAGATGTGAGAGAGCTGCAGGTACCTCAAAAGGTTCATCCTTATGTCTGATTTAAGTGTTCAGTGTGTGAAGACAGGACAGAACTTTTTCCTTATCATGCCAGTTTATGTCACATTCATATTTTTTAAATGTCTGCCCGCCGCTCTCGAGGATGAGTTCTGTTTCCTCTTCTTTTCACTCTTGGAAAACTAAATTTCACTGATTGCAGTACCATTTCTGTCCAGATGGCATGCTAATCTACTTTTCATCTCCTGAGCTGGATCCCTCTCTTCTAAATCCCCATACAAACGTCTTGGCACTCTATAAATGTATTAATTCTAGGCTAGTCATAGTTTTTTTGCTGTAACAGTAAGTATTCAATAATTGTAATAATTCTGTATTCTTTTTGTGTTTGAACAATACAATATGTTCATGATTGAACAACATCTTTGTTTATTATGAAAATATGGTACCTCTTTTCATCTTCATGTACGTATTGTAAAGTATATGCAGACACATTTGTAATGCAATTAAATGTCAATTTTCTCAACAGGAAGGTAACGAAAGAGAACCTGGCCCAATCGGCGAGCAGCATCACCGAGAGCCTGATGGGTATCAGCCGAATGATGTCACAGCAAGTACAGCAGAGTGAAATCACTGTGCATACGCTAGGTATGGAGAAGCGGTGCACAGAGTTAGTCCTGGTTTTAAGGATAGGGGAAATGGAGAGGGGGATGGGTTTGGGTTAAAATATTATAGGGACGTTAACTTACAACTGGATAGGTTGTTCTAAACAGGGACCATAACTGGTTTGCAAAGATGTAGCATGTGGACTAGCTATAAACAGAGAATGTATAGAGTGCATACGGAAACCTCTGGGCTATATTGCAACAAGCAGAAATTTTAATTCTATACTGTTTTTTCCCCCTAGCGACCTCTTCCAGGACCATCCAAGAGGCAAATGAAGAGTTTAAATCCATGTCGGGGACTATTCAGCTCGGACGGAAGCTCATCACCAAGTACAACCGGCGAGAGCTGACAGACAAACTTCTCATCTTTTTGGCACTGGCGTTTTTCTTGGCGACTGTACTGTACATCCTGAAAAAAAGGATCTTTCCGTTTTAAGCAGCGGCTGTGTGGTTCATACATGGAGGGACTATGGGGGATCCTACCCCAGTGCAGCTGTTGCACCTTTCCTTGGCCTTAATAACAAGACATTGATGGCCCACTTGGAACTCTAGCATATTCCTTCAATTCCCCTGATATCACATTAGACATTGCATCGACTCTTAATAGGAGTACTAAACAGGGCTCCCACCATAAGCAACTCTCCATTGTACTTGCATTTTATTTAGCAACAGTTAACGCGATGTTTTCTTTATTCCTAAACTGTTAAAACTGGAAATCTCACAAATTGCTCTATCCCTATAATGAAGAGCAGTAACCTTCAAGGTTGGGGAGACAACAAGAAGCCTTTCAAAAAGGACTGCGGATTAAACTGTGGTTAGAAGAAATCAACAGCGTTCTAACGTGAAGAGAGAAAGTGAACCTTGGAAGCTAGTGGCCTTTGCTTTCATATGTGCAGCAGCAGTTTACTTTGTAAATGACATATACCACCCCAAAAAAGGTGGCCCCAAACATGGACAAAACCTTCTATTTGGATGCATTCGAAAAGAGAAATCTGATTTACACCGATATTTAAAAAAAAACCCCAACAGAATTGTTAATTGTAAATAAATTTAGGGAAAAGGGTATGTTTTAGATTCCCCTTTGCAAACAGCCAAATAAAATAGAATATAGAAAGCACTCAGCACCCATTAATAATGATTTACATGATGGTGGGAGATGCCATAGTTGCGTGGATCATACTACTCATTATCAGCCTTCGATCTGTTGGAGGGAACAGTACAAAGAACAAACGCCCTGCTTCTCCACGGACCAAATTTCTCACGGAACTTAGTATCTCCTCCATTTCACATGGTCTTCGTTGTATATACCATTTAACCACTGTCATGTTAACTTGCACAATGAAAAAGCATAATTCCTGCTCTGTCAATAAAATATTTATTATACAAATATATATTCTTTCCGACCATAAAGAACAGTCAGCTTGGAAAAAAATCTGCTTTGTACTCATCCTGTAATTCAGGCTGCTGGTTCTACATGATATATGGCAGCGAGTCCTTAGAAGCCATATGCGGTCACGTATATATATATGTTGCAGGAACATCATATTGCAAACCTTTACTTCACTTTACTGGCAAAGTTGTATTTATTAACCTTGCTCCATTCCGAAATAGATGCAGATAATAGAGGTAACTAATAAACTAGCCCTTCTCAAGGGTGAAGACTTGAGCAAGGATGTAAGGCAGTTTGGTACTTTATTAATGAGAAGTTAATGCGGGATAGCTCTAGAAAATCTACCATTAAAAGCAATCGGCCTTCTGTGAAATATATCCTTACCATCATAGAGGAGAGCCTATAGAGCTTCTTTTTCTTTTCATCATTGCAGACATAACCTCATGGGGAAAACTTCCAGTGACGTCCTCAGCCCCAGCTGGAGCATTAAGGTAGAGGATGTCACCGGAAGCAACGGCATTTTGCGCTACGATCCCCTCATGTGAACGGCTGGTGACATCCTCTCCCTGATTGGAGGATTGGCGGGGAGGGGTCATCACTGGAGGCTCTGCCAAGGGGACATGGCAAGAGGTTAAAACCTGATAATTTTTAGTTTCTGTAAATGTCTTCAAACTTGATGATGAAACCTTAAAACACCTGCTTAGAATATAAAATGCTTTGTGTTGGGGAATGTTTGTGGCAAAAGATGTAGGATTAAACTCTAATGGGGAACCAGACTCTCCAACTAATCACATCTAAACTGGACTGGTTGCCTGAAGAACAGCTTTTGGAAATACAATCATCATCCTACCTTCAGAAGAGCCAGTAAACCATGCCTGTCTCAAAGCAATTGACAAGCCCCCAGCCAAACACAACCAAAGCCCTACACCAAGAGAGATGTCTATGCCACCGTAAACATGGCAGAAAACATGGCCTGTTTATAAGTTATTAAGAAATGGGTATTTGCCATCACTGAGCTAGTCAACCACTCATCAAAAGTTTTTTTTTTGCAGATGTCAATGAGCTACATACGTATCTTTGTGTGTGATCAGATAAACTAATCTGTGGAGGCAGCTGTCTGTCTGGACTTTGCGGAAATGGTACAATACAAAGAAGAAGAATGTGACAGATTGGTGGATTGCTTCAGATATTACTTACAGCTGCTTTCTTTTTTGGTTTGAATTCTCAGTTTATGGATTTTGTGCATTTCTTTCAACAGCTCACTCCAGTTACATTTAAATATTTCCTGTGTGTCTTAGATGCCTCGATGTGTATGTGAATGCTGTGCTAGACCATTTGACATTGAAGGCTAAGAAACAGCTGCATGGCCCACAACTCAGAGCTCTGGGAGGCATTTGTATCAAAGGATTAATTGCAATCAACTTTTCAATTAGCGGCACTACACGAAAACCATTCATAGCATGTCACTTTAAATCACAGGAGCCATGGGATGGATAAGGCAAAACACTGGCAAAAACAGTCTGGACTTCTGAAGACAAGACACCCCCAAGGGAATGATCAATCACACAAGTGACGTGTTACGTTGTTTGGTTATGGTAGGGAAGCCAATGGTACCTGATCTTCAGTGGGAACTTGTTCTACCAATTTATGTTATTCCTGATTTCTCTTCCTTGCAACAAAGCTTGCTTGGTGGCAAAGCTATGTGAAACTAAGATACTAAGCACTAAGATCCCTTTTTTCAACGTATTAATGTTAACTTATTAGCGTTTTACTTGATTCATTCTTTAGGGTGGCTTTATGCACATCCCATGCTTTATTTAATTTGTTTTCTGTTTCTTCCTGTGCTTCCACCAGACACCTAATCTAGGTTACTACCCAGTTTATAAAATAACATGTATATATATCTTTATATATATATATATATCCCAAAAAGTAAAATTTTAACAAAAAAAGATTTTAAGGTAAAGTGCAGTCACATTATTCACCTCTATTTATATGTGCCAGGATGTATACTGCCCTATCAATTAACTTTGTTTAGTCTGGCTTGCTTGGCCTCTGGGTTCAGGCCAAAAAAGCAAATTACTCTGGAAAATGCAGAGCAGAGGGTAGAGACGGTGGTGTCAGAGAGTTTTCCTCTACATGTATTGGATTCTCTAGTGTTTCTCACTTTCTCTATGGTCAAATACTCACATGCAGACCAGCCTAAGGTACCATCAAATAAGGTTAAGAATATAGAGGAAAGATGGTGGTCCATACGCACACTTGGGTTTTGGCTAAACAAGAGCTTCTGATACTTTATTTATACAATATGCAGCATAATATATACATATACCAACAAAATACACATATGACCAAAACACCTGACCACCACACCCTTATGAGCTTGTTGGACATGCCGTTCCAAAACCATATAGAGTTGACCCCTCGTAGTGACTATAATAGCCTCCAGCACTCTGGAAAGGCTTTCCACAAGGTTTTATAGTGTTTCTGTGGGAATCTGTGCCCATTCACTCAAAAAGATTTTTGCATGTACTCCCACCAGATGCCTAGTCCAGTGTTCACCCCAATGGGGTGGCTGAAATACCTCAACTCAGTAATTAGGAGGGGTGTCCACATAGGTTTGGTCATATAGTGTATTTGCACTTAAATTATTTTGTTTATATTTCACGTGCATATTATGCTGAAGAATGTATTATACTTGACATTTTGTAAAATATAGACTATAATGCCTGTAAACATATGCCTTTTAAAAAGTCTCAAGTTTGTATAAACTGAGTACCGGTATATTAAAGCTGTTATCTTCACTTTTTCATATTATTGATCCCATTAGATTTACCAGGAGCTCTTATTCTAGTGCCAGCACAGCATTATATAATTATATTATACGTTTATATAGAGAGAGCTGCTCAGGAGTGATGAAGGAACTACACTCAAAAGTCTTGTAAAATCAGTAGTGGGTGAGCTTTCCATCTGACATATTGTAACACATTCTATTAGAAACAAATAATACTGTTATTATTTTTGAGGAACCTATTTATATTAATGAGACCTTTTTAAGTGTATGTTGACAGGACATTTATACAAGTAGGTTTCTAGTGCCCAATCTTATGTGCCACTGATGAAATGACACACAGTCACTCAATGTGATGGGGGATTTCGTCAAATGAACACAATGGGGCCTTATTTTCATGTAAAACTGCGTCTGGGGAAGAAAGCCCCCTTTCATTGGAAAAGCTAAAGAAAGGACAGATGAAGCGCCAGCCACCTCAAGAGACCTGCTTATACTGCCCAGCATCGAAATAATATTTAGATATATTTCCAGAAAAATGTACACAGAAAATCTGTGAAAAAAAGACATTGGAAGCTGTTTGTTTCAATTAATCTGCATTATACGACAAGGGGCCAGAGGGCCAATATTAAGACTCAATCTTATTAGCAAAGTTGTTGTATGGCCACTTTAGTAAGCCAGCCTGCTCCATAGACCATAATGTCATTCGCTCACCCAATGGAAAGGGCCATATGCGTTCATTAATATAAGCCTGTCAATACAATTGGATTTGAATGGTTCCCTGTTTAAAGCTGTTATTGCGTAAATAGTAAAGAGTGATTGAACCTTTGTGAGGTAGCTGATAGCTATAATGATATGTCTATTTATGTGTCTGTGTCGGAATTGCCCTTTATGGTTGATAAGTCAGGCCTCAACAGTTCACCACGATCTGCCCCTCGCGTACAGTGACAGATGCACCTCAGCTGCTCCTCAAAGTCGGCCACTTCAAGAGAACCAGCAATCGTTAAGATGGCTGCTTCCAGGTCTGCATGAAATAGGAGTACAAACCAGTATACTGGGCCTGGGCAGGAAATTGGGCAGCTGTGCCCGGCCATCTTCAGAGAAAACTGTCCAGTGACTGACGAGACGTCAGAGACAATTAAGATGTATAGAAATTAGGGTCTTTCAAACTCCCAGGAAATTGAAGCAGAGTTATTTTGTATTTTGGTATAAATCAGAAATCTGTGACATGGGAAATCTGTTTTCTGCTATAATGTCAACCCCTCCATTTACTAAAAGGACCATGTTGTTTAGAGGCTGTTGTGTTAAGAGATCCTGGTTAGTATCTTGGGAGATTGAAATAGACTGCTTGTCAAAATGTGGAAGCTCCTATGTAAAACTTTCAATCAGCTTTATCTGCTTTGCAGCCAGCCTGTCTCTCCAGGACAGTGCTTCGGCAATGGTTCATCACGCATCTTAAAAAAGACCTGTCAACACTGAATCTGTCTTGCAATTTAAAGTAAGGTTTCCCGGTGAAGAATTCTTAGCTTGGTGTATTAATCAGAGAAACAGAATTTGATATCAAATTAAAACTTCCCACTCTATTTAGTCTGCCCATTATTCTACCAGCTCTAAAAAATGCCTCCATGTTTGGCAATTAACTCCCCCTGTTGTTCTTTTCTCACCAGATGTCCATTTTTTATAGTACTTTCTATTAAGTTTCAAGATATTTCTAGTTTAGCATATTAGCAATTTGTATGCGTTGTTAGCTTTGTTATCTTAGCTCAATCTACTAGACCAACACCCTAAATCCTTATCATACTGCCTGTGGTGAACAATACAATAGCCCAGTTTTAATTACCCAGGCAAACAACCTGACTAATTAAACTCTATGCAAGTATGAGTTTTATTAACATTGTCGTGTGGTGTTTGAGCTTAAATTGTCACACAATAGGCAACAATGGCAGCCTCAAGGATAAAACTAAATTGCTGCATACAACACTGTACTAGTCCAGAAGTGAATTTTGCGGCAAAACTCCTCGGCATGATGGAACCAACACCACCAGACATCGTATTTTTGGTCTGTACTGGTCCTAATCAGTAAACCTTTTTTTTTATCCATGTTCCCTTGGAATCTCTTAGGGTTCTCCCTAAATGTAAAGGTGAGGCCAGACCTGGCCTTTTTTGCTCACTGTACTTTCTGTTATTCCTATTTACTTCTTATGCTGAGGGACTGTGGATCACCATCTTTTACAAACAGAACTAATGTGGACTATTGGGTACCAGCTGGCAAGTTGTAGTTGGCTTTTGTGGAGGTTGTCCATCCTCAGCAGACCTGTTGTATCCCACAATACATTATGAAGACCTGCAAGGTGTGAGCTTCTCTGGTCAGTCATAACCAAGAAAAAGCTTTGGCTCCTTTGTCTCACAAATCTATGGGTAGGCCCCTGCGAAGGATTGCCTTAGAGATGTTGACCTAATGTACCAAGACATTTACAGCCTGGTGTTGGAAAATGGCCGAAAAATTTACCCATTTCCAGTTTGCTTCTGGCCAGTCTTCCACTTTTTTGCCTGTTACAAACAGCTTTTTGTAGACTGCATGCGATGTAATTCTGGAATAAGTGGGGTCACCACATTAAGAGGAAGAGATTAAGAAATAAAGACCTCTCTCTTTCTGGGTGATCCGTGCAGATCGCCCTTCTGTCTTAACGCTCATCCAGACATGCAAGGACTTCTGCAAAGCTTTCGGAGCAAAGGTCACCTGGGGAAGTAAGACACTTTGCTCTTCAGGGATTAGTTAAGACTTCATCAAAATCCATGTGGTCTGGTTTGGTGAATATGGCATGGTGCTAAAGATCTGGGAGAAAAGAGTGAATATAGCCAAACAGTTGATACACCCTGGTTTACCTGGATGTTATCATGTTTGTGAGGGTACACCAACTGGAGGAAGTTAGACCAGACTTATGGTCATCTAGGGTTATTAAAAAGCTCATCAGAACCAAGGACATCATAGAGCATGTCAGGGCACCCTGATGCAGTAGCAGCAACTGTTTGGACGAACATGGCATAAAGTAGGTTGACCAATAGGAACAAAGACATTGCATGTCACACCTCCTCTCACCCAATCACCTCAACCTTTTGGACTTTTGTGATATCCCTTTTCCTTAAACCCTCCTCACTTTTGCTTCTATATAATATGTTACATGCTTATGTATAAATAATTGTTGGCGGTGTGCTGTGGTATTTAAATATTATTGACTGTACACATGTTGTGCCAGTGTATACCTGGTGAAGCTGTCAATATTTGTGTTCTTTGCTGCCTTATATATAAACTGTACAACCTGTCTTTAAATATACTCAATGAAGCTGTGATCCTAGGGTTACTGGTAGCTAGGTGCTGGTGCTTTCCTCTACCCCTTTCCTGTGGCTAACACTCACTCACTCTAACACTATACACTAAGGCAACCCCCCGTGTTCCTTGTTTACAAGGGTACTTTGGTGTGGAGCACCTACCTCAGTGTGTCCCCAAATGTATACTTCTTAAGGATTGACTTAGAAACACTGCTCCTCCTGTTGGTCTTTGTAGATGAGAATGAGTCACATATATCCATGGAGAGAGTTTGGCCCATGAAGAAACATATTGGCAACCTGAGGATCCACTGGGGCTTTATGAAAGCATGAGATTACTATCCACTTTCTTCACTGACAACAATGAAACATGATGACTTTGGGCTTCAAGAAAAAAAAAGAGTGATGTATCTTTGGGGTCGTTGGTTCCATTGTATGGAAAGATATTTGCCTTGTAGTTTCTTTCTATGCTACCCTTGTGGGTCCTAGTCATATATATCAATACTGTGTAGTGGAAAAGGGAGCTGAAATGTGGGATTCACAGGACGGCAGGCTACTTAAGCACTATCTGTTCTCAGTTGAGCTAATTTCTGGATTTTGTATACTTTGTGAAAACTCTTGGGGCTCTCCTCATGTGTAAAGGTGAGTACCAAAGTCAACATCTTTCCTCTCTGTACATATATCTAAGAAGACTCAATGAATAATAGTATCTATGTCTGGGGTTGTTGTAGAGGAAACGTTCCTTGTGCTTTGGTTCTTGATTGTTTGTGTGACCAACATGGGCCTTCTTTTCTTTTGGATACCAACTGTGAGTTCACATTACTTGCTACCACTTTAAAGGCTGGCAGTCATATCAGTAAAACTTGCCTACATGGACTCAGTCCAAGTTGTGACTGCACAAATAGTTCAGATGTAAATAGAAACACACATATACAATTAAAATGGGTTTATACAAACGGCACATATGCAAATGCACATGGTAACATTAATAAATGGAAGTTTTGCAAATGCGTATTCTGTATTGGTTTACATCACTACACACTCATTCCCCACCTTCACTGAAATACGACAATATAGATCCAGTGTGGTATGTCTACATATGACATGCAGGTGCCTGTGATTGTGGTATTTGTCTGTTCCAGGTTTCATGTGGCGGCAGGGCAGTCAGGATCTGAGTGATACTTGGCCTTCAGCGATTCCCGGTCTGTGATAACGCTTTTTACGTCTCCCTGTTCCCTAGATAAAAAATGCTAAGGGCAGGCAGGCCGAGAAGGACGCCTTTGTTGGGATCAGCACACACTAGGCGAGAGAGATAGAATATCTCGTACGTATGTGGCGCGGCGGAGAGTGTTTGAACTTTTTTTAGCGGTGTGATATTGCAGCATCAGGCAGAGTGACCTACTTTATTTCTCCTGATCCTATCAGAGAAATTGTGCTTCACATGAACGTTCTGCTTGTTCCTAATTATCGCCAGTGCCTTTAGTTTCTGATGTTACGCCTACCAATTATTCAACCAATTTATCAATGAATTAGGTTTACACGGGCTGTTTTCTCCCAACATCTTTTATAACAGTGATAACTTACCGAAGCTACATTTTTAAGCCACTGTTATGTCAATTGTACAACTTTAAACTGACGTACCGCTTCATGTCACATAGTTAAGCAAGACAGGTCATGGCGGTGTGGTTAGGTGTGGTAAAGATTGTAAGCTCACCATTCCTGCCGAAAACTGTATAAAGTACCATAAGGCTAGATGGCAAGCTCACGGACAGGGTTCTCCACTTCTAATGTGTCTATATAATAATGTATAATTGTTATGTGTGTGTTAACTGCCCCAATTTACAGCACTGCGTAATTTGTTGGTGCTTAATAAATAAAAGGAAATAATAATAATTAAGGTAAGAGCCTTGCATTTCCATCCATCATGTGATCTGTAGAGGCAGAATGTTGGGATGTGATGTCATATCCTGGTACTCTACTTCACTAGGTTACATAGTTACGTAGTACATAGTACATAAGGTTGAAAAAAGACCCAAGTCCATCAAGTTCGACCCTTCTATCTAACCTTTCCTACTCTTGATCCAAAAGAAGGCAAAAAACCCTAATTAAGCTACTTTGAATTCTGCCATCAGGGGGAAAAATTCCTTCTTGACTCCAAAAGGCAATCAGATTTCTCCTTGGATCCAGAAGCTGATTCATGTTCAGAGGAAGCCGAGTGGGGACTCTGATTTAAGTCTCCGCTAACTACTTACTAAAGCTCAGTGGGCCTGGACGGGGAATGGGTTCTCCCTAGTTAGCCATGATCACCACTGCTTGTAAATGTGGGGCAGCTCTGAGGGACGGTGCCCAAAAATGATGGGTATTGTTTAGAAGTGGAATGGTAAGGAGGGATGCTAACTCCAAGCAGTGAGACTGTTTATATGGTCACCATAATAATAAATTATTATTATTTTATTATCTAATACATTTAATACATTATTTTTATTAGTTTATAATTTATTAGTTTATAAATGTTGGATGCAACATTTTGGAAAATGAAATGTCCCTGCTGATTGAACCATTTCTTTGGTAGCTATGGTAATATGACCACTTTTGAAACTTTGCACCAGAAATTTCTATTTATAATTACCCCTAGAAATGTTGATGTTGCGATTTTTTTATGTAGTACGCAAAATAAACACTAGGTGGCAGGGTAAGCTATATCATTCTCTATCTGCCTATGTATCGTCTCTTAGCTCTATAGTGGGGTTTTTTTTATTGTGTTTGGCAGTGGATTTAAACTACACAGCCACATAAAATCACTAGATTTTAGTGTTTTTCTATTAGTCATTTTTTGTAACAAATATTTTTTCATATAGTTATATTTATGACTACATTTCCCCCCAGCATCTCAATGACAATGGGTAGTATTGCAAAAATATTTATTTTATGATATAAATTGGAAAGTGCATATTTGATCAATAAAATAACTTAGGTGAGGTGGGGTGTGATATAATATTTTAAAGAGTCTCTGCAAATTTACTAATACCAACATTTTAAGTTCTTAAGGAATAGGGAAATGTGAGAATACGCCCCAATATTCCAAGGATTTAGGAACATTTTTGGTTTGGGTCTTAGAAGGCCTTGTCATTATTGTAATGCAACTTTGTGGCCTATCTATGTAATTTATTAAAGTGAAGTTTGATTTGCAAACTTGATTTATTGAGCTTAATTCATTAAACCATCTAAAATCCAAACTAATGAAAAAAGAACAATAAAACCTTACTACCAAGCATCTAGAAGTCATAGTTAAGTGGCAACAACTCTACCTCTTGTACAGTTTTTTTGAATGTAATGTTAAAATATATATATATATATATATATATATATATGATATGTGTCAAATATATATATATATATAATTTATAACGGTAATAATTATATTTCATTAAATAATAAAAAATAAAATAAATAAGAAGATGGGCTTAGAATAAGTAACAAAAAGGGCCATTGTGTGGGTTATTTATAAAACCCCTTTTTGTACTGTTAGAATTGTAACACTTTTCACTTTTATAGATCCCTTCCATTGTTGAAAGCCCTTTTGTAATTTATATAGACACATTTGTTTCAAATTATGTAACTCAAAGTTTTAAAACCGGTTATTGAAAATGATACTTTTTTGTATCATTCCCACTCACATCCCAGAAAACCCTATGAAGGTGGAACGTTTAAAATATAAATATAAAAATAAATATATAAATAAAAGTATATTGAAAAGCAGATCTTATAAGAAAAGAGCATTTGGGGAGAAAAAAAATTCATCTGACAATGGCCAGAATGCTCAATGTGTTGTTGGCATTTGGGCCGCCAAACCACTAGGCATTGAGAAAGGGCCCCATAAGATTTGCCTTTCGGTGCTGTTGATGCACATATACCCAGCTCATACTGTCATGCACAGGATCCCATTCCCTTATTACAGCTGCTCCCCATGTATGAAGGGCTACGTGGGCATGTTCCTTGCAGTAGGCTCCTGACCTTACAAGTGAATGCCACTAGGAGCCTCGTGTGCATGCGCAGCCACTGGGAATGGTTACCTGCTCTCCCAGTGCTTTCTCCACTTGCAAACCCTACTCATGCCATTGACACAGAAGCCAGCAAAAAAGGAAGACTTTAATTGAAGAGGGGATTTCAGTTATGTTACAAGCTTCATTAATTAAAACAAAAAAACTTGTTTCTTTTGACAAACGACCATTAAGTAAATATTGTATACATTTGTGATCATGGGTTCAAAATTCTGTCTGTTGAATCATTATGTTGTTGGAACTTCTATCCCTTCTCTTTTCTAATTTCATTTTTTTTTCTTGGATTAATACCACCCTCAGTACTATCGACAGCATTCCTGGGAACTAGCATTGCCTAGAGGCTCCCAGAAGTCACAGCTGACCAGATCTTTTGGGTCAAAATGTTTAATTTAGGTGCATGGGTGTTGTTTGTCCTCATCCAGGTCCTGTCCCAATCTTGCCCCTTCAAATTACTTTGCGGCTTAGCCTTGCCCGTACTTGTGGCAAAACCTGTCTGCTTCAGCTCGATATAGATCCTTCCTGCCTACTATGAGGAGCAGGCCTGGGCTACCCAGCTGGCAAAGCAGACAAATGCCCGCTGTGGGCCAAGGGTGCGGTACACTTACCTTTACTGCCAATCTTGTGGCAGATCCAGTTCTACAGCCGATGGCTGAATACACGGCTGTATGCTGGAAGGGTGTAATAGCGTTACATGCGCCCCCATGTATGAAGCAGGTGGCTGCATGTGCATCATTTATCGGCTGCTGCCTTAAGGTGCCAGGACTGATTTTAATTCCTAGTCAATCCCGGCATGTATGCATTTTCCAGTGTTGTTTTATTTACTCCATTGGATCACCTAATTGTTAACATTCAACACTGACAGGGTTAAAGATGTTTATATATGTAAGGCTTCATCACAGATTGCGCTGTCCCCAGCCGCCACCTGCCATAGCACCTGTTCTTGCCCCACATTCTGTAGATGGGCCGCTAATCTGTTTACTTTCTTCACATATGGACCACAGTCAGCTGCTGCTAATTCTATTTTCCCCATAGGGCCCATCTCATATCCTCTCCTCTGCTCCCCTTTGGGACCTTCAACCCAAGATCAATACACTACTGATACCTGCAGATTAACATAAACTTGACCTTTCACCAAAAGAGATTAATCATCCTGTCCCACTCCAACCGATCACTCCTTCGCCAGACCTAGTGTTCATTTCTCCTTAAACCATAACTTCACCCCTCCCATCCGCCAAGGTGAAAAGTCAAAGTGATTAAGCTCCAGATCTTCCTAATATATATATATATATATATATATATATATATATATATATATATATATACATATATACACAGAGTATTTGAGGATTGTTTTTTCCTGATTGTTAAAGTTTAGTTTTAGAAATATCATCTACAATGCCAATTTATTAAAATAACTTCTGTAAGATTATTATGAATTTCAATGCATTAGAGATTGTTGATTCGATGTTAAATCTTTAGAACCACAGGACCTTAGTGCTTGTACTTAGTGTCGTAATACATTGCGTCGTGACACACCATTCCTCGCTGTAGGGACCATCTATCTATTTTTATTCACCTACTGTACTCCAATCACAACGTCTAATACTTGCACTAATTGTATCTCCCCTTCACTATTCTGTAAATGAAAGGAACTATAAGTACAGTTCCTACTACAATATAATACAAATAAAAATAATTTTTTGCACATGTCTACAAGACATACAGAAGTGTAATAAAACTAACAACATGAATCAATGTGTCATACAACTAAGCTACCAAAAATGCCCTGTGGCATTTACAATTAACAGGTGCCCGCTGGTAAACAGATGATATATTTTACTGATTAGACTTAAAGGGACTCTCCAGCCATATGCATATGATAGCTGTTGTCCCCTTTAAATTTTCATTCCCAGTTGGCTTGGAAAACGCTACCGGGGTAGGTCTGTTCAGACTGCCCCCCCCCCCCGATGCGCATGCCCATTGATGTCGATGGGAGCACTCCACGCAGCCATCCAGTAGTGGAAAAATACCATGGAGGAGGAGGGCAGTTGCAGCAGCAGGGCTGCTACTTTAAGTAAGTGCTTTTTTATATTTTGGAAGAAAGCATATTAAAGTACTCACGGAGTGTCAGAGACATTAGACTGTCCCGTTAACATTTATGGCAGAATTCAAAGCAAAAAAAAGGGACCTATGGCAATCGCTACATCATATCCAGTAATTAACATATTAGCAATTGCCATATGTTCTGTCTCAGCCACAAACTTTCTCTTTGCATGCGTTCTACGAACGGACTCTCCTTCCTGTTATGTCTCAATGCAGCCTCAAGCTGAAAGCTCTGTAGAGTGAGTACAAAGGAAAAGTGCACGTGGACACCTTATTGTCTGACTCTTAAAAGGTTAAGTATAGATTTACACTTCCTTAACAAGTATTCTCAGGGAAAATTAACATCTTGAGGAGTTGTTTCCACCATCAAAGCCTCCGAGTTTCCAAGCATAGCGCATAGTTTATAAACATGACAAGAACATACCTTGCTGACTCTGTACCACCTGCTTTTCTCTTTCCTTCCAGATGGCCAGGCCTCTGGCCTACTAAGAAATGGAGCTTCCTTGTAACAGCTGTTCATCTCCGCCGTTGAAGAGCAGGACTTGTGTCTGAGAATTTGTCTTTTTATCCTACGAAGGCAGCAGAGGGTCATGTTGCTAGTACAGACAGCAGAAGGAACTCTAGTACAGGTGCTGGAGACCTTGGGGACGACCTCGTAATTAATCATTTCCTGCACTCATGGTGTAAGAAGAATGGAAGGTAGAACGTGTAGGCCATTAGGACTGCCACTGGTGAGCGTTGCTGTAGAGAGTCATATCTTGTCAACCGTTTTAGGGGTTGTTTTTATATCTTTTTGTTCTACAGGAGGCATATAGGACTTGAGTCTATCACAATAGGAAGGGTGAACTTGCCTTGGAGATGGCATTCTATTGCATGTGAAATTCAGATGTTACCAGCGTCTCTCATACCACCCTTTCATCCCATGGAACAATATAGAATATCGCGTTGACATTTAATAACATAAAGAAAGCATGCATTACATTTTGCCTGCTCGGTGAGATCCAGTGTGTCACTTCTGGAGAAGCGATGGATTAGAGAAGAAAAGGTGACAGATTTGTAGACCTTTATTGGTGTAACAGGTAGCTGTTCTGCTGCTGTAAGGGGAGCAACATAATTACTTTCTCCTACAATTAACACTAGGGTCAGGTTAAGGCTCCAATCACTCCAAAAACCAAAAAGTTCATCATGTTTCTCTTGTATTTGTGAAATCTTACCCCTCTTTTACTTTCATACACGAGTTCCTTTTTTAAAAAAAAAAATTATTAGTTTTTTGATTCGAGCCATTTTAAAAGGTGTCACACATCAGCACACATTCACACTCTAACTATGCTACTGATGTAAACCAATTTGTGAATTTATCATAAAATACAGAACAAAAGTATAATATACATTTTATGGATGACCGGTCTGCTTAAACAAACTTACACAGATGCACCAATATCAGTAGAAGCAATAGGACACCGATAAGTATTCCACATATGTTTCATGACAGCTCCTCTTTAATATGATTGATGTCTTCTAGACCAATATCACTACATGTATTTAAATCAGTTGTATACTGAGTAACCTGAGACTAGAGAGGGTGTTATACCTGAGTGTTCAAAAGCTGTCTCTTCCAATTCTGTGTGTGTCTGGAGGATCGGTTCCTAACAAGTTCAAGAGAACACTACTGGTTGTGTGCACCTAGCAGTGACAGACTTGAGATCTTATATCATATATAGGCAATCCCCAAAATTACAATCCTCAAATTTTCTTCTCCCCAATTCTACATTTTTTTTAATTTTTTTTCCTGAACAGTTCATAATCTCCATTTAATTAAGTGCTTTTGGCTATTATAATTGTTATCTTCCCAGCATTTTTCTGTAGATGCACAGTCTAATCCAAAAGCTGGTACACATAGTATAGTATATATATATATATATAGTATATAGACTATATGGTAGATATATATGGCTTTGTTATCAAGTTTAATCAAGTTAACCTTTTGTTAAGGTTTAAATTTTGTTTCCAATAAAACATCAATGTTATTAAAGTACAGCCTCACTCTCCATCCTGGCGTGTGGGTACCAGCAGAAAGTTCTAATGAAGTTAAAGTAAGTAAGGTGAGACTTTTGACTTTGATTTTGTCTGATTGGAAATCATCAGCAGGGACCATGGGGCATTTATATAGAGATAAAGAGGGTTTGCAAAAGTTCCTAAACTTTCAGAATCAATCTATGGTTTGCCTTAGTGTGGCATAGAATGAGCACCAAGGTACCCAGACCGTAAGATGTGCATGCTCTGCATTACCAAGTGGAACAGGCCAACAGTACTAACCACTAAGTGTTCAAAGCAATGCTCTTCATTCATTGGCAGCACGTAGAGAACAGGGGTTCGGGCCATTTGGAATAAAACACAGCACAAGCACCAAAATTACTTGATGTCATCCACCCCCCCCAAAACAAAATTCTGAACACATAAAAAAAAGTGTTTTCAACTACTTATTGAGTGATCATCACTTTGGGCTTTGAGAGATTCTAGTGGTTACACACTTCCTAAGAGAGGCTATGAGAGGACTTTATCTCTACAAGAGGAAGGAAATAAATCACTTGCCATTTTTCTTTAGGTGACCTGTGCAATCATCACCAATTTCCAAATGCTGTATGATGAACCTTGAAGTTATGACTGTTTTCAATTGTCTTGGTATTTCATTGGTTTATTCATGTATATAATATCATTACAAACAACTGGGTTGCCATGATTTATTACAATTATTTTTTATTCATTTTTTTTTCAAATCTTTGCATGCATGATTATAGTTGCTTTTCGTTTTTAAACAAAATCTTCATCGTCACCTAATTTAAAGGAGACACTCGGTATCAGCTTTAGTGACATACTATATTCACTAAGGTCAAATACATTCTAAGGCAGATAAATACCATACATCTCTATCTGAGTTGCAGGGGAAATTATGTTTTTTTTAAAAATTTAACATTTGCCAGAACCAAAGCTATGAGCTTGGCCTAATTGAGTTGAAAATAAGCCCCGGAAAGTTAACATGGTATTTCACATACATTCTGGCACTAACACGTAAAATGCGTAGTTATAATCACAGTAACCTAAAACCATACAACCTGACAATATATTTAAGTTACATTGAGTTAAAAAGGAATACTGTATTATTGTTGCCTATGTTTCCAGATGGCACCATCTCTTATATGTATGCAAAGCTCAATTCACTGACTTAGGCTTTTAAAAAAACATATATCTATACATTAACAGATGACATGGCCCAGAATGAACCCGGTATAAAAAATAACTATGCTAGGCTATGATTAAACAAATGATGGGCTGAATAGGATGGTTTTCTATTATAATGTATATTTATTAAATATTTGAATGCCCTCTTTTAAGTGCTGTAGACTAATATATATATATATACTAATGTCACATTTGATTGAACAAACTGGCTACAAGGAAGGGGATGTCAATCAGCGCTGGGCTTATGAGAATATTGAGCCTCTGCTGCTGTGTGTCAAGAGTAGCTTTGGCCAGGAATCCTTCCACTTGGCAGGGCTGCTCCATCCCAAAAATATATCTCCTCTTTAATATGCTAGAGAAATGCCGGGGAAATAGCAAGTACGTTGCCAAATTTTCCCACATAAGAATTGCTCTTATATGTGAGTAATCTGTATATAACATTTGATAATTAACCCTACCTGAATCTCAATGTCCACAGAATAAGGTGTGTGGCAACATGTCGGCTTATAGGCTGCCAAACATCCCATTGTGTTGTGATTGTCTGTTTTGGACAATTCTCTTTCATATAGGTAAAGTGCAGCTGCACCCGGAACCTTAGGTCTGGTCTAGAAGAGACGTTTGCCCATCGAAGACACAAAACTTTAGCTACATTGCTAATTTATCCAAGTGTGTAGAGGCTTTTCAACCTCAACACATTTGAGAGGCCATAGGGTCTCACCTGCTTGTGCTCATGGAAGCCGATCATGAAAGCTTGTAGTGGTGGCTGCTGATTAATGATTTTGCAAATTTCATTGGAGTTGGAGACTCCTACCATAGACAGAAATCTAGTTTACCACAGACTGCGACTCTGGTTCTTGACACAAAAAGATCTACGGTACATCAACAGATGAGATACATTAATAACAGATAAACATCCTCTTTTGCACTTGATATAATCTTAGTTATGTTTACAATCTAACAGATGCAATCAAGACACAAACTCTCGCTCAGCCCTGTAGAAGAGGAGCGTTACATTTGTAGCTTGTTTTAATTTAGGACATATATATATATATATATATGTTACAGCACATAAGATTCTTAGGTTAACATACCACTGATAATCTTGTTATCATAGGACCTGTCAGTGGGTGGGATATGTTAGGCAGCAAGTGAACATCTCGTCCTCAAAGTTTTCGTCAAAAACTGGAGGTCTTGTGGGGTGGTCCTTTGAAGGAAAAGCGGTGAACTGCTGTTAGGGTCTTGGGTGGCCAAGGCTCATTGATGCATGTGGGGCTAAGGCTAGCCCATGTGGTCAAATCCAACAGATGAGCTACTCTACCTCAAATTGCTGAAAAAGTTAATGCTGGTTCTAATAGAAAGGTGTCAGAACACACAGTGTAGCCGCAGTCCGGTCAGGGTGCCCATGCTGACCCCTGTCCTCTGCCAAAAGTGCCTACAATGGGCACGTGAGCCTAAGAACTGGACCACAGAGCAATATAAGACGGTGGCCTGTTCTGATCAATCATGTTTTCTTTTACATCACATGGATGGCCTGGTGCGTCGCTTACCTGGAAAACATACAGCATCAGGATGCATCCATGGAGGCCCCACTTCGAAACTTACAGGACTTAAGGGATCCGCTGCTAACGTTTTGGTGCCAGATATCACAGCACACCTTCAGAGATCTAGTGGAGTCCATGGAGTCCTTGACAGATCAGGGCTGTTTTGGCAGCAAAAGGGGGACCAAATACACAATATCAAGCAGGTCATAATTGTATTGCTTATCAATATATATATATATATATATATCCACCCAAATTTACGAGAGGGCAATCTAAAATTGAAGAAACAATGAAGTCAGTGATGAATGACAAAACTGATGTCATGACTACCAGGACTGGCTTAAAAACTGAGCTCTAAAAATGAATCACAACCCTGCAGTTTAGACACAAACGCACATACCTGTGTACACCAAAACATCAAACAGTGGATTAGTTACCTGTTTGCTTTTTATACTATCATCTGCTATTGTTTTTGGAACATTTCCTCATATGGAAAATGTATGTTACCACGTGGCACTAAATCCTCCCCACCTCGTTTTATATATCTGCTGTAATGCACCCTAAAATATATCCAGGCCCAGACTGGCCATCGGGCACCCCATGCAGATTAAACACAATGCGGACTGCCAATATTTAATTGCCTGTTGTTACATTATCTGTTTTATCAGTATTCCTGCCTGTTACAGGGTGGTAAAGTAAATCGTCTATTTTCTAACACATTGCCATTTTCAAACTGCCCGGGGGGGGGCAATGCCCCAAGACACCTCTTTTAAGGATACTTCCAAACTGTTCCAAACTTCATTCACACCAATAGTTACCCTTTATTTATCCATTTTAAATACTTAATTGGGTACCTATAGCTTGGCCTACAGGCGCTTGGAACTTAGTGGAGAATTGAATCAATTTATAATTTGAAGTTGAATATTGGTAATGTTATAGGCTTATGGTAAAATATTTACTTTTTAATTTCTTCATGATTAATGTAAGGGCTTATGATAAGATTAACATTTGGGGCATTTTGTTCCAACAAAACGCAAACAAGTCCGTACCGAGATTCCTATTTATCATACATCGAAATACTAATGTATAACCAGACAACAATCATTTTTTATTTAAAAAATGACTAATTACTTTTTTAATTAATAACATTATTTATTTTTAGAAATTTTTTGTGTTTTTCTGTGTTAATTAATTTACCAATATTTGAGTTCAGGACTCAGTATGGATGCAGGTATATATCAATTTTAAAGCCTAGTTTAATCTCTGCCTAATAAACTGGTGGAAGAATTGTTTGAATCCGTCCTGCTTCTTGAAAATGTGTACATAAGGATTTATTCTCACATATTGGCACACTCATATATACATCTTGGCCTAAGGTCCACACTTTTAATGTCATCTATAGGAGTATGCAGCTATTATGCAAATCGTTCCAGTAACTTCTGTTTTTTGGAGGAAACTGTGTGGTCTTTATTTTTGTACCCCCAGAATTATCCAAAATGCAATCCGCGCAGATTAGCAAAGATGCCAGGCAATTAATAACACAGAGCTCAAATCCAATAACTGGCGCTGGCACAAAAGGTCTATTTTCATCGGCGTATCCTGGGCTGCCATACAGTCTTCAGTGGTGATGTGGGGACAATTCTATTAATTTACCCCAACTCCTTCAGCTGTATGCTGCTTTCTCAGCCTTGTGTGTGGTCCCAGAATCCTGGGATTAAAAACAGGATCATGAAAGATCCGTAGCATTAAAGTAGATGTGGCAAATGGTCCAAGAAAGCTAAGTGGTCCTTATCTGCTGTCAACGTATGAGCAATTCCTGGCACAAGACTTGCTATTGGTAAAGAAAAGGTTAATTTTAACTGCACGGTTGGGTCGTCAATGAGACACCAGCTGTGAATCCATGTTTATTTTGTGGTAATGATGGTCAGAAAGAACATGCTAGGAATTATGGTGACGTGATGCCTATGAATAAAAACAGGGGGCGCCACACTGCCTGCACTAATTTATATATACCGGTAATTATACTTATAAATATAATTATATATAAGTATTATGAACCAATCTGACCTTACTAGAGACTAGGTAAGATTATGAAGATATGTAGCCCAGGTGTGCATGAAAGGGCCTATTTTCTGTTACTTCTCAATTTGTAGAGTTTGGGATATTCTCCAACCTTATTAACGGGGACTCAGCTTTGGGATGCTCTGTAAATTGCTCTCGTTACCTGCTGGTTGCTTGAAAAGTTGTTGAGTTTTTGCTCTGCTGAAACTAATGGAATAAAGAATGTCCTCTGGGGTATATTCAATAAAGAGAGCTTTGAGTTGCAGTTTCATGTCACAGACTTCACTTAGTTATGAAAGGCCAACCCTAGAGAGTTATGCTCCAAGAATAGCTTGAATGGTCCTGTATAAAGCATATTGGATTCACCACACTGATGGAAATGCAGGGCCTCATCCACTATTCTTTCAGAGAACCATTGCCGAGAATGGCCTTTTATAATGCACAATGATTTCAGGAAGCTGGAAATACAATTCCCCTGACAACCCTCACAGAATGTACACTTTATGGTACAATCAAAAGAGACGACCTATGTTACCATTTTCCAAGAGTTAGTCCTGGGCTTATATGTGCCACCAGACTATTGATGGCCACTTTGACAGTCTAACCAAGAAGGATCAGATGCTAATTTATCTGGTTACTATTGCCCCTGGTACCTCTAAAACCACTTAAGCACTTCTTTATTTATACAGTTTAATAAAAAATATAATTCATCAATATTTCTTGCCCCAATTTCCTCTTAAAAGTCTAGTGTGTTTAATTTATCCCTGTCTTTGAATTAACACATTGTTGGTTCTTTATTAGAGAAAAGAGTACTTATAATTTACAAATATAGTCCAATAGGACCCATACTTTACCCATAATTTACAAACCTACCTCATACATCTACGTCTAAATGCATCGTATGCCGTAAATATTTATTATTAGACTTGTGCATTCGGATTTGTAAAGACTTTCATTTTAACAAAATTTGCCATTGTCTGAAAACAAAGAGGGACCCCCAAATGAAAACAACAGAGAAAGCTCCAAATTTTAATTTGAATTTTGTTGTTTTTTTTCCCACTCACACTCTCGCACACTTTCATTCATTCTCTCACACATTTTCACTCACACCTCTCACGTTCTCTCTCAGTGTCTTCTTCCTACCTTCTCTGATAAACACTTCTTCTTCTTCATCTCTTCTTCATGGTCTTCTCCCGGCTCTTGGCTGCTCCTGGCTTTCCCTTGCATTTTCCTGACCGTTTCTGAGTGGTATGCATGGAGCCTCCATGCAAACCTGGAGGAATGGGGGAGAGGTTGTTCCCACGGTGTGCGTGGAGACTCTGTCCTGTTTCGGAAATACTCCGGGATGATTGTGGATCCGCGGAGAAGGAGAAGTGCGGAAAAAACACTGTTGCTGCATTTGAACAAATCTATTTATTATTGAATTCATTGTGTATTAACAATTAGTTATGTATAATACAGATCTATCTATTATGACCGGTTCATTAAAAGGACTTTACAAAGAAGAAGCCGCAAATTATTTCTTTAGAGTTACACACAGAGGTTGTGCTATCAAATTCAGTTTTTCTAACAAACAATATATGGAGACATGATGGTTAAAAAGAACATGGTAATTAATAGCTTGTCTAGTGAGAAATAAGATTTCATTTGGGAATCAGGAAGGAATCGTTGTCTTTTTTTGAAGCACAACTGGAAATCGCTTCAATGTGAGTTTTTTTTCCTTCTTCTGGATCAACAGTGGGGTTGAGCTCTATGGACTTTTTTTTCAACCTAAGTTGCTATGCTACAACACTGGGTTTAAGAATACTGTGAAAAAAACTAAACTAAAAAACAAATTTATTTTATTAAGAAATTTCACTCATGCATATATATGTTTTACTGAATCGTTAAACTAGTAGATAAAAATCTGAAGAGAATAATCTAGCAAAAGTAAAAATTCTATCTTACTTTCTGTAATTTATCGCAAGGGTCATTTATATTGTGACATTTTCTTTTTTTACTGCAAATGAAATGCTGTTCTTTATCATGCAGTACATCGGAAGCAGTGAAGTGGATAGCTTTTCAGAGCAACATACAGTGAACCCTTGGCTGTCAAAGGGTTAAGTCACTTCCACGCCTTCCAGAAATAAGGCTGTTGAAATGTTGCCATTAGCACAACATGCGCTGGGACTTCCTTCAAATGGACTGCTTGGCCCGAGAACAAAACAGAAAAGCACTCCCAAACATTTCTGTCTAAAAAACCAGAAGCAACTGGAACACTTTATCTGTGGGATGGACATGGAGCTCAGCGCAGCTAAACATAACCAAAAACCTCTTCATAGTGGGTGTACTATGGAGACTACATACCCAATACACTTGGGGCCAACCTGAGGTGACATAAGCGTATCCAGAAGGGGAACTGAAACGGTGGTTCCTGCCAGGAACATTAAAGAGCATACTGACTGTGGCCCCATATAAATTTAGTATCCTAAGTTAAATGATATTTTTTGTGCAGCACTTTAAATATTTAGTGCCATTTAATAAAGTATAAAAGCTGGCACTAGGATGTCTGGTGCCACGGTAGCAGGAAGTGCCACCACACCACTGAGTGTCCATATGAGATGGGGCTGGTTGGGGAAATCTATGATCTATCTGCCTGTTAACTTTCTCTGCGGTTAAAAATCGTGACAGTGTGAAAGGTGGTAGGTGCCAGTAGAGACTTGCAGTGAATCGGGGAGCGCTGATGTGAAGGTCTGATCTGCACAGGCATCTTTTCACTCCTTACACATATTTATCTACAGTTACTACTGGCCCAGTAAACAAGGTAATCTTAGACATCCCCACTAGGCCCTGCTCCATATGGGCAACTCAGTAAGCATTCCCTCTGCTCTCAACATACCGTGCTAGGCAATGGCCCAGATTACCTATATGCTAGGGCTAGCCCTGTATCAATGGAGTCCTTTTTGGAGGAAAAAATGCAATATTGGCTCTTTCTTGTATAGCTGAAACAGATTTTTTTTAATGTATTGCTGCCATTACTGTACTGGAGTACATGTCCTACTACAAGCCCCACATGGGAACCCGGTAAGATTGCAGTAACATACTAACATGAAAAAATGTAAATTATATTGTTATCATGACTTTGAGATGAGTTTGATTGACCAGTTTTTGTAGGCCAAATTGACCTCAGGAGTTGCATGCTGAGGCCCCCTATTGGCTTTATGTTTAACCCAAATATGATTTACCCAGACGTTGACAAACTGCAGCAAAGTTTCAGATTATAAAATAAAGGGATCTTGTTCACTTTGGAGATCATCAAACGCACATCTGGAAGATATTAAAAAGAAAAGAAAAACGGAAATAGTAAAGTTACCTACAACAGGCCCCTGTTTCAATATATTATGGACCCCACTTAACCCATGGCTACATTTAATCCATCTATTTTATTTTATTCAAATCTATTGTTTTTTATAGTGATCCCAATGCCCTAAGATACAAAGATGGACATTAAACATATTACATGATTCATTCCATATCTGAGCCATGTTTTTTTTTATCATTGAAATCAATTAATGTAGCCTCTTATAAAACTTTTCGCCTAATATTGCTATACAAATTTAGTAAAGTAAAGAATATTGTATAGTATATATATTTACAGTAGTATATTATATTGGAAAATAGCACAGCAACCCAAAAAGTATAAAGTGCTATCTGAATGTTCATTTGGGGGCTCTAGGTCTCCTTGAGGGTGCTTCGAGGAGAACATGTCCTCACTCTATACTTCCCACACTGCCCTTTACAACCTTTTCAGATGTAGATGAGTTCATTGTACTCTTGAACTGAATCGAACCAATGGGGGGCACTGGACACAGGGGGTCAATGTCCTCCAGTATACTGTTTATCCAGACATGGAAAAAAATCTTTGCCAAACACACAGTTCTCGTTAATTGACACTGGGAAGATGTATAAATCATGCCATTTACAGCTACACATCATTCCCTTTTTTCATCCTATCTGATCTTGCAGGTGCCAAGAAATCCAAATGGACTTTTTGTATAGAAAACACATTAACACAATAGTTTGCTTTTTATCTTGCTTCTTAATCTTACATTGAATCTGTTTTGTAAATAGCTTTGATACCTGAGAAATATTCTGGTGGAAAATTCTAGCTCCATAAAATGATCCAAAAAATCGCAGATTTTGTACTATTAGTTTGCCTCTTCAAATCATAAATAATAATTTAATATGGTGCAACTGGCACACTGGAGTTAATTTCATGGTGAGCACCTATACGTAGATGTGAGTACCAGTTACGTTGTAACTGTGCTATCTTCCTTATTGTTTGGATTCAGGTTTGATGAGCAAATTATTTTGTCAACATGATTTCATATTAATCTAAAAGTGTGTTCAGGGATCTCAATATTTTGGCCTGCATATGGTATAAAACCCTTACAACAGCGTACATGATGATTACACAGCATGCTTTGTATCTCCAGTTCGCTGCTTGTAGGTTATTTTTTTAACCTAATGAATTTGGGGAAAAGTATGTTTTTTTAAACAAATTCCAGGTATGTTATTTGCAGTTATTTCTCTGTGAACAATGACTCAAACAATGGACTACCCCCCCAAGTGACTCCAGTTTAACATTAAGCCCAGTGCAGTTCTGTGATGCCGAATGACCATGAAAGCAAAGAGGTCCCATCACTGGTCCCCAGAGACCTGTCCATATCTCCAGTAAGGAAGGTGTTACAGACAAGCTCTTTGGGTGGGTGTTAGTGACAGGAAAGACGCTACAGTTCCCTGACGGCTTCTCATCCTGTGTCCCAGGGACACAGCCACACTGTCTCCTACTCTGTTTACTGATGGCGCAGATAGGAGTGCAAGGAGCTGCTACAGAACTCTCTAATTGCCTTATCACCAACAGATAGCATCTCAAACACTTAGAGGATGTTTTGACTGTATGTGAATTACAATGTTTGTTGTTTCTCACTGCAATAATTGACATTTGATAGTGACTACTGTAATACTTAAGGGTAATTAAAGTCACCACTTCTTTATCCGAGGTGGATCTCCTGCTCTCCTTCACTTAGCTCCTGTGAAGATACCTTCAGCTTAACCTCATTCCCACCAAGTAGCATAGTCCTCTTGCAGTGTCAGCAATAAGGTCAAAGAGAAGCCTGCAGTTAAAACATTTGTAAAGCCCTTCTTAGCACCCTGTGCAATGTATATAGGCCTTTCTGCCTATGAAGTAGTTATATGGGCTAAAGTATTTATTTTCTGCCTGCTTGCCAAACCAAGGAGCAACATGCAGGGTCATGTAACAGGAAACATGATGCAGTTATTAAACTATTTTTCACAATGTCTCTTAAGCTGGGTCTAAAAATACTTTTTAGAAATTTTAAAAAAAAGTTTATGTATTTATGTATTTTCTTCAAGATCTGGTTGGACGATTGTTTTCCTGCATGGTATTTAAATTTATTTTTATGTGTTGCTTATAATTGCATCTTTTTGTACCTGCTGCTTTTAGTTTGAACACACTGTACTGCATCCATCCGTGTGTAAATTGTAAATTACATTTGCACATCCATCCTTTGTTTTATCCTTCGACATATCCATATCCAACCAAGAGAAGAAGATAAATAACTCATTTTGTTCATTAAGTATAGCTATATATCTCTTGTGATACTATAAAAAGTAAATAATACGCTCTGATAATCATCCCCCATCTATATCACATTCATTGTATGTCAACTACACAATATTTTCATTAACACTTAATTTTCTAAGAAGTGAACACGAGTGTAGGATAAATATTTCTTCCCATCTCATAATATGGGAACATACTTCTACTGGTTGTATCTTTCCATATCAGTGATACTGGTCCACTAATTCTGACCTTTTATCACCCTGGCTCATGCAGCAAATATATAAAACTAAAATAAAGTTAATTCTATTATTCACAGGATTATGTCATGGTTAAATATAATCAGCACCTAGAATCTCAAATCAAGACTACTTGCTGGGGGTAGGTAACTAATCAGGATCCAGTTTGCAAAGAAAAACCATCACTATATATCTTAGAATTAACAAGTGTCATAATATTATTCATGCTAATCCTATTTAACAAACTCAGGAGAAAAAAAAAGCCAGCAAATTAAAAATGATTACGTGGCTACGTAAAAAAATTTTTTGTAATTTGAATTTTACCATTCCTGCAGAATTTGCTGGTGCTTTTTCATTAAAAATAATTTGTCTTTTTCCTTAATATTAAACTAGGTAGTTATAAACTTATACAAAATACAACATGTGTGTATTCTTTACTTAAATTAACTACACAAGTAATGGAATACTCCAAGTTTTAATAATAATAATAATAATAATAGACTTCTGTTAAAGTTGTATGTTTTTTTAATTCTACTAATTTTCTTTATCATCGTGTAGGTGAACCTGAAAATATACTATTATTACCTACAATTGTAAGTAACTCTTTTCTGGTATGGATTTTGGCATGTTAATATGCACCATAAGATGTTTTTTTTTTAATTCTCTACCAAGTTGAACATCAGGGGCAAGTAATATGCACTATGTATATGCACTATCCAACTCATGCCCTGCAAGTATATTATACATTTTAGATATCCTTATCTCATTTAAATATTAGTACACAATTACGAATTGTTGACATTGTTGTTCTAATGACCAAAGCCATTTAGGCCTGCTGTCTCTGCTTAGAATTGCTATTGTCTTTATAATCCATTGTACAACATTGTGAAATCTGTTGTTTCTATGCAAATAAAATGATATCTCCTTTATTTTTAGCACACCTAAGCCTGGCTCTGAATTATACACATGTGAAAATACATATTTCTTCAATGTGCATGCGCATATTATACAGAAGAGTGTATTTCTCAAGATTTGTGATATTCTATACTATTTTCACCCATATATACAATATATTTCTTATACAGATTTATTTTTACTTTTAACATATTTTGGTCGTATTGGTGTCTAATGGACATGGTTAATCCAACTACATTTATAATACATATAAACTGACAAAAATGAATATATATATATATATATATATATACACAATGGCTTTGCACTTTTGCACTGCATTAGAAATCACAGTGGTTTCAATGTTACTGCTGATAAGATACAATAATATCTAATTTTTACAATATCCTCTGCAGATGTGCTAAATCTTGGTTCGTTCTTTAGCAAATTCCTGGATAATGCTGTTATTGGCCATCGGGGATTTCAACTAAGTGCACAATGTAGATGAGGGACACTTATGAGAAAGGAACATGAGTAGGCTTGAGGTGGGCCTTGGGATGTTCAGAATAAGTATTTAGTTCCAATATGGTCCCCAGTTTCAAAATAGAGACATTAGGATAATTTATAATAGACTATGAATACAATTCTATGATATTTGAAATACATTTCCTTATACACAGAGCACCTATAAATTCCAAGTGGCACCTATAGTAGTCAGTCGTATCAGGCTGTGTAGCAGACAAAATAAACTTTTTCCTCCAAAACCCCGCAACCATTGACCTTATACACAATAAAATCTAAACAGCAAATAATCCTATGCCATTTCCTATTAATTCCAATTTAACCAAATGTTTTTGGTTTGGTTTTGTCATACTTCATGCAGCTGTGGTTTGTGGAGCCTGTGCAACGTATAGTCATGAAACAATAAATAACGGAAGCTTGCGTTTAATAAAATTATCTACTTGGTAACTCTTTACACTCTATATGGCATAGTGAGGACCATGACGAACCTCTGTGGAAACTCTGGACAGCAGGACATCACAGACCTAGACTTTAGCCTAAGATTTACTCTTAGAACTTAACCTGACTACATCTAGGTGCAATACCCCGTGTTATGGAGAGGTTTGTAGACAAATTACTCAGATTACGTAATATAACCTAAGAACATTCAATTCAATTCAAATGAATAATACAGAACATTCTAATCTGATGCTTTGAAACATTATGGTAAATACCATAGATGTCATTGACCAATTCGTGGCCCACCACAGTAAGGCGTTGGACAACACCACCACAGAGACTTCTAATTCATATCACGTTCCAGGAGATATCACAGAACATTCCATTGCATTTATCTCTTACTATACTAGACTCTTGACTTATTCGCAACTATAGATTCTATATGGAATGTTCTGTGTTATCTACTGTCAACAATTCACTAAAACAAACTATAGCGTGAATTCACATCCCACTGAATGTGAGCTAGAGGAAAATTTAGACATGAATATGCACATCATGTGTTAAAACAATTGCAGTATTAGTAATATTTTATTAGTAATATTTTATTATCTATTATCTTATTATTTTATTATCTAATAATTGTAATTGGTGCTTTATTTTTCCAGTGTTTTTGTCTCGTCTTTTTTTAGACAGTAATTTAGTGAGTGAAATGTTCCTATTGGCAATGATGTTCGCCTGTATCTGTTCATGTGAGCTATTCACGCTGGATTTTTGTTATGTTTAACACCTCGCTAACACGTCAGTAGCATCTTGGTGCCATACTTATAAAACTATTGCCATTTACTGTTTAAACTCCTGTTTTCGAGTGCCTATAACTTTCTAATTGGAGTGAATTAACAACATGGCATTCACAAGCTTTTTCATAAGCAAAACATGAATGTAGAAGCAAGTGTCTTAGTAATATCAATATCCTTAATATAAAACAAAGGAGGTTTCGTTCAATAGACATGTCAATAATTATTGCACCAGAACGAGAGGTCAATAAATTGTCTTATTTGGACATTTAGCTCTAATATAATGATATAATCAAGTAAAATATTATTACAAATCCATCATCGTAAATGAGGCTTGGACATGTATTTAGGCTGCTCTGTTACTAATATGCCCAAATGTTGATGAGACAGAGGAAAAAGTTGAAAGAGAATGGAATGAGAAATTTCTCAAATACGGTAAAAATAAATTCCCTACACATGGTCTATACAGTAAGCAATATAATCCTTTACCAACAAATGTATATCATGGATCAGATGCTTTCAAGCACAGAGTATTCTTTGTGTATCAGCAATTTTTGTTTAGAACCCTGTTTTATTTACAGTCAATGAAGACCAATATTGTGTGCAGGCCTTTTAGAATCAGTGTTATGTATATATATATATATATATATATATATATATATACTGCAGGATTATAAGAAAAAACATTGGTTTTCTTATAATCCTGCAGTATATATATATATATATATATATATATATATATATATACATACTTAAGCAATTCAATGTTAATAGGAAATAACACTGATTCTAAAAGGCCTACACACATTATGTTTCTCTTAAAAGTAGTATTATTGTGAAATTTATAGTATGGATAAAATGATTAGCACCGAAAAGAGTTTCTCTGTTGGCACTAAAAAAAAGTGATCGAATTTCAAGTTAAAAAATTGTCTCATTCTATGTATTAAAATATAAATGTGTGTTCTATGTAACATTGCAAGAACAAAATGATTTTCCAACAGAAGAAAGTACACATTAAATGCGTAGGTTTCTGATCATCATCATCATTATCATCCCATAGTTGCTTTGTCGCAAACAAAAATGATTTCTCCTACTAGAATAATTATAAAGCAAGCCAATGAAATTCTAGAATAAAGCCATATGTTGTGTAACTATCACAGATTTCATTTTTTTACTATCTAGCAATGAGAAGCTAAACCAGTGGTATTCTTTCCAGTAATACACATTCTTTCTTTCGCCCTTTGTTATACCAGATCAAAAAGAAAATAGTATAGTAATCATAGTTAAACTTTTAAGTACATTTTGAAATTTTATTATAGAACAGTGACTCTTATTTGAAAATAACTAAGTAAAAGATGAGATGAGAATATGTTTGTCTGAAATCTCAAAAATATTGCAGCCTGTGGGGGATTGGGGGATCAATGTCCTGCTTTGACATGGAGTAAGAACTGAGCATGCTTCCTATAAAGTTAGTAATGTGCACTAAACCCGGCGACTTGGGTTTGTACCCTTAGTTTTAAACATGTAACCCTTGGTTTTAGTTCAAAATTTATTAAAAATAAAAATTCTGATGTGGTCAATTAATTTTCCCAGTAATGCCATTATTTCAAATAAAACCCTAATTTCACAGATTTTGTTTTTGTTTAAATGTAACTTTTAGTATTGTGTACCACAGAATTCTTTTCGTATACCATAGTAAAGGAAATTAACACATAATTCTAGAAATATGTTTCTTTTATTCTTTTGAACTCAATGATTTCAGCATTTTCCCAAATAGTAGTCATTACAATCCCTTGCCTGTGTAATACTGCATGGGTTGTTAACACTTTTAGTGCTAGGGCAATGCAGGGCAACCACTGTGGTAGTCAAAAAAGTTTATGCAACCTGCAGTGAATGGGTTAAATACATATTAGGACACACTTTGGTAATCGGTAAATACCTTTTAGTGGTGCTAAAAAAAATCAACACTACACAACATCAACAAAAATAATAATAATAATAATAATACAACTCCCCTTGATAAGATGTGCATCTTCTGTTGATTAATCCGGGCATGTAGACCAAAAGCCCTGGATATCATCATGTTTTTGTCAAACACACACACTCCTAGGTCTAATAAGTCACATCTATTCAATGCTGAGTGCAGGACATCTTAGTTTGTCCACCAAGTCTCTGCAAGTCTTTCCAGTCTTTTGTAGTCAATGCCACCACATTATTGAGTGCTTTTCTGAAGTTTTGGAGCTAAGTTCTACCAGGCTCGAATTCCATGGAGTGTAGATACACCACCAGTTTGCTGGATTGGAGTCTGCACTGTGTTCAGGTCCCCCACACTGAAATTCATGAAGTTATTACCAGCTGATGTGGGTTGCATGCTTGGCATGGAAGAGTAGTTGCAACTGTAGCTACTGCTGCAAGCTGGGTTACTATAGTTAGAGTATGTAGGATAAGTATTGTAACTGTAAGGGTTGAGGCTGACATTATATGGGGAGTTGTAAGGAGAAGACTCTCCCAAGCATGGTTTACCATCTCTCACCAGCACAGGAACAGCTATCCTCCTTGGAGGCGGGAGTCCCACCATCTCCAGAGTCTGATCTTGCCTTTGCCTTTTGCATTTGTACCTTCTGTTTTGAAACCAGATTTTGACCTGAGTGGATGTCAGCTTCAAGATGTTTGCTAAATGGTCTCTCTCAGGGGCTGACAGGTACTTTTGCTGTTTGAATCTTCTCTCCAGCTCATATACCTGGGCTTGAGAAAAGAGAACTCTTGGCTTTCTTCTCTTCCTTTGCCTTGGTCTTTCAGGATCCTCCAAATCTCTCTTGTCATTGTCTAGATTCTTCTGCAAGGGGCAGAGGTCTGAAAGAGGAATCAAGTGAAGTGGTTTGTGATTTTGTAATTACACAAATTATATCTGCAAAAACATATTTACAAACTATATATATATATATATATATATATATATATATATATAAATATATATATTACAAATAACACGTCTTTAGTAAAACAATTAAGCTGATTAGTTCTAACTTGTTCTAGGACCCCAGATAATATTAAAGCTTTTCTTGTATAATAAAAATGAGTATGACATACACATACATTCTGTTAATATGCATTTAAAAATTAAGTTTAGGTCCAAATGCTTATTCTACCAACTTTATTTATTTAGCATTAGCAAGCTTACTAAAATATGTCCTGTTTATCATAGACTTTCTCCAAAACAAAAAAAATAATATTAAAACATTAACAGAGACAGAGAGAGAGCAAGAAAGAGAGAAAGAGGGGGGGGGGGGGCAATGGTTGTAATATTATGGAGACACTTCATCACATTTACTCAATATTTTTTGTCTTCTTATTACACAACTAATTTTCAATGCTTTAGCTTCTCAAGCCTGGTTTAATAGAACTAATTTGCTGAATGTTATTCTTTTAAAATATCACATATTTAAAACTACTGATCAAGGTACCGATTCCCCGACTTTTATTATGACTTTTGAGAATGTTGATTTTTTAGCTGGACATATTCAGCCCAATAAAATATTGGTATGAAAATAGATCTTTCAATGATATGATAAAGGCAATGGTCAGAAAGACGCTTGGTTAATTTAAATAAATACATTTAATTTAATTTAAATAATTTGTAATGGTTCTATTTACCATGAATATTTTTGAAGTAATGTAAAGATTATTTATATTTTCTGTTGCCTTATTTTATTTTTATTTTGTCCTCTTTTTAAGATTATTTAACATTATACAGGTGTATATCCATTATATAGAGCTATATTAGGAATATATGTAAATTCTTAATTGTAAGTCTTTACTCGTTAAAAGCAAAAATGACGTCACACCAGCGCCTTAAAACCTGAGAGTCTGCATTGTATCACCATTAAGATAACAAACGGTTAAACAAATAAAAGCGTCCATTAAACGCCATTGTGACTCATAAAATGATTTGGAGATAAGATAAATCAAGTGGACAATAATATCGCGCAATTAGCCAATTATTAGAAGATTGATATCAAACCAGGAGAACCTACCCTTCAAGCTGTTAGACGGCATTTTTTGGCGAGGGAAACTGATACTATTTGCACATTTAAATTTAGCCTCAGGGTATGTTAAAATCCTTTAAGAAACAGTATGCATTTATGTTTTTGGGGTTAAATGTCAAGCAACATTATTTTCTGGATAATACTAAATACATATAGGTGGGCTACTTGGTAGGTGAAGCACCCACATATTCACCACCATTTTTGTTAAAAAAAACCCCACAGATGTTTATATCATTTTTACCTTTCTTGTCTTCCTTGGGGTCTTTCATAGAGTCCATTTCCATATAGTTCTTGACATAAAATGACCCAGGGTAGGGTGATGAAGCTTTAGTTGTTCCTCTTTGAGAAAGGTCCTCACTTAGATCAGACAGACAGGGGGTCCCCGGGTAAGACTCCTGTTTGAAGGTGGACAGCATGCACGAAGAGGACTCCAACCTTGGAGAAATGTCCATGGCAGAAAGACCAGTCTGATGTTGCTCCAAGTTCAGTATGTCTTTCACAGAAAACGGAGTTGAAGTCACGGGGTTAGCAAACATGGTGGCACCAGATGAAACACCAAAACAGAGTCATGTAACCTCCTCAAATTTGAGTGAGAGAGTTAGGAGAGTAATTATATCCCAGTGCTCTTCAAGAGAGGCATCCCGTTCCAAACGTTTTGTCTCTTTACCAAGTAAGTGCTGTCCTCAGTAAGGTATCACTCTCCAGAAGGCACAAGGAGGTGGGTCTACCCTGATCTCCTTGGAGAAGGATCTCCATTGGCCAAACCTAGCATGGTGACGCAGAGGTCCACAGATACATGTCACCTAATATAGGCATACTTCTGAAAAACGTCCAGAACATTTAAAGGGCTAATACAAGTCTTATTTTTATTTATTTTTCTCCTCTCTTTAAACATACCATGTTTCATGCTGCATGTTATTTTTATACTACATATGGTTATAGCTTTTTGCTATTTTAACATATTACAATTGTAGGAACACAAAAAGTGTGTATCTGTGTTGTCTTCTGTTTGAAACAAGATATTACTTATATGTATTTTAAAAGTTTATATAAGTGAAAACAAAACATTCGTTTGTTTCACCATAATTATTCATACTACACTCTTAGATTTGTATACATTGATGTGTACTAGCCAATTCTAGATCTGTTATTTATTTTGTAGCTTTAAAGTTGTTGTAGGGATTAGTAAATGAGGCTGTGACATTATAACTGTTTTAATTTGTTGCGAAGTACCTTTATTTCTATTGTTACCTTTCTTTGTATGCTGTGATTTTTACATAGTTCTTAACGGTTTTGACAGGTTATGATTTCAGGATATTTTTTTTACTTGTGTGTTTTTGTTAAAATAAATTCACTGTATGTGTAATTTGATATAATAGATCGTTTGCACTGATCAGCCTGTGGTTTAAAATAAAGAGGATAAAGGGGTTTCTTAAAGCACATAGAAGCCGCATGATGGAATTTGTAATGTTATAGATTGTTTTTAATGAAAATAAATGTTAAGGAATTTATTGTGGATATATATATATATATATATATATATATATATATATATATATACATATATCATAACATTTTAGGGATGAGTTATATAGCTCTCTTTGGGGAATAAAACGAAAAATACATAATGAATCATGATCATTCAGTTACACATCACTCAGGATTGCGCCATTAATTTTACTGGAAATAATTAGCAAACCATCAATTAATTGGGAAAATATTGGGGAATATTGGGGAAGGAAAAAGTGATTTTTATCTGTCATTTTTAAAATTATTATCATTATTATTATCATTATTATTATCACTATTGCTACCCAAGCTAAGTTTAATGGTGGGTATTAGTGCTATTATTTCTTAAAGGAGATGACCTGCTTCGACTAAGACACGTGTTATTATGAGAGTATAGTTCTTTAATTACCCTTACAATCCGGTCATTTTCCATCAATCCCCTTTATCACTAACCCCAACAGGCAAAAGGGCAAACGTAATTTCATATTGCAAAACAAACAAACAAACTAAAAACCATATACTCTTAAATAACGCAGAATAATAACCAAATATATTAGTTTAAGTTCTATATATTATAATTACAATAATAAATACATTCACACACACACATATATATAGATCAGACCTATGCTTTTCAAGACATTCAAACATTTTTTCTGAAATTATATTGTAATATAAGACTAGTTATAATTATTATGAACTTCTAATCGTTATCCTCTTGCTATTTTTCCATGCTTTCTTTTTATATTTTCTGTCTATCCTTCTCTCTCTCTCTCTCTCTCTCTCTCTCTCTCTCTCTTTCTCTCTCTCTCTCTTTCTCTCTTTTCCCTCTCTCTTTCCCTGTGCCGTCTTTACTTTGTTGCTACTAGTTGTAGTTTTATCTCAGTCTGACCATCCTGTAAAGTGGCAACATCCGTTTCAATTAAAATTCTTGCAGAAAATGGATGATAATGCCCTGTAGTATTTGTTAGTGAATCAGGTTGCCTGTCATAGCTGAGGCTGACACTTTAATAGATTAGCGTGGACAGACGCCTGAAATATGGCTATTTAATGGTGAATGCCACTCTAACACCGGCTAGATTTTCTGGTGTCGCAACTTAAATATTACTATTATTTTTTTTACTTAATTTTACTTTTAGATAAAATTATTTACGTTTTAGTTTTTTTAATTTTCCTGTCTTTATAATAAATAGATGATAATAACATGTTTTTTTCTAGGGTGGCCCCTTGTGTGTTCTGTAAGTTGTTAGCTGACCCTAGAGAGGAATCTTATGAAGCATTGCGATTTGTAGGGGTCAGACTAATTGACACAAAATTTGAATGCTTTAACAAATCAAATACTTGGTTTACAGGGGAAAAAAATTTCAGGGTGAAAAAATCACCCTGTAAAAAAAAAAAAAAGATAAACGGGGAATTTTGATAACCAGGTAGACGCAATTACAGATACCTGGATATAAAAATAAAATAATAAAATAATTCAAAAGAATCACTTGCTTTTTTAAATATATTTTTTACATATTTATATAACATTAGGGTTATGCTTGCAGGGCTATTTTGATAAAGTCAGGAATCGCTCCGGTGGTTGCTCACATTTAACTCTCCGCCATATGTATATAAATCACCATGTGATGTAATAAATATGTCATAGAAAGCCAAACGTACCTTAATACTTTGTGGCTCAGATTGACAGATGGTTAATTTTTAAAACATACTTAATTTTTCATATATAACTTTTTTTCATCTATAACCTTTTTAGTGTTTACAGGCACAATGCTGTTACCCTATCTGTCTTACATACAGTCCATGCTACCGTCTAATACTAAATGCCGAACTAACCATTTCATAGCTAGCAGAGCAAATCATGGGACATGGGAGATAAAAATAATTTAGTAATATAAATAATATATGGGGTGACATACCCAACACCAATACCATACATAACACCAATAATAGTAAATATCCTCCCTACCCCAATTATATTATGTTTGGTGTTAAGTTTTAAAATCCAATTTAAATAATATTGTAATACCTCTGCTATTAACAATGTAAAATAAATCAGTAAAAATATTGACATAATTAAGCAACAAGGTAAAAATATCAGTGAAAAGGCAGAAATACCACATTTTGAGCTTGTGTGCATGTATTATTTTCATAATAATAGAATCAGGTTCTTTTGGCATATTACACAGAACAAGATACAGTATGAGTGCTACAGTCACCATACACTCACCAACAGTACTTCTATTAAAATACCATCATCTACATTGGACTGTTGACCAGGATGTGATAGAGTTAATATTGTAAATCTGCTAATTGCTGTGTAATTTATGTGAATGATATTGCAGGCTGAAGCCTGAAGTGACCCTGGTCCAGTAGAGAAACCAGACTATTTATCTGATTATCTATGAGGCTATGCTTTCAGGTTACTGGGATAAATTGAAAGATAAGCTTAACCGTGATTAGGAATGTCATTAATGCTTTCACAGACATGCAATGGAGACAGGCAGCTTTATCCTTTGTTTTATCTTCAACAATGCGTCACTTTTAGTACTGTATTTTAGAAACAAATGGAGGGGCTTGCCTGAGACCTTTGGTTTGTGTATATATTTTTCATGCAGTGGGAGTCCATGGTTTAGGCCGCTGACAAATGAACATTACCACTTTTTCGGATTGCTGTATCAACAAAGCAGCATCACTGGACCAATAATTGGTGGAAAAGCAAACAGTGAAGGAAAAGTGAGGGGTCTGTTCTGTATCACTATGACACCATACAGTGAGATGTGAAAAAAAAAAAAGATCTTTGCTTCCGGCATTTCTTCCTTTTTGGCCATATGTGCTAGAAAAGGTGACCACTCAAAATAACCCAGAACAAAATAGCCCAAGACAAGAGAAACCGAGATAAGATAGTTCCAACATAAAACTAACTGTGAAGCTTCAATAATCTAAGTGGACAGGTTAGGATACACCAGGTGATGATTATGGTTGTAAGTTTTTGCCTAGAACCATGTGTATGGCTATGACATTGGGGTTCAGATAGATATGGACTGTGGGCAGGTTTTTAGTATTAGGACATCAGGTTTTGGGGTACAGAACAAGAGAAAATTGTTGTGCATGATGGCATGGGTGTTATTGAAATTGTTTTGGAATTTTCATTAAGGCAATGTGGTATAGGGTTGAAACAAAATTATCTATTATGAAATAGACTTAAGATAACATTTACAAGAATAAGAATAAAGGTTTCTATTTTAAACAAAGGGGATGAACTTGATGAGTGTAAGGGCTGTGGTATCGGAACAGGGCTAGTGTTATAGCTTCAGAAATAGCTCAGTAAATAGCATGTGGGTCAAGGACACAGAACAACAGAGAATATACATGGGTAGGGTTAAAATTTTATTGTTTACAGTTTGGGTAACATTAATGACAATAAAAGCATAATATTTGGTTGTCCCGAGAGGTTCTCTTTTTTCACAAACAAGTTTATTTGTTTATTTGTACATTCAGCTCATTTGCAATTTTTCAATGGGGGCATGAATATATATCAAATCAAATACTGTATATATATATTATATATATATATATATATATATATATATATATATATATATTATATACTGTATATCGTATGAGAAAAATGAGAGGTTGCTACTGTTTGAACCAATTTCAATGCACTACTCACCCCCTGGCAATAAAAGGGTTGACAGGTCAATGTCTAAGGTGAAACATGATCTAATACATGTAAGTAATATCTCCTACGAAGGACAGCATTTTTTTTATTACATTCATTTGTATATGCATAAACTGATTAAGTGTTAAGTATTAAGGATGCATTCTTTACATTAAATGCGTAGGTTCATTGTCATTCCTTAACAGAAACGGGCCACATTGTCTGAATGAAGAAGAATACGCAACCTATTTTTATATATTATTAGATATCTAAGTATTAGCTTTAAACATCGGATTAACACAATTCTTGTATACGCATCTTCTCAGTGGTCCATGACTTTAATGAATTGTGGTTTAGTTAACATTCTCAAATACACCAACAGCCAACATAAAAAAATAAAGGAAAAATATTTGAGACATATAAAGCCTTCCAGGTTCTAAAGATATGCGAACGTAGGCTGGGTTCTTTTAAAAGAAAGATTCACCCTGATAAACCCTAAGAAGTTCTCAGGTAGGTAGCAGGCCTCTAAAACCCATTAGCAGGCAGTATTAAAAATCTTTAGCCAGCCTCGATTTGAACCACCAAGTTGTTTTAGGTTCCTAGAAAAGTATTCATTGCAACGTCTAATAATTTGGCAGTAGCAGACAATGGTTCAGTGGAAACCCTCCCCCAATTCTGTAAAGACCACTTCAAAATAATGTTCCTGGAGACAGAAGTAAAAAAGTTGTGTCGCTGTGTAGATATAAGGCGAGTACTCAGTGATATGTTAGGCTATTCCTGTCCTTATCTGTTGTGGAAACAAGCTAAATCCTGATATATTTTGCAGGAATCCATTGTTAGCAGAGGATTAATAGTAAATGCAAGAATGAAGATCTCCCACTTGTATATTATCTTAAAATCACAAGCACTATGTATGTAGCGGAGTGGTCTCCTAAGCAATGTTTCGGGGCGCAAACCTATTCTACCGGAGGACACAAAATTTGATCTAGATTCCCCATTTTCGAATACTTAACTTTCTTGTATTAAGTAAGAACACATTTCAAGTTTTCTCTTACACACTGGAGTCTATTGTTAAAGATCACTACTATATCTGTTGTTTAATGCTTAAAATAAACATATCATGTATAATGAATACTATTTTATAGTTAAGTTCAAATGCTTTATTTTTCTGTATTCTGTATTTGTTTGTACAACCATAGTTATTAAGCTAGTGAGAACCAAAAATCCTATGTTATGGGCATTTGAACTGCCACACATTTCAGTTATTTTTACACATCTCAAGCCTTCCTGAATCCCTTTCCTGCACTAGGCTTTCTGGGTTAATCTGATTATCTGCAACCTTTGGAATAACATAATACTTTTTCATATAATTCCAGTTCTGATTTTTATAAAAATGTTATTTTGAATGGTATTAATTATTATATATAGCTACAAGACTGGTTTAGCATCTTGGTATGCCAAGCCCTGGGAAGCCATACTCAATATCATAAGTACATTATTATATTATGACAAAGAGCAGGTCAAGTTGATCATAGAAATTATGGTGCACCACCCAATTGAAGTAAGAATCAAACTAAGAATTTAATATGTGTATGTTTTTTTTTATCTGTTACAGTCCAATGAAGGACAGCCTCAAGCCGACTCACTGATATATAATAATAATTCAGGTGGGGTGTACTGGCACTTTTTTTGTAGTGAAAGAAGGAAAATATTATATTATATAGTATACACTAGGCTGTAAGCCTTTTCTCATTCCTTTCATGTTAGACCTGTCCCAAGATTTAATCCACATCTCCCAATACTAAAATTAGCTGCAACTATACTACAGTCAGACCACAAACCCTGGTTTCACTGCACCCTTGAAGAGATGTTCAGCAAACTGAACCAACCTGCCCTGTTCTGCCGTCTATGTTTCAATGCTAAGAACTAAACACGTTGTGCTAATGCCCATTACTCCTGCAATTGTTGGCCACTCAACCTCAAACATGTAGGGATCCCTGTACAGTCTTGTTCTTGCAAACACAATATCCGTACCTATGTTATTTTGTATACTGTTGTATATGAGACACTACATGTTAAGTAATTTATAATTTCTGTTTTATTATTTCTTATTCTGCATTATTGCCTTTATATATGCTCTTCAATCATGCAGGAAGTACACCAAAAATAATAGTCAGCATTAGACTTGGGCACTGGCATTTTCGTGTTCATTTTGGGGGGGGGGGAATTTTTGTTCGTATTCAACAAAATTCGTCCAACATTTTTGTTTTCGGAAATCCCATTCGTTCTTCCGGTTGTCATGGAAACAAGAAATAAATGCATAGAAGAAGTTGAATAGGGAATCTGAGATCAATGGATGGAAGAAAGAGGGACACAATTAGCTTAGGGTTAAGGTTAAAGTTAGTAGTAGATTGGTTAAATGATCTTAATTAAATTAATTATTTAAGTTAATTAATTATCTTAGTTAAATCAAAACTTCAGAGAGTCTTAGAAATGGCAGGCTGAGGCTCACCATGTCTCACACAGAAGAATCTCACTCTGTAAAATGCTCAGATGCAGCACAGCAGTGTCACATAATGCAGTCACAGTGAAATGAACGGATCCCCAGCCTGCTCTGCTCTTATATAGGCTCTCTTCAGTACTAGTCTGCTTTTTTTCCTTGAAAGGTGCAGTACAGCCATTGGACAAGCCCTCGGCATGATGTGACAAGAGTAAGCTGATTTGACAAACGAAGATCAGCTCATTCAATTTCCCTCCTCTTGGGCAAAATGGTGAGATTCTCTTCCTCTTAGTGTAGTTAAAATGGCAGCTGTGGTAATGAAACGAATGAATGAAGATTTTTGTATTGCGCACATTCGTTTTTTGTTTCTTTCGTCCAATGTTGCATTCGTTATTCAGATGAATGGACAAAACGGTAAAATTCAGCACAAAAAATGTATTCGGACAAAAACAAATGCTCAAGTCTAGTCAGAATGCAGAGATAATATGTCTTGCATCTGTCTTTACTGATCGCTTATGCTTCCTAGGTGCATCATCTCTCTCTGATGATGGTTCTCTACCTTCATGCCCTGCTATCTTTCTTTCCAATGTACCCTTGCTTCACTTTGCTTTACGTTTCCTTTGCTTCACTATACATTGAAATTCCCCACGTATTTAGGATGACCACCTCAGCCATATTTTCCAAGACACGTATAATCTTACACATTGCTGATCGGCCCAGATAAAGTGATTTCCTTCAGTATGGGGGATATACAGTCTAACTGACTAATTGGTCCCCTTTCATAAGTCTATACATCCCACATACTGCAGGGCAGCACTTTACCTGTGCTGGTCATCAATGTGAAAAACAAATACGTGTCCTGGAAAACATAGCATACGTGCTTGTATCTACACTACATGTAAAGAAAAGATAAACTATAATTACAATTTAAGACATGAAATGAATGGATAATAAGCATATAAAATTTAGCTTTCTGTGTGTGTGAAATCATTACTTTTTTTTGCATCAGCCACAATTTGCATGGAAACACTCTTAAATAGCCCCACTTGTACATTGAAGTGCTATATTAATTTCTACATGAAATAACTTTAACATGATTTTGCTCACCGACCCACCAGGCTGTGAATATAAAGGATGCATGGTTCATGCATTTACTTCCATAGTACTTTTAGATCCACAGTTATAGATGGAAAAAAACATAATTGTAACAAACAGATGGGACTGTCAGTAAAATAAGGGAGTTCCACAGTTGACTCATAACTTGCATGTTGTTAGAACTTAGAACATTCCTCCAAGGCCACCTGCAAATCAAGTACTGAGCTGGGAAACCAAAGTGGAAAAAAAATCTTTAATATCCATGAATAGTTATATTTCAGCATCAAGGGCCCAGAGATGATTTAGCAGACATGCTTTAGAAATAATTTGTGGAATTGGGGATGTGTGAGAACTTGAGAAGTGGTGAAAAGATTACATTAATTCAATGTTCTAAAATCCCAAGGAGTTAATGGCTGAAAATATTAGAAGCATGGCTGTATTTGTACTCAGAGAAGACATAATAAGACTTGATATGTAACTACTTCTATAAGTTTACATTTGTTTGTTACCCAACATTTACCCCAGGGGTATTAAGCACAAATGTACTAAAGTTGATAACATTTTAATATGTACTAAATTGTAGGAATATAATTATCCTTGCTGACAGGCAAAATGGTATTGATGGAGACATTGTATAGTGTGTGCTTGGCGTTTTATGCCAGTTTGAGAAATTACTTGACCTTATGCTTTCTTTTTTGTCTTTTCTGCCTTTAATTTTACCACTAGCTGTGGATAACATCCCCCCCCCAATGTAGTCAGAAGGAGTTGAGCTGATCAATACTACGTTAGTGAGTTCCTCAAATACTAACGGACAAAATGGAGATGTTTGTGCTAGATATAAAATAAGAATATCACAGATGTGCACGAAAATCAGCTTTTCTTTAGTTTGTGTACTCCTTGGTTTTCTTTACTGCAAGATCTGATTTGTGGTTTAGACTATTTAGACTATTCTCACATTTAAAAAATCCAATGGACATGGTATGCATGCTACTGTAAACAACAGTGTTGTCGGCCACAGGTTCTGTATCATTTATATTACCTGAGATTTGTAACAATGCACAGTTACTAACAACCAAATAAAATTGGACCTAAGGCAAAATGGCAGTAAAATTGGCTTAAGGACGTAATGGCAAAATGCCAGTAAAATTTCCTTTAGGACGTGACGTTGTCCATCAATAATATTTAATAATATATTTTACTTTGAAGGTAAGTGGGCCTTTTTACCATTAATTTGGCTTTAAAAAGCCCTTAAAGCTGTTACTAAGCTCTTCTGTTTGAAAACAATGCAATGAAATACTCACCTAGTCAGTTACCCAAGTCTGTCTTATTATAGCTATTCAATTTTACCTTGGCTTTGATCCTATTTTTGAACACTGGTAAAGACCACATATTTCCTTTAGACTACAGTTATGGATGTTCTAAAAATAAAAATCCTGAGCCACACTTATTGAAATTAAGGGCTCAACTTGAAATCAACTAGGTCTTTAATGACAAAACTCCTATATCAAGCGACTTCATAGATATCTTCCACAGTTTCACTACAACTTGTGCCCAATATTGTATGATACCATCTTCAAGTCAGCTAAGCTGAATAGGCAATCTGCTCCCAGTGAGCGTGACCCCAGTGAGCGCAGCTCCAGTGAGCATGGATTTTGTACCCCAACAAACTGGCCAATGAAAGCTTGGCATATTTAGGTCATTGGTATAATGGTACTATTTTTTGGCTACTACCTGTACCTCAATCCCATTTAGAGTTTGCATGGTCCTGCTCTGTTCTCTTGATTATAAAAACTTGAAGATTACAATGTGCCACCTTGCCTATCAGATTCCTTTCTATGTTCCTCAGAATATGGGGTGAAACAGAAATGTAGGATGTTGAGATTTCATAGAACATAATATCTTTTAGCGGACAAAGCTGGGATATACAAAATATTGGTCTGTTTGCGTCATCCCTTGCCTATGCTATCCACAAGGTCCCACTAATGTCAAAAATGAAGATGAAGATCTGAAAATTCCTTACAACATCAGAACAGGCATGCACTTTATTGACTTATACATGAAATAGCAGTTGTTGCCATGAATTATGTAGAGATATATTGATTATAATAAGCAAGACACATTGGACAGGATTGGGGGGGGGGGTCTGGCAAAATCAGGAGGCATTATAACCTAATAATCAAATCACAATAAAACATTGCAGAATAGATGTACTCCAAATCACATTTTTGTTTGGTTACCTTCAATAAGTGAAATATGTTTAAAAGGTAACATACTTAATAAAAACTGGTAAAAAATTGTAGCATGGGTGTTCATGCATATCAAATGTATATAAATAAGTATCGTTATTTGATATTGTCAATCGCTTTTGGCCCAATGTATCTGACCACGCTATATTCTTGTGCTGAAGTATGTATTTGGGCATCTTGCCTTCCTAGAGCACAGATATTTGTTGCAGCTGTCTATTATACACATATTACAACTTGCCTTTGATTTTCTGAAAGGAGACTTGTGAGGTCTAAAAACCCATGTATGTGGCAGGAGCTTCCAAGACCTCACAAGTCTCCTTACACAGCGTCAGAAATCCTGTTATCTTGTTCCAAGAAGATATCCGTGTATACCACAATGCTGAAAGTGACACAAGAAGCAGAGGAAAAAAAACACTTAGAAGGTAGGTTAACCATCTTATGCTAATAATTCTTGATCCTTTGTAACATTTGAGAAGTAGATAGATGAATAATGCTGTAAAATGCAATTATAGTACTTCTGGAGCCATTACACAAGCATTGTTGGAGGCTTATGCTATTATTTTTATCTCGGAACTCAATGAGATTAAAGTGGGTCTCTCACTTTTCCCAAAATAATATATATATATTTTTTTCCATAAATTAATGTAATTATACCAAAATATGTCTTTGGCAATGGCTTCTAAGGAGTGCTCTATAATGCAGAAGACCTTGTACCTATAGTACCGCCCAACATTTCAAATGACCAAATAAGGACACTTTTTTAGGGTGTGGTTAAAGGTGTGGCTAAAGGCAGGACTTTAACAAAACTTTTGTTACCCATTGACAGTGTTTTTTGTTTTTTAGTTACACAATTTTATTTAGAAACACATTTTTTGTAGGACATGTGTGCACTAATGCAACTTATAAAGCTGTTGAACACTGTGATACGTTCATACCCACCAAATATTCTGAGCTCTTAAGAGGGACATCAGGCAGGAAAGAGGAACAGGAGGATTTGGGTCTCAAAAGAGGGACGGTCCCTCCTTAACAGGGACAGCTATGACAGCTATACTGTAGTGTTTGTGCTTAGGGTTTTAAAGCTAGCCTTGGCTTATTTCTTCATCCCGTCAAATGTTTGAAAAGGGAAATAATTAGTACTAGTGGAGAAGTTGAATTTAAGTTCTGCGGTGGTTAATCACAGAGTTACTTAAAGAGCAGAAAACAAATTGATGGAATGGATTTCCTATTGAAAAACTATATAATTTACTACTACTGCTACTAATAAGAATAATAATATTAACAATAATAGTGACTTTGATTCTATGTAGTTCTTTTTTATATTTAGATTACTTGATTATCTTCAGATTCTTCTTCACATCAACAGTGTTGGAATTTTTGTTTAAAGCAATATTTAATGCTGACTTTGCCACCACAATTAGTCATCTGTTTTCTTGTCCAGATATGAATCCCATAATTGTTTCATGGTGAAATCCAGTTGCATTTCACATTAGTCACGGCTAAGCCTGTTGTATGCAAAGGCAAAGTCTCAATAGGTTGTACAAAGTAAAGAGTATAAAACAATGTATATTTGAATGATTATTTCTAATAAACACATAGTAATATTGATCTACTTTATTTTATTAGTTTACTTATTAATATTAATATAAAGTGATGCGGCATGAAAATCTGATGATCTAGGTTTTATCTCATTTAATTTAGTTTGTAAAGAACACGTACATTTTGCCATACTGTTGTGATGGACACATTTCTTTGCAAATATGAAAACTCAATTCCTTTAAACCTGAGATCAAGAGTGCCACACTCCTAAATGAGAAAGGTAAAAGCATGTGATCCATATTATTTCTTACTGAATCCACAAACAACCCAAATGTCAGTTGTGGTTTTTTTATTCCATAATTTTGAATGGACATATACTATATTGATATATATCGGAATCTGCCCAGATCAAAATAAAGTATGATCTATCCCTCTGAAGGTAGTTATGCTTTTATTAGCAGGGCACAGTATTCCGAAGTAAAAGATTCATAGTACTAGCTTTATAGCATCATAACTATCATAATATGACATCATTTCTATTCGTATCTACTATTTTAAGTGTGTCAGGTGACTTTATTGCATAGACTAAGAATGAGGGATATAGATTGGAGTAGTTGTGGATATATGTGTAAAAAAGAGAAGTAGGATATAGGAAAGTAACATATTTAGAAACTACATCCAATACAAACCAACAATAATGATTTAGTGTCGGCACACAAGGTGAAACTACGCACACACGCTTATGTATATACGCACCGCTCTTTCATTTGTCTGAGCTCATTGCTTGGTACTAGCCATACGCAAAGTAAAGAGATGCCTAATGTTCATGTATTAGTGCATAGTGCACTGACAATTATGGAAACCATTTCTATAGGTTTGTTGCAAAAGTATCTGGACAGCTGGTAAAGGCCAAACAGTTGTCTTGACTCATGGTGCAATGTCATGGATAAAGCCTGGATGTAGCTAACTGTGGGATGTTACAACTATGAGTTAGTAGGCCTGAAATATCACAACTGAAATGTGGAAAACTATAACCTCTCACTTTACGTGTATATAAAGAATTTAGTTAAGCCCCATTTAGATAATTTTGTCTGATGGGCTTGGCCTATATCTAATATTTTCATTGTTTGAAAATTCTCCAAAAGGCTAAAACCTGCCAGAAACACGAGTATAACATCAGAGAGCTAGAATGGGCACTGACTCATTTAAAAAGGCCTTTCAGATAGACCTTCTCAGCAGGACCACACCAGGGACATGACCTCTCCATTGTATACGAATTACTCTATTCTGGATATTCGTAACATGATTTAAAGGGAAAACACAACAGTCAAGCAAAAAAAAAGATGTAAACAGCCTTGCTATTGCCCACAATCAACCATCATATAAAATAGACTATGCAGTATTTACATAGTTACATAGTTACATAGTTATATAGGCTGACAAAAGACATGCATCCATCAAGTTCAGCCTTTCCTATATCTGTTAATTTGTTGCTGTTGATCCAAAAGAAGGCAAAAAAACCCCGGTTTCGCTCTTCCAATTTTGCACTAAGCAGGGAAAAAATTCCTTCTTGACCCCAAAATGGCAGTCAGATTTCTCCTTGGATCAATAAGCTGTTTCCCCATGATTAAAGATTATATCCCTGAATATTATGTTTTTCCAGGTATCCATCCAGTTGCAGTTTAAACGTCTGTACAGACTGCGATAAAGCTACCTCTGCAGGCAGAGAATTCCACATCCTTATTGTCCTTACTGTAAAAAACCCTTTCCTCTGCTTTAGTCTAAATCTCCTTTCTTCCAATCTGAATGCATGACCACGTGTCCTATGCATAGTCCTGTTTAGGAACAGATTTCCACACAATGGTTTGTATTGGCCCCGAATATATTTATATAATGTTATCATATCCCCTCTGAGGCGACGTTTTTCTAAACTAAACAGATTTAAATTAGTTAACCTTTCTTCATAACTATAGTGCTCCATTCCTTTTATTAATTTTGTATCCCGCCTCTGCACCCTTTCTAGTGCTATGATATCCTTCTTTAGAATAGGTGCCCAAAATTGCACAGCATATTCAAGGTGCGGCCTTACCATTGATTTATACAGAGGCAACATTATATCTTTATCCCGCGACTTGATGCCCCTTTTTATACACGACAATACCTTACTGGCCTTAGCAACCGCAGACTGACATTGCACATTGTTGCCTAGTTTGTTGTCTATAACAATTCCCAAATCCTTCTCATTTGTCGTTACCCCTAATTCACTAGCGTTTAGGGTGTAGGTTGCTTGTGCATTCGCTACCCCGAAGTGCATAACTTTACATTTATCTACATTGAATTTCATCTGCCATTTGTGTGCCCAGTCCCCCAGTCTATTTAGATCCCTCTGCAGCACAGTAATATCCTGCTCGCCCTGTATAACTTTACCTAGTTTAGTGTCATCTGCAAACACAGAAACATGGCTTTCAACGCCTACTGCCAGGTCATTTATACATATGTTGAATAAAATTGGTCCCAGAACAGAACCCTGAGGGACACTACTTACCACTTTTGACCAGCTTGAAAGTTTACCATTTATAACAACTCTCTGTTCTCTATCTCTAAGCCAATGTTCTACCCAAGAACAAGAATTTGCATCTAGACCAATTTCTTTCAGTTTGAATACTAACCTATTGTGTGGAACCGTGTCAAACGCCTTGGCAAAATCCAAGTAGATTACATCCACTGCAACACCCTGATCGACACTTCTACTTACTTCTTCATAGAATGCAATTAAATTAGTTTGACAGGACCTATGTTTCATAAAACCATGCTGATTTTTGCTAATAATACCGTTCTTCCCGAGGAATTCTTGAATATTATCCCTAAACAGCCCTTCAAATACTTTCCCAGCCACGGAAGTTAAGCTCACAGGTCTATAATTTCCAGGCACAGAGTTTGAACCCTTTTTGAAAATAGGGACCACATCTGCCTTCCTCCAATCCTCTGGTACAATTCCTGAAAGAAAAGAATCCCGAAAGATTAGTAACTGAGGTTCACTTATTTCCTGACTCAGCTCCTTAAGTAGTCGTGGGTGAATACCGTCAGGCCCCGGAGCTTTGTTAACATTAATTTTCTTTAGTTGCTGCAGCACCTTGTCCTGAGCCATCCACTCACAGTTTGACTGAGAATTTTTCTCAGTGGTCCTATGTATATCCATTGCCATAGGTTCCTCCTTAATATATACTGAGGGAAAATAGTCATTTAAAGTTTCTGCTTTTTCCTGGTCCTCCTTAACCAACACTCCCCTCTCTGTTTTTAATGGACCTACGTTTTCATTTTAGAATTTATGTACTTAAAGAATTTTTTGGGGTTAGTTTTGCTCTCTTTAGCCCTCTCATTTTCTAGTTTAGCCCATCTAATCACCTTTTTGCATGCTTTATTGGCTTCCTTATATCTTATATAGGATGCCTCTGATTCGTCTGATTTAAATGCTGTAAAAGCCATTTTCTTATTTTTAATTTTCTGCTTAACGTCCCCACTAAGCCACATCGGTTTCAATTTGTTTCTTTTATATTTGTTTCCTACTGGTATATACTGGGAAGTATTAACTCAGAGGTTCTAGGTTCTGGGCTTTGCATGAAAGGACACAACAAACGTAATCCCATAACCTCTTAGAACCTCATATAGTAGTCAAAATTTAGATTTTGACTATATAGGTCCCAGCTGTTATCGGGGTTATCTAATTACCATATGATGGTTCAAGTATAATATTATGATGTAAGAATTTGCAAAATAGAAACATGCAAAATTCAAACGCTAAAAGCAGCACATGGTTTATACGTTACTTTTCCTTCAAGATGTTTCTGTAAATGTAAGCTGTCCTGTAAGAAAGAGTATCAGCATATGGAAGAAACCCGATAGCTGTTTTTGAGTGAAATATTGAGATGTATAATTGGTCATTTCCTGATGTACTGTTAAGCCTTATGACCCATAAGTAGTTTTAACAGAGAGGCCTATTTGTGGCATTGTAGTTCACGATAAGCATGCACAGAATATATGGTTGTATTTGTAAAAGTATATTTCTCTAATTTTTTTCCATAATTTAAAATGAATAGCAATTAATTACAATGGAAAAGTAGTTGTAGAAAATGTCATGAAGGGTTCCACTTGAAACAGACCAGATAAGAACATATCCTGCAGCGGTGTGTTTAAAAGTGGATCCAAGGATTTCAGTTTCTGAAATGCAGCACAAGTCTGATCCTTGTCTGTCCGCACAGCATTTTCCAAGGGAGATAAAAAGTCTGCCTTTTCAATGTCCCCTGTCAGGCCCCCGGATCATATCTGCATTCATTGCCACACTGTAGCAGCCTTCACATTAGAAGAAAATATATGGGGCGGTGAGGACAATGGAGTTGAAAGTACATTGCTGTTGGTTTTTCGTATGACAAAAATAATACCCACAAACCATAATCTTTATTTAAATATCAGTACATCTTTAAATACAGTCATACTACTGAGTGAATTGCAACATTCAAGATTAATAAATATACATTTTGTGGGGTTCTTCATCTACCTGTCTACAGCCATTCTTTATGCGCTTGAATTGAGCAGGTGGCTCTTCATCCATCTTAAATTTGGTCTCTAGACTGCCAAACACAATTGATAAAATGCCATTATCCAGAACTGCACTCTTTATCATATTATTCCTCACGTTGTATCTTGGTCAGGAATCTGCCTTTCAAGCTCCCAATGTTCAGTCTTCAATGTCTTCTACTCTTGAGATGGTCTTCTGTCCTTTAAATTACACCTCTATCCTGATGTCTTCTGTTTTTACCTCATTGGCAATTTAGCTGCATTTGCTCCAGAATCATTTTTGCCTCTAGTACCCAAGTTGTCTTTCTTCCACTATCCACTATCTTCATCCACATCTGTTATAAAATTAATTAGATGCACCCCCCCCATACCTTCAACCACTTGGCATCATGGTCTACCATCAACCACTTGGCATCATGGGACCACATTTCTTGGTACTGTATGTGGCTTTTATTCGTAGTATTTAATAAAAAAATATATATGTATAATTTCACAGCAGCAAATCTAGTGAAGTTAACAGTATGTAGTTGATTTAGAAGAAAGAAATGACATAGCTGTTAAATTACATTTCAAAAAACCCAGAAACAAACCTTTTTATTGGTTTTAGTTTCACGACTTATATAAGTCGTTCATAAAGATGTCTACAGTATTTTCCATTGTTTTGGTCAGGGAGACCGGACCGTGTATGGGTTTACAGCAAGAAAATGGCTACAGAGACCAGACGGTTATTATTGGGTGCCACATGTTGCTATGCTTCTTCTCCCTAAAGTCAGAAAAATCTGTGCTGTTACTTTAAGATTGATATCACTTTCTTCAAGCGGTTAACTCTGAAGTCTTTACTGGATCATCCATTGAGTTCTTTTCACATATTTTAGAAGTCTTTTTTTCTAGGGAGAAGTCCCTTATAGGATTTATTTATCCTGGATTCCTACTCCCTGTCCATATGCCTGATCTTGACATATCCATTTAAAATGCCACGTTTGAGGAGTTTCACAAGTGTTATTTAAGCAACAGTCCAGATGCCAAAATCTTATTTTTGTTTTAGTTTTTCATAATCCCTTAATTGGCTACCTTTACTGACACAGGAATTAATATGTGTGCTTCTTACAATCCTCTTGGGGACTTAAATGAGGACTTTGCATTCGGTTAAATGCACTGGAGTAAAATCAATCCAATATGCATTTAACATGAAAATAGCTGGAGGACTTATTTAATACAGTATACTACCTGGAAAGGAATGGTATCCAGATCTTATCTACAAATACATATATCTTTCATACCTTTTAATATGTGTTTTTCAACTTGTGGTGATTTAAAGAGAGATCATATGTGTTCTCTTGATAAAAATTTAAATATTTGATGTGTATAACTATAATGTGGGTAAATCTACAGATAAGAACAGTAATAACATTTTGGGGTTTTAGTCCAACTTCTATAAACATCTACATTGCTCAAAATCTAAAATCAAGCAGTCTGGGAGGAATGTTTTTATTTTTATACTCCTTGATGCATTGCCTTTGCCGATCCTAATGTGAAATTAAAATAAAAGGTTGATATTAAACTGAGAAGTCTGCTGCAAATCAAGCACATGAGCACAAAAACCAACCACATTGACGAACAAGCAGTTGCAAATATGGATATTAATAAATGTATTTTACAGACATTAAGAGTATTTCTGACAATGTTCTTGGGATAAAAGTTTGTGGTATTAACCAAAAACGCATTTAGATGTGTATTAAAAAAATAAGTAAAAATAATTATCGTTGGTTTGTTAAGATTAGGGAAATCCAAATTTGATATTGACAAACTCTACTTAGAGAAAACACAATTTAATGTATTTATTAATTTGCTGATGTTATATCTGTTGAATGTTTTTTTTTACAAAGTAACAGATACATGTTAAAGGACCCTTTGCTTTTATCTATTTATAGGTATTTAATAAATAAATTAAATATTACATAAAATATGTCAGGTGCATTGTTTCCCATGGTCCACCATTTTTTAGTCTTGAAAGAAATTAAGAAATCTGTAAGTAATTATAACTGGAGCATTTTTCTCGGAACTTTTACAAAAAGGTACTTTTTGAAGTTTTTTTTCTATTTCGAAATCAAAGGATGTTTTTTGGCAAGTTCTGAGTGGCAAAATCTACTTGTTTTGTCATTTGTAAATCTGTGTCTTCCTCTCCCCCCTCCTATGCCTTTGTGTAGTGGAAGTCTATCAGTTATCAGCGTGACAGGGTGAGATCTGCGCTGGCATTTAATCTCTTGTCTGTGGCATTGCTCTATTCAGAGAGGAGACGCCACCCGCATTAGAGTCTCACATTTTTACTTGTGCATGCTCCTTTCAGGTCCCAAATCTCAGTACTTTCCATTATTAGAATCACATACATACCACACAACATTATATTTTTGATTTGAATATTTGATGCTACAGTTTCGTTGCTTGTGAATACTATACCTTCCATAGAAAGTTGCAGGAGTTGATGGAGACTGGAGGAAAACGTTAAAACTAGTGATACATCATGTAGTCGTGTACATTTTAATCCTGATATATTAAATCCTTATCATGACCATGTAGTGTGCAATAAGGGAGCACCCTTAAAGTGAATCTATAACTTTCACAAATCAGGTTTCACAGTTTCATACAGAAAATAAGCAATATATATGTATTGGAAATCCACCTCCCACACCTAGGGGCAGCCATTTTCATTTCCTGCTCTCAGAGTTTGGAAGATTATTCTTCATACTAACTCTCTCCCGTTTAAAGGGTGGGTTGAGGAGAAGGAATATAGGGCAAGATTGTGATTCCATGTGTGGGTTTTGGCACAGTTTAAGGCAAAACTACCACCTGCTTTTAAACAAGCACTGTGCTAATAGGTCACTTTAACATGGCACCTGGGAACAGCATGCTTGACACAGTTCTCCATAGTGTAAGTGATCTGGATGGGGAGATCAGAGATCTCCCTTATAACCCCCCCTTTTAACCGAAACACACCAACAAGCCTGATCGCCAAATAGGCAAGCAAAAAGCAGCCAATCACTGGTAGGAAATAAATGGAAGTACTTGAATTCTTGCATGAGCTAGCGCTAGAGTTGGCCGGCAGGGCTGGTGCAAGGCTTTTTGCCACCCTAGGCAAAACATAATTTTGTCGCCCCTGGCTCCACCCCCACAACCCCCTCCCCTGTGTCACACCCACTGTGCTGACACGCTCCCACTCCTCCCCATAGCGACAGCAAGCTGCGGCTGCACTTCTAATGAATGACCGCGTTGGCTGGTGGTAACTTTCTGTATATTCACTTATAAAAAAAGCAACCCAACATGCGGGTGGGAAGGGAAAATTCTAAATGGAAACTTTTGATGAATGTATTTGGATACAAAAAAAAGTGTTTTGCTTGCATCTTCCTTAACTTGGCATTTTGACCATATTGACTCTGTATATATGCAATACAAAAGAAGTATCTAGAAAAGTGGGATATTATAGGGACGCTATATGACTAGTAGCTCTCATTAGAACATTAAACATAAGGATCTTGGGTGGTTTGTAAAATAATGTCTGAATATGACTATATCTACAGCCATCCCCACAACAAATGTTTTGCTTACTTTGTTGTAGAAACCAGGGGACTTTGCTTGACAGGGTCTTTGTTTTATAAAACCATGCTGGCAGGGCAGGAGGGAACGCAATTGCCTCAGGCCTGCTTTAAACTACTGATAGAGGTCTGTGTATTTTATTTACTGTTATTACATTTACCAGCATGCCTAGGTTAGCAGGGTTTAGGCAGGTCTTGCCCCCTAATCGTATTCTTTCTGTGCTAATTTTATGCTGGCTATTTAGGCAAATACTTATTGATAGAACTGGAATATACACTTTGAGCGTTATTGCCTTTGCCATCAATATATTAATTGACTTAAGGTAATCCTTAGTGAAGTGCCAGGTCCAGGGCAATTAGATTTTTACAAGTCCTTATTGAAGAAAACATCTCTTAACTGCTGTGGGAGAAAATGCTAAGCGTGCTTAGAGCTCTGTGCTTTGCTTTCTTATAGTGAGAAATCACGGCTATTGCTTGCCTCCCAAAAGATGCGGGGTAATATGCAATAATAGCTGTATGATATGCTGCTCTTTAACTACCTTTTCTGTATATATATATATATATATATATATATGTGTGTGTGTGTGTGTGTGATAGTACATATTATTTAATATATCGTATTCATAGTTTGCATTTAAAAATTAAACAAACTAAAAAAATGCATAAGAAGTATTCCCTATCAATCTGCATTTCAACTTGCATGCTTTGGCATCCTTCCTTGCTTCAAAGTGGTGCCACTTGTATCACGGGTGTCTATGCACTGTTCTGTACAGATGGAAGGGGGCAGTGAAGTATGCCCCTACCTCTACATATTGCTGACCTTAGTTGCTCTAACATCCACTCATTTTAACACCATACAGTACATCTGCACATACTGTATAACATCTATGTCAACACACATACTCATGCCAATGCACCAACTTCCTACCACACACTAATACTAGCACCAAGCACTAACAAACACTATCATGCTAACTCCATACAGTATTCCTCAGACAAATGCTGCATACACTCACACACACAACCATACTTTAACACCATATGTATACACACTCTGATCTTCCTAAGTAGACTTGGGCACCAGGGGGCTCTTCGTGTTCGTCTTCGTGCTCGTCTTCGGGGGGGGGGGATCTTCGTATTCCGCGAATATTCGCCCGTTCCCGTCTTCTCTTCGGGCGAATATTCGTGGACATTCTTCGTGTTCGGTTTTTCTTCATTTTTTCAGGTTATGGGGTTAATACGGGGTTAACGCAGCTCTGGCGCCAGGAGTTTAAATGTACGTATGAGCAACTCTATTGGTTGTCAGCAGGGGGCTCGTCTGCCATCAACCAATGGCAGACGAGCCCCCTGCTGGCGACCAATAGGGTGGCTCGTACAGACTGTTAAACTCCTGGTGCCGTAACTTACCCTGCAGATCCCACTGGTCTCCCTGTTCTATCAGTTAAATGTCCGTACGAGCGACCAATAAAGTCGCTCGTACGGACATTTAACTAATTGAACAGGGAGGGAGACCAGTGGGATGTGCCGGGTAAGTTGCAGCATTGGGGTTTTAAAAGTCTGTACGAGCGACTCTTGGTTGCTCGTACAGACTTTTAAAACCCCAATGCTGCAACTTACCCTGCAGATCCCACTGGCCTCCCTGTTCTATCAGTTAAATGTCCGTACGAGCGACCAATAAAGCCGCTTGTACGGACATTTAACTGATAGAACAGGGAGACCAGTGGGATCTGCCGGGTAAGTTGCAGCATTGGGGTTAACTTTTTAACTTTTATTAGGGGTTAACTTTTTTTTTTAAAGGGTTAAGGGGCCGTGCGAGTGAGCCTATTGGTCGCTTGCGCGGCCCTTTAACCTACGGATTTCCACTCCTTTAACCTACGGATTTCCACATCGAAGGGGTTAATGGGAGCGGAAATCCATTGGTTTGCTGTCAGGGGTTACAATTTACAAAGGCCGTGCGAGTGAGCCTATTGGTCACCTGCAGGGTCTTCCTCTGGCATCAACCAATTGGTTGATGCCAGAGGAGGTCCCTGTAGGCGACCAATAGGCTCATTCGCACTGCCCTGTAAACCGTGACGGCGAACCTGTGGATTTCCACTTCCGGGAACTGCCGCGATGCCGCGAAGACAAGGTAAAGACGATCACGAAGATCTTCGTGATGTGTGTCTTTGTCTTCGCCTACGTTTTACCGCCGCTGTCTTCTCTTTGGTGTGTCTTCGGAACGAACACGAAAACGCACTCTTCGTGTTCGTTTTCATGTTCACCCGAAGATGAATGCACAAGTCTACTAAGTGGGCCTTTTACTCAAAGGAGAACTTGGTCAAGCTAGCACAGCCTCTATAGTATGCTGTACCCAGTCCCTCACTACTGAGGTGAAGTGTCAATATAATGTATAACAACAACTGCGGATGTTTGACTTGGGGAAAACAGGGGCCCTGGTATTGGTTAGGTCTAGAGCAGTAATCAGCTGTAATACAGCACTGTCTAGACGTACAAAATGACACAAAGATTGACAAGAGAAAAGGCAATTTAGACAGCTTGGCTCTCGCTTTTTCTAATCACCTCATGATTAGCTAAGTCCAGTCTCTTTATATTTTAGATTTGTATTGCCATCATGAGTCCAAATATATTTAGGATTGCTGGTTCACAGCTCAGTTAGTGATATTTTGTTGTGTGTATAAGCACTGCACATTTCAAGAAATAAAACACTTTCCTGAAGAAAAAAAAAGAACAAACCGAATAGGCACAAGTGAATTGTTTGGTGACGTTTGTTCTCAAGATTCTGTGGACAGTGGCCAATATGTGACGTTAACGCCACCACATACTAACAAGTGAACAGTACTGCTGAAATTGAAGTCAAACAGATGAACTTGGACAGTTGTGCAAATCAATGTGTGGGCAGATATCACCTGCTAAGACTCTAACAATATTCTATAAAGACACGTCACTAATGTGGAATATTGCAGTGTAATCTTATTGTATTTAACCAAGCATTTTGGTCGGTTCTCGACTAAGGAGCCCTCTTTCCTATGACCCAGTTAGCTGGTCTGCATTTGTCAATGGAGAAGTTAGTAACTAGCCTATTAACAGGCTTGTTTTTTTGTGTCTCATCCTATGCCTTTTGTGTCTCATCTATGTTTCAAAGACTCAAAAAATGCCAGCTCTATCTCCCAGACATTATCACCCATTCTCAAGGTTAATTTAGCTAATGGCCGGGACTTTGAGGAGAGAAGAGTAGTAACACTTATTGTGTGCCCAAACACAGCAGGTTCTAATGAGCTGTGACTCCTTTGATGCAGTGATTCATTATTCAGTCCTCCTTCCTGTGTAGCCTGGGTCTGTTTTCAGCACATCACAGAAAAACAAATAGTTCCAGCACAGTAGACATGAGTCCTCTACCCAGGGACAACATTAACCATCTCAGTCACCTGTCTCACTTCCCTCAAAATCCCACAGCCAGTGGACAGCATTAACCATCTCTATCTCTTCTCTGGAAAAAAAACCTGACAAGATTCATTGTATATATATATATATATATATATATATATATATATATACAGATATGAAAATATCCGTACAGTAGGAAAATATATGTTAGGAATCAGGTATGAATATATTAGAAAAGGGGGGCCCTGTATGCATTTATTTGCACACACAAACATACACACACACATATATATATATGTATATATACATATCAAAAACCATAACAACAACAGCCAAGATCCAGACAGGAGCAGTGTTTAACATAAAGCTCTTCAAAGTAGCCTGAGCTGAAGTGGGTGTCTGACTCTTCCAAGCACACAGTAATAGGGCTAGTGACTGACAATGAGTATTGGTGGTTAAGGTGCCATGCAGACATCACAATGCATGCATTAAGCATCGCTCTAAGTGACAGTAACTTTAACAAGGGGAAAGGATTTCATAAAGAGGGTGAGGCGATACAAGGCTATATTCAGCTTCATGGCAAATACTGGAGCCAGGAGGCAGATAGGGAAGAGGGGGAAGACAGGGTGCAATTGAAAGGGCTCAGATAAGATTAAGAAAAAGACAGGAACACAAACGGTTTACGATTTGGAAATTACCCGACACCTAAACAGCCATGATTTACCAAAAAATGCTACCAACACAATCACACAACAGCATAAGTGATAGATAAATAAATCGTAAATGAAGTTTATTATTGCATTTGCAAAACAAATTAACGTGTCCTTTTATTAAACAGGGTATAAAATATAAGATACATTGAAGATAAATTGTTTCCATTATTTAGCATTAATATTTTTGTATTATTTTTATTATTTAAACTATTTTTGTCTATGCAATGTTATTACACAGTTGCTTAAATATTCTGAAAAAAAATCAGATTCAAATGCCCATATACAACTAATATTAAAACAAATCCATACAAGTATCAAATGTAATATTTAGTCTCTAGAACTGCTCAACAATATTTTTTTGACGGAATAAAATGTTACTTTTTTCTGTTATATTTTACGTTTTAATCATTAGTGATAATGCTATGATGTTAAATGGTAAATTAAATAATTAATAAAAGATTCGTAGAATTATGTTCACCATGAATGAAGATGACATGAGATGTTTTATACCCTAAAACCATACAGCCGCAAAATAGCTAGATCTAAAATATCATACAAAAGGCATAAAAATTCAGTGTACAGCTTTGTATTTCATTTTAAACACCTAACATGTACTTATTTGATTTATAGTGCATTTTATTTTGATAGACAAAATGCCTTTGTATTTTATGGTGATAAATAATTCAAAATATAATCATTTTTCGAACCATATTTTATATAATAATATTTTAATAATTGCACACATATACCAAAATTTCGTATACTTTTTTTTTCAGTGTTTACATATATCTAAAAAATAATAATGGAAGACATTTTTTAGATTTATTTTCTCCTTAAACAAAATAACTTTGTATATTCATATTGCATCTGTTTATTTGAAAAAAATAAATTAAAAACATTCGTATACTAACATCCCGTTTAGTAATTCGTACTGACATATTTCGCCACACTATGGAAGCCAAATCTGAACTAAAAATGGTTGCAGTACAGAGGACACCTTCACTCCTGCCATTCATTTTGGGGATATAGGTTATGGTTTACAACTATAAATGCTTAGAATACTTAATTGTTTCAATAAATTAAAACATTGTATTGTAATGCAAGAGCATTGTATGTACATGTTTAGAAATCTCTGCTGCTCACTGCATCTATATATTTATATATCTTTATTTATCCGAAATATTAATAATAAAAATATATCAATGGAACATAACATTATTTTATTAAATCATGTAATAATGTTAATGCTGTAAATAGTGCCTGAATGGGACAGAGCTTTTCCACTATGCGCTAACTGTACGCCCGATATCACACCGGACTCGTCACACATACATTACAATGGCATTCAGCGCTGGAGCTGGCAGTGAACAGGTTAATAATATTTGTTGTGTGGCTCCTCACGGCTTGGGAAGGCTTCTGAGTGCAAGTCCCAAATACAGGACACCTGGGCACGGAGGGCACTCTCTTCACTCGGTGCTGGTGAGAAAGGGGGTAAGTCTCACTACTTCGTGGAGGGCACTGCCTTGTCCCTGTGCAACTGCAGAGACTGGGGTACATAAAAGACCACGTACAGCACAGACTTCTGGAATGGCATACAGAATTCATATTCTGTTATTTCCATTAATATTCTTTTATCTTGTGCTTCAAAATAGTACTATTATTTTTATTTTTAATATTATTATTATTGGACCATAGCCTTTAAAAGTTTACATATAGATTACAAGCGGGCTCATTGCCTATTAAATTAATTTTCTAAGCGTTATTTCCATTAAAAAATATTTTTCTCTTCTGCTTAAAATTATTATTAATGATAATAATTTTAACTAACAAAACAAAATAATTAATTATTTATACTTATTGTTATTATTATTATTTTCTACGTGTTATTTCAATGGAAAATAAATGCGGTTTCTCTTTTACCTTTCATTTTGTATTAAATATCTATTTAATCTTATTATTTGTATGTGTTTAATACAATTCTACTGTATTTAATACAAAATACTGTATGAAACAGACGTCAGAGGTTGGGTATGGAAAAAATATTTAAGAGTAAATTCAGTGTCATGGCACAAAATGGTGAAGAACCAGTTCTTTCACCAAAGCCCCACTGCACATAAAACAACACATAAACTTTAATTTTACTTAATTATAGAATTATTTCTGTAATGGGAATATAGCAGTACAAGGAATGAGGTTTCCAATCTAGTTTTACAAGGTGTTAAATTCAGCCAGGTAAGTGAAATAGCACATTTAAAGGGCTATGCCCTGACTGACATAGCCATAATCAACATGAATGCTCTCACCTACCAATAATCAAACAACTTATATATAAATATATATATATATATATATATATATATATATATTGTTGTGTATATTTATATAATTTTTAGGGGTTAGGGCTTTATAATTAATTCCATCAAATGTGAGTTCAATGGCATAGGGTATGTCAAAGTGCAAATTCACAACTCTGTGTACCAAAAACATGACACTACAATCTTTGAGATTGTGTTTGCTGGTGAAAAATATCCAGTATTCCTCTACTAGAGACAACCTGTTTGAAGGCTACTATGTCCCTCTGTGATAAGTTGGTAAAGTTTGGACAAGAGGTATTAAGCAAATATACAATGGAAATTTTCTGTCTCAGTATAAAAATCCCCCAAATTGGTTATGTGGTTCCTTTGTTTTCATTGAAATGTTATTTCACAGCTTATAGTGATCTGCTCACTTAACTTCATGTTTTAACTACTTAATTGACTATCAATCAGTTGAAAACACTGCTGTACGTATTACGGTACTTGGATAAGTGGAAGTAACATAGAACAAGGTGTGTCATGTGATAATTTAAACCAACACAGACTATATGGTTATCATAAAAATTTGTGTCTTTTCACACAATCATATTGAAAAGCTCAGGAAGGCTATTACTTCCAGTATTATTGCTAATCATACAGGGACAAAGAGCATATGAGATCTTTTTGCTTCTATCAAAGCCAAGAATTTGTCAGCTACAAAAAGGGTTAACCCTACTAGTGCATCTTAAAAATTATGCTTTATGTACATTTAATATAACATGTTCCATGACAGTAAGAAGTGATGATCCCTCTTATCTTTGTTCATTCTTCCAAATGTATTTAGTTTCTTGTATCTTTAAAGCATTAGAAATCCAAGTTGCTAGGTTTCTAGGGGCATCTTATGGGCACTAGTGAAGAGTACATTTTCTGACATGATTTGTGTCCAAACCCTCTGTTTTAATAGATAGCAGGTCTTAGGGGAATCCCTTGTTATCAGGTTTGGATGCAAGGTACATTACCACAATGCAAAAATTAGAATATAGAAGAACATGGTTTCACAAAAGGTTTGTTGAAGTGCATCCTTGAAAAAAGGTTCCTCAACACAAACATGATAGCAGATTTTTTTCGGCAGATCAAGATGTCAGATTGGCTAATATCTGCCTCCTTGTCACAAAAACACCCCACACCCTTCAAACCCCTCACAAGCACCCAGGGACAAAGTGGTCACATCTCCTCAAAAACGTTTTTACGAGACTTGACCCTAGCACCCCTAAGGGCACATACTATCAGTGATCTGTATGTTAAAATAGGACAAAGATAAGGCCACTGACACAACTAAGGTTAAGAAGGAGATAACTGCTCAATTCTTCTATCAACTTGTCCAAAAAGCCTTTTTTTCAATCTACCTATTATTATTGCTAATTCCCAGCAAATGGAAAGAATTTTAATAAGAAGCAACTACAGGACTATTTTTTCTCCGATATATTCATGTGCAACCTGGCCACCATTATTAATAGTGGTTAAGCATGCTGTAGGACAATCAATGAAGCACATTTTACTCAATGTTTCTAACAAATGTTACTTAGTATATTTTCAATGCATTCACAAAAAGGGGTTCATTTGCTACTGTTCTCTAATTAAAGCTAAATGAATTATCATCTTAGTTTAAGCATCTGTGCATGAGGAACCTCTAGAATTATGACAGAATTATGACATCATACGATTTTATTTATGTATTTTTTATATTTATGACTCAATAATTTGCCCTAGTGATGATTTCAAGGGTAGATGATGTGGTTAACCTGGAACTATGGACTCCCACGTAGGGAGGACACAGCCATATACAGTTGGTTCTGTTGAGAAATTACCAATTAATTTAGGACAGTTACCAACTATACATAGTCTTTGTGTGCATTGTGACAGATTGGCTTCCTTCATTACAAGACAAAACCTCTATAGAAAGGGCATAGGTGCAAACATGGTGGAAAATATACTTGGTATAGCATTGTATGTAAGATGCCCAATGGATAATCTGGCCCTGCTATAGTCTAGAAGCCTTTGGTTGTCATATGTCTCATATGGATTTTCATATTGTGGCAAGCAGATCACCTTGTGGCAAACAGATGAGTGGCAGCATCCCCCATGCCACCAAACTAAGGGAAGATGGCCCTCTTAGGTCATCAGGACTCCCAGTGTGTTGCTGTTGCATAGGCCTGTTACAAGGGAGATCCCTGATCTCCCCAATCAGCCCATTTACTTGCCTTACTGACATAGTCTCCATAGCACTCTGTTCCCAGAGCTTTTAGGCATTTACATTAATACCTGCAATGCAGGTTTTAATGGGAAACAAATCTAGGGTAATTATGGTTTACGGGGTCAGACTTTGATAGCTATTAAGCAATTGCAACTTGTAATGTCTCAAAAGTTGTTTTTTCAAACACCGCGTTTTTATTCCTCCGGGACTGTAATATATTATACAAACACATAATAGGTAATACGTTGAAATGCTCCATGTATATTAATGCAACAACACATGCTCTTATCTTACTTTTAACCAGTTAACCTGACCTCGATGAAGCACTGGAGGAACAGGTTAGCCGGATTTTTGTTTTTAAGTTGCCTACTCAGAGTTGTTATTTTAATCATAAAAAAAGGTTAAATGGTTTTAATTATGTGTCAAGCAATTGGCCCATATGTAAGGATAAAGATTTTTGAGTGCCATGTTTTTTGTTTTGTCATGTAACGGAAAGAATCTCACATTAATTGCACGTGAATAGAAAACTGTTCTAACAGGACTATCAGGATTGAACGAAATGAATTTGACATCCAGGATGCACAGCTGTAATGGTGTATGCATGTACATTTTAGTTTGAATACATAATATGTTGATTCACCTCTTGAACTTGAGCTTAATGTCATATGTCATCCTATATGAGATCACCCAGCTCTTGAGAATAATATTAAACAGTAATAGGTTTTTACTCAAATGCTGTACATTGACATGAAGCAGACCAGCCTGTCTAAAGTTCATTGCTGTCATTAATTATTGCGTAGGGCCATGCGTATGTATACATTATTGAAAACCCAACAGTGCCTGAAATTACCTCTCATAAAAGTATGTTTATTTACTGAATCTACAATGACACAACTCCATAGCATTCTCACTCTAAAAAGCATTGTATAACCAGTTCATTTAATAGTATAAACTATTCCAATATAAACTATATGAAAATCTCCAGAAACATAAATAGTATTTTAGTTTAACACACATCAGACCCAATAATGTTACTGCTCACAATATTAATAGCATTTTGGTTGTTGGGGGATACACAAAAGCCCAGCAATATGTATTTTGTTTAACTAGTGATACCAAGCATGTCATAGAAAGCTGGCCCTATAGGACCAGTGATGTAGATGGTATGTCATGGGTTTAAATTGGTATAGCAAAGCTGATTGCATCAAGGATGACAGTGAGAGTGTCATCTAATGCCAGCTGATTTGTACCCCCTGTTTGCAAGTAAGTGTCTGTGTTTGAGTGCCTGATATGGATACCGTAATAAAAACTCTGCAGTGTTTGTATGGACCCTGTTCAGCAAAGCGGGCCTGTATTTTTGACCATAGATTTTAAATGTTTATATTATATGCATTACATGTGTAAATATAGTTTCAAACTAAAGCCCTATGAGAAAGAGGGAAAACAGTGGTTAAAATAAACATAGCAAATAAATAAATTCAGTTGGTTAAACATTTCATCTCAATTAACCATACATGGAGTAATAGAAATGGCCATCTTGGGGATGCACAAATGATGTGGAGAGAGATCATACCTCTCAAGTGACTTTTTAGGAAGTATAGATTTTTTGGACCCAATCCCTCTATTTAACTTTCCTTCATTGAATAGCCTTTTTAAGATTTGAAAATGCTTGGTAGGTATGAATGTATCACAGTGTTCTACAGGCCAAGAACAAATTACAAAAAGGTGTACAATAAACAGAAAATGTGCCTATAAATTACTCAATTACATAAATAGCTATAAGTCACATAAAATCTAGGGAAGGCCTAATATTGATAGATATAACAGATCATAAAATGCAATACATTCTCCGTATTATTTATGCCCTGTTTGTTAATATTCTTTATTAGATGGAAGCATTGATATTATGCTCCTGGATCCTGGAGTGCATATAACTTGTGTAATGTTTCCTGCATCTACATAGATATGTGGAATGTTATTGGAAGAAGAACATGCAATGTCAAGAAAGTTTTTCTGCATCTCAGAGGTTTCTAACCAAACATTTATGTAAATTTACATCATTTTCTATGCCCAATAAAAAGTATTTGGTTAAAGACTACATATTCTCTTTGGCTAATATACCTATATTCCCTAGAAATAAAACAAAAATGAAAATAGAAATCCTAAAACACAACTACACGAGATGCCAAATGTTCTTGGAGCGACATCTGCTGTCCAAAACTGGTTATTACTCTAAAGAAGATACATTTTCATGTGGTCATATGTGATGGCAAACAATTGTAAATGTAATATAATGGGTAGATTAATATATTAATATAATTACTCTATAATTTAGTATAATAATATAATAACAGTTCCAGCAACTCAGCAAAGGACAGACAATGATTGATGAGTGATTTAACTTTGTGCTGGATTTAAATGGAGGAGCACTTCCCTTTCTTTCCCTGTCTGACACTAAGTAACTGTCCTGATTACAGGGACTTCAGTATGAACTTATCTAGGCTTTGGGAAACTGAAAACAATTTCCATGTTCTCACAAAAGAACTGATCTGAAAAGCATGATCTAAAGCTTTAATCCGTCACGTACAATAGTGTAGACATAGTGTTTAAATAGTTATGGAAATGCTATGAATTAACATTTAGATAAATGAGCACTATCTGCTGGCCATATTACACCAAAGAAGGTACATTCTTTCTCTATCTGACATTAAGTAACTGTCCTGATTACATGGACTTCAGTATGAGCTTATCTTACAGGCTTTGGGAAACTGAAATAAATGTTCTAACAAAATAACCCATCTGAAAAGGATGATTTAAAGTAGTGTAGAAATAGTGTTTCAATAGTTATGGAAATGCTATGAATTAACATTTAGATAAATGAGGTTGATTTGGGGTGACCTTTGTGGTGGGCTATGATCTAGCTTTGCATGGTAGTCATTCTCTTAAAACTTTTACTGGCTTAGAAGGGGCCAGTGAACAGCTTAGAGAGTGCTTGGTATGGTCCAGTGGGTATGACTATGTACAGGCCATTTACGTGCTATCCAGTTTATTCCATGTCACCCAAAGGGGTCCACGAGATGGGGCAAGAGAAGTGGTTATAGACAAATAGACCTAGAAAATGATGTATTAAATCTAAAAACAAAACTAGATGGACAGCTAATACAAAATGTAAAATGCACTTTAAAGAACAACATCTGCAACTGTCAAAACATTTCTAAATTTTCAGTAACAATGTGAAAAAATTGCAGCTTGCATAAAATGACGTGATATATGTTTAGTTTATTTTGGCAATTTTATTGGTCTGCCTCTGCAGTATATACATAAAATCATTCCAATGTTCCCCTGTGGTTACCACAGATATTATTTGGCTTGTTATAGAACACAGATTTGTACAGCATCTTCTTAAGTGATGTTTGTTGTTATAACCACAAGATGGCAGAAGAGAACAAATCACCATTCAGTATTTCTGTAGCCTACACAGAAAGCATTATTATGAATTATTTATTGATTTATATAGGGCTGTACGATGAGTAAACAGGACATAAGAAATAAGGTGTCACATAACAATTTGAATTAAAAAAAACAAAAGATGAGGAGGTCCTGCTAGAAGCAGCTTATAATATAGAAGTAAACTTATTATTATATTATATTATTTGCAAGGAAGCCAATGTTAATTATCAGTTTCCCATACAAAAAGCTTTAAGAACAACACAACTGAGAACAGAGAGGAGCTTGACAGCCTGCCCTTTGGTGCAGCCATGCTAGGGAATATTTCACTTGTGTTTTAGTTTTAGCTCACTTGTGCCATTACAGAGAAACAAATCCATATACAGGATCAGTCTGATACTGCTCAAAAGGGTAGTCAATAACTGAAATGCAAGACAACGCAAATTTCCTCTGCATGATGGAACCAACAGCTCCAAACAGACAAAGACACAAACATATCAGTAGGGTACAGATGGCATCAATCTAGGCACAAGTGAGCAAAGTGGCCCACGTCTGGACTCACCTTTACACTTAAAGTGGGCCATTGATCCCCATTCCTTACAAAAAATGTTTGAGAATGTTTGATGACAGAACAGACAGCAGCATAATAGCTTGCCCTACAATACGTTCCCACTCAGGAGTATCTCAATGTGTATAGATATTTTTTCTTTTATGTTTGTAAATGGCTGAAATAAATTTCCACGTGATCACTGGCGTAACTACAGGGGTTGCAGCGGTCGCGACCCTGCAACACCTTCTTCTTATCTGCTTGTACTGGTTCAAAATAGTTTAGAAAGGGCCCTTCTGACCTGTGCCGCACTGCTCCAGGTCAGAAGGGCCCTTCCTAAACTATTTTGAAACAGCGTATCGGGTCATGTGACATCACATGACCCTGTGGTTAAACAGAGGCTGCCTGCACAGTGTGAGAGCAGCTGGACACAAAGCTGCTGGAGGAGTGAGAGGTAAGTGAGAGCGGCGGGATGTATGTATATGTTTAAAAGTGTTAAAAGTGTTAAAAGTGTATATGTATGTCAGTAAGCATGGATGTGTAATTGTGTGTGTGTCAGCATGGATGTGTAAGTGTGTGTGTCAGGATGGATGTGTAATTGTGTGTGTTACAGCCTGGATGTGTAATTGTGTGTGTCAGCATGGATGTGTAATTGTGTGTGTGTATATGTGAGCATGGATGTGTAGGTGTTTGTGTATGAGCTTGGATGTGTGAGTGGGTGAAATGGAGTGTGTTAGAATGAAGTGTGTTAGTGAGTATGAGTAAGTGTGAGTAAAGTGTGTTTACATATGTGTGTGCCAGAGTGTATGTTGGAAGGGCGGACAAGGAGCAAAGAAGGCACAGACAAGTTGTGAAGTTGGTAACATTCATGCTAACACACAAATATATACACAACCATGCTAACACACAAACACTTACACATAGATTCATGCTCACATACGCATTCATGTTAACACACACTTATACATAAATTCTCATTCTAACATACATACATTCATACATACATACATACATACATACATACATACTCCCTCCCTGGTACTGCTACTTACCTCACTAGCCCTTTAGTGAACAATTTTGGACCAGTCGGGGGGCAATTGCCCTCCTACCCCCCATGCCAGCCTGCCCCTGTCTTGCAGGATGTGAAATGTATAAACTCAGAAGAAAAGTAATTACTCTTACACTTTATTACACTTTTAGGTAGTGGCAGCAACATGGGAAAAAAAACGTCTGATATGGCAACCATACAAGCTTGTTAAACTGTGCAATGTTCTCTCAGCAGTCCCTTAACTAACATGACCAGTAAACTGAAGTCAATATATATATATATAAATCTAGGGTTTGAGTTTCATGTATGATTGCTTCTAACATAAGCAAAGTAACATATTATATTATATAGACCCTGGCAACGTACCTCCTCATCATCTTGAAATGTAGGCACTATCCCACTGCCTCGCCAAGCTGCGCCACTGTCTCACTTTTGGAGGAAGCCGAGATCTTGGGCCAGTTGAGAAGATCAGATGATCCCCCGACAAACCCACAAGCTGTGAAATTGGTTGAAGTCTGTGCTTTTGCAGCACAGACCTCAAAAACAGCTCCCACATGGCCTCATGCCCGTGCACTGAATCTGTGCGCCAACGTATGACATCATAGTCCAGCATTTTTCTTCAATATGTGGTCAAGTACGTGTCAGAACCTGATCCCAGTCCCACTTATAACCATGCCCCCAACAAAGGCATCATGTTTTGGGTCCCTCAAATGTACATGAAGACACTATTCTGTTATTGTTGAGGGTTAATTCTTAAACAACCAGTTCCTGAGGCTTTAGCGTTTAGGTGCATGTTTGTACCATTACATCCTGGTGTAGTCTTCTTCTCTGGTTGAGTTATTCACCACTCGATTTTTAACGCACCAAATTAATGCTGTGAGCATCAATCAAATGTAGTATTCATTAGATTCCAGGGTTCATTCACTTACTCATTGACTTGCATGAAGGGCTGTGTTAACCCTTTATAATGCAAAGTTGGAACAGGCGCTCATTATTGGATGTTAACGTTGTATTTTATCTTCCTTGTATTGGCACACATATTTGGAATATGCTGACATATGGATATGTGTGCCCAGAGGTTTTAGTTGGGCATAGTCAGGCCATGTTGGTTGTAAACAGGCCCATACTGGCCGTCAGTCACATGGGGCAAATGACCAGACCTTAAGCCAAAAAGGATATGGGGCTAATGGCTGTTACCTAATATCAATTACTATTACAGTCAAGCTGAACAGTGAGTAGACCTGTTCTAATGATCTCTATCTAGGCTAAATTCCTGTTTTTTTATGGCAGTCTCCCAACAATTCATGGATAGCTTTGTGAGTGGTGATAGGCATAAACTGGGGTGTGGGTACTTATATCATATAACAATTGGAAGGTAAAATCTGGAGTCTCATGACAAAACAAGCAGTCCCCAAGTTTACCGTCTGTATGTAAACTTTAACCACTACCCATAAATAGATAAAATAAGCAAACACACTCACCCCCATTAAACAAAGTTTATTAATAATAAAATAATTATAACAATAAATAAAGTGTTATGATGTCAATAACATTATGGAAATGTATAAAATTATATTAAATTGCTTAACAAAATGTACTACTAGTGGCGCAGAATATATACAACACAAGGCAGGAAAGTTGTTCTCTTTAAATTAGCTGAACAAAAAACAGAGTGTGTTTGTACATGTGTTTAATATTTAAATGTGTCTGCACGTGTGATGTGTATCAGAGTACTGGTATCTTGTGTATAGGTACAGCTATGTATACATGTGTTCATAAAGAAAGACAATACAATAAATAGAAGCATTAAATATATACACTAATTGCAAAAATCGAACCAGTAGATATTCATGTAAACATACACCGACCATTTCACTTTATGCAACATCCACAAACTGTACATATAATATGTTTCTTTATATGTACACACGCATATCTACAAACATCCATACATTTACATATGTATACATTCACAAACACGCACACACACCATGGCAGCAGTATCCATTGCATAAGATAAGGAAATATGTCCTTGTAATACAAAATAATAACAATAATAATATTTATATATATATATACCGCATGCTGAGGTGATTTGTTGAACAAGACATTCAATGGGTTCCTTGGATTCATACTGCAGATGTGCTTTTGTTTTCTTTACACAGTGTTTTAAAATGTTGTAACAGAAAGAGGGAACAGGGGTTTTGTAAACCATTTGAATTATATATATATATATACATGTATATACCTGGCTCTTGCGTGCTGCTCTACCATCTCTGCATAATATAACACTTTGAGGCCTAATTATAAGTAATTCAAATTGTCACTGAAAACCCAAACATTGCAAAGAAAATGCTCCTCAGCAGCGTTCCCTCTAAGCTGTGCGCTTGTGCGCGCGCACATAGCTTTTTAAGAGAGCGCACACGTCCAAAAATTGTTTTCCCCCCAAAAAGAAAAAAAATAATAATTTTTGTGAAACTTTATGCGGCGCGGATATTGTGCGCACAAAATTTTTGCTCTGTGAAAATTTTTGCACAAGAGAAATTTTCTGCGCACGCCAACTACGAAAAATTAGATGGAACATTGCTCCTCAGTCAGGTCTGTCTTTCCCCATGGACGTTTTTCGGAGGGACTGAAAATTCTGTCGTTTAATCACGTAACACAGAGAGGTAACTGAATAATATTAGAAGTTGGGCTGATTTCCTTGGTTTCACCTGCTAATACATTCAGTTAATGTTTTGTACAACTGCACCTATAAATGAGTCAAAGACGCGTATTAAACAGTAGTTTAAAGGGGATTGGTCACTTACAAAGCTTCAGGATTATTACCCTTATTTATTAAACCTGCTTGTAGTCCGCGCTTTATGTTTTTCAGACAATGTAATTGATTTAGAGATATTTGGAAGTACATCAGAGTTCCATGGCAGTACACACAATATATACAATTTGCGGAACTGTAAAGGACCAAATCTACTTTAAATAGGCAGTTAAAACCTGTTTGAAAGAAAAAAGTTAAAAATAAAAAAAAATAAGGCAACATGAAGAGAAAAATGCCCCATCCGCCTCGCAAGAGCCTGGGATGGTGCCATTGAATCCACAAATACACTGGACCATTGTCCTCTTGAATAGTTAATGCTTTGGAATGTCAATAGAAAGGTTATGATATATTTTTCACCGGAAGGACACATCAAGACTGTGGTTGTACCATTTCACCTTCTGATATCTGATAAACCAGCCGGTTCATCAGAGCGCTCCGGGGGGCTATATACTACTTTAGGATTATAACCGGTCTTGGTACGGGCATGGACATTTGGATGCCCTTTGATATTTTTCTCCTTGTCATTTTTAGCTTTGGTGCCATCTCGATCCATTTCCGACTGAGGAAGAGACTCACTGTGGTTACGGGAAGACTTGCTAGACTCTCCCTGCTTCTTAGGGTGGCTGGAACTGGAGATAACTGCCCCATCCCCCTGTATAGTGGAGGTACAAAAACTAAGGATGGAACATAGGCTTCCCCAGCTCTGTGCGCACTGCGTTTGCACACTGTGTGTGATTGCATCCCTGACTTGATCCCCACAGGTCAGCAGGACATTCACCAAGTCCACATAAGGTCTAGGAAATGAACAAAAACATCTTCAATACATTATTACTGCTGAAAATATGTAAGAGCTTAGCTATTGTCTCATTTTTGTTTTGTAACTGTTCTTAATACATTCAATACAAGAGTTTTACTACTTGAACTAAACACAAGCCATTTAAAACTGGACATTGGATTTAGTATATATGCTTGGAAGCCTGCACGTGGACCAGCATTATCCATACAAGACACATACATAATTAATAATTGGTAATAATAAATGTAATAATCAGTGTTATAAAAAACCAATATCTTAAGCCTTGTTCTAAAATCTCAAATTCATTCCAAAACCATCCAAGGCAGAAAAAAAATATAATTTAATGCCAAGATTCTACCAAAACGTGAATTGTAGACTTTCTGGAGTGTACTTAAATAAACTGCCAGTGTACGCTGTGACTGCTAAGAAGAAATATCACTTATTCAAGCTTTTTGTAACAGACAGTATTCCTGATACTAGATTCAGAGACCTTTAATGTCTCACAAAGAAACAGGGAAAGAGATCTATAATGATTGGTACGTGGTGCTAGCTGACAATTCCAAAAGCCCAACCAAGAATTGGCCCCGGTGGAACCGCAATGCACCCTGATTATCATCACTTACTCATGTAACAGGAGGTCTTTGAAGCGAATCATCTCCACAATCACTTGGACATTTTCTTTGGCAGCAGAGCAAAGGTCATGCTTGGCATAACATTCCCGCTGGAGCTGAAGGACCATCTCCTTAATAGCAGGGCACTTCCGGCTTATGCAGCTAAATTTGTGTCTCAGTCCATGTGCTTTGCATTTTAGGGCATCTTTTATGAACGACTTTCCCTGAAAGGTGAACAAAAAATGTTCAAATATGAAAGCCTGCCTGAAAAATTAAAGTATTGTTTCCATTTTAAAAAAATGTCACTTTACTTGTAAGGTTTTAGTGCTTTCTGCTTTCTACAAATTAATTTGTAGATAAATGCAACATCATGCACATCAAATAGATGTGATAACTCTGAACAGAAGTGTACTGATGACAATTTTTATTACACTAAAACAAATTAATGTTAATTGGAATCCAGAAGAAAACAATTTGAATACGTCTTCACAATTTGGTATGGTTCTGCAATTCTTTTTTTCCATATTCAGTTCTTCATTGTTGAGATTGTCCCATCCTTCCCCTTGACATCCCATTCAGGTGTCAGATCAACTCTACAACTTCCTATATAGAGACGTTAGCTTTGTTCAGTTAGCTGGAGTCATGTCCAGGTTTTCTCCAGTTAGACCAAAGTTGATTATCATCTGATGTCTGATCAACAACAAAGGGTATGTTTGGAGGTTATTATTATTATATCTTTACATAGCACCAACAATGTATGCAGTGATTCTTACAGTACATACAATAAAATGGTATGAGAAAAACTGATAAACTGATACATTAGGTAAAGCTTGCAGGCTTAAAATCCAGAGGGAATGGGGTGTGGAAATGAATACCCTTCCCATCAGAATAAGATGTATAAGGATAGGCCATTCTGCATTAAATACAATTATTTAGCATTAAGCCGTTTACCTGGGCATCAAACTTGCCAGCATTGTGCAAGAAGGTCATGCAGATCTCATGCAGGCCACGGATCTCACAGGAATTATTTTCGAAGCATTCAAAAACGCCACATCCCACATCTCCAGCATTCACCAGGCAGTGTTGGATCTCGGCTGTAATTAAAAAGACTTTCATTAGAAGACTTGAAACCGTTTAATGCACAGACATCGCAATGTACGTTAGTTGTGTACATTAGCGTTATTCCATTTGGTGCTCAATCCTTACATGACTATACAAGGTAGATTCCTGTATTGACTTTGTACCGTATATTTTTTTCAAAATGTGTTTTAACACTGGGCTTGGGTTTACACTCCAGGCTCCCAGAGGCATATAGAAAAAAGTGCAAAAACAAAAACAGCTAAAAACCTTTAGTCAAACGTTTAGCTACCCTCTTTTATAAGTTCATATAAAACAAACGCCTTGTTTTCCATATGGTTGACAATTATAATAATTTCTTATACTCGAATTTTGCACACTATATATTAGACTTGGGCGCTGGCCAACTCTTCATGTTCGTCTTCGTGGGGGGGGGGAAATCTTCGTATTCCACGAATATTCGCCCGTTCTTGTGTTTGGTAATTGTTTGGTTTTTTTCGCCGGTTTTTGTAGAAGGGGTTAACACGTGGTTAACAAGGTACGCACTATGCAGCAGCTATGGCGCCAGGATTTTAAATGTCCGTATGAGCAACTCTATTGGTTGCCAGCAGGGGCCTCCTCTGCCATCAAGCAATGGAGCGCACCTGTTGCTGGCAACCAATAGAGTCTCTCGTACAGAGTTTTAAAATCCTGGGGCGGCAACTTGGCTGGGAGAGACCACTGGTCTCCCCGCTCCAAGAGTTAAAGGTCCGTACGAATGACCAATAGAGTCTCCCCAGGCAAAGTTGCGCTGTCAGGAGTTAAAGGGTCGTGCAAGTGAGTCTATTGGCCGCCTGCAGGGGCCTCCTCTGGCATCAACCAGAACCCTTCGTGTTCGTATTCATGTTCTCCCAAATACGAATGCACAAGTCTACTATATATCGTCATTGCCTGGGAAGCATAAGATAAGTCATGAGCCAACTGGATGCGTTTCCGAGGAGGGACATCTCCTCGGTGTATAGGCTACTCATGGCTAATGCGTAGGTTACCCCAGCAAATCTCAGACCAACAATGGAAAAAGATTTGTATTATGACACACAAGTGCTCAATAACATCAAAGATCCAACAGAATGCTAATAAAGTACTCCTATGGTATAGGACACCTGACAGAATCAGCCGAATGGTCCCAGGGCTGGACCCAGCCTGCTGGAGATGTGGGCTGGAGGTGGGATCTTTTCTCCACATCTGGTGGGTTTGTGTGGTGGTCCGGCCTTTTTGGAGACGGGTACATTAAACAGTGTGGAGGATGATAGGAAACAATCTCCAGTTCACCCAGGGCGGGTTGCTACTCAATAGTACCAAGAGGTAGCTATATGCTTACAAATGTTCCCTCACTAGACAGTTACTTGGTGCTACAGTAGGTGCTAGGTCTCTAATCATAGGTGTAATCATTTACATCTACTGAAAGACAGGAGATATGAGTCTATGAAGAATTCTTATCTCAGATCAGGGATTCAGTGAGAAATGTAATTGCCATTTTACACGCAGGACCATTGCCATTATTTAATTTACCTTAATGGACTTTTTTCAACCTAAATTACTACGTACAGCAATTGTAACAAGCTTGCCTTTCCTAGAAATCTGCGTTGCCTATTTCACATATCACTTCAAGAAGCATTTTATATGTTATACGTTTAATGTACATGGTGATACATTTTATAAATATATTATTATAAATTATTATTATTATTAATAAGATTACCAGGCAATTGCGGCTCGTTAAACATTCCATTTTCCGTAAAAATACCCCCCCCCTTCAAATGGTATTACCATTCCAGTGTTAGAGGGTAAAGTGATTATTTGCTATATGACGTCTTTTATTTGTTTTTATTTGAAAAGTATCAGAGTAACCTGATGTTTTGCAAACACAACCCTACCAAGTGTAATCCCTCCTCCCCAGGGTTACTGAGTGCAAACAAGTTGTAAAAGAAGGATCAGATTCCTTACAGGCTGCTGCCCCTGTGACCTCCTGGAGCTGAGTATGTTTTAAACATCTTGGTCGCTTCCTGGAAGTGTGACCTTATTTGTAACAGAGATCAAAGTCTTACTTAAAAAACACCTCCTTGATGAAAAATGGGAAACTCAAGCTCAAATGTTCTTCATCACTGAGCTGGGGCCCCTGTTAACTAATACAAGTATTCCAGTAACTAATTACTACCTCCTAAGAACATACATTTCCTTGGATATCTTTGCTTAGCAAGACTACCGTTTCTAGTAGGATGAAAGTGAGACCTTTCCATGTCACATGTAGGAATTACTACACAGAAAAACTTTCACAGTTTGACCCTTAGCCTGTGGAATTTTAGAACAATCTTGTGGGCTAGGATGGAATGAGATCTATAAACAAGGACCTGCTCTGTGAACTTCAGTGTGAAACAACTCAGTGTGCAACCTGGACCAGTTATTATCAAAAAACCCCAAAAACCCCAAGTGAGCTCTTGAGGTAGTGAGTTGAAATACCCATGTCAAGCCAAAATATTAACTTGGGTTTACAAATCAGGTGGGTACCCATGAATACCATTCTGTTCTTTTTTTACTCAACTTGTTTTGGCTAGACGTGTGCTGAGTTTAACCTGAGCTGAACTGAACAACTCGTCCAACTCGTACATGAAGGGAGCAACTCAGGTTGAATTTGCTTAAAAATGTTGCATGGGGCATTCCACATACTTGGATAACTGATGGATACGCTTACCACCAGTCAGCTCGAGCTGTGGCTTAACTAGCATTCTAGGAGGGGGTCTAAGAAGAACACCGTGTGCATGTACAGAAAGTGCTTTTCAAGGAGCCAATCGGTGAAGTGAACTGGCAGACCATAGTGGAGATGTTCTTCTGCAGCTCTAGAGCAGCAGCTTCTCCCTGAGATAAAAATCATTTTAAAGAATATATTAAAGTACTAATTTTTTTAAGGAGCTGCCAGGGACACTGGAGGGTCCCTTTAACCCCTTAAGGACAATGGGCGGTCCCTAAACCCATTGAAAACAATGCATTTTGAGCCCGAACATGTACAGGCTTTGTCATTAAGGGGTTAAACATTTAATTGTTATGGATACAAATATGCTACTACACTACAGAATTTGCTGGTTATCCAAAAATAATAATTGGAAAAAAAAACAACAATTGTAACATAAATTTATCGACAACACGGTTGTCCAAATGATGCCCAGTCGGCCAAATATTGCCCTTAACAGGTTTACATGGCCACAAACCAGACAAGAAATGTTAGATGAACTAACATATTACTGCATTGCATCATTTTTTTCCAACTCCTACCCCTGGCACATTAAATGGGTCATCATAAACACCGGACAATAAGAGTTATACAGAATAAAGCGCAAGGACCACCAGGGAGAGAGAAATAAAGACATTTAGTGTAGTTCTGTATTAGCTCATTCTCAGCAATGGGAACCGAAGCTGCAGTGCTTGTATTGGCATCTGGGAGGAAGCGATTCCCAAAATGACATGCGCTAGTCTGAGCAAGCTGAGAAACGGACAGAGATGTGATTCACATGCAGTCTCCCTGAAGGGTATCTGTACAAGAGTGTAAGGGAGGGCAGTTATTTGGAGGAATGATAGCTGTCCTCCTACCCCTGAGAACAAAGATACATGATCAAGCGAACTGTTCGCACTGTAAATGCTGATGTTTTTGTCGCCTCAGCATACTCATTATGGGCTGATTGCATGTATTTTTAGCAAGTTTTTTTTTTACATTTCCGTTGCCATAATGGTATGTGTAATAGCTTCACTATTATGAGTTTCCAATGATATTACAAGAAATATTCCAATGATATTACAAATCTGCAACATTTTTTTGAAAATATTTATTATTAGCAAGTTGATTATTATTTAAGAATATATATACATATATATATATATATATATATATATATATATATGTATAGACATTTTTGCCCTCCACATTCTGGGATGACAATGAAAAGGCACAGCCTTTAGATTTATCACAATGCTACCTGTTTCTATTACAGTGTTACCTTAAGTGGGATTTCACATCTGCAGATGATTTAAACACTTGATGTGCCAAAAGCTCCTGTAATTCATTACCCAGCCTTTGGCCACTCAAAGTGTTTGAGATCAAGCATACAAAGGAATCTCAGAATTGTCAATACAATTGTCTGTACAGATAGTTAGTTCTAACTGTATTTTCTTCCCTTGTGAATATTACTTTCATTTACTTTTATAGCGCAATCCATCATTGATGATTATTTTGTTTTAGCAACACAAGTATGCTGTAGATTGTGAATGGTTTTCTTGTATTTGCTGGTATGCACAACATTGGCATGTAATGCATTTCTGGTTCAGTCGAACCTGGTCAAAAAGCTGCAGCCTGTCCAAATTATTAGGTATTTGGTACAGTACCACACACATGGGTGTTTGGATCACAGAATTAAATTGCTCCCTTTATTTAAAAAAGTATAGTATATATTTAACCCTTTCAGACTTGTGAAGCTAGAGTCATCTGGCACTCTGGTGGTTAAACTGCTTTAATACATCAACAAAACAAACATTAAAAACCAAAAAATACATAAGAAGCTGTATTATGTAAATAAATGAATGATAGTTTTCAATACCAGTAAATAAATACCTTTACAGTGCCACCCTTCTGTGCAAAATAGATTTTTGGGAATCTACCAATTCCCTGAAAGTCTTACTGTTACCCAAGCTGGCAATGTGGATTTTACTGACATATTTGCTCAGCACTAAGACAGGGATTTTTTTGTAAAAGATCTCAGCCTTGCTTATGACAGACAAAACACCAACCTATTTACTACAGCCTGTCTGGGATTTTAATTTTTTTTTAATAATTCAGCTCAGTACAAATCATTAACCCTTCAATTCTCATGAGATGAGTACAAAAATTCCTTCTCAGGCATGAACATGGAGCACGTGGTCTGCTGGCTGAGTCTTCCCAAAAACCAAGAAGAAATTATCTGACAATCTCACTCTGTAAATCAAGGTGCTTGTCATCAAGCAGCAAATTACAATGTACTGCTGCCCAAGGAACCTGCCCTAACAGGGTAGAGATATATTACATCAGGAAGGAAATTAACTCAATTTAACCAGTGGGCGCTTGGCAGATCATATTTTTATACATATAAAACACACACACACACACACACACACACATATATATGTATATATATCTATTTTTTACAATATAAATAAATAAATAAATAATAAAATAAAAAAAGGCTTTACAATCATATTTACCCCACTTTTAATATAATACCCCTCTCTGTATGTTAGTGATGGAAGGGGTGTAACTATGTCAGGTCCAGAGTTTGAGAAGTTAGGAGGTTACCTGTTGCATTGATAGAATGCCTTACCTGTGTTCTGCAGGGACAGCCTCCCCTTCTGCTGGGTGGCCAGCTTCTCCTGGGTGCTCTCAGGCAGATCAGTGGCATCTGTGCCCAAAACTGCATCAAAGGTTGCGAACACCAGCCCTAGAGTGACTAGCTTGTGGAAGAGATCTGTGCACATGGTCCTGTCTTATTAAATCTAAGGCTGTGTGTCTGTGAGCTCCCTGTGAGAGGAGATATCAGCACTAGCTCCACTCAGCCCCTTCTTCAATGGGAGTTGCTGCGCCTGTCTGATGTGCTCACCAAGTGCTGAAAATGACTGGGATCTGGGAGGGATGGTGCCTCAAATATCTCCAGCAAGCACTGGTGTCACTTGAATGAAGGAGTCAAGCAGGTGTTGTCTCCAAAGTGGACCAATCAGAGGACAATACTGCTTTGACAACAGCCCCAGTGGGAGGGAGATCCAGCCCACACAATACCCTACTACAGAAAAGAGGGCAGAGGTGTCTGCTTGCGAGGGCTGCTCACACTTCTTTGTTACAAGTCTGTCTCTTCCAGGTCTCACTGGGATAAGATCTCTGCTGTCAGCTGCTAAAATCAGAGAGATCAAGGTAACAAAAAGGTACACAGCACTTACCTGGGAGATATAACCTGGTCAAAAATGAAACTGTTAAAGAGTACAATGCTTATTGTGCTGCATTACACTCAGAACAAGTGGGATGGGATACAGTGAAAAGTTTACAGCAACTGATCAAAACTTCCAGGCTTCCCCCTAACTGTGCCCCCATCACTTCCAACTGCACTGCATGGGGCATTTCAGCGGTGGATAAAATAAAATCCTGCTGACACTGACTTAAAAGTGACTTTTTCATCTATTGTCTGTGTGAGGTATTGTGATGACATAGTTTCCTTTAATGATCAGTTAAATTAAGTAATGTAGAAATTCATCTACACAGGTAAGGTACCTTAGATAACTTCAATTTCTTCATAATTCCCAAACGTTCTGACATGATATTTGGTATCACTGTATTCTTCATTAAAACGTATTAGGTTAAAAGTTTATTCTAATGATTTTTTAATGATATTGGCTAAAACTACTTTTTGAACTGAATTGAAAGGTTATGTCTTTCCTGTCAATCAATGCCAAGAATTCTTTATTACACATAGTCTTTAAATCAACACTTTTAAAGTGTTATGTAGTATGTATATTTTAATATGCCCTCATGTTGGAAATGTCCTGTAAAAGTAAACTGTTAACATGTTACTGTTTATAATATGCAACAGTATGAAAAGTTAAGGATCCATTTGCAAATACCAATATTATTGACCACTGCTACTATGTAAATCTTCTGCATTGTAATACCTTATCCTTGGATGATCTAATCTCACAGGATTGTGACAAAAGGAACCTAGCATGAGCAACCTGGACAAAAGTTCTCAGCAAGGGTCAGTCCATAGAAATATTCATCATACCCTAGGCTACAGCCCTGTTGGGTTACAGCTGTTATTATAGCCCTATAGATGCCAATTCTGGTCATATATATATAATAAACAATTGCAAATGTACAGTACGGGAAAATGTCTTTGTAGCCTGTATGGTGCTTTATGGAATTTAAATTCATCACTGAGTCAGTCCTCTAAGAAAGGAGACTTGTTACCATACTTAGGTTAATTATGGATTTTGACACATACTTGAAAAACTATTGTATGGTTTTCTGCACCATATGTTAATACTAGAATTGCCTGTGATAATAACCAAGATCCGTAAAAACAATAAACAACACTTCTTTTAACTAGTTTGTTTTGTATACCGTAAAATAAGATGAAGAATGCTATAGTAGAAAACACCTAGGAAAAATTTTATCCTGGACACTCATAGCAATAGCATTAGTAAGTTAAAAACTACAAAGCCGGACCAGTGAGAACTGGAAAAAATTGTCATTAATATTTTTATTTGTTATGTTTTGAAGCAGTGTAAATAGGCAACCTGCTGTAAAAAGCTGCAGATTTTGTCTACTTTCTTCCAAGAACACACTAGGAAAGTGTAAAAGGTACAGCCTATGCCAAATTACGCATCACTGCCATGCAAGGATAGGCAGCTTCAGCCGCTCCTGCTGGTGATGAATGCTATTCCCAGAACACTTATGGAGCCGAATGCTTGAAAAGCATAGGTTAGCTCTTCATGCCCACAAGGATAGATAATTAAATGTTGTGTTTCTTTTCAAACAGTTATTCTGCTAGAAACAGAACATTATTATTATTATTATTATTATTATTATTATTATTATTATTATATTTTACTTATATAGCACCAATAATTTGCACAGCACTTCTTACAATACATACATTCAAAGAGTATGACAAACTGAAGACAAACTGAAAAATGAGTTAAAGAGGGTTCTGCTCACAAGCTACTACTCTTATTGGCGCAACATATATTTAGTATAATGCTAATGCCATTTACCTGCAGCTTAATACCAAGACATAGTATGTTTGCTCTCATGTCTTCTAGAAGAAAAACCACCTCACCTATAAAAAGTAATTTGCGGTGCAGTAAACGTATCCAGTTTGTCAAGTTCAGCATTACACATAAGACTGCATTTCTGTACAGCAGCATTTAGGAGGTGTTATTAGGAAATGCACTGAGGTGTTACTATAGACCACATATATGAGTAGCAAATTCGATGAAAGCCAGTGAAGATAGCAGTAGATTTATGTTTTAAAAGAGAACATTAGAAAGAGGTTCAAGGATATATGTTAAAATAATGGAATATGAATAAATAGAAAGGTGTGCTGAAATCACACAAAATATCAACAATAACTTATTTCAGTATATCCACAGCAGTGTAGAGGATACATATGTCCAGTATTTATATAAAAGAAGCACATCATTAAAAGAAATGAAAAGGATTAGATCCTTACAATACAGCAAAATATGCACACTATTTCACATTGGAACTATTTTATATAGGAATGTAGAGAATGAAAACTGAGGGTAAAGAATCCACATGACCCTACAAAAAAGAAACAACAGTTATGTTTGTAAATCTATTTTTATAGATGTATTAGCTATTAAGCCTACTTTTTGGTTTTGGATGGATAACTATCCAAATATTTGGGCTCAGGCTACTGTATATAGAAAGAGCTGATATTCATAACAGCTCCAGATCCAATGATTTAAAAAGAAGTGTTGACCTTAAATGTCCTTCCTGTGCCCATCTAGACATTTGAGTTAACTCTGCCTCACTTTTTTGGACTGTTTTCTAATTATATTTCACAAATCTCTACAGCAAGTGAGGTTTACCCCTGTAGATATCTTCAGACACTGACTGATTAATCTTGTGTTGGTGTTGGCATGAAGCAGATGGCATAGTCCAACAGATGGAAAGGAAACACAAACAGAGTGGATGTCCAGGATCCTCAGGAGGGTCAAGTTAGAGTGTGTAGGAAACAGATTTGGTGGACCTTGTGAAGGCCATCCTTACCTAGGGATTGACTGTCTTGACTGTCTTGGTTTGATTTTACAAGCTTTGGTTTAGTGGTCAGAATTAAAAGCAGCTCAGGTTATATATGACATGTAATTTATCCACAGTATGATCTACAAAAATGAATCAGTGGAGTAGGTAATTAAGATGTTAATAGGATAAAAACTAATGAAAGACCACATGCGAGAAAGAAGGTGAAGGCCAGGAATATAATTTCCACAGGAAAAAGGAAATTGCAGTTGCAGGCAGTACTACTTAGTGACAGCATGTACATTAATCTAGTAATCAGGAATATATCAATGAGTTTTGGGAATGCTTAAAGCAGACGCCACCTCAAGTTGCTGGTTTACTAACTGGTGGTGGCATAAAACTAACACAGGATGTAGGAATGAAACTAGTGTGAACAAAACTTAAACCTAGAATGCCATAGTGCATTAGTGTGAACTATATTCACCATTTCCACATCTATAAAGAATCATATGTCTGTGCATGTGCAGGTAAGATGTAGTATACCTGTACCCAAACCATTTACTACAACCACACTTTACCCCCAAACTGGAACTTTATTTAAAAGTACTATATTATTGAAGGAATGTGCTAGGCAGCAGTAGTTGCACCCAGCAGAAATTAAACACGGACATCCATAAACCTGTAATCTTTTACAATATTGAAACATGAAAATGACTTAAGTATTCAGTTATATTATTCTTATTGTTACCTTAGTTACATAGTGAATTAGGTTAAAAAATACATAGTCTATCAAGTTCAGCCACAAACCACAAACCTATATTAGTTAATCCAGCAGATGACAAACTCCAGTCATCTAAAAGGGAAAAAAAAAATCTTGACTCCAAAGCAATCAGACTCTTCCTAGATCCACATAACCTTATCTAATTTTAATTGTGATAACCATGTATGCATTTCATATCTAGAAAAACATACAAACATTGTTATTAATGTATTGATTGAATTGGCCAAAATAACTTTAGATAGCAGTCTATTCCACAATTCAACTGCCTTTACAGTAAATAAACCTTCTATGTTTAAGACGTAAGCACCTTTCTTCCAATCTTAAGGGATGTCCAGATATTGTCTTGAAGGTACGGTTTATGAAGAGATCTCAAAAAAAGATCTCTGTATTGGCCTTGAACATACATGTAAAGGATTATCATATGCCCACGAAGATGTTTTTTTCTCCAGAGAAAAAAAATCTCAAATTTGATTTCACCCCTTTAATTCATTTTGTAGCCCTTCTCTGAACCTTTTCTATCTTCAGTATGTCCTTTTTTGTACTGGTGGCCAAAACTGCACTGCATATTCTAGATGCGGCCTTACCAATGACTTATAAAGAAGCAAAATTATGTTTTAATCTCCTAAACATATGCCCCTTTTAACACATCTTGCAAGCAGCATCTTGCTTGCCTTAGCAACAGCTGCCTGAGATTGTCCACAGCTGCGCAGTCTATTGTCAATAAGAACACCCAAATCCTTTTCCATTGAGTATTTACCAAACACACAACCATTTCCATTCATCTAAATTAAAACTTATCTGCCAAATAACTGCCCATTCTCCCATTTTCTAAATCCCTTTGCAGAGAAACAACATCCCTCTGTAGTCTTTCGACCAGCTCCCTATCCAAGTACATTTTTTTCTCCAATCTGATATGCATTAGTTTACCTAGTAACCTATTGTGTGGCCTTTGGAAGATAGGCACGTATATTACATTCACTACATTACCTTAGTCCATATTCAAACTTACCATTTCACAGAAAGCTAGTAAGTTAATTAGACATGACCTATTACCCATAAATCTACGTTGACTATGTGTAATAATTGTATTCTCTGAAACAAAGTCCTTAACGTCCCTTAAAACACTTTTCCCACTATGGATGTTAGACTTTCTGGTGGATAGTTTTCCGGCTCTGAATAGGACCCCTTCCTCAACAAAGGCATCACATCACATCTAATCCAATGGCACCTTTCCAGTCAAAACTAAATCCCTGAATATTAATTTTAAAGGTTTGTCTATTACTGAGCTAAGTTCCCTGAGTACCCGAGAGTGAATCCCATCTGGTCCAGGAGTTTTATTAATTCGCTCTTGTACTTTAGTCTGTGTGCACCATAAATAGTAGGTAGGTGACAGTATGGTCTCCTTTGTGCAGTCCCTGGTGCCACTTCCTCTGGGAAATAAACTGAAGAAAACAATGAGTTGAGTGCCTCTGCTTTCATCTGTAATTAGTGTGGTTTTCAGTTGTCCTACGTTTTCTGTTTTTATCCTTTTGCTGTTAATATACTTAACCCCTTAATGACAAAGCCCGTACATGTATGGGCTCAAAATGCATTATTTTCAATGGGTTAGGGGACCACCCATTGTCCTTAAGGGGTTAAAAATGTTTAGGGATTTGTTTTGCTTTCTCTTGAAATCTATTTTTAGTCTCCAATATAGTTAACAACAGAGTCACTTACCACAACAACCTGCCTGGGCTTGGCTTCCTTCCTGATCCCCTTTACGCTATATGAGCTGTTATGAAGGCTGTTACAGAGAACAATTTTCTCCAGCAATCCCACTTCTGAGTCTGCCTCCCTATTTTCTTCAATTAAATGAACAAGTTTGTTGAGATGGAAAAACTTAGGACTAGCAACCCCCCTTTCCCATCCCTACTGCAACCATGTCTAATCATCACCCAATTATGTGCCTTGTTCCCTTCTGACCGATCTCCTCCTTCATTGCTAGGTGCCTCATCTAAACTCTGCTCAGTGAGCAAGAGACCACTCTGAAGGCTGTCAGTATCTCTCAGTGTTTTAATATGCTTCCAGAGGGGCCACTTGCTCACACTTGCCACTGGGCCCTGGAACTGCAGTTCCAAGCATGCATACTTATGGCAAAGTGCGCACTGAGTAAGGTCTCCAAGCTTGATAATCATGTAGTCCGTACACAGTTTTAAAAATGAATTTCTGAACTTACCTTGGTTGATGGCAGAGGAGGCCCCTGCAGGCGACCAATAGAGTTGCTCGTACGGACATTTAAAATCCTGGCGCCAAAGCTGCTGCGTAGTCCGTACCGCGTTAACCCTGCAGTAACCCATTCTACAAAAAATGGCAAAAAACTAAGAAAAAAAATGAACACGAAGAATGGACACGAATATTCGCCCGAAGCCAACACAGGAACTGACAAATATTTGTGGAATACAAAGACATTTTCCCCCGCGTAGATGAAAACGAAGAAGAACATGAAGAGTTAGCCGCTGTCCAAGTCTATTTGGCACTATCAGGCTTTGGCACAGACACTATGGTCAATACCGCTTAGGTGCTGAGGACTCCAACAAGGTTTGCCATTAACACTAGTGTCTAGGTATGAGTACTTTTCCTATCCATGATATAAGCTGTACAGTGTCTATCTAATATAGAGGATACACTAGAACTGGCTCTTTAAAAAAATGTTTTTATAGCATTTTGAGGGCATATACCCAAACCTACTTACAGCTGGAGGCAGGGAGTTCATAGACGGACAAGTCTCCAAACTATGAAACTCTGTCATTGTCGGTGTCCAGGGCTGAAAAGATAACTGTTTTTATATGTTGGAAAAAGACTAGAAGGAATTTGGAACGTTCAGAAGCCCAAGCTGTGGGGCATCTTTTCAACCACTTATCCCTGGTCAGGGTATTTTCAAGAAGGAATATGGCAGTTATCTAGTTATTACAGAGTAGGAGCCCTTACAGTCTTTTTTAGTATTAGTTATTTTGTTCCACATTGGTATGACATCGATATCTTCTAAAGATAGTTTGAAGGCCCTGTAATAAATGTTGTTCCTTTGCCTTACAGTGTTAGGACAGCTTATCTATCTGGTAGATGTTTACATCATAACCATTCTTACATTCTACATTACAAATGTAGAACAGAGGTCCTAAGGACACTGAACAAATACCTTACTGAGATCTTTTCCTGTGAAGCGACATCATATGCTTTGTTAAATTGTATATTACATTGTAAGTGTGAAACACAACACTGAAAAGTCTACTGTATATAAAATAGACAACATAAAATATTTGTATAATGACGTATCATGTTTTCAGGCAGAGATAGATAGATTAAATAGATAGATAGATAGATAGATAGATAGATAGAATTGATGACATTGGTAAAAATATCTCGCTCTGGGATATGTAAGACTCATGCCTTGTTGGAATTACAATTAAATCTTGCTTGCAGAAATATCTTTCTAGGTCTAGCCACATAGCCAAAAGGTAACTGCTGTAAAAAGGGGACAACATCTCATCCTGTCATTCAATACATTACAGAACACAAGCAAATTGAGACAAGAAAGTCTTCCTAGTCCTCATGCTACTTCTTCTGGAATTATGGTGGACTCCGGAATAGCCACAGGTAAGCAAGATATAATTTTCTGCAGGATGTGTCTGTGTAAGTGGCGGCTGATGTAGCAGAACATTAGGTAGTTTGTAATCTGTTCTGTGTCAGATTAAAATGCACTGATTCTTTTATTATCATTATGTGAACCTGAATGTTAAGAGTGCTGACCAGAATCTGGTGTTTAACTTGGCTCATTATTAATAATTCCTGAACAATTTGTTGTGACATAACAAAAGTCTTTATAGTTCAATATGTGTTCTTGAGTTGGCGTAGAGTTTTTCAAAATTTGTGGAACAATCATCTCACTTGCAATTTACCTCTTACAATGTGTGATTTTTTAATCAAGTAATGAATAAAACATGTGTCTGTTAGAGATTTACTGTCCATGACTCCATTGTACAATTTTTGGACCGTAGAGTCTGTGTTATAGAGATGTGTTTTGCATAGCAGCAAATATTATAGAAACTTTTAAAGAGGCAGGTGGCTTATTATCGGCATATCCTGACTTTGATGGGCCACTTGAATAAGGTTTCAGGTCAAGATTTTAAACCTAGTTCAAATAACATCTTCAGTTGTGTATGGCGTTTTTTGTTTTTTTATATTTTACCATTTTACTGCAAGAAATTGAATTAAGTAGTTGTTATGCCTTGCTCTTTTCATATAATTAATTTGATATGGAGTAAATCCACAAAATAGTGGATAATCTGGGCACATTGTAAACAGCATCATTCTTCTGTGATGTTGCTCTTTGCATCAGCTGGTGCTCACAACAAGGGATCCAGGGAAGCAGAGCTTTACCTAGTGACTCTGGGCCAAACCCAGAGAGTTCCCAGCTATGGTGATGACGAAAGATGTTCTTTATAGAGAAAAACTGTTCCATTAATGCAATGTAAAATGCCAAACAATGATGTGTTTTCAAACTAGGCACGTGCATTTTTTACAGATGCTACAGGAAGCATTTTCACAATTACCGTATTTGCTCGATTATAAGACGAGGTTGTTTCCAGAGCAAATGCTCGAGGTCGTCTTCTAATCAGACCTCATTCTGCTGGGGCCAGGCTGCTTACCGGGCTTTGGTCGCGAGCAGTCGCTCCTACTAGCTGCAGGAGAACAGGAAGCTAGCACAGTCCTCACATAACTCTGCCTCCCCCCTCCTTCCTCTGGGGGCGGGGCCAGAGAAGTTGCTCGCACAGCCGGGTCCCTGAAGAAGTCTGCGAGTGGGAAATCTGCAGTTCAGGTAAGGGGGTGGGGAGGGTTTTTGTGATTAATGTGTGAAGTATGTGTGATTAATGGAATGAATGAGTATTTAAATGTTTGTGAATGAGTGTGTGTGTGTGATAGCATGGATGTGTAAGGGGGGTGGTGGTGGTGGTGGTAGCATGGCATAGGGAGGCTGTAATAACACTACTATCATCCCCAGGTTCCAGCATGTACTGGCTGCCTTGGCTTGATAGGAGTGTGATTGCTGTTAGCAGTTATATATATATATACCTCCAGAAATGCATTTTAACCCCCTATATGCCACTCAGCCCCATGATATGCATTTTAACCCCCTATATGCCACTCAGCCCCATGATATGCCTTTTAACCCCCTATATGTCAGAGTGGCATATAGGGGTATAAGGCATATCATGGGGCAGAGGGGCATATAGGGGGTTAAAAGGCATATCATGGGGCACAGTGGCATATAGGAGGGTAGAAGACATTTCTGGAGGCAGAGTGGCATATAGAGGGTTAAAAGGCACATCAAGGGGCAGAGTGGCAAATAGGGGGTTAAAAGGCATATCATGGGGCACAGTGGCATATAGGAGGGTAGAAGGCATTTCTGGGGGCAGAGTGGCAAGCCTGGGGGCAGATGTGCATAACTGGGGGGGGCAGGATGGCAAATAAAAGGAAATAAAAAATATATATTTTTCTCAATCATAGCTTTTATTAAATATGAAAAAATAGTTTACATTAATTAATATTTACTAGTAAAACATTTTTCCTATAGGGTAGTCTTATATTCAGGCTTTTTGTTTGGTGTCAGTAGTTTTTAGCACTTATGGATTTCTGGGATGTTAAGCCATGCTGCCAAATACGTAAAAGGGAGATCACTGATCTCCTCAACTGGCCCATTAACATTATGGGGTACTATGTGGATTTCTTTGCGTCGAACATTCTTGAAAGGCCGAGCACCAGCATATGACATAAGAAAAGGAATGACGAGGCAGCGAAAAAGGCTTCCCTGAGTTAGGTCTAGGGCAGCAGCGAAGATTAATATGGCACTGGTAACCACTATATATATATATATATATATATATATATATATATATATATATACTGTCATTTAAGAACATACATGGCTTTCATTTGATACCATGATACAAACTACACATTATTTTACATTTTGGGGTTTTCGAGAGGTTTATTCCGGTTTTCAATTTGATCCCCACTACAGGTGATAAAGTTATGTGCATGCAGTGCTCCACAGCCCTGCATTGCTGATCACAGTACCTGTGATTAGCCTGCAGTGAGGGCTTCATTAGAGGTCCCAACAATATCCCGAAAGACTCTCTCTTTTGTTTTGATTGTTGTTTCTGAGAATGTCAATACTGATACCGCCAGCCGAGAATGCCTGAATGGAAGTGAGGGCATCAGATTTGTTTAAGTGTAACCAGTGCTCACATGGAACACCATTACTCTTAATCTGTCAGCACAGAGCCAGCAACTTCTATGACAGCCAGAGATCTTCAGGGCACTGGCAGAACAGACTATTATGTCCTATAGGTCATCCAGCACTTAACCATATTAGGACGTCTTAAGGTTGTTAAGGAGTAAGTAGTTAAGCAGCATTTCTGATTTTTACACAGAAAGCTGTCATTGCTATAATACCATGCTACTTGAAAGTGCTATAGATTTAAAGAGACACACCAGTCGTTATATGCACTTTAATGAATATGATAGCTGAGTGGTTCCATGAAACATTCATGTTGTCCACCCTTGCAAATTTTGCAGAATCCTCACATTTAATCCTTTATTTTGCTTTTATTGTCAGCATTGAATATTAGATTGCTGTATATTAAAACACCGACACCATACACTGTAGTAAAGTCCATTATCATTTGTATAAGCTGTGAGGTGATTGTTTTAACATGGATAGATCATAATTGGACATAAAGTCTATACATTCACAGTTAGATATACATTTCTTTAGTCACACCCTTATTATATTTGTAATCCTGGCCTGTCACTAATAATTTAGTTTGGAACCAAATCAATCAGCCATTCGACATTGGTTTCCTCATTGTAAAACTCTTGCTGTGCGGTATTAAATATGTACAGGCTTAAAAAGTAAAAGTATGTGCAGAAGCAGCTTTAAATTTCCATTTAAGATGCACAACAGATTGAAACCACTCAAGTCCGAGTTTTATTATATTGGAAAATTGCTAACGTGGAGCTTCCAACACATAAATGAAGCCTAAGGCAGAATATCACCGGGTAACCTGTCTTTTACCGCTTTATGCTGTTGGCGCAAGCAGAAGGAACACAACATATGAAGGTGTTTCTTTATAGTATGGTGCAAAACCAGACCTCCGGATTGGAAAGAAGATCAAACAGAATACAGTCCAGCACATTAAACCGCACCCTATCCCTGTGTTTAACACAGCATTGACTGTTCATTCCTTCAAGGTGTTAGCAGGTGCATGGAATAGACCAAACAGCTAATGATGGAGAAATTGAACAAAGACTGGACAGAAAACAGCTTTAAAATTACAAAAATTCCTTTTGTTCTTGTATAAAAGGTCAAATACTTGAAAAATAGCCTTGATGAAGAGTTCCACAATGGGGCTCAAAAACATTCTTTTAACATTTTAAGAATATAAACTGCTTTAAAGGTTTATACTGATTGGAAAGTTGACTTCAATTTCAATTGGTACATCGTAAATGCCTAGCTGGCTTAATGGACAGGCAGATTGCAGGTTGTCCCAGTGCAACTTAACCTATTTCTTTTTTATATTTATGTGCAACATCTTGTCAGGACCCCTGGCTGCTCATCCATCTTTATCCTCTAGGTGGCATTATTGGTTCAGTCACATTCCATGGTGCCCCTTAGATGCCTCCCTAGGAATGCCTCGGCATCTAGTCATGAAGAGCAGCATATTCATTGGGCTCCTTTTATAGCGCTCTGTGTGTCATTCTGTTGTCCAGAGATTGAGGTCATGTCTGGTGTTTTGCAACCAGATGAGTATTTAACCCCTTGACAAAATAATTGAAATGCCAGGCATGTCACAGAAATACATCCCCTTAAAGACAATTGTCGTGCCTGGCACGTCATGGGGTTAACCGGATGTAGAAGCTGAACAATTGCTTTCTTCACTCAGCTGTTGTTGCTACAATGCCTCAATAGCAACACCAAAAGAAATATAGGGGCCCTGTATGATGGCTCCTATGAGCAGTCATATTAACCATATTGAAAGACTATATGCCTTTCAATTATGGCAGCACTCAGCAGCAAAAAAAAAACAACTTAGGAGGCGATCAATGATTGCCTTCCAAGCTCAGCCAGTATTAATAAAGTGCCTCGATATAGAGGCATTCAGCAACACACAAAAAAAGTCACAGACCCAGTTTGATCGCTCCTAAGAGTGTTTCAAACCGCCACCTCTGCTGCCTCTAACAAGGTCAAGGTGCCCATCCAGACCCTCTTGAGAACTTTAAGCTCCCCTTTCAGGTTGTCTACAGGTACTGCAGCCAACCATGCAGGTCAAAGGAGTCCAGAAAAAAAAATATATTAAACATTTTTTTAAATGCAAAAGTGGTTAATATTAAAAAAAAAAAGAACACAGGGATGTCACAATGACATATTTAAAAAAATATATAAAATTGGCACTGTATCTTCCTAAAAATCGTAGCATGGAAACAGTTAAAATAACAGCATTTGAAATACCCTGAGGTTTCTAGTTTTCAAAAATATATGGTTTGATGGGGTAAATTGAATTGAACAATTTCAAAGATGCACCAAATAGGTGCAAACTTACCAGATGTCAATTTAAAAAAAAAACATGTGCACCTCCCAAATGTGACCTTTCAGCCTCCAAATAACCAAACAAACCTACACATGGGTGGTATCACTGTACTCATATAAACACATATTGGGGTGTTGTTTGGTAGTGACATACGGTATACCAGAAGTTATAAATCCATACCTGAATTACTATATATATGAAAAAAACAACAACAAAAATGACTACCATAAACTTTGGCTGATGGTAAAATTAGTGCATTGAAAGGGTTAAAATACCAGCGTTTGAAATAGCCTGGGGTGCTGAGTTTTGCAAAATATATGGTTTCATTGGGTAAATTGAAATTTACAGGTTCAAAAATGTCCCAAATAGGACATGCACATGATCACCAAATGTCAAAGTTCAACATTGAAAAATGTACACCTCCCAAATATGGCCTTTTGGCCCCCAAATAACCAGGCAAACCTATACATGGGTAGTATCACTGTACTCAGAAGATGTTGCTGAACACATATTGGGATGCTTCTTGACAGTGACATATACCAGGAGCTCTAAATTCATACCTAAAATAGAATGTGTGTGAAAAAATACACACACAAAAATACTACTGCAAAATTTGACAAAGGCTGCTGGTAAAATGTGTCTCTTGAAAGAGTTAAAGTACCACCATTTGAAATACGTGATGTCTAGTTTTCAAAAACATATGGTTTGGTGGAGTAAATTGAATTGGCTGGCATCAAAGATGCCCCAAATAACACATGGGGCAAAATGACCAGATGCCAAAATCCCAAATTGAAAAATGCGCACCTCCCAAATATGTCCTTTTAGCCCCCAAACAACCCAAGAAACCTATGCAGGGTTGGAAAGGGCGTACCTAGAGTATTTGGCACCTGGGGCGGGTCCTGTATGTGGCATCCCCCCCAAACACTTTAAAACTGCATAGCTTCTATCGTTATATACTGGTGCAGACATTGAAGGTGGTACAGCATTATTGTTATCATTATATACTGAGGGAGACATTGACGGTGGTACAGCATAACACCTACCACTATATACTGAGGCAGACATTGACGGTGGTACAGCATTACACCTATCACTATATACTGAGGCAGACATTGACGGGGGTACAGCATAACACCTAACACTATATACTGAGGCAGACATTAACGGTGGTACAGCGTAATCCCTATCACTATACATTGAGCCAGACACTGATAATAGTGCAGCATAACCCCTATCACTATATACTAACCCAAACATTGATGTGGTGTAGGCCTACCACTTAATTGTCTGGCTTAGGGATGCACCGAAACGAAAATTCTGGACTGAAACCGAAAATCCAGCATTTACCTGTCCGAAACCAAATATGACCCCCCACCATAAAAAAAATCTCACACTTTTATTTAAAGTAAGTAACACAAAATAGGACAAAAAAAATCAATAACAATATTAATATATATTATATATATATTTTATATATATATATATATATATATGATTGTTAACAGCAATCACACTCCTATCATGCCCAGGCATACCCAGATTGCAGCATGTACTTGCTGACTTGGCATGATAGGAGTGTGATTGCTGTTAGCAATATATATATATATATTGTTATTATTATTGTTCACATGCGAACTCAGCACTGGAGGCATAGAATCAGACATACAAATCCTGTATTTGCAGGTATACAATAATAATGTATGGAAACATAGCAAGAGATAAAACTACAGGCATAGATGATAGGTTGCACAACCCAAAGCCAGCTCTGGTGTCCACACTGCCCACATAGAACCTGACCAGCACCCAGATTACACACATAGGATTTACCATCTTTGTCCCCAAACAGCCCAGCATGAGTCAACTTTGTCCCCAAACAGCCCAGCCTGTGCCATCTTTGTCCCATAAACACCCTGCCTGTGTCATCTTGGTCCCCAAGGCTCAAACATCCTGCTTGTGCCATCTTTGCCTTTCCACAAATCAATTATACATCTATCATACACACAAACACTTTAACAGTCACTCACTAATTCACACTTTCATTCACATAATTAATTCACACAATCATTTATTCTCTCTCATTCACACAAATTTACACATTCATTAATGCATTCTCACAAATGTATTAATTATCTCCCTCATTCAGATAATTCATCCACACATTCATTCTCTTACTCATTCTCACTATCTACCTTTCCCCCTTTTCTACCCCTTCTTACTCTCTACCCCCCTCTCCCTCCCTTCTCACACTCTACCCCCTCTCCCTCCCTTCTCACTATCTACCCCCTCCCTCTCTTCTTACTATCTACTCCCCCTCACTATCTACCCCCTCCCTCCTCACTATCTACCTCCTCCCTCCCTCCTCGCTATCTACCCCCTCTCTCCCTCCTCACTATCTACCCCCCTCCCTCCTCACTATCTACCCCCTCTTCCCCCTCCGTCCTTACTATCTACCCCCCCTCTCCCCCTCACTATCTACCTCCCCTTCCTCCTCACTATCTACCCCCTCCCCCCTTCCTCCTCACTACTCCCTCTCCCTCCTTCCTCCTCACTATCTACACCCTCCCTCCTCTTCCTCCTCACTATCTACCCCCCTCTCCCCCTTCCTCCTCACTATCTAGGTACGCTACTGAGGGTTGGTACTCAGGAAATGTTGCTAAAGTACAATGTGTGTAGGGAAAACACAAAAAAACTGCTACAACTAACTTTGGCAAAGGTAGGTGGTAGAATTAATGCATGGAAAGAGCTAAAAACAGCATTTGAAATACCCAGATTGTTTCAGTTCTTGAAATACTGTTCCTGAATTGAGTTTAGGACAGTTGCATGTCTACACTAGCAGCAAATCTTCAAGTTTGTGGTCAACAAAAAATAATAAATCAGTAAGATTGATGGGAAATTAGGCATGCAAGGGACTATGCAATGTACGCACAGTGTTTTCAATTGGTTGGTTGGGCAGAAGCAGTGGCAGGTATGTATAAAAAAAGTAGTCAGATGACCCCTGGTATACCAGGCTGTAGCATTCTTGCCTGGAGTCAAAAATACAACCAGCCGCATGCAACAGCAGCAGTACCAGCAAATATCTTGGATGTACTAGTAGTAAAATATTCTCCACCTACCAACGTGAGATCTAGTTTTAGTCACTACCAAGGACTCGCAGAGGGATCATTTTCTGGTGCCTTGGCGAGATCAAAGGCAAAAATGGCAGTGCCACCACAACTGCCGCTGGTGCCACCAATACAGCAAACACATTGACTATAATGTTTTTAACTCCCCAGAGTAAATATGGGTTAGATGATAGAAGCTATATGGTTGGGCCAGAGGAAAGTAAGAAAATGGAAGGTCAACACTTGCAGCAATGGACAAATGCAGTTGTGCACAAATGGAAAATTATATGGTCATCAAAAATGTCAATGACGATTACCTGAATTTGATTATGAGCCAGAGGAGGAGAAATCAAGCAACACATCTTTCAGTAATTTCTCTGTTAGACCATGGCAGGATACAGACTTCGGATGTGGGACCACGGAGCGGACTTCGGATAGGGGACCACGGAGCGGACTTCGGATAGGGGACCACGGTGCAGAGCACAAGGCTGGAACACAGCTGGAACACAGCTGGAACATGGCTAGTAGCCCACTGGCAGGGCACTGAACTCATGGCAGGGCACACGGCAGGGATTCCTCAGACAGGGCACACGGCAGGGAGCCCTTAGGCAGGGCACACGTAGTCAGGCAAGTTAGGTCATTACCAGGAAATCACAGGAACAAGAGCCAACTTGTAAGCCGAGATCAAGGTCAGGAAAAGCTGGGTCAAAATGAGTAGAATCCAAAAGGGAATAGCACAGGGCCAGGAAGCAAAGAAACAGCAAAGCTGAATACACCACAATGCAAAGGCCCAGACTGGAGGGCAGAGCATGCATAAAAGAGCAGGGCTACACTTAGTAACATCGCTCAGCTGTCCCAAATAATTTGAAAAGGATGCTTCTGAAAGGGAAGGGTGGCCACTAGTGGCTGCAGGTAGACATGGCATGTGTCTAATTATCACATAGTCCAGGCTGGCAGGGTGGAACCCTGACAGTATAGTATAGTCATACCTTTCAGCTTCCCAGACAGGAAGTGTAGGACAGTGAATCCCCCATATGAATTTGGTCCTTATGCTGCTCTTCACAAGGATGTATTGGACTGAACACATCTTCATGTAGGTGATATACTTACCTCAAGTCAGCTCCAATGCTGGCTCCGTGAATGCTGTGGGTGTGGATCTGTTCCCTGCTTCCTAAGGTGTCCATGTCAGTTTCTTCATTGTCTGGACTTGGGAATGGTGTGTGGCCTTGCCCACTACAAACAAGACATCCACCTACAAGTCCACATTCCACTCTCCCACAAAAGACACTTGGGAGTTAGCATATATGTGTGCATCTACTTTTTGAGTATGTATTCTTATTTAGTGGGGCAATCAGAGACACTAAACTGTTCCTGTTACTATTTGGAGACAGAAAACATAGGCAGTAACATTGGTGACATTATCAATTAGCAAAATTATTTACATAAGATGGTAGCTCAGTAAAGCACAGCTTTGTTCCTTGTTATGCCATTTGTTGATAACCCTGCCTAACTATTCACTTACCTGTACTTACCTCCTATTTTCTCTCTCCATCTTCCAAAACTTGGGTTAAAAATCTCCATAATGATATTTCCATCAGAATATATGTTGGATGTGGCTCGTTTCTCCATTACTCACTTATTGGTGACCTGACCACCCACCAGGGCATATTCTGTATATTTTGTAGCCCACTATTACTTTTGTGGTCACATTTGTGTCAATACACTTTTCCAAAAGACTAGCATTTATGCTCACATTATCCTAGATTAGATCATATGCAGAGTCACATAAGTGCCCCTAATGAAAAATGTGGCTTACCCATTGTGGATTGTGTATAAAACTGATAACATACAAGGCAGAATTGAAAACACGTTCCAAAGAACAATTTATTTCAAAATAAATAAAATGCGCTGAGTAAAAGCCAGCTTTTTTTATGCTGCAAAATATCTAAAACAGATGCTATTAAATCACAATTCCAAACAATTTGCCAGAATTCTAAATTCCCTTTTATCTTAAATGCTCAGTTAAAGAATGCATGGTTCCTATTACTGATGGAAATAAACATAAAATGTTTTACTAATATAACTAATGCGGGGAAGATGATGAGAAACAGACTGCTCTCTGATGAGGGATGAATATGGGTTCTCTCTTTTATTTTAAGAATTACTTGCACCCTATTTTCAGTAACTATTCAGTCTATGTACACCTTTTCACTGGCTTTGTTTTGTACAAGCTTGTCCCAGTGTTGGACTACATACAATATAAAATAATAGATGGAAAACCACTAGCTATTGAGCTGTTTTCCACCAAAGGGGTCCTGTTAACATCGAGTTCTTTAAATTATATAGAGATGGAAACTCCTGCTTACCCTCTGATTTCTTAACCACTGGAAATGCTTTAAAATTGTCCCTATCCTACTGGTGACTATGGGGTGAATGGAAAAACTTTTACTTTCAATAAACATAATTTTGTAATTTCTGACTATGAAACACATGCATAGTCAGTGGAATCTATGTAATTACAGAATCGGTTTATTATAGCACATCTTCAAATACCAATAGCTATATTAGATGAGATGGTTCAACTTAATGTATATGAATGTGCAATAAACTCTTTGCGAATTACACGTTTATTAGCCCTCTAGTGCACTTGTGGGATCTCTGTTTACATCCAATGAAACCCATTGAAAACTCTAAATATTTTTATTATAAATAAAAAAATATCTGTTCTATAGCTATAAAATCATTGTTTACATAGCTTGTAAAAGTATATTTTCATATTTTTATTTTTAAAATCCAATGCAACTCAGGAGAATTTTTTTAAAGGCTCTAGCAATTAATAAGAAGAATAAAACATGAAATTAACATATGTCTTACCCATAAATAATTACAGCCCTATTCTTTTACTCTGGCCACAAAGCAATGAGTTCAGGGTTTATAAATAGGTGTAGATTTGCAAAGGCCCTCTCAATCAAAATGCTTGTTTGAAGTCACTGACCACATTCCACTACCATTTTCCAAATGGTAACTCCTTAACTTTATACTGGCAGGACTCTTCTATTAATATAAATATAAGGCATTTTACTAATAGGGTGTGGACATTTATTGCGAGGCTGCTTCATCCAAACAAATGGCTTGTTGATAATTTGTTTTTAAATAGAAGCTTTCAGAAGCAGGAAGTTTTAGCTGAGGACCACCCTAGTGATCCTAGGAACTAGCACCTCAAACTCACTGGGTCAACACATTAATTTATCTTTAAACCACTTATAACTGATTTTATCATGTTGTCTGCCAAGCAGACTACAAAGTTTGGTGAACATAACACGACCAACATTGTTGGACGCCTCCGTCTGCTATCATTCAGTGGTTTATGCAGCCAGATACAACAAGAAGACTTCTCATGTCTCCAGTGTTGGTTATATTTATACATAACCGAATTTATATTAATTAACAAAAAGAACAATATTCTAAGGTTAGAAAATGTTTAATATTTTACATAATAAGAGATGGTTGACAACAGTGCTCAAATCATTTTTAAGTTGTGGAAGGTAATGTAAAAGTGCAAAACAATCCCATGTGTCCAACCTAACAACATGTTCCTCCTTGGTATTGGTCTTGTAACTGCAACAAGCAACATAATTGCACAGTTGCTACATATGCTTTTGATGTGCATACATCATAATGCAACTTTTTGACATCCAACATTCCTTTTTTAACCCGCTAATAATCCCCTCAGTGTGCAGTTGTTTGGGTTCTGACCATGCACAATTGTGCAATGTTTGATGTGAGTAATTTGCAACCTATTGCTGAGACGAAAGACACTATTATGACTAATATTTTGTAGTTACCAGGTAAATCCAACCAAAATACAACCTCATTGATCTGATAAGATTTGATAGCAATTTGTATATATACTATATATAGTGATGGGAGTTATGGTGAACCACCCTCAGTGCCTGACTCAGTGTATAGTGATGAGAGAAATGCCTTATCACCATCAATGTTTTGCTTAGTATAAAGTGATACTAGTCATGCTGTACCACTGTCAATGTCTTGCTCAGTATATAGTGATCAGGGCCCGACTGGCCCACCGGGATACCGGGAAATTTCCTGGTGGGCCGGTCGGTCCATGAGCCGGTCGACCAGCAGACCCACATTCAAAACAGCCGCTGAGCGGCTGCGAGTGGGATTGAAAGCAGCACGCGGGCCGTCTCCTCCGGCCGCCGGTGCCTAATGAAGTTAAAGAGGCCGGCCTGCACACACAGCGTCGCCCAACGGCTGTGCCTCAGCACTTCATCCCACGTCTTAAAAGGGGTGGGACAAAGAGCTGAGGCACGGCCATTGGGAGGTGCGGTGCGTGCACACACCCCCTTTAACTTCATGAATGCCGGCCTCCACCTGTTGCTCTCACCAGACGCCAGAAGCAGTGGTAAGCCTGGGGGGGGGGTGTTATATGGGAGGCTTAAGGCTTTTCTGGAGGCAGAGTGCCCCATGATATGCCTTTTAACCCCCTTTATGCCACTCTGCCTCCAGAAATGCCTTTTAACCACCTGTATGTCAATATGTCTCATGACAAGGCATTTCTGGAGGCAGAGTGGCATATAGGGGGTTAAAAGGCATATCATGGGGCAGAGTGGCATATAGGAGAGTATATGGTGCTTTTCAGTCCCAGTCCGGCCCTGACATTACCACCATCAATGTTTGGTTCAGTATATAGTGGTAGATGTCATGCTGTACCACTGTCAATGTCTGGCTCAGTATATAGTGGTGGAAGTTATGTCAGGCTCAGTATAGGTTAATGGTTGATTTGGGGAAATTTGTTTTACTTTTTAGTTTTCTGCATATAATTATATAAGTTATTTCCTTGTTATTTATATACTTATGTACTCAAAATAACCTCTGTAAAAAAATAGTGGGAGCACATTTTTCTGTTTTTGCTTCGGGTGCAAAAAGGAGCTATCTACGGCTCTGCTCCTCAGGCTTGACACCTTCTTTAAAGTCGGAGTACCAGATGCCACTGACACATTTAATATAATTCTGTTTGGGGGGCAAAGATGGCTCTGACATGCTTTTTGGGGACATATATGATACTTTTAGGCTGTTTGGGGACAGGTGTGGGACAGACAATGTGTTTAGGCTCAAAGATGGTACTGATAAGCTGCTGGGAACTCAAAAAGTGTTTGGGGCCAAAATTGCCACTGACAAGCTGTTTGAGTGAAAATCTGGCACAAATATGACACTAACAAACTGCTTGGGGACAAAGATGGTACTAACAGATTGTTTGGGGGCAAAGCTGACACTGTGCGAAGTGGGTGACATGTTACTAATTAAAGTCAGGGGGCCCAAAGAAGTGGAGTGGTTGCCATAGAGAATGGATGTGGTTAGAAGTGTATGTTTGTTAAAGGGAGGAGTTATCAATATAGCCACACAAACCTGGGGTGCCAAAATAATTTTTGCACCCAGGCGTCAGTGACCCTGCATATAGTGAATTGTTGCTATATATATATATATATATATATATATATATACATAATACCCACATATTTTCTCACCTTTGAGACCTCCATACCACTCTGCCTTTTCTACAATCGAGCCCCTCACATTCTGTCTTTTCCTGCTCAACTACCCAACAGATTATAAACTCACAATAATAGGGCCCTCTTTGTCTTCTGTACCATTATGATTTGTAATGCAATGTATTGGGATTTGTTTAATCTATTCTATGCACTTGACAAAATCATTGGACCCAGTGTATGAGTTAATGTGTTTGTGTGTATCATAGATGTAAAATTGTCGATGAGCAAAGATGGCACTAGCAGGATGTTTGAGCTTTGGGGACCAAGATGGCACAGGCAAGGTGTATATGGGACAAAAATGGCACAGGACAGGCTGTTTGGGGACAAAGTTGACTTGTGCTGGGCTATTTGGGGACAAAGATGGCACATCTTATGTGTGTTATCTGGGTGCTGGCCAGGTTCTATGGGGGCAGTGTGGAGGCCAGGGCTGACTTTGGGGTGTGCAACCTGTGATCTATGCCTGTAATTTAGGGGTTTTAAATATACCTTTAATGATGTGTTTTTATGTGAATTCCAATTGATCTATACCTGCAAGGCTGGGTTTGTGTGTTATTCTGTAGATCCATATCTGCTATGCTATGTTTCCATACAATATTTATGTATACCTACAAATACAGGGATTGTATGTCTTGTTCAGTTGATTAATACCTGCAATGCTGTTTCCATGTATTTATTTGATCTATACCTGCAATGCCACGTTTCATATATTATTATTGTATACCTGCAAATACAGGATTTGTATGTCTGATTCTGTTTATTTGATATATACCTTCAGTGCTGAGATTACAAGTGAATTTCAATTGATCTTTAGATGCAAAGCTGGGTTTGTGTGTTAATGTGTTGATCTATACAGCAGCAAGGTCTAATATTTATATATATATATATATATATATATATATATATATATATATATATAGGTGTTGGTGTGGCAGAACCTGTCCTGGTGTGTGTGTTCGGGTGTCAATGTGGCAGAGCCTGTCCTGGTGTGTGTTTGGATGTGGGTGTGGAAGAGCCTGTCCTGGGGTGTGTGTTTGGGTGTCCGTGTGGCAGAGCCTGCCCTGGTGTGTGTGTTTGGGTGTTGGTGTGGCAGACCCTGTCCTGGTGTGAGCCTGTCCTGGTGTGTGTGTTTGGGTGTCAATGTGGCAGAGCCTGTCCTGGTGTGTGTGTCTGGGTGTCGGTGTGACAGAGCCTGTGTTGGTGTGTGTGTGTTTGATCATCTGTTTCCTGGCACTTAACTTACAATAGGAATTATTTAATTTATACTTATCCAGAGATAAAATGCCCTCCTGAAGTTGTAGTGACTTCAGGGGACAAAACGTTCAAGGCCCTGAAATCATTTAGTGGAAAAGTTAAAGTATTGTGTTATTTACTCTATAATATTTATTTCGCACTAAATTCTGGCTTCAGCCTTGCCATGTTGAATGATCAAGTATTAAGTTAGTCCAATAACAAAAGTATAATTCCATAGCACATTACTTTTGGCAATGATTTAATGGTGAAAATTATTAATGCCCCCCCCAGTTTGACTGTGGTATCTTGTGTGCCCCCCTATATATTGTTTCTAGAGTCGCCACTGTGGGTAGGGTACAAGGCTGTCTTTAAAACGGGACCACCCCAGGAATTCTCGGGTCACGGTTGCAGGGGTCGCAACTGCGACCAGATACACCAATGCAGGGAGCCTGGGTGACGTCTACATCTACCTCCGTACTTGCATGCAGTTTATCTCTGTGTTGTTCACACACAGTGGCACAGACAGGCTGTTTGGGGGAAAACATGGCACAAGTAGGTTGTTTGGGGACAAAGATTGTACAGAAAGGCTGTTTGGGGGCAACGATGGCACAGGTATGCTGTTTGGGGGTCTTAAATGGCACAGACAAGTTGCTTGGAACAAAGATTGCAAGTCCTATGCATCCAATCGGGGTGCTGGGCAGGTCTTATGGATGCAGTCTTGATGCTGGGGCAAGCCCCATGTGTGCAATCTGGGTGCCAGGGCTGGCCTTCATGGTGTGTGAACTGTGATCTATGCCTACAATGTGCGGTTTCCATGCATTATTTACCTTGATTGATCTATTTCTTCAGTGCTGAGTTTACATGTGATTTTCAGTTGATCTGTACCTGCAAGACCGAGTTTGTGTGTTGTTCAGATGCGCCATGCCTGCAAACCTGACCTACATGAAGGAGGAAAAGAGGTATGGCAGAGTGAAGAAGGTGACAACAGGACTCAAAAGTGATAATGGGGATGGGGGTACCAAGGCGGCTGCCCACACAGGTGTGCCTGAACCCTTAAAGCTGGCCCTGATCACAATCGTCGGGTCACTTGCTGGATTCACACCATATATTTGCTATGGGAGTGGCATAGTATTGTGCCCCTGCTGTGCACATGTGTGAGTAGGGTCAGAAGGAGGGTAGACCGCACTGACTATCCTCCTAATCTGCAGATCTATATTAAAGGTGGTCCTGGTAGGGTAGATGTGGTCCAGGCAGAGTCCAAGATAGAGACTTGGCCACCCTGGATCAAATTGTTTTAATGGCGCCCTATCTGATCCTTGACTTGGTTACCCCCTATCTAGGGGGATTGTGGCCAATCTTACACTGCTATGTGTATTTAGTGCTACTGTTTGAAAAAAACATCTAGTACATTTTGTATATCCCTAACTGGCATCTACTGAAAAGTGGATTGTAATTTTCTTAAGCAGCAGTATAATCCATCATTATTATATGTATGTCTATCAAATGTATCAAAGTACTGCTCCAAACCAACAACAAAAAAGGTTTTTATTGTGGATAAAATTACACTAACTTGATTGAAACATAGGATGCTTTTTCTATTGCTTCGCTATGTTCACTTGAACAAAGCCAAATAAGTAACAGGATATTAGTACAGATCAAAGCAACTTGGGAAGTGAGACTAGAATTACACAATTGGATTAAAAGCTAAAATGTTTAAACAAAAAGGTTTTTAACTGGCCAGAATTGCAAACTTAAATCACTGTTAATTAACATCTTGAGTAGCCCAAGGCTGGATTAATGGCAGTCTCAAAGGGGCCCTTTCTCATATATTAATATATTTTTACATATTGAAATAGCTAGCTGTCACTGTTTGATATAAATCACGGTTTTGCCCTTATTCATTCATGTAAGGACCCTTTGCAGCCCATGATGCTCTTGTGATAATTACCATTAGTGGGCTTCCAGCAAATTTTAAAAAATTACCATGCCCCCCAATGAATGTTCTTGCTAGTTGGTATCTATTGATTGGTATCTATGATGATAACACCACTTTTTAAACCTAACCATTTTAATTACATATAGGAAGCTTTTTTATGCTGTAGTAGCAATATAGTTCTTCATTATGTCGTCTCCTTCGATGCCATCTGAATTTGATATAAACAATAAACAATATATAATAATAATAATAGAAAATAGTGTATAGAATAATTTAGTGGCCCTTTTAATGATTGGCAACTAATACCTAACACCTTTATTGCTGCCTTATTATTATTATTATATTTTTATCATTATTATTAAGGGTCAGTGACTGCAGAGCCAAGGGATTACATTTTTCAATCCATTAGGAATGTTATAACACAACAAAAACAGGGATTTCTTTCATGGAGCCACGTGTGTCCTGAGTAGCTTAACATGTCGTTATAAAGCATTTCAATCATCTGAGGATACTGGATGTTTTTTATGTATATAATAAACAAATACCAGTGTACAAAAGAAGATCAGTGTTAAGACTAGGAAATCTCGCAATAATAACAATTCCTCATCAGGAGGGATTTTTTAGACTCAGCTGTGAGATGATAGAACTGAAGTTTCTCCATGAGAAATATTTTCATTGTAAAAATGCCCTGTTTCCATTCTTCCATTATGAAGAATGTTTCATTACAGATTGGTGAGATCCGTTAGTTATTACGGTTTGTTCACAATGTGTCTTTTGCATACTAAATGAGCTTTTGCCCAAAAATGTGTCTTGCTTTCTTCTCCAATCTGGACCAAAATCTCTAAGATAATAGCAGACAGTCGTTTTCAATACTTTCATGATTAAAAAAGATCTGCCAGACTTAACATCTATTTGCTGGATAAGGCACTTGGATAAAGGGCAGCCTTTAAGACAATTAAAGCACATTCTTCGTACAGAGGCAGGTAATGTGGCTGCCCTTACTGTCAGGGTAAGGGTTAATGTTATTGGCTTGGTAGAATGGCAGTGGAATGTTAATGACACATGGTTTAGTCAGGCTTGTGGATCAGGCTGTAGGTTTGTTAAAATGTTTTCATGAGGCACTCACGAGCAGAAAGGGAGAACCAGTTATGTGCACAGATGCACATACGCCTGTGGGATACGTGTTAGATGATGTTTGGCTTTGGTTTGACAATAGAAAGGTTGGTTATTGTGACATGGAAAGATAAAGCCACAAATCAGATTAGAAGAAAAGAACTAGGCACAGACCTAGACGTATTAAGATTTAACCCGTTTGAGAACAAAATATATTTATTGAAAGACTAAAACAAGTGACTTTACGTGTCAGTGAAATTTTCAGTTTACTCTGGTAGCATTGATAAATATGTCAAAAGAGAATAAAATATCATTATACCCAATGGACTGGAAAGTTTAACCCCTTGGTGTTTTCCTACTTTAGTGACCAAAACTTTCTTTGCCATTTTATTAACGTCCTTTGATAGCATTTTTTCTATTTCTGTAATTCATCATTTAAAATAATTAATATTTAAAAAAATAATAATAAAAACACGTGTGCAATTTTACATAGATGCCACAGCTTTTTCAATTTTTTTTAATAAAGGATTTTAATACCCCTTTACATACTACAGTATATTTAATTTGTAAACTTTTAAGTGGCGGTGGGCAGGGAAGGAATATTTTTTAAATGTTTTAAAAAAAAATAAAAAATCATTTGTTTATTAAGATTACTTTTTTTCACTTTTTAAAACTTTACCAACCTCAGGAATAATACTTGGAACTAACTGGTAGCCCTTATGATCTCATGGGATATCACTGGGGTCTATTAATTTATCAATTTTTAGCCAGGTTGGCGTCATGTAAAAGTTGTGGAATGTCACTATTTAGCACTAGATATAGTGGAGACGTCTGTAACAATGTCCCATTGCCCATATTACACTCTTAATTTTCTTGGACCTTTCCATACGCCTTATTTCCAAACAGCCATATAGATACCACTGCTCATCATTGACTTTTATATACTGTATTTGCTCGATAATAAAACGACCCCCCAAAATCTGAATATTAATTTAGGAAAAAAAGAAAAAGCCTGAATATAAGATGACCCTATAGGAAAAACATTTTACTAGTAAATGTTAATTCATGTAAACTATTTTTTTTTAATAAAAGCTATGATTGAGAAAAATATTGTTTTTGTTTTTATTTCCTTTTATTTTCCAACCTGCACCCCAGTTATGCACATCTGCCCCCAGGCTTGCCACTCTGCCCCAGAAATGCCTTATACCCCCTATATGCCACTGTGCCCCATGATATGCCTTTTAACCCTCTATATGCCACTGTGCCCCATGATATGCCTTTTCACCCCCTATGTGCCACTCTGCCTCCAGAAATGCCTTATGCCCCCATTTAACACTGCCCCCCCAAACTTACCGGTGCTTCTGACCCCCTAGTGTCTAGTCTGGACAGCGGGTAGACGTCTACGCGATTCGCTGCAGCTGGAAGGAAGTGCGGTTAGCAGTGGGGGTTTTCTGCGTCCATCGCGCATACACCCTCCAGCTGTCAGAATTCCCCACACCGGTGCGGGGAACTCTCCTCTCTTACAGCCGGGGAAGGTCTGCACGATGGACGCAGACAACCCCCGCTGCTAACTACACCTCCTTCTGGCGAAGTTGCCTACGCGAATCACGTAGACGTCTACCCGCTGCCCCGACTACACACTAGGGGGTCAGAAGCACCGGTAAGTTTTAAAAGTCAAATGAGCTAGATCATTATCTTATATGTAATATATCCATTCCAAGAGCTTGTAATACTATTTATCTATCTATCTACATATATATATATATGAACTTATATGAAAAGTAATTCTGTTTACCTCCATAACAACATTCTATTTGGTTGCTTGTTTCAACTTATTGTGTTTTATGTATATTGCAAGCAATGCAAAAAGTAATACTAGAAATATTGATTCTTTACCAGAACAACCATCCAATTACACTCTTATCATGGTGTCTACGTATTGTGTATGTGGACATAATACAGCCTAACATTACAGCACAACAAATTCACTGTAAATGTAAAAATGTGTCTAGCATAGTATAATATAAGCTTATACATGCCACTTTTCACTTTAATAATGAGAACTTAGTTGGGGGATATGTATAAAAAAAGGATTCTGGGGTATAATCTTGATAATGGTCTTATCACCATTGTAACACATCATCTGTTGCGAGTTATCCCAACATCTGTGGCCTGAAGTGTACACGAGGACACTTTTTTACTTGACTCCTAACAGATCATATCATTATGGGTAGATGTAACCTTGGACAAATTTATGTTTTTATTCTATTAACTTTTACCTACTTTGGCTCCTGAGCTCTTATTATTTTCCCTTACATGGACTCTGCATCCCTTGAACTCAGATTACTGATGACCCTGCGTGAACTCTGCCAGCCAATGACCTCATATAGAGCACAAACTTTCAGTTCTTCTCCATACCACATAACATGGAGGCCTGTCTCCTCTTATGCATATCCAAGTGCATTCCATTGCATTTTGGCTTGACTTCAGGTCCCCAAATAGATTACTCCTGACTTTCTTGTGTCATTTCTTCTGAAGCTATAGATTTCACTTGCTTAAATCTATACTGAGATATAGCAATGGAAAGAATCACAAGAAGCCATTACATCTGGTATCCAGACTTCCCTCAGCATGAACCTCCTTTACTTACCAGGAAATCCAGAGATGATTATATATGGATTAGGCTACTTCACAAAGCGGTTTAACATAATTTTTATTCAACACTTTATTTCAAATTAACATGGCTGTGTAGAAATCTAAAACTCATAAATAATGGTTTATTAATCTATAAAATGTGATAAACAATCTCTCCCATTGTTATATTTGCAATATGTAGCCATGTGAAGTAGATCTGAAACATAATTTAAAATATAAATTTGCAACAAAAAATATATTTAACCTTGTATTATGAGGCTACTGACATTGGCAGTGAAACAGGGTGTCACATACATGCAAAAGGTTCTGCTAGCTATGCACTAGGAGATTAGGAGCTATTGGGCAACAATTGTCATATGATCTCGATAAGATCATTTTCCATTTGCAATTCCTGAGAGGTGACCATGAAACCTTGGACACTCATGTTGGAAAAAAGCAACATCTTTAAGGTAGACTAGCGATGCAAGTTTAAAGTCACACCTCTAGATTGTAAGCTTGTTTGAGCCAAGCCCTCCTTACCTTTTGTTTCTGTAAGTCAAATTGTTATATTATATGTTTATTCATTGTACAGCACCACGGAATACGATGTTGCTGTATAAAACCATGAATAATAATAATGGATCCTGTGCTTGTCGATCTGTCTTTCACTTAACAGAGGCAATGAGAAAGTTGCTTAGTGTTCAAGGAAAGGTTGGCAAGGGCAGCAACTGCTGTCTGGGCTGCCTTGATTTGAAGATTTATAGCCACTACCTGACTTTTTTTGTATGTTTTGTATGCAATTTACAAAAGACACACCAGGGCACTGCATTCAATGACCCGTCTAAACCTTAATTGGTGTCAACAATGGGTAAAATTCAATTTTCTAAACCCAAAATTGCAGTTGTAGTTTCTAGAATGCAACTACTAATAAGTGATAATTTGTAATAAGTAGAAAACCACCACTTCTAAAAGATTCATCTAGAAATCTTTAAACCTGTCAAAACAAACTCTTGCAAATGCATGTGTAAAATCCTACAGAACCCCATACATTTGCCCATTCCCCAGTTATTTGCCATTCGGGAGAACACCTATCCTGACATATGCCATATTTACCAACAGTCAGGTCCAGCGGTGGCTTGGCAAATGTTGTCTCACAAGTCCCTCATGAGCACAGATTGTTTGCAGAGGGCTTAGGATGTTTCAGGAAAGCGTTTCTATCTTGCAAGACTATATGTAATGTGTATTTTCTTGAAAAGGCATACATTTTAGACACATCACTGAAGGGAGGACTATGGTACTATTAAGCATTAATTGGTGGGAATGGTGGTGGACCATGCATGGTTTGAGATTCTACAGCAATTGTGGATTCTACTGAAACCACTAAAAGAAGTTAAACTAAAAGTAATAGAAATCAGCTTCTATAAAATAGTTCATTGTGGCATGCAGAATATTAGCGCTTTTACAATGGTTACATTTTTGCACATACATTCCAGGCTATAAAATACTATGTCTAAAAATGTTTAGACATGTCTGCAGAAATGCAACATATTGTAGAAAGCTGAAAAAGTTCTCTGCACAAGCACAGATAGGCAAAACAGTACTTTTGAAAAAATAAAATAAGATCAGTTTTAGGACAATCTATACTAATATAAGACTATAATAACAAGACTCCATGATAATCTCTTAACATTATGGTTACAACAAGACTAACTCTATGATGATCTCTGCACATTGTAGTTATAACTAGATTCTAAATCTGATGATATACACACTTTTAATGTCGTATTAATACATTATTTTTATTATTATTATTATTTCAAATGTTTTTGGACCTGAATTCAGCAGATAGTGGGTCGTTAATGATTGGTTTACAGATTTGTACATTGGAAGCTGAATAGTGAGTATGATTTTAAATTATAATATGCATTTTTTAGACAGGTCCTTGAATTCAGCTGAGAGACTCAACCTGACTGGATCATTTCTGTTCTCTTTTATGGGTATTCGTTCAGTCTATTTTGTTTGTGTGTGGTTTGTCAAAAGCTAACACTGCAGAAGTACTATTGTCAAACACTATAGACAAAAACGATAAAGTGCCTACCTGAGACTCTTAACTATTTACTACATTGTTCATTTAGTGATGGCAAAAGCTAATTTTATATAGCTTGGTTTGCCTACATACATTCAAATGCTTGGTGCTTTTTCTTTTGCATTTGTTAGCTCTATGTGAACATAAAAAGAACATAAAACATAAAAAACAAAATTTGTTTTCCAGAATATGCTATTACTTACAAGTGTCGAAAGATTCATATGACATGTATTCTACTCTTTTGAGACCAATTCCTCTCAGAGCATTAAGGGAGCATTTTTAAATTAAACTGATCTGGTGACCCCTTTGGCTTTAATACAGTGATCTTCAACTACACTTAATGGAAGACCTACAAAATTGAGGAGTGAATATTAAAAGATTGTTTTAGCCAAGGGGTATGTGATGTTTCTTTTAACTGATAACCATTAACCATAGTACTCAATCTTCAATATTATTTACAAGATAAAGATTTAAATAAAGATTATCATATAACTAGGCAGTACGCTCAACCCTGCCTCCTCTTTCCTCCATCCCTATCTTGTGAAAAAAGGTATTAGGGACCCTTTGACATGCCACCAACATACCTTTTTTGCTGCCTGTGCAGCAGATCCGGTTCTGTGGAGGGCTGCAATCAATGGATATACAAAGCTGCCCACTGTAATGTGTGTGTTCATGTGTATCCAGCAGGTATACGTTGGCCTTAAAAGAACCAGAACCAGTTTTAATCCCCTGTCTGGCTTGACAATGCATCCATTAACTCGACTGATTTAATTTTTTAGTAAACAGACCTCAAGGCGACTTGTGTCAACTTTCAAACAGCTAGTCTTCATAGGGAGTTACATTATATGACAAAATATTTGTGGACACCTGGTTATCACACCTATATGAGCATTGGACATCTCATTGCAAAGCTATGGAGCTATGGGCATTAATGTGTAGTTGCCCCCCATTGCAGCATTAAAAGCTTCTACTTGTCTGATTTACCCATCAGACTTTCGGATACCGAAGCGGGATTCATCACTCCAAAAGAACATTTCCACTGCTCCAGAGTCCAGTTGCTTTACACCACTCCAGCCGGCATTTGGCATTGCATTATATTCGGCTTATGTGCAGCTGCTCGCCCATTGAAACCCATTACATGAAGATCCTCACACTCAGTGCTTGTGCTGATGTTGCTTCCCAAGGCAGTTTGGAACTCTGTAGTAAGTGATGCTACAGAGGACTCTGTGAGTGTGTCCTCCTCTGTGAGTGTGTCCTCTACCGCTTCGTGGCTGATCTGGCTGATTCCACTTCAAATTAATATCACTGACAGTGAATCTGGGCAGATCTAGCAGTTCATAAACCGACTTGTGCCAAATGGAGCATCCTATGAGCTCTTCAGTAAGACTCATTTTACTGCCAATGTTTGTGTATGAAGATGGCTGCCTGTGTGCTTTATTTTCTACACCTGTTAGCAATGGGGGTGGTTAAACACCTAAACTCAGTAATTAGGATGAGTGTCCTCATACTTTTGGCCATATAATGTTACCCATTTATAAAATAAGTCTTTGGAGATTCTTTTTTGCACATCTGTAACAGTTTTGTAAACTAGATGATTGAGTTAGAATGCATATTTTTAATAACATAATAATCCTAGAATTCTTAATAAGTAAATTATTCATTCAGAAAAAGGTGCTGGATCAGTAAAGGAAAGTAGGTATACATTTTATAGATATATCAATTTAAGTGCTTTATTAAGAAGAAAAGACAGACTAAAATTGTGTAAATATTCAATACTGGAAGTGAGAAAATCACATCAATTAATCAGTGCATCTCTCATTATTAGAGATGCACGTAAACTCTTTCAATATACAGTATATATTTTCATCTTTACTAATTGTTTAATACCTAGTGGATTACCAATGATGATATATTTTGAAAGGAGTATATTTAAAATAGTTACTTGAAAATAAATACAATACCATGGTTTTTTTTTTACGAATAATTTTTTTTATTCAGATCCGAAAGAACAGGTCAAATACAGCAAGAAACACCGGTACAGACTCCAAGACATTTGTTAAAATGTCACAGAGTACATCATTCCGAGGATGAAAAAGTGGACATTAGTAAGTCGTGGTAAATATAGAAACCTTGGAAATTGCATTGTGTATAAGCCGTAACAATGTAAAGAGTAGGATCCGAGATTTTGCTGTTTATGTATAACAAGTGAGCAGCCTTAGGAAGAAGACCGATAAAGACGTGATTACGCGTCTATTGATGCAGATAAATTGCTCACAACAGGAAAAAAGAAAAATAAATAAAAATTTAACAAGAACCTAAAACATAAGGTACATTCCAACAGAACATATATAATGGCACAATTAAGTACGTGATGCAGGTCCGGAAGAAACGGAGATCTAGAGAGCAGTGGAGTGCACACAGGCGACATAGTTGCAGAGGACATTGCAGGGAGAAAAAGATCCCCAATACGCGCACATCGAGTGGTAAGACTCGGCGTGTGCAATGGTGAAAGATGGTCAGGCGCGGCCGATGTATGTGTGGGCAGGGAGACACGGTATAGTATGGGTGCAGAGAAAGTTAAGGGGCAGTCAGCGCCCAGGTGTCATAATGGAGCCATGGCGTCCAGACCTTTTGGAATTGCAGTGGCGTGTGTGAGGCGTTGTGAGACATCTTTTCCAGGACACTGTGATGGTCAATAGTCGAAAATACTTCCGTGAGTAGTGGGGGAGAGTTGGCTTTCCAACGTCTCGCAATGCATAATTTCGTAGCCAGGAAAAAATGTATTATCAGTTTGCGTTTGGAGTTAGGGAGAGGGTCTGGAAACATATGGAGAAGAGCGGTTTCAGGACTGGGCTCCAGACGGATGCGGAGAACAGAGTGTATGGTGGAAAATATCTGAAGCCATAGAGGTACCAACAGCGGGCATGACCACCACATATGGAGCATGGTGCCCTCCTGACCACAACCTCTCCAACAAGATTTAGGGTAATTAGCGATCATGTGGGATAATCGAGATGGTGTTAGATACCAACGGCAGCTAACCTTTTTCTGCAATTCTAAGTGGTTCAAACAATGGGATATACCTCTCATCATCGTTTCCGATTCCAGCCAGGAATCAGATGGAAAAGTTTGGTTCAGTTCTCTCTCCCATGGGCTCGCATATGTAGGAGTTTGTCGGCGTAGAAACTAGAAACTAACAAAGAATACCAACGGGAGATTGCTCCTTTTATCTCTGGAGCCGAGCGGAACAAGGAAAGAATAGGTTGCAGTTCATATTGGGATGGTGCCATCGAGGAAGTGGAAGATGTAAGGACATGTTGTATTTGCAAATACTTGAAAAAGTCGCAATGCGAAATGTCGTGTGTTTGAGTGAGATGTGCAAAGGGTCTCAGGCTACCATTATGGTACAGGTCACCCAGAGTTCGTAGGGTCGGGCGCCCCCAACTGGAGATATGCAAATCAGGGACCATGAGGTCAAGTATCTCTAAGGGGGTGAGGGGAAAGAGTCGAGCCAGGAAGGGAAATCGTCGCAAATGTCTGGTCCAAATTGTGAGCATATATGAGGTAGTGGGGGGAAGCGGGGGCAACGGAGGATGTAATGTACGTTTGGTCCACAGAAGTTGTGGAATGGAGTGAGGGGAAGTATAAGCATTCTCATGGGCGATCCAGGCTGGTGCATTGGAGGAGGCATGAAACATCAGGATCGGAGATAGAATAAGGCCTCATGATATGATTTGATGTGTGGTATCCCTAGCCCACCACAAAGTCTGGGAGAGAATCTAGTGTTGTTAGCCACGTGTGATTTGCCTTTAAGTCTAGTAAAGTCTATGAAGTAAGATTGTATGGAGTGCAGTAAAGAGGGGGGTGTGGATAGGGACAGTGCGTAGAACGTATAAGAGTTTAGGGAGTGCAGTCATTTTTAACGCGTTGATACGTCCTAGCCACGATAGTTCGTAGCTCCGCCAACGTAATATGTCTAGTTTGACTTGTCGCCAAACAGAAAGTAAGTTATGAGTGTGAAGGGATTCTACGGTTTTGGTCAATTGGATGCCCAGATAGGTTAGGGAGGTTGTCTGCCAATCAAAGGAGTAAAGTGTGGAGAGGGTTCGTATTTGGGATGGGTCTATGTTAAGGCATAGAGCTTGTGTTTTGGAAATGTTGAGCTTATGGTAGGAGACCGCCGCATAAATATCAAATTGGCGTAGAAGTGCAGGTAAGGAAACCATGGGTGAGGTGATAGAGGCCAATACGTTGTCGGCAAAGAGACCGAATAAGTCTTTAAGGGTACAAGGGGGACCAGAGCCCATAGGGAAGCCTGATATAAGAGGGTCGATACGAATACGCTCTGCTAGTGGTTCGAGTGCGAGTGCATAAAGGAGGGGGGATAAAGGGCATCCCTGCCTGGTTCCGTTTGTGATTGGGAATGGGCGAGACAGGAAACCTAACATGGAGATACAGGCTGATGGAGAGGTGTAAAGGGCTAAGACGGATTGAATGAATAGGGGGAAGGCCAAATTTATTGAGGGCCGCTGCTAGAAATTGCCAATGGTGCCTATCAAAGGCTTTTTCTGCGTCGAATGATACTAATAGTGTGGGGAGTTTGCGGCGATTAGCTGCCCAGATCACATCGATGAATTTCCGGGTATTGTCAGAGGGCTGTCTCCCTGTGACAAAACCCACTTGATCGGTATGTAATAGGGATGGGAGAAGAGGACTTAATCTGTTGGCAAGAATTTTAGCGTAAATTTTAATGTCATTATTGAGAAGGGAGATGGGTCTATAACTGGAGCAAGTGTCTGTGGGCTTATTGGGTTTGGGTATTGTAACAACATGGGCACGTAGGTTTTCTGAGGGAATTAAGCCAGAGGACATATAAGAGCGGAAGAGGGTCAACATAAAGGGGCCTAATGTGGAGAGATAAATGCGGTAATAGAAGGAAGTGAACCCATCGGGGCCTGGGGCAGATTTTTTCCTAAGTTGGGCTACTGCTCTTTCGATTTCGCGGAGTTCTATGGGAGTGTTGATGCTCTCTGCTACGTCTGGGGATATGGAAGGGAGGGTGATTGTGGAAAGGTAAGAAGTGATGTCAGTGGGCGTGGGATGAGAAGATGTTGACGCGTTTTGGAGGTTGTATAGGTGAGTGTAGAAGTCTGCGAAAACGTCTACCATTAGAGCTGGGTTAGAGATTTTTCGTCCGGTCCGATCACGTATGTGTGGGGTTCTAGACAGAGCCAGGACGTGGCGTAATTTACGGGCCAGGAGAGTGTCTGCTTTGTTGCCTTTGGCATAGAATTTCTGTTTAAGCTTCATGAGCATGTAGGAAATGCGTTGGAAGTTAAGGTCGGCCAGTTGAAGCCGGAGACGTTTGATCTGAGTGAGGAGAGAGTCTGTGGGGCATAGTTTATTAGTTGTTTCCAGGTCGTAAAGTTTTAGGAGAAGGGTGTCTCGGGAAAGTGTGGCTTGTTTCTTGACATGAGAGGCCAGGCTAATGAGTCTACCTTGTATGACCGCCTTATGGGCATTCCAGAGGGTGGTGATAGAGACGTCAGGAGACTGATTTTCTTGAAAATATTGTGTGAGATGGGAGTGGATTTGCGATTTATGAGCGTCAGAATGTAAGAGTGTGTCATTAAGTCTCCATGTGCCTTTGCCTGCTATTGGGTGGTCCAGTTTTATTGTGAGTACTATTGGGGCATGATCGGACCAGGAAATAGTGCCTATACGGCAGGAAAGTGTCAACTGAAGGGAGAGCTTGTCTAAAAAAAAATAGTCCAAACGGGAGTATGATTTGTGTGGATTGGAAAAAAAGGTATAGTCCCTATCGGAAGGGTGAAAAACACGCCATAAGTCAAAGAGTCGATGTAAGTGGAGCAGATTTGTTAAGTCGTGGCCCAGGCGTAGAGTGTTGTGTGTGGGGAGAGTCGCGGGGTTTGAGGGTGTCCAAGGGGGGGTGCAGAGCAGCATTAAGGTTGCCACATAGGAGAAGTTGGCCTTTCTTATGTCGGTCGAGTTTTTCTAAGAAGGAGTGAAAAAAGGTCAGTTGGCCAAAGTTTGGAGCATAGAATTATACCCTCCCCTGTGGGTCCAGGAGCTTATGAGTGAGTGTAAATGAGAGGCGTCTGGAAATGAGAACGGAGACTCCAGCTTTTTTAGAACAAGCCATGGAGTGAAATTGTGTGGGAAAGAACTTCGAATAAAGAAACGGGTTGGAGGATTTCTTTAAATGCGTTTCTTGTACACAGAGTATGTCTGCTTTTGAAGATTTAGCTTCCTCCCACAAAAGATGACGCTTGTGGGGAGAATTAAGGCCCTTAGCATTTAGGGACAAGACATTAAGACTGGCCATGTGGACAAGTCAGTAAATTGAAGTTGAAGCTAAGGTGGATTGGATGTACGCTCGGGACCCACGGGAAAGGCACACAGAAGGACAATATAAATAAGGAAAGGAGAGTATAAAGTGTATCTCATAGAAGTGAGCCGCGCCTGACCAGTGTGTTGTGTGCCATTGGTGTGATGCAATAAAGAAAACAAAAACAAAAAAGAACTATAAATATAACAAATTAACTTGAGAAACCAAAAACAAATGGATTCACGAGTCAGTGTGAGTGCCAGCGCTGTGGGTAGCACTAAAGGGTCGGGGGGAGAGAGCCGTTATCGGGCCCGAGAACTAAGGCAAGTGGACATGAGGAATAAAATGTGTAGTGTAAGGCTCCCCATCACAGGTAAACACAGTAGGTACACTTTTAGAGCTAGCAAGGCACTTAGCTGGGCAGTGAAGGGGTAGAGTCCCGGAACGGAAGACACGATCGAAGGCAGACGATCCACCATACAGTTGTGTGCCGCGTAGCAGTCTTGCAGGGAGACGGAGAATCAGCCGAATCCGGGATCGAGCACTGTCTAGCGCTGTAGGTACGCAGGACAGGTGGGAGAAGGAGCCGGTGGAAGTTCAAGCGCAGGAGAGTCCCAGGTTGCGAAGGTGGAGTGTTGCTAGGAGGCAAGCGACGGAAGACACAGATGCTCGGTATTATCATGATTTCGTTTGGGTCGTCCACGTTCTGTGGAGTTTTTTTGGCGATGAAGAGCGATGAGGCGAAGTGGTTAAAGATGAAGTGCAGGGCGTTTGGTCTGAGTGAAGACCCCAGGAGGCGAGTAGAGTGAGGCCATCTTCAGGTGATGTAACGGTGGATGTGGAACCGTCTTTATGGATGTAGAGGCGAACCGGGTAGCCCCATCGGTAGGAGATCTGTCGAGATCTTAGGATAGATGTGATGGGAGCAAAGAGCCGTCGCCGTTGGAGGGTGAGTTGCGAGAGATCTGTTAGGAGTAAGATATCTCGAAATGGTTCGGGTAGCTCTGGTTTGCGGCGTGCAGCCTGCATGATTTTGTCTTTGATATCAAAGTAATGGATCCGGGTCAAGACGTCACGAGGTAAGTTGGATTTGACTGATTTGGGTCTGGCAACCCGGTGAAGGCGATCTAGCCTGACAGGTGAAGAGGATTCATCAGCCAAGAGAGATTGGAAGAGGTTTTGAACAAATTGAGGCAGGTCTGCCGTAGAGATTTCTTCCAGGATGCCTCTCACCTGAATATTGTTGCGGCGGGACTGATCCTCGAGGTCCATGACCTTAGTGCGGAGATCATCCAGCTCTGCCTGTACAGTGGTGTACCCGGCGGAAAGAGCGTTATGGGCTTCTGCAAAGTTGTCCATCTTCCTCTCTAGCTGATAAGTGCGTTCACCTATGTCGTCGATGTCTTTGCGGAGAGAGGATGCAATCTCTTGGAAATCCCGTTTGAGCTGTTCCCTCATGTCTTGAAGTAGGGATTTGAGGATTTGAGAGGTGAGCTGCTGATCATCCTGGTCGTCTGGGGTAGGATATGATAAGTGTGTGGCTGGTCAGGGTGGATCTGACCTGGATGGTGAGTGCGGACCCTGGGAAGCCTCGGAATCTTCATCTGGTGCATGTGGTAGGCCGCTGTCTCGGGATGACTGCTTTTTCCGGGTTTTAGGTTAAAAAAAAACGGGCATAAGTGCAGATTTGCGTGAGCGGGAGTGCGCCATGAGGTAGGGAGCACTTTGAGAAAAAAGAGAGTCCAAAAATGATGTGGATGGCGTGCGATTTAGATCTCGGGCCTAGGAGCTCTCTCTAAGCACGTCTGCTCAGGCTGTCATCCAAGCCATGCCCCCCATACAATACCATGTTTAAAATTTTACAAAAATAATTTATAAAGCCTTTGTGTGGTCACTAGTAGAATACTGTGCAGTATCTGTGGACTTCTGATATCTGATGAATTTCTGTAAATAGGTTTAATGAAGTAGTTGACAATAATTTTAAGGGATCGTTAATGCCTTTTGGCCCTGTTGTACTAGCCTATTGCTCCTCCGCAGCTTATTAACACTTAGTGCAGATGTCTAAACCACTTTACCCAATGGTAAGAGCTAAACATAGCAGGTAATTGTTTTTTTAATACCATAAATTAACATGAATTAACCACAAATTAACAGACCAATGCACATTCTGTATACTAAGTGTATTTTAAAAAAGTGACTGTTTAATGACAACATCTGGTTCGAACAACAATTTTTATTTTTAAGGATTTTATTTATGAATTTGGTAAGCTTTAATTTAGTTGGTTAAAAAAACTGGCTATCCACTGAATTTTCCTAATATTCAAGATATTCAAGACAACTGATCTTCGTATATGCTACAAATTAACAATAAAATGTGCTGTGTTGCTAGTGGTTGATTGTGTTAACACATTTGGAATCATTTTGGGTTTCTATCCCTTAATGTATGCCTACCAGTTATTCTTCAAAACCTTACTGCACATGTGGAGTGTATTAATGGACCAATAGATCTGTCATTTAACATGTTTAATATGCTTATTTAATTTTCCTGAAATTTTGGAGGGAAATACTTTATATTTTTATAGATGCTCTTTGTATAAACCAAAATATTTGTTAAAACAATGCTCAAATTGGAAGCTTCCCTTTCCCATGCATGAGACATGAGTGGATAAACACAGGAACGAAAGGTCATTGGGGTCTGTAAATGGCTCATGATCTTGCCTAAAGCTACAAATTCCATAGTAAAAAATAAATAAATAAATAAATAAATAAATAAAAAGGCACCTATTTAATCAACATCAGCTAACACCCTTTCCAGTACACTCCTTCCTATTTGCACCAATCAGCTGCCTCTCCTGTGCCACACCTCTCCCACACACACACACACACACACACACACTGAAGCTTGAACTTTTGATCTCTCTCAGAGGGCAGCATGTGCTTCCTAAACTTTAAGACAAAAGCAGCTGTTATGGAGGTGATATGATACTTTGTAGTAACTAGTAACTTGAAAAACAAACAGATAGAATTTTATTAATTCCCATGACCATAGAACAAAAAAGTAACAGCCATATTTTTTATGGCTGTTACTTTTTTGTTCTATGGTCTTTTTATTTACATTGTATCAAGAGTGTGTGTCCTATGAGATGTGAGTAAAAAATCACTATATTATTGTTGAACATGGATTGTTCAAATCTAGGCAATATCAGAACTGTATATATGTGTTGTCAATATATATATATATATATTATATATATATATACAAGAACATACAGTGGACAGGTTCCACTCAGAACAGGCCTTGCCATGGTTGACCAAAGAAGTTGAGTACACATTGCTCAGCGTCATATCCAGAGGTTGTCTTTGGGAAATAGACATTTAAGTGCTGCCAACATTGATGCAGAGGTTGAAGGGGTAGGGGGGGTCAGCCTGTCAGTGCTCCGACTATACGCTGCAAACTGCATCAAACTGGTCTGCATGGCTGTCGACCCAGAAGGAAGCCTCTTCTAAAGATGATGCACTAGAAAGCCCGCAAACAGTTTGCTGAAGACAAGCAGGCTAAGGACATGGATTACCGGAACCATGTCCTGTGGTCCGATGAGACCAAGATAAACTTATTTGGTTCAGATGGTGTCAAGCGTGTGTGGCGGCAACCAGGTGAGGAGTACAAAGAAAAGTTTGTCTTGCCTACAGTCAAGCATGGTGGTGGGAGTGTCATGGTCTGCGCCTGCATGAGTGCTGCCGGCACGGGGGAGCTTCAGTTCATTGAGGGAACCATGAATGCCAATATGTACTGTGACATACTGAATCAGAGACTGATCCCCTCCCTTCGGAGACTGGGCCACAAGGCAGTACTTAAACATGATAACAACCCCAAACACACCTCCAAAATGACCACTCCCTTGATAAAGAAGCTGTGGGTAAATGTATGTATGTGTATATATATATATATATATATATATATATATATATATATATATACATACATACACCGATCAGCCAGTGGGTCAGATATATTAGGCAGCAACTTAACATTTCACCCTCAAACTAATAGAACCGAATACACTAACACACAGACACTCACATTAACACAACAGGACACACTAACCTACCCAGACACACACATATACTTTACACTAACATACTCAGACAGTCTAACATACCCAGACACACACTCAGATACCAAGACACACATATTACACTAACATATTCATACACACACTCACTAACATACCCACACACATACCTAGACACACAAATGTTCCCTACATACAAACATACACACATTAAGATACCCCCCCACACAGTAACATACACACACACTAAAATACACAGACACACACACTAACACACTCAGACAAATCTGCACCGGTTTGGAGAACGCTCTTTCCTGTTCCAGCATGATTGTGCTCATCAAACATCAGTGCCCGCTCTTTTCCTCCCTTTTGCGGAAGTGCACCTGGAGGCTAGAATAATGAAGACAATTTCACAGGGAAAGAGAAGCATTTCTGCACCTCTTTTTCTCAGCCAATCTATCTGCATTATTCTAGCCTTTCAGTGCACTTCCGCAAAAGGGCAGAGCTACAGAGACCACCTCTCCCCTGTTCCTCCAATCGGGGGAGAGGGTGTGCCCGGAGGCTATTCCCTTTTAGGGAAGTTCACAGGGAGACCAGGTTCATAGAGAAGTGGACAAAAAAAAATAGACATAGGGAGAAGTGAAGAAAGAAACAAGGCAGAAGACAGAAGAACAAGAAGAGTCATGAGAAGAAGCAGAGCTGTGGGAAAGGAGACAGGGACATGGAAGCAGTCAGAGAAGGTAGAGAGACATTAAGTGAGAGTAAAAGCTCTTTGCTTTGTTTTCATTTGTTTAGTATGGGGTCCTTTCTCATTTTCAGACATTTGCATGAATTAACAGAATTTGCAAATTTTGTTAAAATTGCAACTCGTACAAAGCCAAATGTACTATAATATATATTTCATGACTATTTCACTTTTTCTACTTATTGCTGCCCCTTACCCTGTTTGATCTCTTAATCCAAGTAAATGGCCATCCCTATAGCTTCACCTTTACCAATCTCCACTTTCTTCACTATTTTGTGTCAATTTCCCTCTATCTTCTTGTCCCATATGTAGTGTTCCTCCCTCATCTATCCTACATATCTCCCTGCATGCCAGTATATTAAGGATATGCAGTACGTATGCAATGCACTCAGCAGGGTTTGTATTTGGTTGAAAAAAGTACTTCTTGGATTACCTGTTATATATTTGCACCTGCCCTAACTTATTACTAATACCACGTGCCATCAGGTTCTATGTGTATAAAAGGATGACCTAATATATACTTTGTATTAACCTTAATTTAAAAGGATTAAAAACATACTGCAAACACTCTGTAAACATTTACATCACTAGGTGTTTACTATTTACATCAAGCTTAGCTTTGCCCATGTGACATCATACATAAAGTAATCTACAAACATAAGGACTGACTTTTGGCGGTACAGCGAAGCAAACATTCTTCACTTTTTTTTCTGGTACACTAAGATGTCAATTCCACTTCACTATTATAACATCAATTATACATCAATATCGGCAGGGTTTTTTGCACGTTATAAGAAATGGAAGTTTTTAAATCTGTGAGTCGCACACAGGCTAAATACTATATTTGTATGATTATATGTCATTCCCATACACAATACACTTAAATGTGCATGCATTTAGAAATAATTTTGATTTAAAAATTTGGTTTTTTTAAATTCACAGTTTTTTAAAAGAATATTTTTCTTGAAAAATGTGACTTATTTATGATATACATTTATTTCACCCAGTGGGGTGGTCCACGCAGGTCCACTGTATTATGTGTTGGCACAAAAGTCCAAAAGGATACTGTTGTACATTTGCTATATTGAAGACCTGGAGACATTTGTCATGTTTTCTTCCAAAACATGTTTCAGTATAATATTTTGAGGAATGATTTTAGTATTTAATGACTCTCTCAAGGCTTCCCATTTCCTCCTAAACATGTTACAGCACATAGTGGAGGATTTTTATAACAGTCATAGCACATTTTACATGTCAACACCTACCCTGTTACAAAGTCCCAACATTCTTCATGTAAACAATTTCAAAGAGGGGTAAAAGTACAAGGTCACTTCTGCCTCTAAGTTAAGTCAAATAAGGACATATTGACATTTTTAATAGTTTTGATGTAGTTGACTGACACCATGTTGATTAGACATGCAATGCTATGGACCTTTAAGCACATCCTTAAATATTCCAGATCATATAAAAATATTTAAGTTTACATTTTATGTAACTTTTTCTAGATTCTGGCTATTACATAATAGTTTTACCAGTTAAATACATGAATCATGAGCTAAGAATGTCATGTCTTGAGGGCCTACAACAGGCCAGAAATCTTGTGTACTCCTACCTGAAAAAACATAATTTAATGAATGTTATGATTGAGATGTCTGAGCTCAAGATGGGACTTCCAAAGCATGTTGACTATGTGTAACTGTCAAAGCCTAGATTTAAAAACTATTAGTAAATGTCATTATTGTCCATGTAGAATCTATCATGCTGTTTCAGGCCTGTTTGTAAAATGACTTCTATTCAGACCCTTAGTCTGACATTTTGAATGCTACATGGGCATATTTTTTTCCAAAGAAGATTTCAATTAGACATACCAAAGTAAGTTGCCTCTCTGCCACATTAGTTAAGAACAAAATGTTAAATGTGCTTTCCCTTAAAACGTTACTGATTTTCTTAAAACAAGTAATTTGCCGATTAGCAGTAGTATTCATTTTAAAATGCTTTGTAACATTTAGAGTAAAGGTACTGTTCAGCTAGACAAAATAAGCATTAGAAAATTGTGTAATTTTGTTTTTATTCCTCTGGAAATATAATCACATAAAAGCAACACACAAATGTGCTTTTTTAGTTCCTATGACAACAACCTATCAGAAGCTGCATTTGTGTCACATGACAATTAAGTGTCCCAGAAGAAGCTTTTATTAGATTACTCCTGAGAAGGATTCAATAGTGGTCGAAATGAGACAGCATGTCATTCCTATAGAATTAGCATGATATAATTATGCAAACTTCTGTGAAGAAAATAGCCCCAGATGACTTGATATTATTTAGCCATGTAATTCCCCAAAGCGTTATACGGCATTCCTAAATTCCTGATCTTCCTAGCGTTTCTTTTCTGCCAATCCCATTTGTTATAATATCTGTATCAACTCCATCTGCCTCAAGCAAGGAAAGGGATGCGATTAGTATATTTAAGTTTTAAAAGCTACCTAAGGTGATGACAAATTGGTTCCAGACATTAGCAAGACACCCAAGAGCATTCTTTTTTTTTCCTAAAAATGTTCTAATTTAGAATATAAGCACTTCTACTGATGCTAAGGGACATAGGATTGTTTTCAATTTAGCAGGTGTCAGTTATTAACACAAGCATAACTCAAACCTCCTTAAGCCTGGTTTAAAAAAAGACACATAATTAAGCAGTGATATCATTGTAAGATGTACCAAGCATGAGGAATGCTTGCCGAGACTCCATCTCTTCTGTCTGAAACATCCTTGTCACGGAGCTGGCTAGTCCGACCGACTACCTCCGCTGTCTTGTGCTCCCTTAGCCTGGGACAACACACTTTCCCCGGTTCCCCAGTCACTAGCCGAAACTCAGTGTAGGGTAAAACCAAACGAAGACTGATTTATTTTAGACACACAGAGCTGGATATATCCAGCAAAACACACATTAACATAAAACAAGATATTGGGACACAAACCTCCCCCTTAATCTGCCTCTCAGAGACAACAGGGGCAGTAACGGGATTAACAATACAATAGGGGGGAGACTGATTTATACAACATTAAACATCAAAGAATGGTGGTCACTCCCTGGTGGCAGATCCTGGCTGTCTGCCGGAGATAATCCCCTCAGCCAGTGATGAGATGATACTGCTGGGGGTAGCCACAGAAGTCTCTACAAACCCAGGGCCCATAGTCAATAGGGAGGAGGCTGGCAGTCAGGCTTCTCCAGTGGCCCCAGTGATGGAGGCTTCCGTCACAATCCTGTTTTGAAATCCTGGCAAAACTCTCTCAATGGAACACAAACCTAGATAATGCACTATTTCTATGTTTAGTAGATTCTCTTAGAGGAGAAATATGTCAGTAAAATATGATATATATCTATATATATATATATTAGTGTTAAGATTTTACCATAAAACATCAGTTAAGCAAATTATTTTCCTGTTACATTACAGCTAAATGTATAACTAAAGCATATCTGTTGAGTAAACCTACAAAAAGATTTACACAACAATATAAAATAAAGTTTTGTGAGTCGTTATTTTAGTTAGAATTGGTGTCTCCAAGGATTATTGTCTGTTATTAGAACAGCTTTTCTTTGCAATGTCTTAATGTTTTTTAAGCATCATATTTCAAAATTGGCACATTTTTACAATTGTACTCCCAAATTGGTCACATCCTTAAAGAAAGGCCCATTGTAGCTTACAAATGGCTAACAGTATACATGACATGAGACAGGGCCAGGCTGGCATCTGGCAAAAATGACCATTGGGCCGCTGGGCATTGGTGCCCAATACTCATGCAGCATGCTATGTAACCATAACAACATAGCCTGCAACCACGCAGATCTGTCCATCGGGCACACCTACATCATCAGGCATAAAGTGCCAGGGCTGCCTCATGATTGCCAGTCCAGCCCTGGGGCTGAACAAATACCTAGACTTATTGAGAAGTTTTTATTGACACTAAAGTTAGCAACACTCTTACTTATCATGCAACCATTGTAACCTAGTAATGTAAGGTGAATATTGTACGCAACCATGTATCAGCCAATGGTTTAAAATCAAGGGTTATTTTAACTGTTTGACTGATCATGGGATTTGCCTTTTGAAGCTTCTGTGCAGGTTGGGTTGTGTAGGGAAAACCATAAAGGCTCTCAAGTATCACATCCTAAAATTAGGAATAAAGATAGGGACAGCTTGGTAGTTTGGATAATATAGATATAATGTTATTACAGCTACCATATTCATTTTAGAATAGGTCTTATCATTACATAGGGGTAGAAATGATCATTCTTATAATTTTTCCTTTAGAATGGCACTGGTTCATCTAAGGTCATGTTTATATTGATTAAGAACACAGTCTTTAGTAAGGATATGGGATACTATTAGCATGAGAGAATATGTATCTTGACTTGATTAAGTATCAGAGTGTGGATATATAAGAAACAATGTACTTTTTAGCTCCTGTGATATGGGATTATTCATCTTTTAAAACCTAAAGGATCATGCGTTTCCTACTCTTTTCTTTAGCTAATGTACCTCTGCTCTGTTTTTATACTTTAGGTAAAGCAGTTTTCAGTTTACCATATCTCAGAAGTTCTTCACCAGTCTTGCAATAAAAGTGCAGCGGTTTCAAGGATACTAGTACATTACACTAGTGAAATAGCTATGTTATGTAATGCTCCCTCTTATCCCTCGATCACAATTTCTTTATACTATCTCTGAGCATTTATAGTCGCAAATGACTTTCACATAATTTGGAGCCTGCTGAGTTTCTTGTTTCCTCGTCTTCTCAGCAGATTTTTTTCTTTCACACATTCCAAAGGTCTTTCCTTGCTACATGTCATGCAGCTGTTACCAGAGTCCCATTCACTCACATGATCCCACTGGGAACCCCAGCAGCTGTGCCTCTTCCTCCGGGGTGATACGTCTGTCACACCAGAAGACAGCAGCCCAAACTTGTTATATTAACCCTTTGGGTGAATTTGCTGGAGAGAGAACACCCATTTTTTTATTGTAGATCAACAAACTTGCTTCTGCTAACATATAACATATGTTCTTAAGAAAAAATATGGTCTGGAGGAAGTATGAAGAATTTAAGAATAAAAATGTTGAAAATATCAGCACATCAGAGTAAATAAAATAACATTAAATAGGCTTCTTTTTAGTCTTGCCACCTGAGATAAATTAGTTTACATGCATACCTGACAACTCTATGGATTTCATCCAGAGGCTTTGAAAATCAGAGCCAGGTCAGTGTTTTTGGCATCCGATTGAGAGAGTGATGTTTGGCCATGCCCACCCCCACCATGTTATGCCCACTCTCATGTGGGGGTGGCATGAAGAAAATACTGTGGGTCCATTTTATGGGTTCTTATACACAATGTGGTGTATGGAAAATGCCTAATAAATAGTATTAAAATTAAGTGAGTGGTAATATAAGAAAGCAATAGTCCCTTTCAATCGGACAGTAATATCACATAAAGTCACATGTATCTACAGACCTGCCCTATACAGAAAATGAATTACTTTTTTGTGAACTCTTGTTTGCATGAAGAGTTAGAGAAAGTGTATCAATACATTAAACCATTGTACAAATATCTCTCTAGATTAAGATAGGTGAGGTTTGAGCCATGGACACATCAACCTCCTGCAACCCTTTTGAGAGACCCAAGACTCATTTTCCTATTCTCTTATTTCTCGTTCCCCTTTCTTTTCCTTTTTTTCTTTTCCTTTCTCTTCATATTACATTGCATTTCCTATCCCTTCATACAGCTATGTATTTACTTGCATTTTTTTTTAAAAAAAGGTTGTGAGATAAAGTAAAGAAGTGTAAAATCTGCCACTTCGTACAGATATTTTATTAATGGGGTAGTAGAAGTATTATTAAACACTCATCTACAGACACCAGACAAGCCAGAAGGCTTGTTTTTCCCTCAGAAATCTCATGGTGCTGCCACAACCACAAGGCATTCTGGGTAGGCGCATGCAAATAAGGTGTGGTGTCTGTAGATGAGTGTTTAATAATGCTTCCACTACCCCCTTAATTTTAAGTGGAAGGGTTTTCCATCACCTTTACCCACCATAACTTATGTAATGATATTTTAATCATGGAATATTTATTTTTCTTCATAGGGTTTATGTAAGGTTTGAAGACAAGCCAAAATAATATGTACTGTTAGTTAAATGCCCAATTTGCAGTTTGGCTCTTGATAAATGGCTTCTGTTACAGTGGAGGCCTTGATTTCAGTGTTTCTTGGCCCCTTTTTTATGGCTGGGTTAACAGATTTGTCACGCTGTCACCGCTCAGCTTTCGATAAGATTCAATAGTGTAGGATTTAGGAATAACAAGCTCTGTGCCTTTCTCATATTCAACAAAAGTCAAAAAGTTTGCAAAGTTTTTCAGCCATTAAATACCAGAGCTGATCAAGCAAGAACTGTCAAAGTCAAGGACTTAAAGAAATGAGAAAAGATATGTAATATGAATTCTGTGCAAAACTTTTCAACATAGGTTAAAATGATTATCATGCCCAAGGCCAGCTAGCTTACAGAATCAGTGCATATCTGAAGGTTAGAATGCAAGCCAATTTTTTGTCATTCCATTATCCAACTAATATATATATATATATATATATATATATATATATATATATATATATATATATATATATATATATATATATATATATATATATAAAGAAACAACAGCAGTTGGCCATCTAAAGAATAAGAAACAGCAGTTATACATAAAAAAATGCATTTTACATAAGATTCTGGTAAACACAAAATATTAAGTGACCCTATAACATTTTTTCTGTGGTTGGTGTGGTTTTGAGTTATTCATACAAAAAGATTCATTATGGTGCATTAACACATTTCATAGAGCTCAAACAACTCTTAGCCATGAAAATGGCTTCTTATTAAAATTGTCTTTTGAAATTGCCAACACTTAGATATAATGTAAGGAAGCTTTACTTTACTGACAGTGTGGTCAATAAGTAGAACAGCCTCCCAGAACGGGTAGAGTTTAATACAGTGAGATAAAAAGCTTTGGATAGGCATAAGGTTATTCAAGTTTAAAAAGTTTTGATATCCAAACATGCTGAAATTGCGATGCAGGGACTTTTTTCTCTCCTGAGTTTGCTTCTCTAGTCAAACCAGTTTCCTATGGTCCTGGTTGGATGTTCTGAGTGAACCTAATGGCAATTGAAAAACTATTAATTTGAAGCCATACAAATAATTAATGCTTGTCCCAATTAGACTGCACATCACTTTGCAATTATTTGCATTTATTAGAAAAAAAACTTGCATGTAAGAAAAGAAAAATATATATATAGTATATACTATATGTACTGAGATAAAATTTTCCTTGTAGTATCCTCTCAAGTTATGATCAAAGTTATGGTGTACATCTTGGTACTGCAGTAGAAAATGCTTCTTTAAATTATTCACCAAGCATTCATTCATACGTTGTCCTTATGTGTCCTATAAAATTAAACACACGTATGTTTGGATTCCCATTGATTATACAGTAAAATGTTGACATAGTAGAAATATCATCACATCTATTGTGCATTTCACATAACTCTGTGTCAGATTTTTTGATGGCCCACCCAGTAATTCCATTTATATCACCTAAATAACACACAAACCCAGCTAAGACAACACGTGATCTGCATTTTCCCCGTTAGTTTTTCTTGCATCCTGACTCACATTTTCCAAGTAGATTTGTTCCTGTAAGGGTGATTTATAGTTTTTCTACAGAATTTGGAAAACCATATTCTAAGAAAACTAAGGATTTTTAATTGTCTGGAAAATCTTGTGTGAAGAATCTGTATAGTTTATTTTGTATGACTTGTATAGTAGATGGTAATTACATTGTCTGCTGTGGCCTTAAAATCCCTATTCAATTCAGTAGACTATTCATACCCTCTTTTTTTTTTGCAGGGATGCACATGGTCTCTGAGCTACAATGTATCTTTGAGTGTGTTATTTCTCTGCAAATTTGCTTGGTAAGTGAGCTTAGTTAATGCACACTCGGTTGTTGCCCTTGTGTTGGTCCATGGGGTTTGGCTTTGACAATTTCTTTTGTTTCACTTGGCTACCTTGCTAAGATGCTATTTATTTTGTCCCTACCACCCATTTGAATCCCCAAAACTGGGCGGGGGCATTAATAATTTTCACCATTAAATCATACCACTGAAAAAACATATATATATATATATATATATATATATATATTGCCAAAAGTAATGTGCTATGGAATGATACTTTTGTTATTGGACAATACAATACTTGATCATTCAACATGGGAAGCCTGAAGCCACAATTTAGTACGACTAATCCTTGAAATAAATATTATAGCTTTTCCACTAAATGATTTCAGGGCCTAATATTAGACCCTGCTGCCAATATATATAAATATTAGATCCTGCTGCTGATATATATATATATATATATATATTAGCCCCTGCTTCCCATATATATTAATATTATCCCCAGTTGCCGATATATATATTAATATTAGTCCCTGCTGCCGATATATATATAAATATATATATAAATATTAGACCCTGCTGCCTATAGCAGGTATAGATCAACACATTAACACACAAACCCAGCTTTGCATGTATAGATCAATTAAAATTCACTTGTGATCTCAACACTGAAGGTATATATCAAATAAACAGAATCAGACATACAAATCCTGTATTTGCAGGTATACAATAATAATATATGAAACGTGGAATTGCAGGTATAGATCAAATAAATACATGGAAACAGCATTGCAGGTATTAATCAACTGAACAAGACATACAAACCCTGTATTTGCAGGTATACATAAATAATGTATGGAAACATAGCATAGCAGATATGGATCTACAGAATAACACACAAACCCAGCTTTGCAGGTATAGATCAACTGGAATTCACATAAAAACTCGGCATTAAAGATATATTTAAAACCCCCTAAATTACAGGCATAGATCACAGGTTGCACACCCCAAAGTCAGCCCTGGTGTCCACACTGCCCACATAGAACCTGGCCAGCACCCAGATAACAAACATAAGATTTGCCATGTCCCCAAATAGCCCCAGCACAAGTCAATTTTGTCCCCAAACAGCCTGGCCTGTGCCATCTTCGTCCCATATACACCCTGCCTGTGCCATCTTGGTCCCCAAGGTTCAAACATCCTGCTAGTGCCATCTTTGCCCTTCCACAATTGTCATTCAGACAATTCATCCACTGTCAGGGTTCAGCCCCAGCCTTGGAAACTGCCATGCATGGCCGCCCCTTTAAGAGGTCTGCCTGGAGTTGAACTCCTCTCCATAGCTTAGTAACATAGTAACATAGTTCATAAGGTTGAAAAAAGACCAAAGTCCATCAAGTTCAACCTATATACATATTGTGTCCCTACTGTGTTGATCCAGAGGAAGGCAAAAAACCCTTATGAAGCAGATGCCAATTGCCCCATACCAGGGGGAAAATTCCTTCCCGACTCCAAATATGGCAATCAGAATAAATCCCTGGATCAACGTTCTGTCCCTATTAATCTAATATCCATAACTTGTAATATTATTGCTTTCAAGAAACACGTCCAGGCTCCTTTTGAACTCTTTTATTGAGTTTACCATCACCACTTCCTCTGGCAGAGAGTTCCATAATCTCACCGCTCTTACTGTAAAGAACCCCCGTCTGTGCTGGTGTAGAAACCTTCTTTCCTCCAGCCGTAGAGGATGTCCCCTTGTTATAGATACAGTCCTGGGTATAAATAGGTCCTGGGAGTGATCTCTGTACTGTCCCCTTATATATTTATACATAGTTATTAAGTCCCCCCTAAGCCGTCTTTTTTCCAAACTAAATAACCCCAATTCTGATAATCTTTCTGGGTACTGTAGTCCTCCCATTCCCCTTATTACTCTGGTTGCCCGTCTTTGAACCCTCTCCAGCTCCACTATATCTTTCTTGTACACTGGTGCCCAGTACTGTACACAGTATTCCATGTGTGGTCTGACTAGTGACTTGTACAGGGGTAGAATTATTTCCTTGTCGTGGGCATCTATGCCCCTTTTGATGCACCCCATGATTTTATTTGCCTTAGCAGCAGCTGCCTGACACTGGTCGCTACAGGTAAATTTACTGTTAACTAAAACTCCTAAGTCCTTTTCCATGTCAGTCGTCCCCAGTGTTTTCCCATTTAATACATATTCCCAGCCTGGATTTTTCTTCCCCATGTGCATAACCTTACATTTATCTGTGTTGAACCTCATCTGCCACATCCCAGCCCAAGCCTCCAACCTATGCAGATCCATTTGTAATCGTGCGCTGTCCTCTATTGTGTTAACCACGTTACAGAGCTTAGTATCGTCTGCAAAGATTGATACTTTACTATGCAATCCCTCTACAAGGTCATTAATAAATATATTAAAAAGAATAGGACCTAAAACTGACCCCTGTGGTACCCCACTAGCAACAGTCACCCACTCAGAGTATGTACCATTAATAACCACCCTCTGTTTCCTATCACTGAGCCAGTTACTTACCCACATACACACATTCTCCCCCAGCCCAAGCATTCTCATTTTATGTACCAGCCTTTTATGTGGCACCGTATCAAATGCTTTGGAAAAATCAAGATATACGACATCCAGCGATTCACCCCGATCCAGTCTTGAGCTCACCTCCTCATAAAAGCTGATCAGGTTAGTTTGACAGGACCGATCCCTTGTAAACCCATGCTGATATGGAGTCATACACTTATTTTCATTGAGATACTCCAAAATAGCATCTCTTAGGAAACCCTCAAACAGTTTACACACAACAGAAGTTAAACTAACAGGCCTATAATTCCCCGGGTCACTTTTTGTCCCCTTTTTGAATATTGGCACAACATTTGCTATGCGCCAGTCCTGGGGAACAGACCCTGTCACTATAGAGTCCTTGAATATTAGAAATAGGGGTCTGTCTATTACATTACTTAACTCCCTTAGAACGCGGGGGTGAATGCCATCTGGACCTGGTGATTTGTCTATTTTGATTTTTTTTAGGCGGCACTGCACTTCTTCCTGCGTTAGACAGGCGACATGTACTGGGGCATTTATCTCATCCTGCTGTATATTACCTGGCATTTCATTTTCCTCTGTGAATACAGCAGAGAAGAATATATTTAATAGATTAGCTTTTTCCTGATCCCCGTCTATAACTTCTCCCTCATTACTTTTTAAGGGGCCAACGCTTTCATTGTTAACCTTTTTACTATTTATATAGTTAAAGAACATTTTGGGGTTTGTTTTACTCTCTTTGGCAATGAGTCTTTCTGTCTCCAATTTTGCTGCTTTTATCTGATTTTTACATATTTTATTTTTTTCCCGATAGCTTTTTAGTGCTTCCTCACTGCCTTCCTGTTTTAGTAGCTTAAATGCCTTTTTTTTGCCATTTATTGCCCCCTTTACATTTTTATTTATCCACATTGGTTTTCTCTTGTTCCTGTTTATTTCTGTCTGTATTTTATGTACCTTTGCCCTCTTTCCCTTATACATCTCAGCTCCTCACTCTATCCCCTGTGTTCCTTGCCTTGTTGCCTGTCATTTGTGGCACCCTGTACCATGTATACATGTCTTGCTATGTATATAAATAATGTGCTGTGTATTTCTGTTCAGCTGTTTGGTTTTGCTATTACCATGCCTTCCTCACCTGAAGCCTAGACAACTCACACCTGACCTAATGAACATGCTTTATATCCCTGCCTCCCTGTAACAGAGTTGTGAGCTCATTAAGTTCTTTGGAGCCATAGTTCATGCCAGATGCTGGATTTGCCTGTTGGATTTGCCTGTTGGATTTGCCTGTTGGATTTGCCTGTTGGATTTGCCTGTTGGATTTGCCTGTTGGATTTGCCTGCCTGCCAACCACTTTCACCCGGACTGCCTACCAGATTTCCCCTTTTTTGCTTGTTACCTGTCCCAGACCCTTTTGAATACTTGCCTGGACTTTTCTACCCTCATATGCATGATATGCCTCCTACTCTGCTGCTTCTGGTGAGATGCCTTGCTTTACTTTTGTAATATAACCTATAACCAGGCCCGGACTGGCCATCGGGCAAACTGGGCGTTTGCCCGGTGGGCCGGGCCGAATTGACTTAGGGGCTGATGGAGCTGCAGCTACCTTAAAATAGGCCCAGTCAGGACCGAACTGACTGGGCCTATCCGGCCTCTACGGCCGCATTAACGCAGGGCATAAGGGGCACCTGCCCCTTAAGCCTGCCGCAACTGCGACCGGGTCCGCCACTCTAAGTGGTCGGGAAGCCCCCACCAGGGCCGGCCTTACGGGTGTGCGGCCGCACAGGGTTTAAATTAAAACATCGGGGTTTTTTTATTTAACATCCTCCATGTTAAATAAAGTTAACAAAAACTTTATTTAACATGGAGGATGTTAAATAAAGTAAAAAAAAAACCCCGATGTTTTAATGTAAGCCCTGTGCGGCCGCAGACCCCTAAGGCCGGCCCTGGTGGGGGCTTCCAGGCCCCTTAGAGTGGCGGACCCTGTCGCAGTTGCGGCGGGCTTAAGAGGCAGGTGCCCCTTATGCCCTGTGTTAATGCGGCCGTAGAGGCCGCATAGGCCCAGTCAGTCCGGTCCTGCCGCGGGCCCGGCCGTAGTTGCTGCTTGCTCCGGCAACAAGGTAAGTAGGGTGAGGGAGGGGGTGCAGTGAGAAGGGGCAGAGGGGGGTTAGATAGTGAGAAATGGGGAGAGGGGATAGATAGTAAGAGGGGGTACATAGTGAAAAGGGGGAACATAGTGAGAAGGGGCAGATTAGATGGGGAGAAGGGGTAGTGTGAATGCGTATGAGAATGAATGAATAAATGTGTGGATGAATTGTGTGAATGCGTATGACAATTAATGAATTCATGTGTGGATGAATTGCTTGAATGATTTGTGAGACTGCATTAATGAATGTGTTAATGATTTGTATGAATGAGTTAATGCAAAGATGGTACATTAAGGGTGGGCTTTAACAATAAATAAATAAATATGGGCTGCTCGGGCTTAAATGCCTGGGCCTATTTTTTGTCCCAGTCCGGGCCTGCCTATAACCAAACATTCTGCTTGTGTCCTTTGTGAAGTTTGTTTACATCACTGCGTTCTTACACTCCTGCGCTCTGGACTCCAACATCCAGTTAAGTGCTGCAATAGAATGAGCCTGATAGAATGAACATTAACTCATGCTCTCCCTCATTCAGACAACTCATCCACATATTAACTCATGCTCTCCCTCATTCAGACAATTCATCCAAATGTTAACTCATGCTCTCCCTCATTCAGACAATGCATCTCACTCATTCACACTTTACTTCAATTCAATATTCTTACTACCCTCTTTCTCACTATGTACCCCCACTCCCTCCCTTATCACTTCCTACCCCCACTCCCTCCCTTATCACTTTCTACCCCCACTCCCTCCCTTATCTCTTTCTACCCCTTCTCCCTCCCTTATCACTTTCTACACCTTCTGCCTCCCTTATAATGTTCTAACCCCTCTCGCTCCTCTTTCCCTACTCACTATCTACCCTCTCCCCCTTTGTAGTTCACTCACCTGTGGCCGAAGAATGAGCCTTCCGACTTCCTGCTCTGCCGCGGTGCCCGCTGCTTCACTGATATGACGTCATATACCAGCACTCAGCATGAAACGCCAGCACCGCAATGGAGGCAGAGGCCTTGTGGAGGAGACTGAGGGGGGCCGAGCGGTTTCTCCTCCGCATCAAAAAAAAAAAAAGTTTGAGACGGCCCGGGACTTAAAGTCCCATACTGGGACTGTCCTGGGCAGAGCAATCCGTTGGGTGGTTCCAAATTCGGCGGGGGGGGGCAAGGAATAACCTAGGGGGGGCAATTGCCCCCCCTTGCCCCCGTGTAGTGACGCCACTGGTATCATCTGCTCCAAGGAAGCACCTATAAGTAGCCAACTGCTTACCTTACCTATGATGAGCCCATGGATACCAAATTAATAAAAAAATAAGACTGATGAACCAAAACTCTGGTACATAACTGTGCTAATAGATAGAATCCCTAAATGGTGTCCTAAGAAACAAAGACACGTTATTCTTAATGACGCTCTTTATTAGGAGTAACTGCAAATTCTTCTAGCAGTAAAGGATTGGAAGAAAGTGTCATAGAAATGAGTAATGCTGGTTGTGATCCCCTATTTTAATAAGATATGAAGTAAACATCTGGCAAAGGTATTTTTTAAGAACAAATAACAAATTTTCCAAGGAACGCGTCAGATACGGAGCGCAGTGGCTACACTTTAGCAGTAATGTAGACAGTATCAATGATTAACATCCCATTGTAGGTTCCTGGAGCTATTTAAGATTAAATGGTATAGTGTCTATTATTCCTAAAAGGCATAGGCTTATACTGAGGGGTAGGGTTGCACACACTCATTAGTAACCTGCACTGTTTTGATTTAATGACTGCTATTCCTTTTTTGGTGTCAAGTATAAATACTAGATGGGTATAATGGGTAACAATAGCTTTAGCCACATTTACACAGTGCCTAGATACTAGATACTTGATGTTACTTTTTTTAGGGGTTACAATGGGTACAGCTGCTACCAGGCCTCAAGTCTCACAGGCCCTGCCACTTTCCCTGGTGACAAGCAGCAAAGAAAAGAGATCTGTACCTCCATTATCACAGTGCATTCAGGTTTTGGTAAGGTTGTGCTGGACATGAGAGCATAGTGTATGCTGCGTATGTTGTCTGCCAACTGTGTTTTGGGCTGTTACTTTACTGGCCCATTTGTCTGGACACCATAGATGGAGTGGAGATTAAAATCATCCCTGGCAGTTTAAGGTCAGTGGTCACACAATAAAGGACAGGATCTGCCCCAAAAGCAACAATAAAGGTACCACAATGTTGCCCCATGACCAGTCTAGACCTGTTGGACACTCTGAGTTATGCAATGTTAATTGAGGTTAAGCACTTTAGGATATGAATCTAAGCCTTGGGAAGAACTGAAGGGATGTGAGTAAAAGGTTGATGCAAGACCTACATGGGTGTTTCATCAAGACATTCTTTGGAGGATTAGATAACATTTGAAAATGCTATATATTGCCTGCAGCATGCAAACAGTGTTAAAAAATTGTCAAGAGACTTTATTCTTAGTTTGCTCTTTTTAACGGGTTTCTGTAAATTGTCAGTAATACTGATTGACTGAACTCTGCTGCTGGAATTATGTGCTTGACTCAATGGCCTGTCTAAACTTTAATTTGTGTTAACAGTAATTGTCCATGCGCAGTTTGCATTTCAAACCACCCGATCTAAGCCCTAATTATAATTGTGAATTGTAGAAAACAGATGCTAAAAAAGCTGCTTTGAAATGAACTTCTACAAACAATTAAACATAGGCAGACTATTAGCAGGACTTCAAGGGATACTCCAGCCACCATATGCACTTTAATGTATATGAGATCTGCATGGCCCCATTAAATGTTCATGTTGTCCCTTTTGTAAATGCATGGAATCCCCCATATGTATTTGCCCTGTTCTTCACCCCTGGCTATTTTCCAAGCTGGAACACATCTCCTTGCATGTGATATACTTACCTCCAGTTTGCTTTATTGCTGGCTAGATGAATGCTGCAGGCAGCGGTCTGTTCAGATTCAATATCCATAAAATCATACTGGTTATCAGAAACACTTTTTAGAAGCCTTCTGTTTGAAAATAAATATGGAAAATATGATTGACTCTTTTAGTGAAACAAAGAGCTTTCAACTAGAAATTTAGAAAAAAGGCACAGTCTGATTAACTCTTATCACATGTTACCATACTTAATTTATCACATAAATACCATCAAAGAACATTTATTAAACACCAATACATTTAGCATCTTAGTGATGTGCATTGGAAGAGTCAAAACTAGACTACACGGTGTATAAATGCACCTATTTTAAATCCAAACCCAATAACAGTAGCGATGGTAAGCACATTCTCATAATTTGTTTTTTGGTTTCTGTTATAAAAAGTATGATTATTATATTAAATTAAGGTACTATGTATAATGTATATAAAGCCAATAAAAAAATATCCTTCTGGATTGTCTGATACATTTCATAACAAAGAATATTAAGTAAGTTCACAAGTCCAACCAGCGATATCTCATTCTGAGACATGACAGCTGGTCTGAAACTCACACAGGTCAAAATGTTTTATGATGTGTTGATATCGGCATGTGCTTAACATATCAGCACAGAAACCCAAGTTCTCCTAGAGGGTTCATCAACATCAACAACAGCTGGGCAAAAATCAGACTTTTAGCAGATAGATCCGGCAGGCAGGAAATGCTGGGATTCTGGCCCTGTGTGCTGGTGTAATTGCTTCATCACATATTAATTTACAGTACCATCCGGTCTTCACTCAAGCCCTAATATTAAGCACCTGTACACCCAGCCATGTCTAGGTTTATGGAAATGCCTTTAATTTGAAACGAAAGCCATATTTACATGCATGGCTTTCTCTTAATATAAAATATGAATATGCATGATCTATCGAAACAGAAGCGAAGAATTTGATGGCAGATATGAATCGTTTCTAGTCTACCCATTTTTCCTGATGTAGAGACTCAGTCTTGGGCCTAGTCTTAGAGTGGCTTTATATCTATCCCATGCATGTTTACATTCTCTCACTGTATTAGCCTCTTCAGCTTCTGAGGCTGTTACATTTATCTCTGTAAAAAGAGGTTTCATTTATTAAAGAAACACTCCAGCCATCCATTAAGGTAGAACTTAATTGACATTGCATGAACTCAATGTATCTTATTGCATGCAAATCTCCAATGAAGTAAGAAACCTACTTAAGTACGCTACCAATGGTTGATTATCCACTTGGCATGTATTGCTGCTTGTTAAATACCAGGCTACTGTAGCCAGGAGCTGGGTGTTTAGTGGGGCACATTATGCGACCCCCACATAAAGTGTGGACACTCTCCTTGTGCAGGTGCTAAGGAGGTGCAGGCACCTGCTAGAGGGGTAAGGAGGTTTTTGGGTGAGTGCATGTACTTAGTGTATATATATGCACTCCTAAAGGCTCCAAGCTGGCACTTAATTTGCCCACGCATCTTTAGTAATGCAACAATTGGTTGTAATGCTTACTATTCAACACACATACTTGCATGCTAAGTAGTAGCCACTTGCAAGTGTGACTTCATTGAGTTTAATGAACTTTCAACTTGTGTACTGACAAGTGTTTTTTAAAGTATATTTTTTATTTTAGTTTAGTTTACAAAAGAGTAAAGACACTGTAAAAAAAGACACTGCAGTCCAGAAATGGTATTACCGTTAAGTTTATTAAATATACAAAATAATATACAAAAACAGCATTCAGTGTCACAATATTAATAAATGATATGCAGTACTACTCTGGCTGATTAGTTAGACATCGTGGGTGACATATCTAGTTCATAGTGTAATGCAATGGAGATGAAAAGCCCAAAGAACCAAATGAAAACAATAACATCTGTGGTCATATATTTTGGGAAGAAAACACAGTTGATTTAAATTAATTTTCTGCAGTCCCCTTATTAATAATAGGCTTGACATACATGCCCAAAATTCCAAGTCTTTATGTGCTTTCCTATTGAATTGATAGCCATGTATGCAGAGGATTCATAAGGCAAATTTTCTGGTCTGGGCTGGCCACTTGGCAAGCTTGCTGCCACTCGTGCTGCAGATCCAGTGCTTCAATGTGCATCCATGTGCTGGATATATGCAGCTGCTTGCTGCACGAGTGTAAGAGAGCACACCTATCCTACCCTGAAGGATACTTTGCTACCTAAATATTCCCTTTCTCTTCCATAGGAAAGGAACTTCTTCCTTAGGTTAAAAAAGTAAATAGATATAGTCATAAAATAACGCAATCGCAACCATGCAGAACCATCTATAATGCCAAATACCGTATTTGCTCGATTATAAGACGAGTTTTTTTCCAGAGCAAATGCTCTGAAAAATCCCCCTCGTCTTATAATCGGGGTCATCTTATAATCAGACCTCAACTAGGTCTGACTATGAGACTAAGATCCAGATCCCCCGCAGCGATGTAGGGGACCTGGATCCTCCTGTCTCCCCCCCACCCCCACCCCACTTACCGGTACCTCTGAGTCCCCGGTGCTTGGTCCGGGCAGCATGTAGATCTCTACGCGATTCGCATAGAGCTCTACACGCTGCCCGGACTAAGCACCGGGCAGCGTGTAGAGTTGTACGCGATTAGTGTACACAACTTCCGCTGCAGCCTGGAGGAGGTGCGTTTAGCAGTGGGGGTTGTCTGCGTCCATCGCGCAGACCTTCCCCAGCTGTCAGAGATCAGAGTTCCCCGTGATCTCTGACAGCCGGGAAAGGTTTGCGCGATGGACGCAGACAACCCCCGCTGCTAACCACACCTCCTCCGGGCTGCAGCGGAAGTTGTCTACGCGAATCGCGTAGAGCTCTACACGCTGCCCGGACTACGCACCGGGGACTCAGAAGCTCCGGTAAGTTTGGAGGAGGGAGGGGGAGGGAGTGTTAAATGGGGGGCATAAGGCATTTCTGTAAGCAGAGTGCTCTGTGAAATGCCTTTTAACCCCCTTAATGCCACTCTGCCTCCAGAAATGCCTTTTAACCCTCTATACGCCACTCTGCCTCCTGAAATGCCTTGTACCTCCCTATATGCCACTCTGCCCCATAATATGCCTTTTTAACCCCTAAATGCCAGAGTGGCATATAGGGGTATAAGGCAGTTCTGGAGGCAGAGTGGCACATAGGGGGTCAAAAGGCATATCATGGGGCCAGGCCCGGACTGGGACAAAAAATAGGCCCGGGCATTTAAGCCCGAGCAGCTCATATTTATTTATTTATTTATTGTTAAAGGCCACCCTTCATGTACCATCTTTGCATTTACTCATTAACACATTCATTAATGCAGTCTCACAAATCATTCAAGCAATTCATCCACACATGAATTCATTCATTGTCATACGCATTCACACAATTCATCCACACATTTATTCATTCATTCATTCATTCTCATACGCATTCACACTACCCCCTCTCCCCATCTTATCTGCCCCTTCTCACTATGTACCCCTTTTCACTATGTACCCCCTCTCACTATCTATCCCCTCTCCCCATTTCTCACTATCTAACCCCCCTCTGCCCCTTCTCACTGCACCCCCCACCCTCACCCTACTTACCTTGTTGCCGGAGCAAGCAGCAACTGCGGCCGGGCCCGCGGCAGGACCGGACTGACTGGGCCTATGCGGCCTCTACGGCCGCATTAACGCAGGACATAAGGGGCACCTGCCCCTTAAGCCCGCCGCAACTGCGACCGGGTCCGCCACTCTAAGGGGCCGGGAAGCCCCCACCAGGGCCGGCCTTAGGGGTCTGCGGCCGCACAGGGCTTCCATTAAAACATCGGGGTTTTTTTTTTTTACTTTATTTAACATCCTCCATGTTAAATAAAGTTAACAAAAACTTTATTTAACATGGAGGATGTTAAATAAAGTAAAAAAAAAAACAAAACCCCCGATGTTTTAAGTTAAACCCTGTGCGGCCGCACACCCGTAAGGCCGGCCCTGGTGGGGGCTTCCCGACCCCTTAGAGTGGCGGACCCGGTCGCAGTTGCGGCGGGCTTAAGGGGCACGTGCCCCTTATGCCCTGCGTTAATGCGGCCGTAGAGGCAACATAGGCCCAGTCAGTCCGGTCCTGCCGCGGGCCCGGCCGCAGTTGCTGCTTGCTCCGGCAACAAGGTAAGTAGGGTGGGCCTGCATGGGGCACAGTGGCATTTAGAGGGTTAAAAGGCATATCATGGGGCACAGTGGCATATAGGGGGTATAAGGCATTTCTGGGGCAGAGTGGCAAGCCAGGGGGAAGATGTGCATAACTGGGGGGGGCAGGTTGAAAAAAAAAAGGAAATAAAAACAAAATATTTTTCTCAATCATAGGTTTTATTTAAAAAAATTGTTCACATAGTTTACATGAATTAACATTTACTGGTAAAACTTTTTTTCCTATAGGGTCGTCTTATATTCAAGTTTTTTCTTTTTTTCATAAATTAATATTCAGATTTGGGGGGTCGTCTTATAATCGAGCAAATACGGTAACATTTGGTATCAGGAGATTCTTTTTATCAAGAAACACATAAAGGACAGGAGAGATGTATACTAATCTGTCTGACAAAAGTATTGGTTTCAAAAAATGCGACAACGTAGCATAGTTTAAAAGGGTCATTCTATCCCTTTACATGCAGCCATTTAATTGGCAGACCAGAATAATAAAGGCAATTTTGTGGAGAAAAAGAAGTGTTCTTGCACCTTTTTTTGTGCTGTGAATCTATCTGCATTATTCTGGCCTTTCAGCGCACTTCCTTAAAAGGGCAGAGCCACAGGGACAACCTCTCCCCAATCCTCCAATTGGAGGTGACAGTGTGCCCAGAACAAATATGACATAAAAACAAGAAGAGGCAAGAGTTGGGGGCACTGACACGGTCAGCATAGAAAGTACAGAGACATTGAAAGAGACCGTCATGGATTGTGAGTGAGAGTGTGCATGAGAGAGTGAATGAGGGAGACAATGAATTTAGTTTCAGAATGGAAAAAGTCCTCTGAATTTTGCCCTAACCAATAGGACAGGAATCTAAATTTGTTGTCCAAAAAATGAATGGACCAAAAATGAAAAATATGTCTGAATAGTTTTTGGTCCATTTGCACAAGTCTAGTGGGAACAATATTGTATACATTTGACTGTCAGCTAAATACATGCAACCGCATGCTACGGTCTTACACTCTCACACTGTGCGGCCATATGTGAAAGCACATATATGCTGCTGGAGTAGCATGGTGCCACTGGTAAGTGCATGGTGTCCAGTCCTGCAGAAACAAGGCAGCAGGTAGAAGTGAGCTTCAGCAGGTAAGTAAAAAATGCTTTTTTTCCCTAAAATCCGTTGGGAACAATTATGCAAAGATAGGATTGTTTCATTGTTTTCTTAAGAATAATTGAAAAAAAAAAACCAACTGTTACAACTACCTGCTTAGGCTAACAGTATTGTTTTAATGTTTGTTGAGGAATCAGGGAAAACCAAGGTGTAGCTATGCCTTTTGTGGATGTCAGAGTTTAAAAAAGTAATTTAAAATAACCTAAAAAGTTCTCATTAATTAATTGAGTTATTGTTTTATCTCAGAATTTTCTCTTTAGCTTTCTATGTTTGGCAGGACTTTCAAGTATCAGAGTGGAGCTGATGATGGTTGTTTCCCAAGAACAGCTCAGTTTCCACTAGAAGCCATGCCCATGTCGCTATAGCCAGTCGAAGAGTAGAATGTTACTACATTATGGTTCAGGGCTTTCTATTCATTGTTAGAGGTAGGAAATAAAGTTCTCATGGAATTGCATTTTCTAGAAACAGTCACAGTTGTATTCATTTATACAGAGGAATGTAATTCAGATATCTTGACAATTAATACCATTTCTCATTCTGAGTACTTGTGAACGATCTCATGTTCCCAAAGAATTCAACAATACACCATTATGTTTAGTGAGTCATAAGTGGGCTGCATCCCATTGAAAAGCCATGCATCTCAGAGCAGCAAACCGTAATACACACCCCAGTGGCATGGCTTATTTCTAGAATGATTTCACAGTCTCGAGACATTCTGGCCCGTTTTGTTAAACTTTATTCAAATTACTAGCATCCGGCATGTTATGAAACCATGGAAGAAAAAGAAGGAAAAAATGTGGGCATGGTACCCATTCCTACCTCAGTAAATAAAGTAGAATTATTTCAATATTTAGAGAAAAAAAGAGTTTCCTGGGAGTGAATGGACTCTCCAAGTGATTGTGTGTTATTACACTTTAATGTTCAAACTTATTTTATATTTACTTTTAAACAGAGGACTACTGGTAGCAATAAAGTTTAGCTCAATCTAAAGCAATTGCTTTTGTGCCCACACACTCAACCTGCCTGAAATGCCTATGGTGTGTTATGTGTTTCACGTTTATGACTACTAAAAGCGCCTGATAAAATATGACTCGGCAACCCATTGCTTAGAAAGGTGGATGAGAATATATTTTAACCTTTTTAATTTTCTTTTTGTCTTGAGTGAGGATTTTTGTCCTCCGTAATAGAAAAGGTCAGAGGAAAAAGGTTTGAAACACTCCTGGGTGAGAGCTGTACAGAAAGCTATTAAAAGGACAGTTTACTCTGTGACTATTTTAATAGGCTTTCTTCAAAAACAAAACAAAAAAATGAATAACCGGTGTTTAGTGTGTTACATGGCAGGAGCTGTGTTTGACCAAACACATGTCCTGCATGGAAAATAGCTGGGGTGGGAGTGGGGAAAGAGCCAAATGCATATGGTGGGATTCTGCATTTGCATATACATTTAAAGGGACCTCTCTATTATTATTATTATTATAATTATTAATATTATATTTTTTTTATAAAGCGCCAACAATTTACACAGCGCTTAATACAATACATATATTCAAGGGGTATGACAAGATGAGAATTCATATGCATTAAGTGACAAATAATAAGTGAATTAAAAGCCAAGAAGGTTGAGTAACATTCCACCATAGAGTTATATAATAATTCTTATATGATTAATATAAATATATCTGTTTTGAATTTATTTTTAATACAAGCAGGATTGATGAATGTAAGTTATACCGTCACAATTGTGGCTTAACTCTTGGCAATATAGCTTTGTATGTGATTATTGACAAGCATGCATATAGTGGATATTCTCAGTCTGAATGAAAGTTGAGATATAAGATCAGATTTCTGTAAATTTGTATAAACCAAGGGTACTTCAGAATATGGATAATATTACCATATTACAGCTGTAATAGTTTTCAACAAGAAAACTGGAATCAAGAACTGATGTAGAGGCTGCATGATGTGCATGTAATGGTCATCGAATATAGGCAGGCAGTTTTAGTGTGCTTTAGTAGGCATTGCATATTGTTTACTGGTCAGGCTTCAATAAAAGTGTATTGCTGCACAGGAGAGTAGGCAGCGCAGGATCTAGTTTGGTGAGTCTGGTTTTGTTATAACAGACCATCAAGCAGCATTAAAGGGACTCACAATATCTTAATTAAGTCAGGTGCATTTAATGTTTCAGGGTATTACATTTAACAGTTCAGGAGCATTAACAGGGCTGCTTGAGTGGATGGGAATTTATCAGGATACAGACCCATGGGTTCAGAATAAAGGGGTGTTAAGGCTCTTGAGTTTGGATCACAGCCCATGATTTAGCATCAGTAAGGGGCTACTTTATTGGGCATGGAATATCATTAGCATTATAGTGCCCAGAATTAAAGTCAGCAGGACTGAAGGGGTGGGAGCACAACTAGGGTGACCACATGTCCCGGATTGCCCGGGACAATCCCGCAATGGGAAATAAAGAAAGAATGAGAATGAGTGAGATAATTAATTAATGTGTGGATGCATTGTGTAAATGAGTAAGAAAATGAGTGAATTAATGTGAGGATGAATTGTGTGAATGAGTGAGAGAATGAATTATGTGTATGAATTGTGTGAATGAGTGAGAGAATGAATTAATATGTGGATGAATTGTGTGAATGAGTGAGAGAATAAATGATTATGTGAATGAATTATGTGAATGAAAGTGTGAATTAGTGAGTGTAAAAGTGTGTGTGTGGATCATAGATGTATAATTTGTGGAAAGGCAAATATGGCACAAGCAGGGTGTTTGAGCCTTGGGGGCCAAGATGCCACAGGCAGGGTGTTTATGGGACAAAGATTGCCCAGGCTGGGCTCTTTAGGGACAAAGTTGACTCATGCTGGGCTGTTTGGGGACACAGATGGCAAGTCCTATGTGTGTTATCTGGGTGCTGGTCAGGTTCTATGTTGGGAGTGTGGATGCCAGGGCTGGCTTTGGGGTGTGCAACCTGTGATCTATGCCTGTAATTTAGGGGGTTTATCTATACCATTAATGCTGAGTCTTTATGTGAATTCCAATTGATCTATACCTGCAAAGCAGGGTTTGTGTGTCTTCTGTTGATCTATGTCTGCTATGCTATGCTTCCATACATTATTTATGTATACCTGCAAATACAGGGTTTGTATGTCTTATTCAGTTGATCAATACCTGCAATGTTGTTTCCATGTGTTGTTTATTTGATCTATACCCTCAGTGCTGAGTTTACATGTGATTTCCAGTTGCTCCATACCTGCAATACTGGGTTTGTGTGTTCTGTTGATCTATACCTGCAATGCTATGTTTCCATACATTATTATTGTATACCTGCAAATACAGGATTTTTATGCCTGTTTTTGTTTATTTGATCTATACCTTCAGTGCTGAGTTCATATAAGAATTTCAATTTATCGATGCATGCAAAGCTGGGTTTGTGTGTTAATGTGTTGATCTATACCTGCTATTTTACATTTCCATACATTATTTATGTATACCTGTACATATAGGGTTTGTATGTCTTATTCAGTTGATCTATACATGCAAGTGCTGTTTTATGTGTTGTTTATTTGATCTATACCTGAACTACTGGGAGTAAGTAAAAGAGAGGTATGGCTTAGTGAATGGGGGACAAAGGGACTCTGAGGATAATTACGGGGCAGAGGACCTCTCAATGTCACGGTAGGGTCAGAAGGAGAGAAGACTTCCCCTAATCTATAGTCAGTGCGCCAATTATTTTTTTTTTGGTGCTGGAGCGGAGGGAGCAATTGCATGCTAGGGAGTGTGGAGCAGGGCCCATGGAAATGCTTGCATAGGGTCCATGTTTTTCAATATAAAATGTATTGGCAACAGGGTCTAATATTTAGATATATTGGCAGCAGGATCAAATATTTACGTATATCGGAAGGATGGGCTAATATTAAAGAATGAAAAACTGGCGGAAAGCTGTTATTTTGAAATCATATTATGGTCTTTACTTCAAAGAGATAAGTACATATTATGTTATAAATGCATGTCTAACGCATATATATATACATATATATATATATATATATATATATACATGTATGGTGGTCACCCTAAACACAACTTATGGGAGGTGAATAAAAGGTACAGATTCACTAAATTCAGAACTTACTGGATAAATCTCCCACAAGGATTTATTTCCTTCCATCCTTCCTTCCCTCCCAATTTTATCTGATTTTAGCAATGGTGGGGGGGGGTCCCTGAGAGCTGGCATTAGTGCAGAACTTAGCTGTCTGAGGTACAACTAGTTTGGGTGGCACTCGCACTAGTACCTCGCACTAGAACTAGTTACGCCAGTGACAATGCCTATGTCAGTAGTCTCAGGTACCCCAGCCACCACCAGTCATCAAGATCTCATCAGTTAGCAATTTTAAGCTAACATGTGATATCAGTTGATTCATATGTTTATTACAGTTTACCTTGTAATAAATTGTCACAGTGTTCAATACTGCTCTGTGTGCCCAAATGAGGCACACAGAGGCTATATGACAAAATATACATACTGTATTTTCTGAATGTTCAGTACTCAGCTGCATGAGAGTCAGTGAAGCCTGATCTCAGTGCATAGGGTTCCCTTGCCTGCAATGAAGCATAATTTGTATCCTATAAGTATATGATTTGGTAGATCCACATATTTTCCCCTGCTGGCTAGCATTATTTTCCTACTCACTGGTAAACTCAAGTGACATGTTTGTCATATACGCATAAATGAATGGACTAGCATATGCTTTGTTTCCTGACGGATATCTCTAATCTCTGTTGGTGGATATCATATGTGATTTTTTAATGTGATATCATCAGTGATGTAGTAGTCATGTCTTATGTGATGCAATCAATGATAATATTATAATGAAGGTTGGATAAAGGATGATAAAGTCTGTGCGCAATATGTTTTATACAAATTTTTATATAATAAAATTAAAAAGTTGTATCCAACTCATTCAGACTACGTGCTATATTACCACTTACTGTGTATTACTCATTATTACTCATGATTACGTAGCCCTTACAGTTAACGTCCGGGACAGTTAAAAGCTACAGGCTTTTACTTGTTGTGGCGGTAGCGTGTAAACATTTTTATTATATGTTCTTTTCACTGTATGCCGTCTGTGTATGCAACATTTTACACAGTAGGATAATAAAGGCATAGTCGTCTTTCCGAGATCCAAAGTATTTTTTAGTCTACTAAATGATGTAAGTCTGATTCGTTGCCAGCCTGGCTAACATCCCACTTCTTTCCCGGCAAGGAATTTACAAGGCACGTGGCCAGCAAGACAGAAGGTCTGCTTTATCTCAATAGGCTTGATAAGTATAGCGCCACCAATCTGCATCCAGCCTGTACATTGGGGACATAGCAAACAATTCTTCTCATTTACAGTATGGATTTACATGTTTAATCAAACTACAGTCCTGTGAGCAATATTATGGAGTTAAAAAATGGGTACAGTAGTTATGACCACAGGTCTGACAAGACCTGCACTTGACTGCAATGCTGAATTGACACAGTTGGGCCTCATGCTATGCGTTGCAAATAAAAGACAAGAGTCTTCACCCCTCCCTCACCCTACTTACCTTGTTGCCGGAGCAAGCAGCAACTGCGGCCAGTCAGTCCGGTCCTGCCGCGGGCCCGGCCGCAGTTGCTGCTTGCTCCGGCAACAAGGTAAGTAGGGTGAGGGAGGGGGGTGCAGTGAGAAGGGGCAGAGGGGGGTTAGATAGTGAGAAATGGGGAGAGGGGATAGATAGTGAGAGGGGGTACATAGTGAGAAGGGGCAGATAAGATGGGGAGAGGGGGTAGTGTGAATGCGTATGAGAATGAATGAATGAATAAATGTGTGGATGAATTGTGTGAATGCGTATGACAATTAATGAATTCATGTGTGGATGAATTGCTTGAATGATTTGTGAGACTGCATTAATGAATGTGTTAATGATTTGTGTGAATGAGTAAATGCAAAGATGGTACATGAAGGGTGGGCTTTAACAATAAATAAATAAATAAATATAGGCTGCTCGGGCTTAAATGCCCGTGTCGCAGTCCCGGGTCCCGGCCGGCACCGGCAAGTGTTTGCCCGTACGCGGCAAACTCCGGGATCCCGGGCTGCACCCTCAGGTCCCGGCGGACACAGGCAAGTCGATGCCTGTGAACGCCGGGTTCCGGGGTCGCGGGTCACGGTCTCGGACCCCGGCAAACACAGGCAAGCCGATGCCTGTGAACGCCGGGCGCCGAAGTCAAGTGACACAGACTCGGATACCGGCAGACACAGGCAAGCTGATGCCTGTGACCCACCGAGCTCCGGGGCATATAGGGCGTCCTCCGGGAATCATCCTACCAAGCTGCAGCAGCCTGCCTGCAGCAGTGGAGACCCCCGGAGTCAGAGACTTACCCGTACTCGGTCCCTTCCTCGCGGCAGGAGCATTTCGTTGCCACGCAACTGGAGGCGTGGTTTGGATGGCCGACTGGAGCTTCAGCGGTGATGTCATCTTGGGGCGGGGTTAGGTTCTGGCGCCAGATTTAAAAGTCAGGAAGTGCTCTAGCCAGTTACCCTGTTGTGGTATTTATGCTCGGTTGTGTTTTGAGTTGCTTCCAGTTATTTTTTGACCCTTTGCTTGCCTGCGGATTTTGTACTGTTGCCTTGCTGATCTTATTGCTGAACCACGAATTGTCTGACTACCCTCTCTGGATCTCAACCACAGCTTACCTGACTACCCTCTCTGGATCTCGACCACAGCTTACCTGACTACCCTCTCTGGATATCGACCACGGCTTACCTGACTACCCTCTCTGGATCTCGACCACGGCTTACCTGACTACCCTCTCTGGATCTCGACCACGGCTTACCTGACTACCCTCTCTGGATATCGACCACGGCTTACCTGACTACCCTCTCTGGATTTCGACCACGGCTTGTTGTGTTCCTGTGTCCGTATCCTGGCTCGGCTATCCAGTCTTTGCTAAGCCTTTCACCTTGTACTGCCAACTCCGTATCTTCTACCTATACCTACCTTATCTGGCCTCCTTGCTGTTGGGATCATCTAAATCCTGGAGTGCTGCTGCCAGGGGCTCCTCCTTTGGTCGTAGTGTTCCAGGTGGAATAACTTCCGCGGTGAGTGCCAGTGTAAGGGAGGTCATGACAGCCCGGGCCTATTTTTTGTCCCAGTTCGGGCCTGCATCCAAGGGTTTACTTACTTTTTCCACTAGCACTGAAAATGTTTAATGGGTGTGTTCTATAAAGAAATGAAATGTTATCTTTGTTTGTGTGTTATTAGCTTAAGCACATTGTGTTTATCTATACTTGTGACTTAGATGTAGATCAGATCATATTTTTGAACAAATAGTGCAGAAAACCAGGTGAGTCCATAAGGTTCATTTAATTGTTCTTGCCACTGTAAGGGCATTGTATATTACTGCAAACAAAAGAAAAGACAAAGTAATTCTTAAAAGACATCATTACGTAATCATAAATAAACTGAATGTATGATATAAATGTATAATGGAAAAATTTAAAGTACAAAATATAGCGGGACAAAGTAAATTGTATTGGCAAAAAAAAGATATTGTACTCAATGAAAATCCTATTTAGTTCCACAGGAAACATGTGCTATTCTGCTCTGAGTTTGGCTTGAGGCTAATGATGGTGATATCATATCATTCATAGCTGATTGTAGGAGTTGTATAAAAGGTTCCATTTATTTAAGGATTTGTATGTGATTGTTTTTGAAGCCAAGAGACAAAGTTTTAAATGTCAATAACCCCGCAGACTTAAAGGGGAAGTCCCTTGGAAAAATATTTTTTTTCTTCTTGAGCATAAAATGTAGTGCTGTACGCAATGATATATGTTAGCATTGACAAAACCTTTCATTTTTTCAACTCAGTGGTGTTTTATTCCCTGGGTCTACCTCAGGACACATATCATCCGTGTGACCCCATGCAGGACATGATTGTCACGAACGCACTCTACTCCAAGCGTGCGCGTGACGTGGTTCTGGTGGTAAAAGGGTTAAAATTCACTATCTGTCTGCACTAGACCGAAAATAGTGATAAAAATATAAATATCCACCCTTAATACCACCCGCAATTAACTATAATGATATAACAAATATCAAAATAACGCTGCCACCACCAAGACAATTTATAAATGGGGTGCCTTGGTACCCCAAACGAGTCAGACTAAAAAACCCACACAATATATTTTAACACAATAATTATGTATTTCCAATTACCGATAAAATGGTCTAATCAGGTAACGTGAGTCTTTACCATACAAAGGCAGAACTTAATAAAGGAATATTTATTATGAACAAAAAAATCACAGTGCATACAAAAAAGATTATAAACAGATTTACACCAAACAGATAAAAATAAAAAGGAGAAAATTACAGAAAACCTAACTACTCACTGAATGGTCAAGTAACAGTTTTTCTGTCCGTAGGGCTCCGGCAAGGAAAGATGGCAACTTACTCAAAATTAGATCTTGGCCCCTAGTAAGCACTTTGACCAATCTTCTCTCCTAAACTTTATACTCTTTCCCAGTTCATCTCGAGTTTCCAAGCCGGCCCAGAGGTGGTATAAGCGGAGGGAAGGTGTACCATAAGTGACCTCCCCCTTGTGTGGTGGAAACATATCCGTCAAAATAACTAATTTTCATTTTATCGTCCCTCCTGTGCTCGCCACAGCAATAATTTATGCACTTATGAATTTCCTGTAAATTGTGAAGTCCATAGATATGTCACACTTGCTACTTATGACTAAACATCATAGACTTCACAATTCCTTCCAAACTGGTTAAGTGGCGCCGCCATGTTTGTACTCTTTTTGTAGGGTGCACTTTCCCCATTCTAGGTATGCACACAAGGAGGTATGATAATGAATATATGAGTTATTATTGATATGGGTTGGATATGACCTGGATATGAAATGGTTTTCCTGACTGCTAGTGGTCACTTAGCATATCAAAGAATCTGGGGGTCTATGAGGGGATACAGGCATATGGTGAATGACTCAGCTAGCAGACTTAAAGGCACCGCCTCCCTGTGAAATTTCACACCTGGCAGAGGGCCTTGGTTGGAGTCCCAGCTTCAAAAGACCAGTTTATCTTAAAAGACCTTTTGGCACCACATGCCTATACAATCGAATTAACCCCTCACATACTGAAATTGGCCGTGCCATCTCTACCGGGTAGCCAGTCCATGTACGTACTACACCGGTTGGTGTGACAATGATATCATATCCCTTCGCTCCTGTCAGGGTTCCACCCTAACAGCCTGGAATATGTGATAATAATATCATGTCTACCTGCAGCCACTAGTGGCCACCCTTCCCTCTCAGCAGCACCCCTTTCTAATTACTTGGGACAGCTGAGCCATGTTTAGCCCTGCCCTTTTATACGTGCACTGCCCTTCAGTCTGGGCCTTTGCATTGTTTGGCTTGGGTCCATGTTAGTCTGCTTGCAGTTATAGCACTTTGTACTTTCTTCTGATCTCCCGTGTATGACCTTGGCTAAGTTTACAATCCGGATTTGTATACCAGACCCCGGCGTATCCCAGACCTGCCTAACCTGTCCAGCCGTGTGCCTTGCCTGAGGGCTTCCAAGCCGCGTGCCCTGCCTGAGGGGTTTCAAGCCGCGTGCCCTGCCTGAGGGGTTCCAAGCCCTGTGCCCTGCCAGTGGGCTTCCAAGCCGTGTGCCCTGCCAGTAGGCTTCCAAGCCATGTGCCCTGCCAGTGGGCTTCCAAGCCGTGTGCCCTGCCAGTGGGTCTCCAGTTCGAGGCTTGTCGGGCAAGACTTTCCATTCCATGTGTGAATAAATGTATCCTCTTTATGCTTTACTCCACTGTATGTATCCTGTTCCTGATCAGCCAGCTTTCATCAATACAACCTATTCTTGTATGCCAGTCTGGTGTGAGATTGTTATCTCTTGTTTTTACTTACCTGTCTGTCAATATGCATCTCGGAGTACAGACAGAGCCTCAGATATCCTCTGCGATTGGGCTCCTACCCGACCTGCTGGCCCAGGTCCTGACAACTCCTCAGCAAGGGAACATATACTACAGAGGCTGTGCTGGCTAGGTATATGCCTTCATACTGTAAATGGGCCAATGAAAAGGGAAATTTGTGATCTGCCTCTTTAGACCTAGTCAGCACTGTGTTGCCTATTAAATTCGGTTGGTGGTAAGTGATTCATCTGCTTTATACTTAAATGTGCCAAGTAGGAGATATTAAACTGTGAAAACAAGTGACCAACATTTCAACAAGAAAAAACCTAAACACAATACACGTGTACATTGTACAGCACTATGGAATTTGATGGCGCTATATAAAACAAATAATAATAATAATAATACATGAATGTATATATAAATAACTACTCAAAATATTTAGAAATTTGGGATATAATATCTGAACATATGCATACCTGCCAAGCGTTTCAGTTTTTTGGGGATCCAAAGCCTTCTGTCCCTTTTACCTCCCCAGATGTCCCCTTTTTGTAGGGCCTCAGAATGTTTGATGTATATGACTGCGTCACAGTGTTGTATAAGCTTAAAGGTCACAATAACATGTACTGTATAGAAACAGCAGAACACATGTATGTAAAATAAATCATACAAATTCAACTTCTAAATGCCTTCTTCAAAATGTGCTGCAATTAGTGGAGCAGCTGTGTTAGAATTACCAATGTTTGGGTTTTTTTAGTACGGTGAGAAATATCATTAAAAGGGTGTTATAACAATAGTGTGCCTAATCAGAAAGATCATTCGCACAATCAATGCCAATAACTGGGGAGGGATGGGCATGCTGTTTGTGTTTGTTCCAAACTGATTCACATAATTGTATTTTACTATGCCCTAAAGAATTTTATAGATTACCCATAATTTACCTGTTTAAATATTTTATAACCTTACATAAAAACAGCAACCCAACCAATGGATTCAGTCAGCAGGAATATTCAGTTAAGCTTTCTTTAAAAAACAGTTCTTATACATAACCTCTATTTGTGCCACCCAAACAAATCTGGGAATATAAATTCTGGTGGCAGCCCTTTTCCCAGCCCAACAATCCTTGCTGAATTGCACCAATCAATTGGAGCATTAGACTAGAATGGTTAGCCTTACACTGTAAAGCCTCAGAATCAGTAGTATATGCTCCACCTTCAAGAAAAGCACTTCAAGCTTTAACATCATTTTAGAAAGGTGGATTACCTTAATGATTTGGAACTCTTGGTTTGACAGCACATATAATATGCTTCCTAAACCTCTTTTTTTAGTGGCTTAATAATGGGTTAAATATCCCACACACAAGTTTCCTGTAGCGACATGTTCACTACCACAACAGGGTGCTAGGTTATATAGCTAGAGGCATTAGAAGCATAAAGAGACATGTGGTTCTGCCACTTTACAAATCTCTGGTCAGACCTCACGTAGAGTATCCAGAAGGATATTGACATTTAGGAGAGAGTTCAGAGGGGGCTACTAAGATGGTGAATGCTTTGCAGGATAAACATTATCAGGAATGACTAAAGGAGCTTAATATGTATAGCTTTGAGGAAAGAAGAGAGATAGAGGAGATGTGACAGAGACATTTAAATACTTAGAGGGATTTAACAAAGTATAGTGAGGGAATTAAAACATGCACAGGATGGGTATGTGGCTATCCTGAATCTTAGACAAGTTCAAGGACTGATTAAGGTCTGAGTCTTTACATCAGGAAAAACGAGCAGGCTCTATGGACCAAACTTGTTTCTACATTTAGAATTATTTAAATAACACTGCGTGGTGGATTAATCATATTTCTTTTAGGTGTTTAGCTTTCAATAAATAACATAACTGATGCTGTTTTAACCAGAGATCTGCAAAGTCAACTCCACATTTCCATACATAATGAAACTCTTTTTAAGTCATTCATTAGTTATAAATGTTTTTGTATGGTTAGTATTGACATTGTTTTCTCAAAATACTTTATCACTTGCAACAAAATTCTTAAGTAATAATTTGATTGTTTCTGTTGTTTTGCAATAAGTGATACTATACTTGCTATATCTCCATTAATATCGATTTCCAGATGTTTATCTGTTAATGATCTTTGTGTGTATTGAATAATTGAAGGAATTATTGTAGAGTATTTGGCAACTGTTTTTTTTAGACTGCCAAACATGATAATACCTCTTTTCTATAGGCTTCATGTCCCTTATTGGGGAATTGTTCTGATCCATGGCATCTTTGGGGATTCAGTGGAAATACATATATCACCTCTTGAGTTATAATGTTCATTAAAACAAAAAGTCCATGTCAGGCATTCCTGGTGACATCAGTCTTCCTGGGAGTAAATTACATTAAAGCCTTAGGGCAAGGAAAGGAGTAGGTGGTAATTTCATGAGCTTGAATATCCATTCATACCAAAGAGCTTACTACCAATTTTATGTCTTTTTTGTAAGTGTTCAAAAACAAGCACAGACTAGGTTCTTGTAATAATTTAGGTATGTTATGAGCTTCACAGAGAATAATTCATTATCTGTAACATTTGTAAGTTATGTCACCATATCTAGAAGTTTATATAGGAAGTTTATATAGAAACATACATTGTTCCATCTTCTACAATTGTGAAATATTTTCTGTTAGGTAAAAGTAGGTTCTGGAAATATACTTAGAAAACAAATTTGTTAAAATCTAATAGACTCTAGTTTTACAGTTTTGTAAACTAGATTAAAGAAGAATCATTTAATACCTTTAAGCATAACTACATTTGTTAATCATAACTATGTATAGCTTCAAGTTTTTCTTCGTCAATCAGTTTCAAAGGTTACCATATGGCAACTAAGATCTATGTCTGTCATCAACTCAAGCTGACATGAATCAAGTTTACTTAATTAACATTTGGCAGTAACAAACTAACCTTGACTGCTATCTCACATTCACCTGCCCATTACCATTATCTTATCAATTTTCTGTCCCGAAGTTCCATACCTTCTTCTCAGCCACCCTTGTGAAGTCTTTCCATGATTAATAATATATTGTACATATATTTTTTTATGAAGCCGTATACTTTGCTTTTCAAAAACAGTTCTGAGCTTTATACTTAAATGTGTTTATTTTATTCCAAAAGCACAACACCCTGCAGATTGTAACTTTCCATTGCAAAATGTGAAATATTCTTTGGATAAATGTGAACATAATTATGAAACTGTGGCTTCTCTAAGACAAGTCTTCATTTTTTCCAGTCTTTCTTCACAAACAAAATCTTTCAGGTCTATTATTATTTTAGTAGCCTGTATCTGTGCTTTTCCCAGTTACATCATGTCACTTTTGAGAACTAAAACCCATAATTGCACTCCAATTAAAGGTGGGGTGTTATAAAAAAGTTTATTAAAAAATCAGTATCCCTTTTTATCTATTATAATTTCTGGCCCCAACTGACATTGCACACAATTACAAAATCTCAAAAGCTTTCATGTCTAATAATTCCTGTAAAGTAACCTATTCAGTTTTATCTTAAACATTACTTACAGTTCTAATCCCTCTGGAGAGACATAACACCCTATCTATGACTTTACAGAAATTCATGTCATCCCAAAACACTAACGTGACCTTTGATGACCCATGCAAAATCATTAGATTTTTTCTTATATACTTAGAATTCAAAGGTGGCTATTGGGGTAGCGAATATTCCAAACCCTTAGCCCATCTTCAACCTGGCAGCATAAATATTAAAGGAAAACAAGAACCCTGGACAGAGTCCTGAGGTACCCTTTATGTCTAGGGCAATCAATAGAAAAAGTTGTTTCAATATGCTGGTCTCCGAGAGTCTTTTGTCTCTCATTGATTGAGTTTTGTTTTATAGCTTTTAGGCTAAAATGCTATTGGAGAATTTGCTTTACATTTGAGTGTGAGTAAAAGTGTGTGTTTTGTTTGTTTTAGCAATGTAACGGGTTCACCAAGAGAGCTGTAGTAACTCCCAGAGATCACCCACATGTATCCTCCTGTTGTCCCCGCAATCACTTCCAGCACCAGTCAGCATGCACACCATGGAACCCTGCTATGTGTACCCAATAAGTAGACACAACTACCTTGAATTGAGTACAGCAGGAATGAATAGTTTATTCTTGTAAAACATAGAATCATATAACCACAGAACTTCATTAACATAAATCAACATTGATAAACAGGTACATGTAGACAACCCAACCTTTAATCCCCTTTAGCTACTGAATCTCCCCCCTGGCAGCCATCCTGTTAATGGGATTAGTTTACACAATGGAGTTCCTGCCTGTTTGCCAGCCAGGCTGGAGCCATCTTTGAGTACCTTGCGGCCCTGTATGACAGGTCATTCTGTCACAAGCAACTTTTACCTTTTCCATTGTGGAATTTATACACAAATTCATCCATTTTCCATTTAATGCATATATGAAATAAAAAAACCTTTGGTGTTGTCCTAGGCCTGTCCTAGAGCAGTGTCCTAGTCACTCACTCCGCAGCCGCCATCCTCACTACAGGTTGCTGGCAGATTACATCATTTTCAAACGCTCTGTATCTTAAAGAAGTGCAGCGGCTTTTAATGCAGTCTATGGAGGCTGTGCTGGCTTGGGGCAGTCTCCATAGTGTAATTGGGCTGGTTGGGGAGAGCAACACTCCGAGGGGCCTGATCGCCAAAAAGGACGACCTGCTCTTCTGGTTTCGTAGCAGGCGGACTGCTGCCCTCCTGGACCTGCCACACTAGGTCTAGGTCAGGATAAATCACTGACTACAGTATATGATATATAGGAAAATACAACCTCAGATGAACAACAACACATAACATATTACACCATGTCATAATTTATTAAACAAAAGTAAAGCCAAAATGGAGAAGCCCTGTGTGAAAAACTAAGTACACCCTTACTGCTTCCATAGAAATTAAAATGACAGATGCTGACAGATTAACCAATCATCAGTAAGTGTGACCACCTCTATAAAAGCTGAAGTTTTCGATTCTACATCTATCACAGAGCTGTTTTCTGGTCTTTGTCTACCACCACAGTGTCTGGTTGATTGGCCAGTACTTGCTTGTCAATCTGCATCTGGAAGTCCCACAGGATCTTAGCAATGTTATTGTTAGAATTTTTTCCAAAATCTTCTGCTTGCCATAATACTTCCTCTACTTGATCTTCCTTCCATGTCTGTTGCTGGTTCAGACATTCCCTCAGCAGCTCATCTTTGAGTGCCACCATACTGATGTACTCCCAGATGCTCTGGGTTTCATCCAGGACGGTGGCTTTGAAACTTACCAGACCCTGCTTGCCTTCTTTCCTGCTGGTGTACAGTTTCTCGTGTTGGACTTGGGGCAGAAAGCTCCGTACATTGTGAGGAGCTTTTGGGTCTACACATCAGCAGCTTCCTTGTCCTCCTTAGGTCAGCTCACTATGCTGCCAGGGTACCTGATGACTAGCAGGGCATATGTGTTGATGGTGCATCATATTCTTCCAACTGAGCTGGCTGCGCTTCTCCTGTGACATCCCAATGACATCCCAATGTCTTCACTGTAAATCTGTCAGGTGGATCAGCCAGTCAATGTATCGTTCGCTCTCGTTTATTATAGCATAGAGCTATAACGTCTTGGAGCAGAGGATTCAGGATGCAAGTAGAAAAGAAAATAGTGCTTCACCCTCCAACTACCTTTCCTCGGTGGTTGAGCCCTCAAGTTCAGGTAGCCGTGGGACTTGAGATGATCCAACTATGCGATGATCCATCTATGCAAATAAGGATGTAGAAGTAGGCAATGGGGCAAATCAGAGGATAGTCAGCTCACGTTCCACAGGGTCAATGCAGGCTGCTGGCAGGAATGGTCAGAAAACTTAGCAGAGGTCTATACAGGCAGAGTTCAGGAATAGTCAGCAAACGAGCAAAGGGTCTGGTAACAGACAAAAAGATAAGCAATACAGGAATCTCAAAGTAGGTTCATACCACACAAGGGCAAATTAAGCAAGAGGTTTAAATATCTGACAGCTGAAGCCACTAATGATCCTGCATTGGGAGGGAAGCGACTCCACCCCCTAGATGATGTCAGCAAGCAGTGTCAGGAGGAAGGCACGGCTATTCTGTCTATGCCTGCTTTGTAACCCTGCGTGTGCACGTCATCCATACCGGTGCGTGCGCACCTGTATTTGCCACCCCCACATGGAGTAAACGAGGAGGAGAGAGCCTCTCCCATGCCGCCAAGTGATGCTGCCGATGGAGGCAGTGGGCGCGTGAGCTGCGACTCCAGCCCTGGAGCGGGTATCCATTGAGGTAAGCATCACAACAGTTCGATGTCATCCATATAAAGGAGGTGGCTCATGGTAGTTCCACTCTTGAAATTGTACCCATATCAGTCCTTGAACCCCCTAGGTGGCTGAGGGGGTGCAAGCCTATGCAAAACAGCAGCAGGTACAGTGCATCACCTTGGTATATACTACATTTAATGGTCATTTGTGCTAGCTGTCTTGAGTTGCTTCCAGTGTTGATTTCCAGTCTCCCATTATGTTCTTGAGGAAGGTCCTTAGTGTCCTGTAGATTTTGTATAGCTCCAGGCATTCAAAGATCCATGTGTGTGGCATTGAGTTGTAGCCTTTCCTGTAGTCAATCCAGTCTGGACTTTGGCTCTTGGGCGACTGTCTATGAGCAACTAGTGATTGGAGCCTCTGGTGTTGTTTCCAGCTGTGCTCATTTACCGGCCCATATGCTCCGTAGCTTGGTGGCTATATTGCCTTATAGGACTTTCCATGTTGTGGAGAGGCAGGTTATTGGTGCAATACCCTTGTGGGTGTCTTTAGCACCTTCCTTCCTTGTGTTAGCCAGTCTAGGTGGGAGTCTGTTGCTAGCAGATGGTTCATCTGTGCTGCCAGGTGTTGATGTACTGCTGTCATTTTTTTCAGCCAGTAGGTGTGGAATATGTTTTGGCCAGGCTCTTCATTTTACTGACTCGCTATTGGATGTCTGCTTCTGTGATGGAGACTGGTTCCTGGGAGATTGCTTTGGTCTGCTCTGAAGTCCTTCATCTACTTTCCTTCCAGTACCGCTCAGTTTCTGTTGCTGGTGCTTCTGCTATATATATATATATATATATATATATATATATATATAGTGATCTTGTGTATGGGTCCCTGGTGTGAAGCATTTGGAGAGTAAGTCAATGTTCCAATATTCAACAGGCCATGGACATTCAGACTCCCTGATGCCTTACAACAGGAGAGACTGTTGAAGGACGAGCAAGTCCCCTGTGCTCCCAGGGCAAGGAGAGACCTTGAACAAAATCCCTTAACCAATCCCTTGAATTTGTGTGTTGTGTGGGAGGTTTTTCACAGCCCGGCATTGCTGGGTCAGGCAGGGAGGGATTGGGCAGAGAGTTTAGGCTGGCCAACCTGGGCCAGCAAATTATAAGCCAGCCAGGCAGGCTATGCTTTTATTTAGGGGATGTTTGTTTTGAGGACCTATAAATAAATGTTACAACTGTGGGATCAGTGAAATTTTAGAAAAAAGAATACGTTCAAGACCACTTTTGTTGTAATTCTTACAAGTCTAAGCGTGCATTAAAACTTGGCTGCAAAGTTCACATAATACATTAGGTACATAAAATGTATTAATCGTGGATAGTATTATGTTTAGGAAAATATACATTAATCTCTCATTGTTGAAGTAAGAGCTACATAATATATAAGGATTCATGCACCAGCATGTTGGAAGACAACTGAAGGTATTAAGCTGTTGTCTAAGTAAAATCACAACATTAAACACTGTAAATTATTTCAACACTCTCGGGTTTTATATTAATCCTTATTCCTTTATGATAGCTGCCTTGGCACCCAGACATTATAAGCCATTTATGTACTAAAGACTAAATTGTTCATTGTAAGAAACTGGCAAGGATACAAGCAATTTATGGGTCTTGTGAGGGTCATTAAGATATGAAGAGCATACAATAACCTCAACCATTGCAAACTATCAATATTATATTGTGCACTTATGTACAAAATAAAATTTAAATTAGTTACTTTGGTTTAAGAGCTTAATACTAAATTTGGGTAGAGCAATGTGGTATATGAACAAAAAGTAATTATTGTGTTTACAAAATGGTCTTATCACCATAACAACCAGTAGAATGGTCTGGTCAGAAGGACCATTATACCTATATACGGTAAGTAGCTATGGTACATTTTGATAAACTTTGCAGAAAAAAAACATTTCATTGTAGCTTTGTGTACCACTCATACATCAAGAAAGAAACTCTAAATTAGATCATGGCACAACCAATGAGAGCCATCAGAAGAGTATTTTAAATCATCTCAATATGAGCAGTCCCCCCCCCCCCCGGCCCTTACCTACAGAGTCCTTAACAACATATACCCCTACGTCTCTGCTATTAACCCAAAATACTCCCCTTTTTGTCTTCTTCAGTCTGCCCATGACTTGAGTCTCTTCCCAGCTATTTTCACTTCTACCCACCATACATCCAGGACTTTACCCATGCAACACCTGTTTTCTAGAATTCCTTACCTTCATCTACATAACTTTCTCCTAACCAGACCTGAGTCTAGTGGCACTGACATCTGGGTACAAGATTTTTTTGGGCACTCCAGGTAGGTGTGGCTATTTTACTAACTCCTCCTCTTACCAAACATACCACACTCGTTTTCTATGGCAACCAATCCACCTTTTCTGACTTCACCAAGTAACATGTCACCCAAACAGCTTGTCAGTGGCACATTTGCCCCCAAACAACTTACCAGTGCCATCTTTGTTCCCAAACAGCTTGCCAATGCCATTTTTTGCCCCAACCAGCTTGACAGTGCTATCTTTTGCCTCCAATGGCAGTGGTAGGGCATAATGTCCATCATTAAATAGTAAGCCTGATGGTGGTACAGTATAACTCTCACTAATATATACTAATCCTGACAGTTGTACACAAGTCCCATCTATATATATAGTAGGCCAAACAGAACTTCTATCTTTAAAAAACTCTAATATTGCCCTTTAAGAAAAACCTCCTTAAATTATATCTAAACCTCTGACTATTTAGTTTTAATTTATTATCTCTTGCTTTAACATTGATCCCATTTGACATAAACCTCCCTCATTTACTTTGTTAAATTCCCTTAAGTATTTAAATGTACCCATAAAATCGCCTGTCTTTCTTCTCTCCCCCAAGCTATACATATCAAGATCACTTAGCCCAATATTTTTTTTATCTTGCAAACCATTCATTATTTAAGTAGCCCTCCTCTGAACTCTCTTCAGAATGTCAATATCCTTCTAAAGATGATGTCTCCGAACTGTACCCAATACTCGGGGTGAGGTCCAACCGAAGATCTAATATCTATAGTTATAAAACCCAGCACTTTTCCCTACACTTTGTTGCACTGGCTGCTTTGCTTTCTTGGGATTATCTTACTCCCTGAATGTGGCACACATGATTAGTCTTCACAAAATGAGCCTTCACCAGAATGTTTTTTCCTACACCAGAATGACGGCATCTATCATGATCCTTCCCCAGAATTTGTGTGTAGTCCTACGAATGTATGTTTCAGGGAATGTGTTTTTCAGGGAATGTATGTTCCAGGGAATGGTTTTCCAAGGAATATATGTTCTAGGGAATTTCACTCTGTCTAAAAATACTAGTATTTATCAACAGGTCTAGACACCCACCCCCTCCGTCTCCATGATCACCATTTCTGCAGATAGGTTCTATTAAAAAAAGAGTGAGATTGTACCCTTGTCTAATTAACTGAAGAGGCCTATCTCTGCTGGATGACTTGATCTTAGCCTCTCATATGTTTTATGTACAGGATATTTTAAAATAAAACAAATTATATATAAATAAATATATCTAAATTTACTAATTTCTCACACGCCTGATACCTATAATCTACATTCTGAAAGAAAATATTTGGTCTTTCCACCCTTGAGACTAAGTGACGTAACACAAAATGAAGCCCCCTCCCCCTGTAAGACTTATGATGGGGACCCCAAAGCTCCTCCTAGACACAGTAACATACTTACACACACTACCCACCCTATGCTTTCATAACTTTGTTGTCCATTAGTCAGTGAGAGCACTTCTGCTGTCTAGCAGTCCTCAATTCTCTCTCTGTGTTGAAAAATTACTGCATAACCAAGCTCTCGGACTCTGCTGTGGCATTGGGTACCTGCAGGCCATATACAACTGTTGAACATGATGGTTATATTGAATAATACACCTTTTTAGAATTGTAGAAGAGCAACTTTGGCATCAAAAGCATTATATTTAATGTTTTTTAGTATAATTTATAATGCAAGGGACCCACATGGGTACACATGGGTTATATGTCACTCTATTTCCAGAAAACCACTTAATCTCTGTCTTTCTTGGAACACAGAGTCTTAATATAAGTAGCACATTTAGCTTAAATCCCCCACATAAACATTCTTTGCTCTCCTGAGTTCCCTACATGGTGAAAGAGATTACTTCCAAAAAATGGAAATTGCCCATGTGTAAAGATATGGTCAAATGTTATCCATGTTGATAATGTTCAAATGGAAATGTGTCATTGTGTCTTGTCTCAATGGATACATTACACTTTTAATATACATGTATTACTCATCACATGAAAACAAATAAATATTTTTAACGTGTGGAATACAAAAAAAGTTGTTTGCATTAACTTCATTTAGAAGATGCCACTTATAAAATGTTAAACACATGAGTCAGAGAGGCACTTAATAGTGTTTTGTACTAATTACAAAGTACATAGCACTGATATTCTGCAATATTTTCCACATTACAAATCACCTAGGAGGAATTAGGTGAACTGTTTAGAAGCAAACAGACTAAAGACAGACAATACATCCAGCGGGGTGTTATTGGCAAAGACTAAAGAACAGGGCATGGTGAATTAACACAACAAAAAAACTCAGAGCCTCCCAGAAATGTTTACAGAATGCTTCGGTCATTTCTAATGGGTTACCTTTTTATTGCTTTGAAAGAGTGGTCAGTTGATTAGAATTCAGTTATATATGATACAAGTAAGTTGTTCTAACCAAAGTGGGCAACCCTGCCAAGTTTGTTACAAACCTATCATTTTTGTAAAATATCATCTTTTTATTAACTCTGTTGTTTAAATGGATGTTTTACCTATGAAAATTTTGTTCAGTAAAATATATCAGGTGTTGAGCTAGGCTGCTTACTTCCAGTGAAGGAAAATGTTAATGCTTCAGCTTATCAAGATAATTTGGACAATGCCATGCTTTCAACGTGTGGGAACAGTTTTGGGAAGGCCCTTTTCTATTTCAGCCTGACTGTGCCCCAGTGCACAAAGCGAGCTGATGGTGCCGCCCTACTAGGGACAAGCCTTAATAGGCCAGAAATCCGTTTTATGCATTCGGTTGCAAAAATACAGTTACTGCAAACAACATTGTAAACCATTCTTGGAGAAAAATATTATTCACTAAAGTAGGAGTCGCCAGGAGAGTTTGCCCTTCATAATGCATGGTAGGTTGAGTGAATGGAAACTCAACTTTAGACTGCAAACTCACACTTTGGTGAATAAAACCAATTGTGCAGAACCATTACTGTAACGGGTTCACCAAGAGAGCTGTAGTAACTCCCAGAGATCACCCACATGTATCATCCTGTTGTCCCAGGAATCACTTCCAGCACCAGTCAGCATGCGCACCTTGGAACCCTGCTATGTGTACCCAATAAGTAGACACAACTACCTTGAACTGAGTACAGCAGAAATGAACAGTTTATTGTTGTAAGACATAGACTGATATAGCCACAGAACTTCATTAACATAAATCAACATTGATAAACAGGTAGACAACCCAACCTTTAATCCCCTTTAGCTACTGAATATCCCCCTGGTAGCCATCCTGTTAATGGGATTAGTTTAACAATGGAGTTCCTGCCTGTTTGGCAGCCAGGCTGGAGCCATCTCTGAATACCTTGGGCCCTGTATGACAGCTCATTCTGTCACAATTACACTGCATACACATATTCACAACTGAACTCCAGAATGAACAGTATTTTATTTATTGATGTGTAAAAGAGGCCTTTGCCACAATCCATCATTGTGCACAGCTTTTCTCCTCCGCTTTCTCTGTGGCTTACCTAGTATAGGCCTGACTTCTCTATCGCAGTCCTGGATGTGCTACACTCTTAGGACGGTTATTAACTAATACAAACTTGCAAATGATGTACAAACACGGACACACAAAAGAACACAGTGTTGAGCCTAAATCAGGACTCTAAATCATAAGCAGTGCTGTGACAACCCATATGATGATTGCCAGTACTTACAAAATGGTGCTTTCTTGCCAGGCTGAGAATCCACTGAATTCAGCCAAAAAAAACTGAGAGACAGCCAGAGTTCTCCCAAGTCTTGGCTACAGATCTACTGTAGTAGCACAGATTTGGGGACCAAAGACAAGCGCATGCCCCATAAGGTCACATCAGAACACCATAATCATTTGGTATTTGCTCACATGGGATAAGATGAAAATATAAATTAATCCTTTTAGCAGTGAAGGAGTGAGTCCCAAGGCACCTATTATTTAGCAACATTAAACACTACAGGCTAGTGCTGGCAGGTTGAGAGTAACTTAACTCATCTGATGCCCATTCAACAACAGAGCTATGTGATTCAGGGTAATTCAACTACACACTTTTAATTAAGTAGAAGCTTAACTTAGTTACATGAAAGAAGACACTGGATTTATCGTATTCATTATTTAAATTGTCAGACAGTTCCTTATCAAATGTCAGGATTTCAAAAAGTCTATTATGTGCTGATATTTTAAAACTGGTCTTGGTTATAGGGAACTACGTGGCAATACAATGCTGTCCTTCTCTTGAAAATTACAGGTAACATTGTAGATGTGGTAATAGAAATGTACACAATAAAATATACACATTAAAACATACTGTGAATTTTTACTAGTCTCCTTCCCTCAGAGAAAAACAGCAGGTGTATATATTTTATTGATTATAATCTCTTTGACCAGGGTCCTCCTCACCTTTTTTTGTAAGTAACATTTGTTAAATGATGGGCTGTTTGTTGTGCCCTGTTAACCACTGCACAATATTGTAGAATACAATGGTGCTATATAAATACATAATAATAATAATAATTTACTTATGCTTTTGCCTTGTAGACAAGAGGTGGTCCTAAAACCTCTTCAACTCATTTGTAGATTTCTTGTATTACCATAATGAACTGGAAACTAGACTTGTGCATTCGTATTCGGGCGAACATGAAAACGAACACAAAGGGTGCGTTTTCGTCGCTCAGCCCGAATAACGAGCATACGAACATGGCGGCGGCAAAACGTATACAAAGACACAAAACACAAAGAATCTTCATGTTCGTCTTCGTTTACTAATCTCCCTGGTCCCTTCCCCATCTAGCCTACCTTATCTACGCAGCATTGCAGGGGTTAACAGGAGCGGAAATCCGTGGGTTCGCCGTCAAGAGTGAAACAGCTGTGCGAACGACTCTATTGGTTGCCTGCAGGGGACCAATAGACTCACTCACACGGCCCTTTAAATCTACGGATTTCCGCTGCCGTTAACCCTTGCATAGCATAACACGTTGGTTTCATTGCAGATTTAAGAATAACCAAACTTGTACAACAAATTAAAAAAATACAAAACAGGAATAAGCCTATTAAGCATGCATTAGGAATATAATCATTTAAGTAATTAAAAATAAACAGCAAGTGGGACACCACATTTAATAAAGATGTATATGATAACTGTCATCAAGTTGTTCAGTTCATGTTTTATATCTGTGCTCCATTCTTAGATATTACAAGAACCATATAAAGCTCATGCAGTGAATTAACATTGGTGACAAGGGTTCCCCCACTTGCCCGTTACATGCTGCTGTATAACTGATATATTTGTCTCTGCGTCACAGTAGGCATACAATAATACTGTTATGGATGATATGGGAGGCCAGATGGAGACCTGCTCGGTGCATGGTGCCCCTTTCCTGCAGCAGGAGCATTTGCAGAGGCACAGATAATATTATGGGCATAAGATCAGTGATGTCAGACTGAGCTTTGTCATAGGATCTGCCAGTAAGAAGCTGCTGCATGGCTCTCTGTTTTTAAAAGAAATAGAAAGATCAAAGTTACTCTTGATCTCCTAGCCAGGAAGCTACAGCTACAAGTAAAGAGATACTCTGATCTATGTTTCTGGAGGTCTGTGTGTATGTCGGTGCATGTATATGTAACATAGTAACATAGTTCATAAGGTTGAAAAAAGACCAAAGTCCATCAAGTTCAACCTATATACATATTGTGTCCCTACTGTGTTGATCCAGAGGAAGGCAAAAAACCCTTATGAAGCAGATGCCAATTGCCCCATACCAGGGGGAAAATTCCTTCCCGACTCCAAATATGGCAATCAGAATAAATCCCTGGATCAACGTTCTGTCCCTATTAATCTAATATCCATAACTTGTAATATTATTGCTTTCAAGAAACACGTCCAGGCTCCTTTTGAACTCTTTTATTGAGTTTACCATCACCACTTCCTCTGGCAGAGAGTTCCATAATCTCACCGCTCTTACTGTAAAGAACCCCCGTCTGTGCTGGTGTAGAAACCTTCTTTCCTCCAGCCGTAGAGGATGTCCCCTTGTTATAGATACAGTCCTGGGTATAAATAGGTCCTGGGAGTGATCTCTGTACTGTCCCCTTATATATTTATACATAGTTATTAAGTCCCCCCTAAGCCGTCTTTTTTCCAAACTAAATAACCCCAATTCTGATAATCTTTCTGGGTACTGTAGTCCTCCCATTCCCCTTATTACTCTGGTTGCCCGTCTTTGAACCCTCTCCAGCTCCACTATATCTTTCTTGTACACTGGTGCCCAGTACTGTACACAGTATTCCATGTGTGGTCTGACTAGTGACTTGTACAGGGGTAGAATTATTTCCTTGTCGTGGGCATCTATGCCCCTTTTGATGCACCCCATGATTTTATTTGCCTTAGCAGCAGCTGCCTGACACTGGTCGCTACAGGTAAATTTACTGTTAACTAAAACTCCTAAGTCCTTTTCCATGTCAGTCGTCCCCAGTGTTTTCCCATTTAATACATATTCCCAGCCTGGATTTTTCTTCCCCATGTGCATAACCTTACATTTATCTGTGTTGAACCTCATCTGCCACATCCCAGCCCAAGCCTCCAACCTATGCAGATCCATTTGTAATCGTGCGCTGTCCTCTATTGTGTTAACCACGTTACAGAGCTTAGTATCGTCTGCAAAGATTGATACTTTACTATGCAATCCCTCTACAAGGTCATTAATAAATATATTAAAAAGAATAGGACCCAAAACTGACCCCTGTGGTACCCCACTAGCAACAGTCACCCACTCAGAGTATGTACCATTAATAACCACCCTCTGTTTCCTATCACTGAGCCAGTTACTTACCCACATACACACATTCTCCCCCAGCCCAAGCATTCTCATTTTATGTACCAGCCTTTTATGTGGCACCGTATCAAATGCTTTGGAAAAATCAAGATATACGACATCCAGCGATTCACCCCGATCCAGTCTTGAGCTCACCTCCTCATAAAAGCTGATCAGGTTAGTTTGACAGGACCGATCCCTTGTAAACCCATGCTGATATGGAGTCATACACTTATTTTCATTGAGATACTCCAAAATAGCATCTCTTAGGAAACCCTCAAACAGTTTACACACAACAGAAGTTAAACTAACAGGCCTATAATTCCCCGGGTCACTTTTTGTCCCCTTTTTGAATATTGGCACAACATTTGCTATGCGCCAGTCCTGGGGAACAGACCCTGTCACTATAGAGTCCTTGAATATTAGAAATAGGGGTCTGTCTATTACATTACTTAACTCCCTTAGAACGCGGGGGTGAATGCCATCTGGACCTGGTGATTTGTCTATTTTGATTTTTTTTAGGCGGCACTGCACTTCTTCCTGCGTTAGACAGGCGACATGTACTGGGGCATTTATCTCATCCTGCTGTATATTACCTGGCATTTCATTTTCCTCTGTGAATACAGCAGAGAAGAATATATTTAATAGATTAGCTTTTTCCTGATCCCCGTCTATAACTTCTCCCTCATTACTTTTTAAGGGGCCAACGCTTTCATTGTTAACCTTTTTACTATGTGCCATGTTTGTTTTCAGAAAAAATACAGATTTGGAATTTGATTTGGAAATTAAATTCAGGCAGTATTTCCAAAGGGGGAGGTCCCTGATACTAGAGCCCTGCGCGGGACTGCTTTTTTAATCCCGCTCCCGCTGATTTTTTGTCCAATCCCGCCCGCTCTCGCAAAATGGGTGCCCAATCCCGCCCGCTCCCGCCACATTTGTGGCCCACCTCCTTACCTGAACTGCAGATTTCCCGCGCAGTCCCGCAAGGCTGCCCTCGAGTTGCTCCCTCACAGCGACTCTTTTCTTGCTCCACCCAGGAACAAGGCGGAGTGACGAGAAGTGACGTCAAATCACGTGAATCTGCTTTGTTCCTGGGCGGAGCAAGAGAAGAGACACTGTAAGGGAGCGAAGGCAGCCTTGCGGGACTGTGCGGGATTACCGGGACCCGCAGGTACAGTGCCTGACCACCTGCTCCCGCCCACAACACCAGCAAGACCACCCGCGGGACCCGTAAGTTTTTTGGTGGGACCAGCGGGACCCCCCTCCCAATGCAGTCCTCTACCTGATACCTTCTGGATTCACCTTTCATTTACAGCAGCACCATTTTAAGGTTGAGGAAGAGATCCAGACTTGATTTTGCAGCGGAGGACCATCAGCAACAGCAGTAAAGCACCAGATAGAGCAAAAGCACTAGAACCTCACTCACTTTGAATATTGAGTGCTTGGTAACCTTATTTAGGCAGATTAATATTCAGAAAAGTCATCTGCTCCACCAAGTATAGGGAGAGCTGTGTTCTGTGGGAATTGAGTATATTCCCTGTCACAGAGAAAATTCTCTCTCTTTGCACACTTGTGGGTCGGCATGAAAGCAACTGCTTGGCCACTAAGGAGAGACCTGGCCAATTAACAGCTTTCTGGCCCCAATAACATAGAGCGTCAGTAGTAGGAGGTAATGGCAGTTCTTTAAGGCTTTTACCATTTCAGAGGCATAAGTCAGAGGGAGCTTGATGGGTACCCACCAAAGTATCAAGGGCCTCTGCTGTTCTAGAGGATCTAGTGTTGCTGCTCTGCATAGGTGCAAAGGATTGGGAATTGGACACATGGGTTGTGCTACTGCTATTACTGCTGGGAATTTCCTTTTTCAACTCTTGTACCTCTCCTTCGCTTAGCATGCCCTTTTTGTGCTTCATCTGAAGCACTCTACAGACAATCATGTCCCTCCAAGTTTTAAAATTATTTTTATTGTCCAACTTGCTCTTAACCCGTGGGTCACAGTGGGTGGCCATCATGTAGTCTGTAGTGTCCATGATGGCTTGGATGTGACCTGCCAGCTTCTCTATCAGCCTTCTGATCAGCGTTTCAACCTCCACGCGTAATCTGTCCTCTTGAAAGAACACATTTACTTCCAGTAAGTTATGTATTTTTTGTATAAGGTAGGTAACTGGAGGGATGACCTGCCCCAAAGTGGCAGTTCTCCTAGCTTCAGGACCACCATCACCTGCCACATTAATGCCTTTCCCCTCTGCCCAATGTCTGGCCACCTCATAGTTCTGCTCAGAGGACATGGAGTGAAGAGCCCGCTGCTGATGTAGGATCCGCTCCATCATCTTCAGGGTGGTGTTCCAGCGGGTGACTATGTCTTGACGTAGACCGTGGTGGGGCAGACCAAACTTCTCCTTTTCCTCCATCAGCTGCTGGCTTGCCTTCATGCTGCTGTTAAAGTGCCCGTCACTCTAATAGCACTCTTCAATCAGTTTCCAGAGCCTGCACTGCCCGTCAAAGTTGGAATAGTTGCACCTTACCACCCGGGGGCGATACGGAGCCTGATCTCAGGAGGGGCACTCACACTAACACACATCCAGACATATGCAGACATTGACACTAACACACACACCTATTTATCCCTTCCTGAGGTTGGGCAATTTGGCTATCCACCAATGTTACCACCAGATGTAGTATATATGCCATGCAAAACAAACCCACAGAGCCCCGTCTCTAACTGCTTTCATCATTTTTGCTACATAGTCACCACCAGTCCCATTTCTACGGCTGTGCCTGCCTGTGGTTCAATCCACTTCACCAGCATCTTCCTATTTGACTGTTGCTTTGGTTTGCTTTTTGAATGAAAAGCCCCAACGTATTCTAGAGTAGGCTAGTACAGTGGATGTCCCTACCCCACCTGTCTCTGGGAACCAGTAACACTCTTAGAGAGAGTTGCTCCTGGTGTTGACTGTTGTGGATTTGTTGTTGGTACCAATGCTGCCAGTTCCCCCTGAAACAAAACGGCCCTGTTGTGTGCACGTAAGTTCTAGTGTATACCAGACATGGGGAGATGTCCTAACACCTTACCTCGGCTCATTTCCTTACGATACAACTTGCATCTCGAAGTGCGGCTATCTCCCACACTCTCTAAATGATCCCACACTTATTACGTTGTTGCCAGCAGCCGAGGTAGCAGTGGTACTAGTTGTTTTTTTCATGACAGTATTAGTGATGGTTGTGATGATGGTGGTGGTAGTGGTGCCAATGCATGTAGGGGAACCGTGGTAAAGCTATGCTGTTGCTTCTGCAGAGTAGAAGGAGCAACAAATTTAACAGAGAAATTACTTGAAGATGTGTCACTTGATTCTTCCTCCTCTGGTTCATAATCTAAATTAGGGTCATCATCAACATTGTCGTTGACCATATCTTCCTGCTGACACAAGGCGGAGTAATGTCCACTCCTGCTGCAAAGGCAGACCATCCCTCTTCTTCCTCACTTTCTTCTGGACCAAAAATAGATCTGCTGCTATCATCTGACAGTGCCTGCCTATCTTTGCTCTAGGGAGTGTTGAGAGTGCTTACGGTTTACAAACAATCTTCATCCTGGATCCCACTAAAGCACCATCATATGACCCTTCCATGACTCCTTGGTAGTAACTAAAAACACACCTTACTTTGGTGGGAGGGGGTGACAAGATTTTAACACTAATAGAGAGAGGATGTTTGTTGCTTCTGCTGAGCAATAAGGCTTTAGCCTACTTCGGACTGGCATACCAGGGGTCACCTGACTACTAGTTCTTTTGTACATTCCTGCTGCCAGCTCTGCCTGATCCACGAAAGCTGAAAATCACTCCTTCTCATAGACATTTCCAAAATAATTTTAAAAAATGTATAACCGTACTCAAGAATAGTATTTGACACAATCCAATACATGATTTTGTCTCCAATATTTATAAATTATTTATTGTTTTGTGTTGTCCACTAACTAAAGGTTTTGGTGGTAATGTGAATGTGTTACTGGCTCATATCTATAGTCTTATAACACTTAACTAAGCCCACTTAACCTAATTATTCACAAACTGCTGCAGAGATAAATGATATCAATTTGGGCTTAGGTGCTTTAATTTTGCATTAATAGACTTATATGACCAATAGATTCATCTACAACAAGGATAGGCTATCCAAAGTTCTCTTCTAGGGGAGAAGCTTTATGAAGGAGTAGGGCTAGCCATACTTAAAGGCCTGGTTACACATTACAGAGCCCATGATCACCTCTACATCAATTGAAATAATCTCAACCACTGTTGAGTTAATCTAAATACAATTTGAGATTGTCTGTTGTAGATTAATCAATTGGTCATATAAGTCTATTAATGCAAAATTAAAGCAAATGTATTAGCTGAATTGATTAATGTGTTGGTTGTCTGTCCTACTAAATTCTATCCTAAAAAGTTTTTTTTCTCATCAACTCAATTCAAGAAAAGTTCAGTGAAGAGGCATTCACAGCAACTAATGAGAGTTGGCAGCCAAGTTAATATGCATATAAATGGCAGACCAGTTCACTTAATTGAACAGATAAGTTGAATTTAAAGTCAATGTAACTGAGGGTGCAAATACCCCTAAGTTTTGCGTTACTTATACAGGTATGTCTTATAAGAATAAACCAACATTCATGATTTTGTATGCACATTATACTAACTAGTAGAATTGTGCAAATAAACCAAAAACGATTTGCACAATTTTTTTGTTTCATTTTTGGGCCATTAATTTATTTGGACAACAAATTCCATTTCCTTCCCGTTTGTTTCAGATGGAAATCCAGGGGCTTTTGTTTGCAATTGTTTAATACACATGAGAGCAATTCTGTGTATTTTTTGTGTAATTTCTTAAAAAATCATTGTGTAAAAAAATTATTACACTGTGTCATGATTTATTCAACAAAAATAAAGCCACAATGGAGAAGCCATGTGTGAAAAACTAAGTACACCTTATGATTCAATAGCTTGCAATGTAAAGTAACTGTTTTCTGTGTGAAAATATCAGTCACTCACATTGTTGTGGATCTTCTTCACAGCATTGCTTCAATCTATTGAGGTTTGTAGGCATTTGCTTATGCACAGCTGTCTTAGGGTCCTGCCACAGCATTTCAATCGGGTTGAGGTCTAGACTTTGACTGGGTAGATTCTTTTCTTTTTCAGCCATTCTGTGTGTAGATTTTCTGGTGTGCTTGGCATCACTGTCCTGTTGTGTGACCCAATTTAGGCCAAACTTTAGCTGTCGGACAGATGGCCTCACATTTGAAGTTAAAATACTTTGTTATACAGAGGAGTTCATGATCCACTCAATGACTGCAAGGTTCCTAGATCTCATGGCTGCAAAATAAGCCCAAATCCTCACCTGTCCACCCCGTTGCTTATCAGTTGTGAGGTGTTTATGCTGATATGCTGTGTTTGGTTTCTGCCAAACACAGTGCTGTGCATTGAGGCCACACATCTCCACTTTTAGTCTCCTCTGTTCAAAGAATATTATTCCATTATGTCCTGATATGTAAAATTACTTCAACTCTCCTTTGTTGTGCGTGTGTCTTCCATGCTGAGTGGCTTCCATGCTGAGCACTGCCAAATGACATCATTGTGACACTCGGCATCAATCACTGTTAGGGAAGCTGAAGTAGAGGTCTGAGGGAACAGACCTCACACTCCTTTCGCTTTGGGCCACGTAGAGGGATATTCTGTGTCCTCCCAAACCGGTGCTATACATACAACTGCGATTTGCCGGGACAGTTGGCGAGAATACTGATTTTAAGTGTGGCAATCTTGATTTTCTGTCTTGCCAACTTAGTCCACTGTTCTGCTTTTGCTGATAGAGGGGATCATGGATTGCTTAGGGAGATCAAATAATCTCTCCAAATCGAGTTATGAAATTGTGAAATTGATTGTGCTGTTGCAGCTCCTACGTGGCCCACAAAGGTCCACAATGCATTTAAGCAAAGCTCTATAATTGGACATCATGCATTATTATTTATTCATTTATATAGCACCATCATATTCTGCAGTGCTGTAGGATGAGTAAAGCAGGACAAGTAGTATATAGCATAACAATTCAACTTACAGAAACAAGAGGTGAGGAGGGTGCTGTCCAACCGAGCATACATTATGAGATAACTGAACATGCAGGCCCAGCTCCCAGTGTCTAACCATAGCCCCACCCAACCTTTAAGCATCCACCCTAATGAAAGTGTCCCGCTATGGACATCTGAAATGTTGTAGGGTATAGGAACTTGTGGAATGATGAGAAAAAAATAACAACCAAACTCTAATGAGAGCTAATGCCATTAACATTATCTGAACCCTTCCCTTAACTGCTGATGCTTCAAAAGCATTACAAATCCTGAAACATTCTACAAAAAAATGTCCCAAACAGCAAAACATGCTAAGGCTTGCAACCTTTAATCTTTTAACTGCGGTTTACAAAAGCTTTTGTTTGTAATTTGAAGATTATGGGGTATTTCTCTTCAGTCTATTCCAATTGCTTCTTTAGAAGCATCTCTGGAAATTATTGCACACACTCATATTTACAAGTTCATTATGTTACAAATATGTGGGCAATGGCAGGTAGTACATTATTTTGTTTAGTGACAGAACATCTATATATGAGCTGTGGCACAAAATAATCTGTGTAAGTAAGGAATAGCAATTTTATTGTCATTTATTAAACACTTTTAGTTGGATTTACTATCCGTCTATTCTGAATTTACAATAGGTAAAGACATACACTGGAGAAAGACTCCACAATCCTCTGACATATAGCATTTAAAATGTGGTAGGTGAAGTCTTCCTCCTGTTTAATCCAGGCTAGCCTGACGTAGAATAAAGATATTTAATTTTATTATCAATGGCTATTATTAGCTGTTATCCTTAGCTTTTAAACATCTCTTTTTAGTTTCCCTTATTGCATGACCAGCTAATTACCGTATTTGCTCTGAAAAATACCCCTCGTCTTATAATCGAGGTCGTCTTCTAATCAGACCTCTGCTGGGGCCAGGCTGCTTACCGGTGCTTTGGTCACGAGCAGCTTCTCTTCTACCAGCGGCAGGAGAACAGGAAGCTAGAAGAGTGTCACATAACTCGGCCTCCCCCCTCCTTCCTCTGGGGGCGGGGCCAGAGAAGTTGCTCGCACAGCCGGGCCACTGCAGAAGTCTTAGAGTGAGAGATCTGCAGTTCAGGTAAGGGGGTGGGGGAGGGTTTTTGAGCAAGTATGTGTGATAAATGGAATGAATGAGTATTTAAATGTTTGTGAATGAGTGTGTGATAGCATGGATGTGTAAGGGGGTGGTGGTGGTAGCATGGCATAGGGAGGCTGTACTCACACTCCTATCATCCCCAGGTTCCAGCATGTACTGGCTGCCTTGGCTTGATAGGAGTGTGATTGCTGTTAGCAGTTATATATATATATACCTCCAGAAATGCCTTTTAACCCCTATTTGCCACTCTGCCCCATGATATGCCTTTTAACCCCCTATATGCCACTCTGGCATATAGGGGGTTAAAAGGCATATCATGGGGCAGAGTGGCATATAGGAGGGTATAAGACATTTCTGGAGGCAGAGTGGGATATAGAGGGTTAAAAGGCACATCATGGGGCAGACTGGCAAATAGGGGGTATAAGGCATTTCTGGGGGCAGAGTGGCAGCCCTGGGGGCAGATGTGCATAACTGAAGGGGCAGGTTGGCAAATAAAAGGAAATAAAAAAATATATTTTTTTCTCAATCATAGCTTTTATTAAATATGAAAAAATTGTTTACATGAATTAATATTTACTAGTTGAACTTTTTTTCCTAGTCTTATATTAAGGCTTTTTGTTTTTTTCTTAATATTTAGATTTTGGGGGGTCGTCTTATAATCAGGGTTGTCTTATAATCGAGCAAATACGGTAGTTCAATTTGAGTGCTTGTGTATTTTTGAACTTATCTGACAGCCAAATTTATGGTTCTAATGTAATATGTTGTGCTCATGACAAGGGCATGGCCGATCATCAATCACCCAATGAAGTCAAGAGACCTGCTGGATTTTAACGGTCACAGGTTTTATTAAACCCCTGCGACATACATAAAAGATAAACTTCAAATATGTAAACATATTTTTATAACCTGCAATTAGCATCAGCTAATAACATCATCCTTAAGTGCATAACAAACAAACATCCTAGCTTACTAGGATAGGGTCCCCCGGGAATGCTGATGGAGGCAAATATAATGTTACGAGCGCATACCGGCATTCTCCTTGCACGTTAGGGCAACCGATACGAACTCCCCGGTGCTACCCCATAGGGAGGCCTGCATGTAGCCGTCCGGCTAATGCCACCCAAGTTGCTATACCTCAGATGGCCAACTCTTGCATTGACGGACTCCAAGGGACCCACTGCCACACCAAGAATAAAACAAAAACAAAAGGGGGGGGGGCGGATGGTATCTTCACTCTGTAGGATTTCTGAAAGGTGAGGGGGATCCACCCTGAGTAAAACTAAATACCCCCATGGAGAAGTAACAGCATCATTAGTATAATGATAACAGAGGGTCACCTGAGTACTTCAATACAATGCCGCTGACAAGGTGATATGCCTGGTACTGGTGTACCTGGCCTTGGCTGTAGGGGGTACACTGAGGCCAACTACATATTTTGTACGCAGTAGAACTTTTTGCTCTTTTTAGCCCAGTCATCGGCTTTTAGCTGATTCAAATGTAGGGAAGACCTTTTGTTAAAAAGGTGTCTGATTGCTCCCAGAAGTGGGATTGTACAGCATTAACTCTACAATTTCTGAACACTGAGCAGCCTTATGCAGCTTCAGGCATCGGGTTTCTTTAGTCCCTACATGGGGAGAAATCAGGTTCCGGTCATGACTGCATCAGAGCTGCATAATACAGTTTCTATAGCGCAATTGAGGAGACCAAATGGCAACCAATGCTGTGCTTCTATGGATCACCACCACTGAAATAGTAAACTAAATAATAAAATTATAATAAATAAAAAAAAAACATTATCAGCACTGGCACGGAAGTCAAAGGTGCTTCCAGGTCAGTTGCTGTCAGTCATATCAAAATGCTCCAGAGCCAATCAAGAGTGGGCTGGCCATGATTAGATCACTGCTAATAGTCGTGATCTGATCATTATAACAGCCACTGGATGAGAGACAAAGCTCATTAGGTCAATCAGTGGAAAACACCCACACACATTATCCATAAAAATATTTTAGTCTATAATAGATATTTGCTCGATTATAAGACGAGGGTATTTTCAGAGCAAATGCTTTGAAAAATACCCTTCGTCTTATAATCGGGGTTGTCTTATAATCAGACCCCAAATAGGTCTAGCTATGAGACTAAGATCCAGATCCCCCGCAATGATGCAGGGGACCTGGATCCTCCTGTCCCCCCCCCCCAAACTTACCGGTGCTAACTCCAGCCGGAAGGAGGTGCGGTTAGCAGCAGGGGTTGTCTGCGTCCATCGCGCAGACCTTCCCCGGCTGTCAGAGATCAGAGTTCCCCTCACCGGGAGCAAATACAATAACACATAGGAAATATAATTAGAGATAAATAGAACAATAAATATGAAAAAACAATGCATTGTTAATATACATTTGTTTAAATCATAAAACTACTACCTCAATATAGGGTTTTCCCCAGTGTTCAAAAAGTTGTAGAAAGAGTTAAATATATTTTACATACAAGGAAAGAAGGATGAAGTTGTTAACATTGGAAAAGAGTATACAGTGACATTATATAGATATATTCAAGGTCATTAAAAATATTTTTTTGTCTAGAATTTTTCTAGCTAATGTAGAACTCACGCCACAAGTATTAAAAAAATACTTGGCATCTTCTGTAATGGAAAGGGTTATTTACAATAAAGCCTATAAGGATGTGTTGGCAGATAAAGTATTCTTCTAAATAGAAGTGTATATATTTTATAACAGAAATATATACAGGACCATGACAATTAATTTAAACAGTAGAATGTCAATCTATGGAAAAATCCACCTGTGTCTTCTCGTGTTAGGATGGATTCTTTGTGTCTTTCAATCTAAGAAGGGAAAAGTATTTTATGTTTATTTTTTTAAACAGGAGGGGTCAAACATCTAGAACTTTATATACATGCACATATATATATACACACACACATATATATACCATATTTGCTCGATTATAAGACGAGGTTTTTTTCAGAGCAAATGCTCTGAAAAATACCCCTCGTCTTCTAATCGGGGTCGTCTTCTAATCAGACCTCAAATAGAGGTCTGATTATGAGACTAAGATCCAGATCCCCCGCACCGCTGCAGGGGACCTGGATCCTCCTGCCCCCCCCCCCACACACTTACCGGTGCTTCCTGCTGTATTGCCGGGGCAGCGGGTTGACGTCTGCTGCAGCCGGAAGGAGGTGTGGCTAGCAGTGGGGGTTGCCTGCGTCCGTCGCGGATACCTTCCCCGACTGTCAGAGATCAGAGTTCTGTGCGGCACCGGTGCGTGTTAAATGGGGGCATGTGCGGTGTGTGCGTGTTAAATGGGGGCATAGGGCATTTCTGGAATGCCTTATACCCCTATATGCCACTCTGGCACTTAGGGGGTTAAAAGGCATATTATGGGGCAGAGTGGCATATAGGGAGGTATAAGGCATTTCAGGAGGCAGAGTGGCTTTAAGGGGGCATTTAATAGAGCACTCTGCCTCCTGAAATGCCTTATACCTCCCTATATGCCACTCTGCCCCATAATATGCCTTTTAACCCCCTATATGCCAGAATGGCATATAGGGGTATAAGGCATTTCTGGAGGCAGAGTGCTCTATACAATGCCTTTTAAGTCCCTTAATGCCACTCTGCCTCCTGGAATGCCTTATACCTCCCTATATGCCACTCTGCCCCATAATATGCATTTTAACCCCCTAAATGCCAGAATGGGATATAGGGGTATAAGGCATTTCTGGAGGCAGAGTGGCACATAGGGGGTCAAAAGGCATACCATGGGGCACAGTGGCATATAGAGGGTTAAAAGGCATATCATGGGCCACAGTGCCATATTGGTGTGGCAAGCCTGGGGGCAGATGTGTGTAACTGGGGGACAGGTTGGAAAATACAAGGAAATAAAAACAAAAAAAATATTTTTCTCAATCATAGCTTTTATTTAAAAAAATAGTTTACATGAATTAACATTTACTGGTAAAACTTTTTACCTTTAGGGTCGTCTTATATTCAGGCTTTTTCTTTTTTTCCTAAGTTAATATTCAGATTTTGGGGGGTTGTCTTATAATCAGGGTCGTCTTATAATCGAGCAAATACGGTATATATATATATATATATATATATATATACGTGCACATATATATACACACATACAAATTTGTAAATCACATAATTCAAATGCATAATTATGAATGAAAAATGGTCATAATGGTGTCCCTGTTACTACTAGCAACTGGAACGTGTTTCTCGTGTTTATGTCAAAGGGTGAATGTTTTAGAATCCAACAGAAGACTTGCTTTATATGTAGTGCAGAAGCTGAATTTGGGTACAAATATATAAAGGGACACTCATATATTTTGTAGTGTGCTTAAACGACAATGTTATACGTAATTTCTCTAATACATCCTACTGCTACAAGTTAATTCCATATATCTTCCGAAGAGTGATGTGGTTATTGCTGCTTCCTCTAACACTTTTTCACTTTGCTTGGACGTAGGCTGTGTTTCATGTCTGTGAACAAACCCAAACAAACACAGTAGGGTAATAAAAAAAATTCTGTGTAATGGGAAACAGCAGGAGAAACAGTTGTTCAGCTTCATCCACAAGTGGTCATACAATATATGTTTTCCAGAAGTTTTTTTTTTTTTTCTTTTCCTAGAATTTTGATTCTCCTTACGCAACCTATCATCCATCTGAATTTCCCACTGCACTGCTTCACTAGAGGTTTGCTTGTGATTAAGTCATGGAAGAATGACTCTTGAATTCCCTTTTGTCTGTTGCTATTAGTAGTATTGTGAATCCAACATTCCAAATCTGAGTATCAGTCGGGGGTGTATTTTTATGAGTTATTTTGAATATTTTGGAATTATACTACATCTACAAGGCTGTTACCTCTGTTATTAATCACAGTATTTTATCAGATTCCAATTTCTTTATATGGGTGTAATTAATACTACCTTGTATTGAACAATCTTTTCCCATAATGTAAGTTTTATAATGTATTGCTGTATTGGCATAAAACCAAGTGCCATGTATGAACAAAATGTGTATTTCACCATTTGTGTAATAACGTTAGCATAACAGTGCCAAAATGGTGTACCCCTCATCACGTTAAAACATACTCGACTGATACAAGGGGTTATTTAAATTAACATTTTCCTTTTATATTGAATATGATTATTAGATAACACTTATAGTAAAAAGGATACACTCAACGAGGCCATCCAAGGACACAACAAGGGATATGTTTTCTATATTTCCCAAGAGACAAACAGATTTACTCATAGAATAAAATCAATCAGTTCCGGATAGGCCTCACACGTCAAATGGAAATGACAAATATGTTTTTCAGAGAATGTTTTATGACAGTTTTAGCAAAATGTTCAGTATTTACGCACAGGGAAAACATTGCCTTTCCATATGGGCCTCAGTATTGGGATTTCCTGTTTAACTACTTGACTGCAAAAATGTTGAACCTCTTGGTGATTTGAGGGGTAGCAGGAGGTTTGGAACAAAATGAGTTATAGCTAAACACTATGAAATGTTATCCACATCTTTACATAGACTTAGAAGTTGTTTTAATCTGAAGTGGCTACATCAGTGGGGAATTATTTTTACCATTTTTTCTTTATTTTCTAACTATTTTTTTTACTTTATTTTACTAATCAGATTATGATTAGTTAGCTGGGATCCATTGTCTTGCATAGTTGAATGTAGTACCTGCTCTCAGTGTTCTTAGGAGGGTCTGGAGAAACCCTCTTGGGAACTTGTTTACTTTTTAATGGGCGGCTCCATTATGCGATAGGCAAAATCTCTGGCTATGGCTCTTTGACCACTCTCCGGAGAGGTCCCAGTGCTCCTTGGGGTGGGTTTTTGATGTCGCTATATTGAGGCATTTCAGAAATTGATGCTCTATGGGGCCCCTGTTGCGGATTTTGATGTCGCTGAATGCTTTGACATTGAGGCATAACAACAACACTCTTTGAGAGAAGAAAGACACAGTTTTTACATCTGTTTGAACTTATAACGCGTCAATAGTTGTCAAGGGGTTAAACAATACGGTAAATAAATTACACATTTGTTTTTAAGTCATAATAAAATTGATGGAAGGTCAGCTTGGTTACTGATACTCAGTGGCGTCGGCAGGGGGGGGCCAGAGGGGGCCATGGCCCCCCCTACATCATGCTGTGCCCCCCGGTGTGCCCCCCCAATTGAAACGCCGGCTTTTTTTTTTTTTTTAATAGACCCGGAGGAGAGAGTGAGAGGCGCCGAGCGGTTGCTGAGGAATAAGTTCTCAGCAACCGTTCGGCGCCTCTCACTCTTCTCCGCGACCGCGAGGCCTCTTCCTGGTTCGCAGTGCCGGCATTTCAAGCCGAGCGCCGGTATATGTCGTCATATCCGGCGCCCAGCAGTGAAGCCGGCAGAACCAGGGACACAGAGACCTCGCGATCTCACCGCTGGACAAGCCCAAGGTAAGTGAACTTCAAAGGGGGGGTTAGAAAGTTAGGAGGGGGTTAGAGAGTCAGAAGAGGTAGATAAGAAGTGAGAAGGGGTAGATAAGGATAGATTGGGAGGGAGAGGGGGTAGATAGGATAGATTGGGAGGGAGAGGGGGTAGATAGGATAGATTGGGAGGGAGAGGGGGTAGATTGGGTGGGAGATGGGGGTGGATGGGATACATTGGGAGGGAGAGGGGATAGTTAGGATTGATTGGGAGGGAGAGGGGGTAGATAGGGTAGATTGGGAGGGAGAGGGGGGTACATAGGATAGATTGGGAGGGAGAGGGGGGTACATAGGATAGATTGGGAGGGAGAGGGGGGTACATAGGATAGATTGGGAGGCAGATGTGGTAGATAGAGAGGCAGTTGTGGTAGATAGGGAGGGAGAGGGGGTAGATAGGATAGATTGGGAGGGAGAGGGGGTAGATAGGATAGATTGGGAGGGAGAGGTCGAGACGGCGTACGTTCAGCTGTTTGGGGACAAAGTTGACATAATGTGTAACTTAGGTGCTGGTCAGGTTCTATGTGGGCAGTGTGGACACCAGGGTTGGCTTTGGGGTGTGTGACCAGTGATCTATGCCTGTAATTTAGGGGGTTTTATCTATACCTTTAATGTAGAGTTTATATGTAATTTCCAATTGATTTATATCTGCAAAGCTGGGTTTTGTGTCATTCTGTTCATCTGTATCGGCTATATTTCCATACATTATTAATGTTTACCTGCAAATATAGGATTTGCATGTCTTATTCAGTTGATCAATACCTGGAGTGCTGTTTCCATGTGTTGATTATTTGATCTAAACCTTCAGTGCTGAGTGTACATGTGATTTCCAGTTGATATATACCTGCAATGCTGGGTTTGTGTGTTCTGTTGGTTTATACCTGCAATGCTATGTTTCCATACATTATTTATGTATACCTGCAAATACAAGGTTTTTTTTAATCTCATTCAGTTGCATGTGCTGTTTCCATGTGTTGTTTATTTGATCTATACCTGAACTACAGGGTGTAAGTAAAAGAGCGCTATGGTTTAGTGAATGAGGGGACAAAGGGACTCTGGGGATGATTACAGGGGAGAGGACCTCTCAATGTCACGGTGCAGTCAGAAGGAGGGAACACTGCACTGACTCTCACTGTCTTCCCCTGATCTGCAGTCAGTGTGGCAAATATATTGGCTGCAGGGGCTAATATTAATATATATCGGAAGCTGGGACTAATGTTTATATATATCGGCAACAGGGGCTAATATTTATATATATTGGCTGCAGGGACTAATACTATATATCGGCAGTAGGGGCTAATATTAATATATGTTGGCAGCAGGGTATAATTTCTATGTATATCGGCAGCAGGGTATAATATAAGTATGTATCCGCAGCAGGGGCTAATATTAATATATATCCGCAGCAGGGGTTAATATTAATATATATCGGAAGCAGGATGTAATATTTCTATATATCTGCAGCAGGGTCTAATATTTATATATATTGTCAGCAGGGGCTAATATTAAATAATGAAAAATAACTGTCACTTTAGCTGTTATTTTGAAATCATATTTTAATCACGGTCTTTACTTCAAAGAGATAAGTGCATATTATGTAGTTAAAAATGCACGTCTAACGTGTGTGTGTGTGTATATATATATATATATATATATATATATAGTGTATATGTACCGTTTTATAATTGGCCCCCTACTTTGGTCCCTGGCCCCCCATGTGCCCCCCCTAAATATGAAACCTGGAGACGCCACTGCTGATACTGCAGGAACTACATTGGAATGTTTTCTCTTTAAACTATGGTTCATGTTTGTGGACACAGTGACAAAATATTCCCAACATTGACATAAAGTAATTAATTGGTTTATTCATATTTGACATTATGTGTATAATTCCCCAAAACTATCAGTATTAAAGTGATGAATATAAATAAGGAAACCTCTTGCATTACTTATAAAAACTGGCCAAAGCTCATTCTATGCTTTTAGTTCTGTAAGACCTTTGGTGAGAGGGCTCCAATATTTGAATATATTTTAAGGCTAATTTATCAGCCTGTAGTTGTGTAAAGCACACTGATTTCTTAACAAATTGTTCTCTCTCCTACAACATTGCTGCAGCGTTTTCTCATTAGGGCCAGTAACCCAGAAGTGACCTTATGACGTTTCCGGAAGGGACATCACTGAAAACCCAGTAGTAAAGTCTGTAACAGATGGCAAAATAAAACAGTGGATATAGAGGCAGTGGATATAGAGGAAATATGGTGACGTGTAGATCAGTCATAGACACTTGTGTGATGCATATAATGAACGGGGAATATATGGAGAAGCGGATGCTTTCCCCCCACAATACCTAAATAACCGAACTCAGATCGAATGATTCTTCCAGCCAACACTGACTTGTGTCTTGTTAAGCTGTGTCAGGAATTTTTGTATATGTTGCGCTGCATTTTGTGTGTGTTACACTGTGCCCTGTGTAAAGCTCTCCTGTGCGACGCTGTTTCCTGTGTGCATTACACTGGGTTTTGTGTGAGGATATTTGTGTGTTTTGCTGTGTGAGGATGTTTTGTGTGTGTTACGCTGTGTCGAGTATGTGTTGCCTTGAGTTACGCTGAATCCAGTATGCGTTACACTATGTCCGTGTGTGTTACTCTGTGTGTGGACGTTTTGTGCGTGCATCCAGTGTCTGTTATGCTGTGCCCTTCGTGTGTTACGCTGCAGCCTGCATGTGTTAAACTGTGTTACTTTGTGCCTTATGTATTGTTGTTTTTAATGCAATCTCCAACTCTTTGTGAGATGCTTGCTTTGTGTGTAAATTTCTTTGTGTGTTATGTGTATTTAGTGTTACATTTTGCATGTTCGGTGATACACGTTTCCGCTTTATATAGTATCTTACTAAAGTGAATACACCCCGCATTTTTGTAAATATTTTATTATATCTTTTCATGTAACAACATTGAAGAAAGGACACTCTGCTATAATGTAAAGTATTGAGTGTACAGCTTGTATAACAATGTAAATTTGGTTTTCCCATCAAAATGACTCAACACACATCCATTAATGTCTAAACCTTGGCAACAAAAGTGAGTACACCCCTAAGTGGAAATGTCCAAATTGGGCCCAAAGTGTCAATATTTTGTGTGGCCACCATTATTTGTGGCGTTGGCCATGTAAATTTGTCTCTCTAGAAATCCTAATTTTGTGTAGCTGTGTGTATCTTTATCTTCTTGTGCATTAGCTCTTCAATGTTCAAGAAGTTAGGCAGATTTCTTCTGTTTTCCATTTAAATCCAGCAGGCATTTGTTTCTCTTGTCCTCTGAGGATAAATGGATTACTATTTGATGTACTGTCAATACATTTATATTTTCCCTGGCTTGCTATGCAGCAACCAAATGTAGGGTCATGTCCCATTACTTTGTATAGGTGCCAAGATGAAAATGTCTCCTCCCAAGCCTATAAAGGGGAAGCACAGCCCCCCATACCTCGTGTTTTTTTACTGTCCTCTGTAGGAGGATGGGTGTCAGGCTCAGCGGTCCTAGTGGGGCAGCCAAAGTTGTTGGTGGCGGCTCACGCTTTCTGCAAGTCAACCGCGAAACCAGAACGGAGGTTTCAAAGTAAAAAAAAAGCAACACTGTGGCTGGGGGTGCTGTTCCTGTTCAGTAGCTGGTGGTTTCAAATTACTGCAGGTCCAGGTAGTGAGACTTGCTCTCCTATGCGTCTGAGTTCTTCACCTCTCATTATCTGCACATACTTTTTATGTCCATTGGTACTACTGCACTATTTTGAACATATGGTTTATCCCCTAACAGTGTTGGCATTTGACTAAAAAGAAAAGGTTTTAGATAACATAATACACTTAATTTTTAGTGGAATGTAATGCTTGACTAATTATTACTCATAGTTTATAGGCTTTCATCCAAATATTCAAACGCATGTATTGCATTTAATTATTTCAATGCTTTATCTAATTAAAGGAATATCAGCTTAAATGTACCCATAAAATCTGTACATTCCATAGCTGGCCCTAAAATGCAACCAATCCAAAGAATTTTAACAAAGGGAGGAACCATTTTTAAATGTCTCACCCATTACTAGTTTTCCCTAATATTTTTAAAGCCATTTGCATGTTATAAGGATACTATATTTAGTCTATTGTGCACAGCAAATGCTAGATGTAGTTCTGTGCTACAGCCAATTGAAGATAGCCTTTGGGTATTTGCACTGCCTGTGACAGATGTTACTCTTTGTCAATAGTCTGATAATATTTTTATATTTATTATTTTTACCTAGCATTGTAATCCCTTGACAGCTTCAGGACATACTACTAGATCCTGTAAAACATGGCGACCATCAACTGTGAGATTTCCCATGGGGAATAAGAGTGCTCCATGACAGCAATTGCATGTAACCTGTGGAAGAAATACTAAGCTAAACAGGACTATGCATAGGACACGTGGTCATGCGTTCAGACTGGAAGAAAAGAGATTTAGTCTAAGGCAGAGGAAAGGGTTTTTTACAGTAAGGACAATAAGGATGTGGAATTCTCTGCCTGCAGAGGTAGTTTTATCGGAGTCTGTACAGACGTTTAAACTGCAACTGGATGGATACTTGGAAAAACATAATATTCAGGGATATAATCTTTAATTATGGGGAAACAGCTTATTGATCCAAGGAGAAATCTGACTGCCATTTTGGGGTCAAGAAGGAATTTTTTCCCTGGTTAGTGCAAAATTGGAAAGAGCCAAACTGGGGGTTTTTGCCTTCTTTTGGATCAACAGCAACAAATTAACAGATATAGGAAAGGCTGAACTTGATGGACCCATGTCTTTTTTTTAGCCTATGTAACTATGTAACTATGTAAATTGAAAAGGTGTTGTTTTTTTCAACCCAGTTTTTAATATTTTAGTGCTAATAAGTAATTATTAAGAATATTATTTAAAAGGAAAGGCCTACATGTCCTAAAAACATTAACATAGTGACATAGTGAATTGGGTTGACAAAAAACACAAGTACAAGTGATCCAGAAGGCAAAAACTCTACACTAAAGCAATTTCCAATTGTACCTCAAAAAAGGGGAAAATCTAATTTCTCATCGGATCAGGAACTAATCATGTCCTTATAACTAATGATATTGTTTTCTCGGTAAGTAACCCTTTTTCCTGCTTTAAGTGAAAATGTCTTCCTTGAAGTCTGAATGAATGACCTCTCGTTCTTTGTACAGTCTTATTAATGAACATGTCATCAGAGAGCAGCTGGTATTGTCCCCATATCTATTTGTATATCCCAGTAAGCCGGCTTTTTCCGAGTGTAGACAAACTCAACTTCTTTAACCTTTCTTCATTACAAAGGTATTCCATTCCTCTTATCAATTTTGTGCCCCAACAACACACTTTTTAATAAGATTTTTATATTTATTATTTTTTGCATTTTTCAAGCAAAGATGTGGTATGAAATGTCCCTATATTTGATATCAGTTGAAGTGTTTCAGTGGTTCCCGGTGATAGGAACAACTAATGAGCCAACAACGAAATGTTTCACAAACACACTACGCACAGTTCACTGATCTTTAACCGCTACTATTTAAGCTAGTTTGCGCTTCACTTGCCCCTCATGGTTTCACAACCAGCTGTATTGATTAGTCTCTTTCTGTTAAAACAACGGCCCAGAAACTCTTTGAGTAAATGCCAGCACCACCCTACCTTCTATTTACATAGATATGAACTCTTTGATGCTTCCTGAAAACAGCTTTATTGAAACTCAAATACAAATAATGACAAAAACACTGAAAGAGAAGGCAGGGGCAATTACGTGATTTGTGTGCTGGGTCTCTCAGATTATCTCTGTTTGTCAAAATGAGTGTTATGTAAGTGGCAGCCTTTTTAAATGTCATCCAAAAGGGCGAATAATGATAATTCTCATAGCCATTTTTCAAATTCATTGTTTACTTTACCTGTTTTTCTACTATTCTATCAAAGCCAGGGGAACCGTCTTTTGTTGACTATCGTTCTAGCTTATTGGAACATACTGATCTGTTAAGGTAGTAGAAAAGAACACATCAGTGTAGTTTCTGTCCATGTGCCAAATTTCTAAAATACCTTATTCCATGGGGTTGTCCTTGTATGTTTAACTGCAATACTAGTGCGCACCATGTTTAAAGGATTGTAGATGTCTGTACTAATTAGACAACCATTAATTCTTCCACTTAACAGGCAGAACATTTTTCTGCTAGACTGGCCAAGTACTTATGCTATTTTAGATCTTTCTTTTGGCACAGAGATGAACAGACTCACAGGACAAGCCAACTATTCAACAGAAATGAAGCCTGAATACAGGCATAACAGAAACAACCGTGAATAATCTTTCTAGATATCTCTCTTTCTATTTGTCGATCGATCTGTCAATTTATCTAGCTCTAATTATCTCTATTAATATGTCTCGTTATCTATCTTAGAAGGGGTCTTCGGAATTACTATAGGCATTTTGTACCTTTCTTTGGGTTAAAGTAAATACTTAATCTTATTAACTCTACTGCATTAGAGTTAATTGATAATCATATCCATGCCATATATAATCTTCATAATTAGCTATCCGGGAAATTGTTAAAGAACCTATTCTCCTATTTTAGGCTTGTTGTTTTCTTGTCTCTGCTGCTCAAGTAGACCATTTATTCAGCAATGAAATATCCAAATATTCCCCTGAACAGTGAATGTTGAGATTGTACAGTGCTGCTGGAAAGCCTGGAGTCTTCTATATATATGAAAAATATTGCCTTTGGATTGTGGCTTGTAGCACAGTTGCTGTAGTTCTGAAAGCCTCATTGCATTGCTGAATGTCCTTGTGTGGGAATTGACGCTTTGGCTCCTTATACTCAATATTTTCTGACATCAACCACGTGGCGCACAACATGTAAGACCTAGCTGTTATAAATACACATTAGCTCACCATTATTCAATGAGTGAAAGGTGCCTATAACTAAAGATGCAAAAAAACAGCACGCCAACTACATAATAAGTTGTATTATAATTGCAGAATAAGGTACACTGTGTCACTGCTTACATTTATATCTGTCAGTATTAAAGTAAGTGACATGATGCAATGTTCTTTGGTTGCATTACTGAAGGTCCTTCACAATTATCAGCGTGTTGGGGTTTTTCAAAGTACAAGGATTTCATTGTTATTAAATAGCAGTGAGGTAGCCCTCACAGAGCGAAGGCAGGGTGGTGCCTGTCAGAGTCATCTCAGTTCTTAATATTCACATGGGCAAATCCTATATTTATACAAAAAGTGGATAAACAGATGTTTTTAGTTGGACTCATGTCTTTCAAATAAATAAATAAATTATATATATATATATATATATATATATATATATATATATACATATATATATATTCTAGTTATTATATTTTAGACATATAAAAGACAGATGAAAAATAATCTTTCCCATAATGTTTTCAGCACTGTTTACAGCATCTGTTCACATGGCCCACAAAGGTGCCACTCTGTGATGAGTTAGTTGAAGTCTGTGGAACTGGACTCTTTCCAAGTTGGAAACAACTTCTGACCACAAGTCCACCTTGGCACTTCAACAGACGTCATATAAGAGTGACATTGGGTCATTAATGACGTGTGATACGTTTATAGACATGACCAAACCGTGTGGGAGTCTCTTTGGTCTTACAACCACTTCCAAGGGTTTTTTAATAGTGTGGGAAAATTGTTTGTTTCATCTAAAAGTCAAACATTGAAATGAGTACAAAAATGTTTGGGGTTGAGAGCAGAAATAGACTTGAAACCCAAAATAAAGGGGAGGATTAACAATGGGACAAAATAATCACCCCCCCCCACCAACCCTGGTATCAACAAGAGACCCCCGCTTGCTTATTACTTGCTCTTGTATCATTAACATGCACTGCAAAACAAGAACACTTGCTTGTTACGCTGGGTGATTTGGGGGCCTGCAGCAGAAGTATTTGCTTCCTTTGAAGTCTGAATAGATGACCTCTTGACCTTGATACACAGTCCTATTAGTGAACAGGTCATCAGAGAGTCGATTGTATTGTTACCGTATGTACTTGTATAATTATACCATATGCCCTTTAAGATGCCTTGTCAATGTAAACAAATTCAACTTTTCTAGCCTTCATTCATAACACATGTATTGCATTCTTCTTGTTGAAGCCTGTTTCTGCACTTTTTCCAATTCCATAATTTCTTTTTTTAAGAACAGGTGCCCAGACTTGGACTGTCTATTCAAGGTGGATTCACCATTGTCTTATGCAGAGGTAAAATTATATTTTCCGCACCGTTTTATACATGGCAATATCTTACTAGCCTTTGCAGCAGCTGACTGACATTGAACGATGTTGCTTATTTATTGTCTACAAATGAATAACTTTGCATTCGTCAACATGACCGGTCCTCCAATTCAACCAAAACTCCTTGCAGGGAAGTAATGTCTAGTTCAGACTGGATTACCTTCATCTGCAAAGACTAATATATGCTGCAGGATCATTAATAAAGACATTAAACAACAGTGGACCTAAGAGAGAACCTTGAGCTACTCCAGTTATTACTTTTGTCCAGTTGGAGAACTTTCAATTAACAACAACCCTCTGAACTCTAAGTCAGTCATTAATCAAGGTACAAACAATATTTCTATAGTAACTTTTTCTGTGGAATTGTATCATATGTTTTTGCAAAATCAATGTAGCACTTAATTTACCTGTTATCCTCTTGTTTTATTAGACATTATTAGCAGAAACATTTTTATTCTTTATTCTCCATCACCCTCGTGCTGTACTCAAGAGAGAACCCAAGAGAGCTGAGCACCAACATACAACACACAATTGGCACTAAAGTACAGAAAGAGGCAGATGGAGAATGGAGGGTTTTTTTGCCAATGGAGGTGCTCTTTCCCTTCTCAATGATTTATGGCCTCTTTTCTTCCCTGCTGTGATTATTCTCTAAGAGCTCAGAGTTTTATGGTGGGTTTAAGTGTACCACCACTAGTCACTATAATGTATATAGAAACAGTGGACAATATGTTTATAAATTAATGTGTGAATAAAATATTCTTTCTTCTAAATGACTTGCTCAAAAACATTAAAATGACATAATTCATAGCAAAGCTCCTCTTGTATAACAGAAGTTTTAGACATTTGGTCATTTAAAATATTGGGAGCTGTGAAATTGCCCCCTTAAACAACATTTCTGTCTACAAGTCAAAAACATGTTATTTATTAGAAACATAAATTCTAAACATTACATGACATTATATTTATTTATAAAGCGCCGCCAGATTCTGCAGCGTTGTTACAGTCAGAAGAACAATTTAGAAACACATACAATAACAAACTGGTGCAAATGAGAAGAGGGCCCTGCTCTTGCGAGCTTACAATCTAGTCGGTGGTTGAGGGGAAGTGAGACAATAGGAGAGGACTGCTTGGATCGGGATGAGTTGATCTCGTTCCGATGATGTGTTGAAGCTGTTGATTGTTCAGATGGCTTGATTATGATGATGGTTGGGAGCAGGGGCGTACCTAGAGTATTTGGCACCTGGGGCGGATCCTGTATGTGGCACCCCCCCCAAAACACTTTAAAACTGCATAGCTTCTATCGTTATATATTGGCATAGACATTGAAGGTGGTACAGCATTACTGTTATCATTATATACTGAGGCAGACATTGACATGGTACAGCTTAACACTTACCACTATATACTGAGGCAGACATTGACGGTGGTACAGTGTAATCCCTATCACTATACATTGAGCCAGACATTGACAATAGTGCAGCATAACTCCTATCACTATATACTAAGCCAAACATTGATGTGGTGTAGGCCTCCCACTTCATTGTCTGGCTTAGGGATGCACCGAAACAAAACTTCTGGACTGAAACCGAAAATGCAGCATTTACCTGTCCGAAACCGAATATGACCCCCCATCATAAAAAAAATCTCACACTTTTATTTAAAGTAACACAGCAAAATAGAAAAAAATATCAATAACAATATTAATATATATATAATTGTTAACAGCAATCACACTCCTATCATGCCCAGGCATAACCAGATTCCAGCATGTACTAGCTGACTTGGCATGATAGGAGTGTGATTGCTGTTAGCATGTCACATGTGCACTGGAGGCATAAAATCAGACATACAAATCCCGTATTTGCAGCTATACAATAATAATGTATGGAAACATAGCAAGAGATAAAACTACAGGCATAGATGATAGTTTGCACAACCCAAAGCCAGCCCTGGCGTCCACACTGCCCACATAGAACCTGACCAGCACCCAGATTACACACATAGGATTTACCATATTTGTCCCCAAACAGCATGAGTCAACTTTGTCCCCAAACAGCCCGGCCTGTGCCATCTTTGTCCCATAAACCCCTGCCTGTGTCATCTTGGTCCCCAAAGCTCAAACACCCTGCTTGTGCCAAGCATTTATATACAGCTATCATATACACAAACACTTTAACAGTCACTCACTAATTCACACTTTCATTCACATAATTAATTCACACAATCATTTATTCTCTCACCCATTCACACAAATTTACACATTCATTAATACATTCTCACAAACTCATTAATTATCTCCCTCATTCAGACAATTCATCCACACATTCATTCATTCTCGCACTCATTCTCACTATCTACCCCCTCCCTTCTCACTATCTACCCCCCTCCCTTTACACTATCTACCCCCCTCCCTTCACACTATCTACCCCCCTCCCTTCTCACTATTTACCCCCCTCCCTTCACACTATCTACCCCCTCCCTTCTCACTATCTACCCCCTCCCTTCACACTATCTACCCCCCCTCCCTTCACACTATCTACCCCCCCTCCCTTCACACTATCTACCCCCCTCCCTTCTCACTATCTACCCCCCTCCCTTCACACTATTTATCCCCCTCCCTTCACACTATCTACCCCCCCTCCCTTCACACTATCTACCCCCCTCCCTTCACACTATCTACCCCCCTCCCTTCACACTATCTACCCCCTCTCTTCTCACTATTTACCCCCTCCCTTCACACTATCTACCCCCTCCCTTCACACTATTTACCCCCTCCCTTTATACTATCTACCCCCCTCCCCCTCCCTTCTCACTATCTACCCCCTCCCTCTCCCTTCTCACTATCTACCCTCTCCCCCTTTGTAGTTAAAGGTTTTGAATTTACCATTCAGAAGTCCTGCGGTGGGAGCACGACGCCTCAGTCTTCCTGCTCTGCCGCTGCTTCCTGCTCTGCCGCTGCTTCCTGCTGATATGACGTCATATTTCAGCGCTCAGCATGACATGCCGGCACCGCGACGGAGTTAGAAGCCTCGGTTGCTAGGCACCCCTCTCCTCCGCATAAAAAAAAAAATGATGAGGCTGCCGGGGATCCGGGCAATCAGCGACATGTGGTCACCCTAGCCCGTGGCACCCCCCTGATGAGCGACACCCGGGGCGGACCGCCCCCCCCCCGCCCCCCGCTAGGTACGCTACTGGTTGGGAGAAATGGGTAGGAATGTTGTACACTACCCTGAACAGGTGGGTTTTTAGAGAGGTTTTCAAAGTTGTGTGCGAGGCAGAAAGTCTGATGGAACGGGGAAGGGAATTCCATAGGAGGGGTGCGGCGCGGGTAAAATCCTGAATACGGGAATGGGAAGAGGTAACAAGAGTAGAAGATAGCCGTAGGTCGTGAGAGGAGAGAAGGGGGCGGGTAGGGGTGTATTGGATAGGAGGATAGAGATGTAAGGTGGTGCAGAGTTGTTGAGGGCTCTGTAGGTCAGGGTCAAAAGTTTAAATTTGATTCTGGAGGGTATGGGGCTTGGCTGCAGTGTTGTGTATGGATTGAAGCGGTGAAAGGTGGGAGAGGGGGAGACCGGTTAGTAGGAAGTTGCAATAATCCAGGGTATTACAAGGGAGTGGATTAGTAATTTGCTGGTTTCTTGTGTGAGGAAAGGGCGGATTCGGGAGATGTTTCTCAGGTGGAGGCGGCACGAGTTGGTGAGGGACTGGATGTGAGGGATGAAGGATAGAGCAGAGTCAAGGGTGACACCAAGCCAACGAACCTGGTCTGTTGGTTGGAGTTGTCAACGGTAATAGAGATGTCAAGAAAAGTGGACAGAGCAGATGGCGGGATTACCATGAGTTCGGTCATAGAGATGTTGAGCTTTAGGTAACGGGATGCCATCCATGATGAAATTCCTGATAGTCAGTGAGACGAGTTAGAAGAGAGGGGGAAAGGTCAGGAGCAGAAATATAGATTAGGGTGTCATCTGCATATAGGTGGTACAAAGGAAGAAATAAGTTGTCCGAGGGAAGAAGTGTAGATGGAGAATAGCAGAGGCCCAAGAACTGAGCCTTGAGGAACACCGATAGCGGTAGGGGAGAGGAGCAAGTTCCAGTAAATGACACACTAAAAGTACGGTTAGAAAGGTAGGATTTAAGCCATGAAAGAGCCGTGTCATGGATGCCATGAGCATGGAGGGTTTGTAGTAGGAGGGGGTGGTCGACTGTGTCAAAGGCTGCTGAGAGGTCCAAGAGAATAACCAGCGAGAATTGTCCTTTCGTTTTACCTGCGAGGAGGTCATTAGTAATTTATCCTAAATGTTGTGGTAACACCATACATGTAAAACTTCTGCATCCCTTTCCTTGGTCTTGTTTGTGTATGGGTTTGATTGCCCTCACTGAACATAGATATGATTTCTTCTACCACTGAGATATCATACATCAGATATTTTGTTGATCCCTGAAATATTCAATGAAATAAGTTTTGGGCAAAAATTGTGTTGCTGAGGTTAACTGGCTCATACCACTGCTATATGAAAACAGTTCTTAAGTAGTATTACCAAAAGAATTACATTGTCCAAACTGCAATTCGTTCAAAGCATGACTGGTGGTGCCTGCTTCTGAAGTTTGGCTAGGATGTAGATGGTAATCTTCAGTCATGTCAGTAATAAGAGTATGGGTGACTTTTTACAGTTTTTGATACAGTGGCCCAATTTGAATTTGTTTCAACAGAATCAAGCATATATAATTCCTCAAGATTGCATTTTTCATCGTGCAAATGCCATCCCAATATCAGCAGACTCCTTCACTTAAATGAGGACTATGACATGGTAGGATGTGAGCAGCAAATTCCATATGTATTTAGCATGACTAATATTACAGATAACAGCATTTTTGTTCGTCTAGGTCAGGTATATAATATCAACTAACTTATCAACAACCAATGCTACCGAAACTTTAAAGTTACATTTTGGTGTTTATTCTTTTCATTTGCCATTTTTTTGTTTTCAGTTGGTCAATGAATGACAATGTATACATCCATATATATCTCATCTGGTGTGAGATGTTTGATGAAAGCAGAAACAACAAAATAACCAGCAAAATAACTAGCAACTATTTGTATCTGTATACATTTGGGTTTCCCAGAAACACCAATAAACAAAGCTGCATCAAATCCCCTGCTTGTGTCAGTAACAAGAGATACTCTATGGGAATCGGGATGCACAACGAGCAAGTGAACGTCAGATATTGCAGGAATGTGCTCTCACCAAGTACTTATTCAACATGTTTTTGTGTGTACATTTCTTTGACCTTTGGCTGCACTACCATTTTTTCTGATAGATTACAGAAAAAACAACTGAGAATTAATTTAAAAGCCAGAAAGCTCTAGATCAAGATAACTATTATTAGATCCTAGTGAATCTTCTTTAAAACAACTTTCGGTAAACTGAAGCTTTTTGCGCTCAAACTAATCAAACTGAAAAAAGCTGTAGAGTAGATATGCAGTTTTGTAGTTACTGTGTATGATTCCGAAAAAAAAAATATATTACCCAATAACCTACGCATAAAAAAAGCATTAAGAGGGGCCACTGCTTAGTGGCAATGAGACAGAAACATAGGGTTCCCTGTGAAAAAGATATATAGCATTAGACAACAAACCAGCACATGAACCACTGAAAGGCAACGCGCATGAACCAACATATTTATAGTAATTGTACTATCAATGTAAATGATTTGTCTTTGCCTCTGTCTCATGACCATTGCAGACTTTCCAACTTTTTTGGCTACTGTAGAGACTCATATATCTATAAGTATTGTATTCTAGTTAATTCATTCCTCAATGATCACAGATTTGTGATTGATAAAGTTTTATAGAGGTTCTTTTTTGTTGCCCCTATTTAACATAGATTTGCATAGACTGAAATGTTATAGTTTTTAAATGATGATTTCTCGTATAGAAGAAAAAAAAGCTATCCAACCCTATTTAAAAAAGTAATCGCTCTCTTAGTGACTAAATCAACCAATTAACCAAATGTATTTAATAATTTGGTAAAATTTGACTAGACACACCCAGGCATGATTGCAACCAGCCCTGTTGAATCTAAACATCAATGAAATAGAACCTGTTTTGCAAAGTGAAGTAGGTTAAAAGATCTAAAAAATCAGCACATAATGCTGATGCTAGGAAATCCAAGAACAAATGAGAAACAAAGTCATTGACATCAGTCTGAGGGTTACAAAGTTATTCTTAAGGCTCTGGGACTCACAAACTATGAGATGGGAGCCATTATTTACAAAAGCAGAAAACTTGGAAAAGAAGTGAACATCCCAGGAGTGGAGCTTCAACGACTCATCCAGGAAGTCACAAAGAACCCAGACTAACATGTAAAGGCCTAACCTGCCTCAGTTAAGGTCAATGTTCACAATTCCACAATAAGAACAAGGCAAAAATCGCATTCATGAGAGAGTTACAAGGTGAAAACCATTGCTAACCAAAAAGAACACAAAGACTTGTTTCATATTTGCCAAAAAAAAACATCTCGATGATCCCCAAGACTTTGAGATAATATTCTGTGGATTGATAAGTGGATCTTTTTGGGAGATATGGGTCCTCCTACATCTGGCATAAAGTTAACACAGCATTCCACAATAAGAACATTATGCCAACAGTAAAACACGGTGGGGTAGTGTGATTGTCTGGGGCTGCTTTGTTGCTTCAGGACCTGGGCTACTTGCCATAATTGATGGAACCATGAATTCTGCCCTCTACCAACTGTTGGGCCATCAGTTCATTACCTAGAGTTTTAGCGCACTTGGATTATGCAGCAGGGCAATTATCTGAAGCACACAAGCAAGCCCACCTCTGAAAGAAACAAAAGGTTCTGGGATTGCCTAGTCAAAGTCCTGACTTAAATCCGATTAAGACATTGTGGCAGGGCCTTAAAAGAGAGTTCATGCTCGAAAACCCTACAGTGTGGTTGTATTAAATAATTCTTCCAAGAAAAGTGGATTAACATACCTCCACAGCAATGGTGAATACTCATTGCCATTATTGAAAACATTTGATTGCAGTTGCTGCCGCCACAGGTGGCACAACCAGTTATTAGCCTTAGGGGGGCAAATACTTTTTCTGGGTGTATTTCTGGGTGAAATAAGTTTTGATTAACTCTTTACCTTCAAAAATCCCTTATCTGCCATACTCAGGGCTACACTGAATGGAGCTCTTCAGCTCTATTTGGTACCCTTAACACCTGATTATCAACAAGTCAAGTTCCGACAATACAGCAAGGCTTATTGCTTACATTTTAGCATGCATACCAAGACATTATATCACCCACACACGATGCAGATAACTCCTTGATGTTGAAAGCCATAATGTGCTGTTACAGTTGTGCCACAATGTATTCTAAACATAGAGGGAGAATAAATGAATTCTACTAGTTTTAGTATCATATTTGCACAAAATGTAAGCTACACAGCATTTCTCTTTTCTCAATGTCATCCTATTAATACATGCATTTTGTGAAATAAGGAAAATGTCTGAGGCTTGCATGCTTTCAACTGCAACTTTCAAAATCCATTCACCTAAAAAACTGTGAAAATAATGAAAGAAAATGATAGATGCAGGGCCGGTCGGAACACTAGGCATCCAAGGTGCTTGAATCAAAGATAGCACCAGTCAGTGACATACTACTCATGATGTAAAGCAAGGCTTATTGCTTACATTTTAGAAAATTGGTTGTTAAGAATTACTAGTGAACATTAAAAATGTGTTTGGTTTGTGCCATTATTTCTTTCAGCACCATGGACAGGGGATGGGGCATGCTAATCAGGGTGCTAAGAGCCATCCACCATGATATGTTTTCCGACGCTTGTGTATGTGAATCAGTTACGATATGAAAAGCTACCGTTACATTTTTTAATTCTACTCTTTAAAAATACATTAACAGTATCCTATATACTATTTTCAAGAGAAGACTAATTTCCATGTAGTATACTGTTCTAAAGCCTGTGAGGTTCCAACACTTTTATCTACCCAATCTACCAGACAAAACGACTGTTCTTTTTGTGATGACATTGTGGCAAGAAGGGGCCTGACAAATGAATGCCTGCACGGAATCAACCAGGATTGCACAAACTCTGCTGTAAAGCAACCAGCACACATGTATAATGGTGAATTCTAAACATGTCTCCTTTCCCCACATCCTACATTTTGCAGCTTGCATGGTAAATAACCAGATTGAAAAAAAGATAAATAGGCATATTAACTTAATATCATATTGACTTAATGGGAGCTGTTCTAAATGTAAGCAACTTATTCAAAATGCTTGGACTCGTGAAAGCGTGTTTGGTTATTACTTAGATGCCTTACATTAATCAGGGTAGTGTTGCTTCAGAACTAAACAGAAATATGTTACATATTTTTTAATACATACTGTATACTTAAAAGTTTCAATTGTGCACCTATATGACACAATGCATTCTAAACATAGAGGGAGAATAAATTAGTGAATTCTACTAGTATTAGTATCATATTTACACAAAAAGTAAGTTACTATTAAAACATGTTTTTTGTGAAATACCTGAGGCTTGCATGCCTTCAACGGTAACTTTCAAAATCCATCCACCTAAAAAAAATGTGAAAATAATAATAAAAAAAACAAAAAACAAATTAACAAGGGTGCAGGCAGGTCAGTCTTTGCCTACCCTCTACACAGTGACCCTACTAATGCTTTCCCTCATACAACTTGTGGGAGTTTGCTACTGTGAACTTGTCATGACTACAAAATCGACCTTTGGGGAATAGAAAAAACTGTTATGCATTCTTTGTAGCAATCTAAAGAAATGTTCCTATTAAAAAAAATACATTCAAAAAATTACAGATGCAGGGCCTTTCTGAGTGCTTTAATCAGAGAAGGAACCAGTCAGTGACATACTATTCTTAGGCTGATAGGTCTAAGTAATGGCGGCCCCTAGAAACAGATCTCCCTGTTGGGACCCACAGCCCTATGCGCTTCTTTCCTCCCTTGATGTATGTCCTTTCTGAGGGATTAATGCATTTGAGGGTATAACAGTGTTATGCAGCATTTAAAGTTGATTTTTAGATAAAATTACACAGTTAAGTAGAAAAATTTAATTGTCTAAACATTCATTAATTGTGTAAAACCATGACCTAATAATCTGAAATGGTGAAAAAATGGAGGGGAGTGTATTCTTTCCTGAGGTGCCATTTGGTCTAGGCCTGGCCTTGGATAGACATATCCACAAGATAGTGTAGCATATTGACTAAGCGACTAAAAATGTTATTTTCAGCAAAAAAAAAAAAAAGTAAAATACAAAATTCCATTTTCTAATAGCACTAAATAAATAATATCCAATCACTAAAAAAGGTGCATATGCATGGCTTTATTGCCCAAAAGACAATTCCTCCTTTTCATGTTTGCGTCAGTACTACTTATCTGAAGTTTAATTTAATTAAAAAAAAGGACAAAACAATTCAGAAATATGGATATGGAGGCTTCAGAATATGGTTTATATAAGTCTTACAAATTCGTAATTTTATTGCTTTGCAATGTGAATAACAATATTCAAGGTTTCATATTCTACATACAATCTACCAAACAGCAAAAGACATTCTTGAGGGAAAAAAAAGCACAACTTATTCTGCTGAAAATACTTTGGCCTCTGACAAAAAATGTGATCATTAGCTACATGAATATAAAAGTATTCATTGTGCAAAAATATTTCCTGCAATTTTACAGGGAAAAAAAATGATGAGAAATTAATGTATCAAAAGCAGTTGCCCTTGATCCAACTACTAAATCTATATTTAATGACCAGGCACATAAAAGAAGGTGGTGCCTACCAGATCTGACAGTGAGGTGGGTAATATCTGTAAAGCTTTCACTTCCATTTCACATCTGTAAAAGATTAACCATTGTAAGGACACAAAATGTTTTTGCGGAGTGTACAAAGAGCTCAATAAGAAGTTCTTGACTGGGTGGGTGTGAAAGTGACTGTAGATCATTGTAGCAGAGAAGAGGCCACCATTTACCTTTATAATCTGCCAGTTCTGTATCCACAGATTCCAAGGACTTCTTGCACGTCTCAGGACCATCATGGATGATCAAAGAAATAATTTCCTGGGTATTACAGCATAAATCAACTCATTAGTTTTGCTTTTACTCCATTTTTACTGCATGCTAAAGCTAGTATTTGACAAAAACCCTTCAGCAGGACTGAGGTAAAGTTTCTATTATTTGGTGGGAATATGTTGTACATACCTGTGAATGGACACACTTTGACCAATATTGTTATTTTTGGTCTGTACACATTGGGGTAAATGAGGAGAGTCATTGGCTCGCCATTTCCACAGCTTCCCCCCCCATATACTGCATATGTTCTGCATTTTCATGATACTTGAGTCACCAAAATGTTGCCTTTATGAATATATATAAAGTTCCCAGAGAAAAAAGAAAAAAAAATGCTCTCAAGGCGTATCCCAGTATCCTTGTCCTCTGGCGTACCTAGTTGGTTCCCATTACAGCTGTGGCTAGTCTATAATGGTTAGGGGCATTTATATACAATGGTTGTTCCTTGCCTCCATTGCTGGGACATTGTATTCTTGCACTCTGATTTTTCTGATTCCTGTCCTGTTCTACTGTACTGTATATATCACCTGGTTGTTGACCACTGGGTTCACATTTTGATTAAATGTACTTGTTCACCGTTGTTGTCTTGGCTTATTGCTTACTTTATGATTTCCAGCTTGGAACTTGGCTATTCTTATCTTGACCTCTTGGTAGCTTGTCATACTTCATGTCTGGTTTCTGCCTTTCCCCATCTGGCTCTTACCTTTGTATGACTGAACTGTCTGATATTATGCCGACCCGTCCTTTGTCCTATTTAACTTGGTGTTTCTGCCACTGGGGACCAGGTCTTCTAGAGACACTTACAATATAACCATAAATTCACAGACTCACGTTTTCCAGCCTTGACTCACACGTCCAGGTCTGCTCTGCCAGAGTTTCCAGCTTACATGTTATGTGTAAAAGTATCTTGCCTCTTTTTACAAACATTTTCCTAGTCCTTCCTGCAGATGGTAGAAAACTAAGGCAGCAGACAGCTGCCTGCATACAGAGACTCAAGGTAACAAAATCTGGTCTTAATCCCTGAGTCCATCTGACCCAGGCAGGGATTGAGGCATTTTGGTGTCCTACAGAAACCCCAGCCTGACATGGCAGTCCCAGCCATGACATGGCCCTTACTGCTAGCAGTATTCAATCATCTGGATCTGTGGCATATTTATATCTAAATTCCTTCCTTACATTTTACTCTGTGTACAGACAACTGTGTGTTGCGGTTAATTAATAAGGTTCTTTCTGAGCTGTATAAAGAGCACATGTGCTACAAACATTTCCATATATTGTTCCAGCAGAATCATACGATTGTTAAACTTGATTTGTTTACTAAATGAGAATTATACTTGCTCGTGGTCATACTACATTTCAGTAAGACTCCTTCACTTGTGACCCACTCTAAAGTGGGGGTTAGGGGTGGTTAAAGAGGTCAAAAGGGTGTTTTGTTCATTTCACGCAACTTAGATCTTTTGTACCATCCCGTTCAAGTTAAATAAACTTGATTGTACCAATTACAAAAAAAGGATTGACTAGCTTGATATAGCTTGCAATTCTGTTGACAAACAGTATAATGAATTTATACAATTGGCATACACATTATTTTGAAGGTAACAGATACCAATTAAGCTTAATAAAAAACAGGAGGTTATTTTACATCGCACGGAGCTTTTAGTGTGAAGTAAGAAAGACCTCCCAAAAATATATATCTTCTCTCCTTCGGGTTACTCATTTACATCAAAATGTACATCATTTAAAAAATAAATGGATACTACATAAATAATATTAACAAAGGCAAATCCAACTTGTCGCCACCTCTGATGTGAACAGAAATCTGTACATGCTTTAAGTGAGGGTTTTAGCATTTTACATTTTAGGATTAAATCTCCTAGTGTTGGAATGTATTTATAATTAAGCAATCACATTTTTAGCATATTTTGGATTGTGTTTAAGAACAAAAAAAATGTTGTGTTACTTTGTGAGTGTGACTATTGCAGCCTCCGGCATTTCTACTGGCATTAGACCAATGCGACTATTTTTCCATTAGGTTTGCTACACTAGATGGTATAGTTTAACTAATAATATAAATTAATGAATTCCATTAGCTTCAGGAATAGTATTGCAGTATTCCAGCTTCCTATATATTTGTGTTGAAGTTTTGTTTTTTGTTTTTTTGATCTGGGTAATCCTGGTTCTATCAAACTGATAATGGAATTCAGGTATTAGCTTAAATGTTTGCAATTTAAACTTCTGGGGCTTAAAAAGGTAATTGTGATCACCAATTACAACAATTAACCAAGGCGGATCCCACTCTTCCTCCATCAATAATCAATAATAATGTAACCTATTTTTGACTCCCCTTGGAGAATATAAAATGTAAAACCATGGTGAGGTATGGCAATCTTTCATACCTTCCAATCATCCCCATCCCAACCCCTCTGGTAAATGTAGTTAAAATAAATGTTAACCCTTTGGGTAATCATTGTAAACCATGCCCTCCATATTCTATGTGGAATGTTGGAAAAAGTTACAAATGTATATTTAAACCTCTGGGGAGACATGGAGTTCACCCATGCCTCCGACCCTTTCTCTATCCTCCATGTTATTGAAGGGAAGGGGTTAACTATCATTGTGTAAACAATTTCTTATCCTAAAGTAACCCCCTTCTCTTTGTCCACCTTTAAAAATACTCCCAGATCCAGCCAACACTAAACACCTTAACAACAGTGGAGAGATAACTAAATGGGGAGGAATTATGCTGCATTTTATTTCAGAGTTTGGTTTTGTGTACTAACATTTTTGTGCTTGGAAACCTAGAAACTTGTTAACAAGCATCGAAAAATGTTGGCACCAGACTTTTCCCGATGTCACCCGCTTGATTTGAGCGTGTTCATAGGCCATTAGGATAAAAGGGCAAACTTTGGAATGCACATAAATATGTAAATCAATTTCGGTGATGCCAGAGACAACCAATGAAAATCCTAGATCTTGTCACTGTTCCAAAGATTTAGCGAATATCCAAGCTCCAGATTAATGTAAAACGCACCGATTTAAATTGATTATATCAAATGCAGAGGCATAAATATTTTGGTTTTCCTATAGGAAATTAATAGGTAATTTCCTTCAATAAAAATAGCATTTTGAAATAAACAAACAAACAGTAATCATTGTACAAATGCAGGAATTTGAAAGAAAAAGAAGGAAAAAATATTTGATGATAAAATCATATTTAATTTAAACTGCAACTGCTGGTTGCCAGAATTCTATATTTATGAGTGGAGCTTAAAATGCCTATATTTAGTCATCTTTTAAAAGATACAACAGTTTTAATGTATTTTAATAAGATATCTGCGCTCAAGATTCCATGTTTCAGGTGAATAGCGTGCAATCGACTGACCATTTTTACCTATATGTATTTTTTTGAACTTTTTTAATTCTGACAAATTTATTGGGACCATCCATACGATAACAAACTTCCTGTTTGGCAGTGTAGATATCTCCATTTATACTTATCTTACTGATCATAGGTGTTTAGTTGTATGGAAAAGAAGAATGCATCTATTTTATGCATGAGCCCCAACAGGGGGTTGGGAGTAATTTTAGTGGGAGTCCAACTTGCAGTGAATTTATTGCAAACAAAGTTTTTGTTTATTGAAAGATATTATGGCACCTTCCACATACTCACAAAACAGCAATAGCCAGCAAGACCCATTTTAATAAAGAAGACCTTTGGAGAGCTCCTGCCCAACTGCAGCATGAGCTGGAACTCCTGGCGAGGACCCATATCTACTGAATGGAGCCTGTCATGGTCTGATGGGCAGAAAACAAGTATTACTCATTTTCAGGCTGGTGCAGACAGTAGCAAGTTAGATGTGTTTTGTTTTAATGCCTTTGCCAAAAAATAAACCTGGATTTGGCTATACAATATCAATGAGCAGGAGCTTTAATTTGTGGGTTTATTAAAATGCAACCATACCTGGTAGAACAGAAGAAGTATATTGCTTCTTGGTGGAAATCCAATAAATCACACGAGTATGATTGCTCCCATGTATCGTGTAAAGGCAAAGCCTTCTAGTAGAAGCAGCTTATAACCTTTTTTTGGAATGATGGATTTTATTTTGGCAATATTCAGGTTTTTAACTATTTTAGAACATATAAGAGTGGCATGACAATTGTGACACTTGGCTCTCTCGGTTAAAGACAGAACTCATTTTTTCAAGGTGACATATCTTTATATAAGCATAGTGCTGAAAATAATGTTGTTGGATGTTTTTATAAGTAGCAAAAAACTGCATTTGTCAGAGATTGTACAGCGACCAGCAATCAGCCATAACATTATGACCACCGACAGATGAAGTGAAAAACACGGATAATCTTGTTATCATGGCACCTGTCAGTGGGCCGGATATATTAGGCAGCAAGTGAACATATTGTCCTCAAAGTTGTTTAGAACCAGAAAAATGGTCAAACATAAGGATCTGAGCGACTTTGACCCAAATTGTAATGACTAGACAACTGGGTTGGAGCATCTCCAAAACTGCAGCTGTTCTGGGGTATTCTTGGTCTGCAGTGGTCAGTACCTATCAAAAGTGGCCCAATGTCAGACACCAGCAAGTGTCTGTCTTAGCAAGGTAGAAGGAGCCCAGAATGCAGGACTACCGGAGGAATGAGGAACAGTCCAGAGTATTAGTTGAGATAGGGCACGAGTAAAATAAATCATGTTTGAGGCAGCACTCAAATAACGTAGTCAGGTCACAGGCAGAGATCAGGTTCAGGCAGCAATCAATAGCGTAGTCAGGTCACAGGCAGAAATCAGGTTCAGGCAGCAATCCATAGCGTAGTCAGGTCACAGGCAACGGTCAAGCAACAGATAGGGACAATCAGAATACAAGCAGGGAAAGGAGCACAGTACGGGGAACGCTGTGTAGGGCACAGAGCGTCTCAGAATATCTGAGCGCCGACATAAGGGAGCTTGGAGGTTTTATAGAGGTCTCAGATGTGACGTCTGACGTCACGTCTAGATCTCCACCCTCCGTTCCGCCCCCAACCAGAGGTGCCGCCCCTCCGGGGGAATCCTCTACCCCCACTCCTCCCCCTCCCTCCTGCACACAGATAGCAGGAGGAGAAGAACTCAGGGCGGCGTGCCGAAGCACCGCCCCCTTCATAGGGACCTGGACCGCGTCGCCGCCATGTTCCCCGGCTCCCCGCGTGGACGCGGGGAGTGAAGAACACGCTGCCCGAGCCGGTGCCAGGGACCAGGAACCTGCCGCGAGTAGACGCGGTCTACCCCGGGAGGTACGTCACGGACCTCGGACGGCGCGTGCCGTACGCCAGACGGTACGTGCCTGACACCCAAGGAAGGAAAAGTGGTGAATCAATGACAATGTCATGGATGGCCAAGGCTCATTGATGCACGTGGGGAAGAAGGCAAAGGCTGGCCGTGTGGTCAAATCCAACAGACAAGCTACTGTAGCTCAAATTGCTGAAAAAGTTAATGTTGGTTCTGGTAGAAAGGTGTCAGAACACACAGTGCATTGCAGTTTGTTGCATATGGGGCTGTGAAGCCACATACCAGTAATGGTGCCCATGCTGACCCCTGTCCACTGCCAAACATCTACAATGGGCATGTAAGCATAAGAACAGGACCACGGAGCAATGGAAGAAAGTGATCTGGTCCGATGAATCACTTTTTGTTTTACATCATGTGGATAGCCGGGGCCATATGCGACGCTTACCTGGAGAACACATGACACCAGGATCCATCAATGGAGGGCCCACCTCAACTTACAGGACTTAAAGGATTTGCTGCTAAAGTCCTGATGCCACATGCCACAGCACATCTTAGAGGTCTAGTGGAGTCCATGCCTCGACAGTTCAGGGCTATTTCGGCAGCAAACAGGGATCCTACACAATATTAGGCAGGTGGTCAGAATATTATTGCTGATCGGTGTATACTTCTCATTTATCGCTATCAGTGTTTGTGCTATATATTTTACAACTCTAGAGTTATGGTTATAGTATAGACTTACTCCAGTCCTGGGTTCTTCTCTGTAGCCATACCATGCTCTGCGTGTACAGTATATTTGGTCTATTTGGTTTTATATTAGACTATATTTTTAGCTACTCACAAACGACCAGATCACATAGTCTTCTTTCCTTTATCTGGCCTATTTTCTGTCATTTCATTGTTTTATCTTTAATGGTGCATCATATATCTGTCATCATTATTTCTTTATGAAAGAAAATGCCTCATTAAATATATAATGTGGACAGAAATTAGATCGGTGGTGGGGGTAGGGAATGTGATTTTTTTTTAATGTACACTAAAGGAAAGAACAAACAAAACATCTGCCACTTTTTGCCGTAACCTGCATTCTTCACTTAATGATGCCATGACAAATTGTTTTTTGAATCTTTCTAAAATCAATGTTATGCTTCAGTGGGATCCCAAATGTACCTAGCCTCATTGCATTCATGACATCATGTTTAGACTTTGGATGACTTGTTCTTCACCCTAAACTACTGCCCTAGGTAAGAAAATAAATCATAATGTATTGTTATCATGGCAACATCTTTGGAATTGAATGGAATGCACACCTTGATTTTACAGCAAATTAAGTAATGTCTCTTGGGCAAACAATGCAATGTGATTCACATGGGAGTTGTCCATATCTATTTACAATTGTACTTAGTTCTATATGAGATATAAGGCATCCAAGTTCTATAACAGCGGGATAGTTTGCTAAATATACAGAATGCCTGATATCTTTGTTAGATCATTACATTTATTAGGACAGTATGTGTGCTCCATTTGTGTTCTGAAGAGTGTAAATGAGATTGTTATATATTTGGGCAAGAGTAATGTGACTCAGAAACTCCCTGTAAGAATGAAACACTCTGAAGCAAAAGACATTTAAGATGCTTGAAGATGGAACATCATGATCCAGAAGAAGAAGCCAGAAGTTCTTGGATGAACGGAAAAATGCAGGGAAAAAATACTTAATGTGTTTCTTTTCTCACTGCATTGACATTGGTTTTTGGATAGTATTTGGTTTTATAAAAAAAAGGGACTAGTTTGTATTCAGAAGGCAAAACATTTCAAATTCACTCTAAATAAAAAAAATCATCCATTTTCATTTCTAGCAAAATAATGTACAATGTATTGACACAATAGTGAGTGGAATGAGACTATATTATTGGCATGTATGAGTGGCATATACTTCAAAAAGATGGTCACCATATGCAGTCCTCAATGCAAGATACTGTTAAATTTGTCTACATTCGATGTAGTGTGCATTGCCATTTTGAATATCAATTTGAAATCTGTTACAACCACCATAAAAACATAGTTGGCAGATAAGAATCATTCGTCCATTTTGTTTTACATAGAGACAGCGTTTACTCATTATTGTCTTAGGATAGCTTCACGCCTATCCCATGGATACATGACAATTTTGCTCCAGCTTTCCCGGGACAAAAGTGGGTGGAAACTAAAGTGGGCTAATTTACTTTGTGACCCTGCAGCATCGAGCTCCAGGTTATCCAGTACAGATACGGGACTGTTGGCAACTATGCCCATGTGTGTTTAAATTCCCTCACTGTATTAGCCTCTGCCACTTCTGATGGGAGGCTGTTTCATTTAAACCATTATTGATATTTTTATTTGGAAACATTGGTGCGCTAGAATTTCTTTGAATGTCATGCTAAGAGAACAGAGTGTTCTAATAGGCTATTAAATCAATTTTTGTTCAGTAGAAATGACATTTATACTTGCTTTAATGAAATATACATTTACCGAACTGACATCTAAAAGGCATAATAACACATTTTGCTATAAAATGACAAAAGTAGATACAATTCTAACAGCTAGGGCTGCAACTAACGATTATTTTAATAATCGATTAGTTGGCCGATTATTTTTTTGATTAATCGATTAATCGGATAAAAAAAAACAATATGCAAATTTTTCCTTTATTTAAAATTTAATGAACTGGATGTTAAAAAACAACTTAAAATTTACATTAACATTCTTATTTTGTTATGATGTAATAAAAAACAATATTTTCAAAGTACAAGAACCCAAACACAATATTTATCAAACTAGTTATAATACCTAAACCACTCGCTTTGCCCCAGCACTCACTTTGCCCCTTCCCCCGGCACTTTGCCCCTTCCCCCGGCACTTTGCCCCTTGCCCCGGCACTTTGCACCCGGCACTTTGCACCCTGCACCCAGCTGCAGCACTTTGCACCCAGCACTTTGCACTTTGCCCCAGCACTTTGCACCCTGCACCCAGCACTTTGCCGCAGCACCCAGCACTTTGCACCCGGCACTCTGCACCCAGTCTCCCACTCTGCCCTGCACCCCCACTCACACCCTGCCCTGCACCCACACTCACACCCTGCCCTGCACCCACACTCACACCCTGCCCTGCACCCACACTCACACCCTGCCTTGCACCCACACTCACACCCTGCCCTGCACCCAGTCTCCCACTCTGCCCTGCACCCAGTCTCCCACTCTGCCCTGCACCCACACTCTTCCGTGCACCCACACTCACACAATGCCATGCACCCCCACCCCCACTCTGCCCTGCACCCACACACCCTGCCCTGCACCCACACTCACACCCTGCCCTGCACCCACACCCCCACCCTGCCCTGCACCAAGCACTTTGCCGCAGCACGCGGCACTTTGCACCCAGCACTTTGCACCCTGCACTCTGCACCCAGTCTCCCACTATGCCCTGCACCCACATTCACACTCTGCCCTGCACCCCCACTCTGCCCTGCACCCCACTCACACCCTGCCCTGAACCCACACTCACACCCTGCCCTGCACCCACACTAACACCCTGCCCTGCACCCACACCCCCACCCTGCCCTGCACCCAGTCTCCCACTCTGCCCTGCACCCACACTCTGCCCTGCACCCACACTCACACTCTGCCATGCACTGCCACCCCCACTCTGCCCTGCACCCACACACCCTGCCCTGCAACCACACTAACACCCTGCCCTGCCCTGCACCCACACCCCCACCCTGCCCTGCACCCAGTCTCCCACTCTGCCCTGCACCCACACTCTGCCCTGCACCCACACTCACACTATGCCATGCACCCCCACCCCCACTCTGCACCCTGACCCCCACTCTGACCTGCACCCACACTCACACTCTGCCCTGCACCCACACTCACACCCTGCCCTGCATCCCCACCCCCACTATGCCCTGCATCCCCGCTCACACCCAGCCCTGCACCCAGTCTCCCACTCTGACACTCTCACATAGACATTCACACATGAATCACTTACCTCAGCTATGGACTCGTTCCACTTCCAAGCTTCAAGAAGTTGAAAACTTTATTCGAACTGCAGACCAACATCCTTTTCTTAATTGAAGCGCGTCACGTAGCTCAAAGAAGGCGGAGACTGCAGAGCACGTAGCAGAAGCCGGGAAACGCTCGCGGAGGAGGTAAAACGAGCCGTGTGCTCCAACAACGAATCGATCACTCGATTAATCAATAACGCAAATCATCGACAACGATTTCCGTTATTGATTATTATCGATTTTATCGATTCGTTGTTTCAGCCCTACTAACAGCTATATTACACAAAGGACTAAATGAGGCCACTAATTTTGAAGGGTACCTTTGCTGTTTCCATGTTTGATTTATTTATTAAAATCTGCCACTCGTCATTAAAAAGGGATTATAAATTGCATTAAGCTTGTTTGAGCAGACCCCTCCTTACAACGCTGCAGAATATGATGGCGCTATATAAAACAATAAATAATAATAATAATTCAAAAGAGAAGTCAGTCTTTATTGGCTGTAGTCGTTTTGCAGGTGGCCACGTGGGGCTAATTAAATGAACCTGACTAAATCTATTCATAGTCAGAAAATACAGAACAATCATTCTATACTCAGTATGATCAAAGCAAAAGAACAAATGTACACAGCCACAATACACAATAGCAAAAAGGGAAGAAAATATCTAATCCCACCACAACATGTGCCATGAGAGAGATGTGGTCGATTACAACCAGGCTTTCTATTGATTACAGTGTACTTAAAAAATAAAATCTATAAATCAAGGCAATCCGTAACACTGGTATGGAATATTATATCTCTAGTGATCTAAAAACTGTGTTCTACAAGAAGTCACACTATATTTAAAGTTAAGTTCGATAACGAATGTTTTACACAATCATATCCTCTAAATTTACAATATTTACAATACGATATTGTAAGACAATTTCAACTTCATAGTGTCATCCAAAACAAGACTGAGGTTTGATAGCACCTTATACTTTATAAAGGCAGTTCACCCATTTCCATTTAATCACGTTGATTAATTGTACATTTTATTTTTGTCAACTTTGGTCCCTCCTCAAGAAAATCATTACTTATTCTTCACATAAAATCTGATATCAGATGCTTTTCCTAAAATATTTCAACATACCTTCTAACTTATGAGATTCCTATGTTTCACATGCTTCTACATTAACCACATTTTCTAATGATGGACTCATTGACCCTAAACGTATGCCATTCACCCGAAACCACACATCAGTTTATGCAGTTGAAAACTGTATTTGCTTTGTTTCATAATGCTTCCATTATGCTGTAAGATTTACTGCCTCATCGGTCATGTTAGCACAGTTATTTTTAGTTTTCAAAGGTTCTTATGAAATTTTTTTTCTGATTAGTCTTTTAATTAGGTTTGAATATTATTCCAGTGATGTTACTATATGCAAACTATTATTCGTTATTCATCTAGCATCAGGGCCCTGCTTTTACATAAACAAATAATTTAATGAGAATATATTTCCATACAAGCCTGGACTGGCCATCTGGCACACCTGGTAAATCCCCATTGGGCCACTAGCTGATAAGGTTTCATCCTTACTTTGCCATACTTAAAGTATCTCTGATCCTGCAGTGAGTGCCCACATGCTGTAAGAGTATAAAAACTGCCAGCTGGATGCTGACTTATCTAGCCAAGGGCTGTACACAGGGCCGGCCCAAGGCAAAATGCCGCCTGGGATGAATTTTAAAATGCCCCCCCCCCTTATTTACCCTTCCTCACCGCCCCCCCATTATCTACCCTTCCACCCCCCCCTTGTACTTACCTTTCAGCAGTCCTGCGGCGAGTTTCCCTGTTCGGTCTCGGTGCCGGCTTGTAATGCTGAGCGCCGGAAATCTTCCGGCACTCAGCATTACAAGCCGGCACCGAGACCGGACAGGAAGACTCGCCGCAGAGGAGAGAGAGAGGGGCACCGAGCGGGTACGGACAGCTTGGTAAGCGAAAACCACTCGGGGCCCCTTTCTCTCTCTTTCGCTTTTAAAATCAAAAATAAAAAGGGGGCTTGGGGCGGCATAGTGCCGCCCCTTCAAAAGTGCCGCCTGGAGCGATTGCCCCACTCGGCTCCATTGTCGGGCCGGCCCTGGCTGCACATATGTTATTTGGTGGTCTCCAGGGCCACCATCATGCTAGTCCAGCCCTGTTTCCTATATGTTGTTGCCCCACCTTGTAAGAAAGCCTGCCTAAGGAGTTGAGTCACAAAAAGGGACTCTGCAGTAGGCTGGCGAGCTTGGCATAGTTTGCTTAGGGCCCTACAAACTCCAGCCCCAATTACGGTAAGTGAGAAACACACATTCTTATATGCATGTCCGCCAAAAACAAAAAAAAAATGGCATACGTTTTTTTTTCTAAATAATAGTTTGATCAATAAGGTTTTATGCTTGTAGAATGAAAAACTACAGACTACCATTCAATTGGATAGGCAGAAATACCGTATTTGCTCGATTATAAGACGACCCTGATTATAAGACGACCCCCCAAAATCTGAATATTAACTTAGGAAAAAAAGAAAAAGCCTGAATATAAGACGACCCTAAAGGAAAAAAGTTTTACCAGTAAATGTTAATTAATGTAAACTTTTTTTTTAAATAAAAGCTATGATTGAGAAAATTATTTGTTTTGTTTTTATTTCCTTGTATTTTCCAACCTGTCCCCCAGTTACGCACATCTGCCCCCAGGCTTGCCACTCCAGTATGGCACTGTGGCCCATGATATGCCTTTTAACCCTCTATATGCCACTGTGCCCCATGGTATGCCTTTTGACCCCCTATGTGCCACTCTGCCTCCAGAAATGCCGTATACCCCTATATCCCATTCTGGCATTTAGGGGGTTAAAATGCATATTATGGGGCAGAGTGGCATATAGGGAGGTATAAGGCATTCCAGGAGGCAGAGTGGCATTAAGGGAGTTAAAAGGCATTGTATAGAGCACTCTGCCTCCATAAATGCCTTATACCCCTATATGCCACTCTGGCATTTAGGGGGTTAAAAGGCATATTATGGGGCAGAGTGGCATATAGGGAGGTATAAGGCATTTCAGGAGGCAGAGTGCTCTATTAAATGCCCCCTTAACACCACTCTGCCTCCTGAAATGCCTTATACCTCCCTATATGCCACTCTGCCCCATAATATGCCTTTTAACCCCCTAAGCGCCAGAGTGGCATATAGGGGTATACACACACACACACACACACACACTTACCGGTGCTTCCAATTTCCTGCTGTATTGCCGGGGCAGCGGGTTGACGTCTCCTTCCGCTGCAGCCGGAAGGAGGTGGAGTTGGCAGCGGTGGTTTGTCTGCGTCCGTCGCGGATACCTTCCCCGGCTGTCAGAGATCAGAGTTCCCCGCACCGGTGCCGCACCGGTGCGGGGAACTCTGATCTCTGACAGTCGGGGAAGGTATCCACGACGGACGCAGACAACCCCCGCTGCTAGCCACACCTCCTTCCGGCTGCAGCGGACGTTGTCTACGCGGATCGCGTAGACGTCAACCCGCTGCCCCGGCAATACAGCAGGAAGCACCGGTAAGTGTGTGTGTGTGTGGGGGGAGACAGGAGGATCCAGGTCCCCTGCAGCGGTGCGGGGGATCTGGATCTTAGTCTCATAATCAGACCTCTATTTGAGGTCTGATTAGAAGACGACCCTGATTAGAAGACGAGGGGTATTTTTCAGAGCATTTGCTCTGAAAAAAACCTCGTCTTATAATCGAGCAAATACGGTAATACCATAAGTGCTGCGTAAACTATTGGCGCTATATAAATAAAAGATAATAATAATAATAAATAATACTAATTTATCAGCCTCCCGGTAAAGAAGAAAATGGGAAACAATACCCAACTATGCTGTGATGCTGGTTATAGCTCAATGAAATAGGCACAATGTACTCAGAGCGTCTTGAGGGAATAGAATCCTAGATACTTTTTATAGATTTTTTTTATAGCTTTTACAAGATTATAATTAGCCTAGAATGACTTGTCTGTAAACTCTGTTATATGTTAAATAAATTATGTTCACTATAACGTTCCAAAAAATACAACTCATACAAATGCCTTACAAGAAATATCGCCTTTACTTTACTCAGAACTTACACATAAAATGTCACTAGGGTGGGCTTTTATAGTCTAAAGGTTTTAACAGTGTGGAAAATGAGGCTTAGCACTGCAATCTGATACTGAGACTTGGTATACTCACCTAATAAAAAATAGTAAATTATAAAACTGTTTCAAGCCATGGCGTGATCATGTCAGTGATGCTCTTTCTTAACTATCTCAGGGCCAAAAAAGGAAGGCAAGTTTACAGAAGTATATCCCTTAGCATAGAACATTTGCCTTTTTTGTTTTAACATGGTTTAGTGGTTTATGGTTGGGAATACAATGTGAAAATGCTCTATCACTCTATTTACTAAATTTACTAAATTTACTTGTATTCTGTTAATATCTGTTACAGCTACGTACACCTGTACTTTTAGCAGTTTTTCCCTCGCCCCCATTGTTTCTTTAGAACAATTCCTATGCTATATGCTGTTTGCTAAACTTGACAATACCAATCTTTATACGTTCCAAGTCATTCAAGTCTTGCCTTCAAAGTACTACCTATCTACCCATCCCTGAAGCACGTTCATGATATTAAATGGCACAAGTCCTATTATTTTGCTGTCCAGTTGACATTCAGTTATAAACCTTTGGATTCCTAAACCAAGTAGTGCCTCCTCCTGTAGTGAAGTTTAGCATCCAGCCTCCCCCGAAAAACGATTACGCATTTTAATCAATAGTCCAATAATTTTCTGAGAAATCTTCATGTGCTAAACAAGAACTCCAATCCCTTCTAGGTTACTTTAACATTCCTAGTAGAACTATTCCCTAAGGATGTTCATTTTCCACTTACTTCTTCTCTTCCCCTTTTTCCCTCCTACTTGTAACCCTCAACACTCCTCAAATGATCACAGACACTTCAGTAACTCTACTGTTACAGCTACAATTTACTGTGATGAATGGTTTGCTGATTCATGGCGTACATAAACCTTTCCAATAACCTTCTTTTTTGCCAATTAAGCCATTTCTATGTTATCACAAAAGTCAGGTCCCCCTTACTTGTGATTTTGTTTATGCATAAACCTGCCTGTTCGTCATATTGTAGATTCCTTATCCGATGTGCCTTCTTTCAAGGTTCCCTAAGTGTTAGCTGCTGGCACTCATTGTTAATTAAACGATTATTTATTTTAGTGTCCATCAGTCAACCCCTAACCCCTTGACTCCTCCTTCATTCAAACACCCGATTATTCCCTAAACAGCCACCTTGAAATGGTCAACTCCATCATTCATATTACACTAGCTTCAGAAACTCAGAACAAATCTTTGGGGTTCATTCAATAATATCTTCATCTCAAAACAATTTCAGCCCTATACCATTCCAGCAATCCATGCCTTTACAATGAATCTACTCACTATTAAACTCAAGCATACACCTGTCAAGCATAGAGCATCACCTTACCTGTCCTTCGAGGATCAACCTCTCTCTTTTCTTGTTAGCGTATTGATATAATCTATAAAGTTTAACCACAATTCTTCATACCCCTCCTTGCATCTGTCTCCTCTTAGATGGCCATACTTACTGCCGAATACACCAATCACTTTCACTTTCATTTTTGTATTTAACTTAATCTTAGCGTAGAAACTGGTGATACCATCAGTAGGGTTTCCCTGTACAGCAAAAGGTTTTTTTTTCATAGAACTTTTACTGCTCTGCAATGCACATTCTCTACAGAACCATCCCGATTGGCACAGGGGAATGATCAAACCTTTTTCAATGGGGAGTACATTATAACATGCACCCACAAGGGGAATATATTAAAGTTTAAAATATATGGGGGGAAAAACAGTCACATTCAGAAGCATATCAATATAGGGTGCTGGACTAGACCTGTCCCAAAACATTACCCCAGCCACCCCTAGGTATGCCTAAGGACTGTTTGATAAGATATCCATCACAAAACCTGTTGCTGCCTACCCTTTGTGTTGGCGGGTAATACATTCTAAACCTAAGATGTATGTTTATGAGAGAATCCTGAAAAGAGTACCCAAATTAGTTTATATATTAGTAGCCAACTAGCCATTGTGTGCATTAGTATATTATTAAAACTAAGAGATGTGACAAGTTCACTATTTAGTTTAAAATATACTTCATAAATATGATGCAATAATTCAAGTAAAACATAAAAACAATATAAAAAAAATGTATTCATGTTTATTGGTGTAGCATAGAACATGCTGGTTTTCTTGTGTTTATGTTATTCTGTTCTTTGGATTTGCCTGCTAGTTAATTATGGAACCAGTGTTAACTTCCACTCTTGCTGTAACAAACAACTTAATTACATTTTGTGGTTTTACCGCCATTTAGCTTTTCCTAAACAATTGATGAGATACTGACATAAAGTACACACTATAATTACCGTATAATATTACTGGTAAGATTCCACTGTGTTCAAGGACAGAATAAACTGAGAATTCTCCTAGGCACTTTGGAAATAGGTCAGTGTTAAATCTATAACAGGTTGTTCTTATCCAGAACAAAACTTTACTAGTTTTTCTGGGAGAGTGGCTTATTAGTAGTAAAGGGCATGTAGTGTAGAGAGGTGGGACTAGCACCTGATAACCTTTAGTGGAAGGGAACTGGGGGGGCACATGAGAAAGTGGGCGGGAATAGGCAATAGATGGGTATGGAGTGGGTGGGGTCACTTCTGCAGAAGAAAGAAGAAACTGACTCAGAGACCCCGGGTCAAACCCAGAGAGTGTGCGTGCCTGCTTAATTTTTTTTATATTTGCTTCTCACAATATGTTATTGTTACAAGTAAACTAGAATACCTGAAAATATACGTGAAAACTAAAATTTGTATTTCCCAACAGCTTTTTCAATTTCGTTTTACATTACATTGGCCATCAAGTTTAATAACGTTGAGCTGTTTCTGTATAATTCTGGCCTTTTAAGCAGAAGACTTATTTATTTGGTTCACTACCTTCCAGAAAGTCTTGTCTGATAGAGCTGCCAACATTAGACAGCTAAGAGAAGCAATATAAGGTGCAATAAATGTTTCAAAGTGTCTCGCTCTGTTTGAGCTGAAGATAGAAAAACACAAAATGTATCTGGCACAGACACAATACAGTATTTACTACTGTCATAGCAAAGCCAGACTGCACACTACAAGGTATGTTTAACAATGCGCAGACATAATTTCTTAGAACAAAGGAATGCCATTAGCTCTTGGATAGAGAAGAGAAAAAGCAATGGATGAGTGATGCTTGTCTGAGAAACACCTAGATTCCTCAAATTACTTTTTGCAAGATTAAATGTAAAGTTCTTCCATATTTCTGTAGTAGGATAAATTAAGCATTTGTTGCAGAAAAACGTTAAAATATGGAATACTACTGCACATAGCTAACTAGGGGTATACGGTTGAAAATGATTATTCATCTACTAATCATTGACTTTGGAGGACAACATACATATTCTGTTTCACATGTTTATGGATATATTAAACCACATTCTGATCTTAATACAAATCTAAATGCACATACAATTGCACCCCGAGCCACTCTAAAATTCTACTTGGAATGGCCCACTCACAAAGACAAGAATGCTCATTCCATGGAAGAGTAATAGAGCCATCTTGGCATCTCATATCTAGTATACATAGGGAGGGTTATTTAGATGATGTGTATTTCTTATAAAAATCTAAACACAATCCAAAAATACTGAAATAGTTCCTCAATCGTTTTTGTCATAATAATGCAACTGAGTTTTGTACCAAACATTTACCAAAATCAAGGATGATAAGTTAAGGTGCTGACTCATTTACCTTCTAGTTTGTAACGGCAGGCATGTTAATGGTTAAGAGGGTTAAAAAAATCAGGTATCTGGGTAAATTACAGGATTCCTCATCAGCATTCCATACTTCTCCATGGAAAACAGATGTGCCCCTCCCCAAGATTGTGTTGAGAATGCCCAATAATGAAATAATAGCTATATTAGAGAGCACCATTGTTTATGGAAGAGGCTGCTCTCTGTTCTGTGGGTAAGGTGAAACATCAGAACTTATTAAAAGAGTAACTAAAGCAGTACATAATAATATAGAAATGTTACATTACATACACTATATAGGTTTAGCATCAATGTTTAGGTTACATTGGCTTAAGTGTCAACTAAAGCTAAGGATGAACAATAGATACCGCATCCATTTTTTGTGGAGCTACATTAAAAAATTACAAAAATGTGAAAAATAACAGGTTCCAGGTACTAACAGACTGATAAAGACACTGTATCCCACAAAGGAATGAACTGGCTCTAGTAAAACCATATTGTTGATTGCTGCACTGGTCATCAGGAAACTTGCGTATTGGAACTAGAGGTCAGGTATTGGAGCAGTTCCACGGACAGATGGTCTGGATTCCAAAGGCTCTCACCACTTTAATAATCACAGTCTCACATCATCCAAACATTCCAAGATCTAATACAATGCAGCTGACCCTTGGGGGAATATATTGCAATCTATACACGATACATTGGTGCATTTCATGGATAATAATTTCCTCTACCAGACAAGCTTACAGAGAGCAACATGGTAAGAGGTTGTTGGCACAAGGAAAAAGTGAGAGAATGAAGCATTGTGAGGAAAATGAAAACGCACATGTCGACAAGGAAGAAAGGAATATATAAGAGGGAAAATGGAAAGTACATGTATGGGAAACTGTGATTGAAAAGGGTTGGGTAGCAAATATAAAGTGGGAACAAACATTGAAGAAAATAAGCCCTGGCAGAAGGAGGTAAGATAAGAAAGCTTAAAGAAGAAAGATGAAGTAATTTAGCACTGGACTAATAATTACAATAACACACTATCAAATATACAGCATTGTAAGTCAAATATTTTGATGAAATGACTGAATCACTTTTAGATTTTGTTTTGTAAAATAGAGACAAAACATTTAATTTAAAACTACTTTTGAAGGGTAAAACGGTAGCTTTCAAAAATACCTATTTAAGCAATTATAGGTTAAGGTCAATGTATTGGTGGCCATATTGTAATACAAGTTTCCAAATGTGCTTGTAGATAGCTTTGCATGGTTACACACCATATAGCAAGTGATTTAAGTTCTCATATCAGGTTTTTTTTCTCACACTGGGACACTATTGGAGTCTCCCCAAATGTAAATGTGAGTCTTGATATTGATCTCCTTGCCCACTGTGCCTAGAGGTAGACCAACTGCATCTCACTGGTGAGGCTCCTGATGGTTGATATGGATGTCCCGGTAGGAGTGGTACCGCCTTCCCTAGACAACTTTAAGGAAGAACCAATAAGTACTGGCTGGGGAGTGTGACCTCCAAGTGGTTTGGAACCCCATCAGATCCAGAATGTTTCTCTGCCTTTTGGCTAAGATCAAGTGTGTACCTGGGTGAGAGGGGAACCTTGGTCCTCTGGTCTTGAGGCCGAGTAGGCTCAATGAAGCCCAGGTCATTTTTGGTCACATTGAAAAGACACAGTGGAGCCGGTTCTTTGAAGACTCAGCTTTTGGTGCAGGAGGTGGTTAAGCAATCTGGCCACCCCTTGACCTTGATCTAGGAGGGAAGGAAGGATCTGCATGTCCTTAGGGAGAGTGCAGCCCCAAAAGAAAACAATTGGGGACCTGGTTTCCCTAACTCACCTTGTCACCGTTTTGGTTCTTCACATCAACAATTTAAGTACAGAACCCTGGGCTTCAGAAAAAAAAACTGATTCAGTTGATATGGGCAATGCGCATTACTGTAGCGCTTTTAGTGAGGGATACATTGAGAACTCACTGTGATGGTGTGAATAAAAGCATCCCTCTGCTGAGTGAGGATTCACTGTAGGCCATGATATTTAAGTGCTGTCGTTTCTTGGCTTAGCTGGTCTCATGCCCTTTTTTTAATGTGCTGCTATACAGAAAGCAACATCTCTCTCTTGTGGACAATCTAAATATAGCACATTGAGAACTCACCATCTGTATCTTATTCCATGTTAGACCTAAGGAAAAGTTTGCAAACATAAAATGTGTTGATATAATTATCTATCTCTCCATATTAGATATATATATATATATATATATATACGTATATGTGTATGCACAAACGCACTGTTCTAATCAAGCCATGTTTAAAAAGTCATTTATTCTCTGACTACTGTATGCTATGTTTATTTACTGTATGTTAAAAAAGGATCACCCCATGTTAAACATGTCCTTTGAAGTTCAGCTAAAGGACACGTGCAATGGTTACCGTATTGTTTACTTTCTGATAATTTATAAACTCTCAGCATTCAATTCATTTGTGAAGTCCATTCTAATGGCTCAGACCTGATCCTAGCGCTATGCTGACCCTCATAAGTCAGCAAGCTCAGCTAAAGTAAACTTGCCAAGGTTCACAGATGCAAATTTAGTATGTTATCATTTCAGACAGGTTGGGCTTGGATGTTAATGTCACTAGACCACTGCGTCTTAGAATAGGGTGAATAAAAACATTATTACAAACTTATGGTTTCTCTTCACTGGAACAGCACATGATTTTACATGCCTGTTCACCGATCCTACTCCAAGTATATTGCACCTGGTGCATTTTTGTTTTTATTCAATAAGTGTCATTATTTCTTGAATGGTGACGCAAATAAATAATTAGTACAGTTTCTTTAAACCATATTGTTATTCTGCATCAGTCCATTAACAGGGACAACACTAGGTGTCAGTTAGCCAATTTGTGTTCAGATGTACCAATGGTCACAGAATTCTGTTTTATGATTAGATGAGTTAATTAGTCATATCATAAAAACAAAAAAAATGATATTAGGTACTGTATTTTGACAGTGGTTTACGTGTGATCAAACTATCCTATACATAAGGTGTCTTGTAAAGTATCAGTGTTAATGTCATATGCAAATAAATATCTTGTAATATGCAAACATTTTCAATAAAATATACTAATGAGAACATACTACAAATTACAGTTGGGAAGTATCCTACAGTTTTTTAACAAATACACGATACATTGGAAAAAAAGGCTACACAGATCTTTGACAGTGTAAGTGTCAGGATGTTCACTGATGATAGTTTATACAAAGCTTGTTTAGGAATAGCAGAACTTTCTATAGCCTAAAGCCTTTCTATTGCGTAAAGTAAAGTATAATATGGATTGCTTGCTCACTTATATAAATAGCTATGAATAAATAATGTAAAGGTTTCGGTCCACTCCTTCAACAACATCCCTAAAGCACACATTTTAATTTAACAGAATGGAAGGCATTGAGTTGTGTTGGTCTTGGTTTCCATGATAGAATATTTGATGTATATTGAACACTTTTTATGAGACATAATCACTACTAATTCATACTGATTACTTAACATTAAATATAGAGAAAAGAAGTGCCATTATTTGAATGAGTGAATGTGTGTAAAATGACAGTATTTTTGATGCTAGAACTCGTTTTCTGGCTTTCTGCCATCTTGGCAATAAACCCTCCTTAACCATCTTTTGCAGCATAAACCTAAGACTTAATCATTACATTATATTTAGTTATAAAGCGCCGGCAGATTCTGCAGCGCTGTTACAGTCAGTAGAACAATTTATAAACACATACAATAACACATACAGTAACAAACTGGTGCAAAGGAGAAGAGGGCCCTGCTCTTGCGAGGTTACAGTCTAGTTGGTGGTTGAGGGGGAAATGAGACAATAGGAGAGGACTGCTTGGATGGGGATGAGTTGATCTGGTTCCGATGATGTGTTGAAGCTGTTTATTGTTCAGATGGCTTGATTATGATGATGGTTGGGAGTAATGGAAAGGAATGTTGCACGCTTCCCTGAACAGGTGGGTTTTCAGAGAGGTTTTGAAAGTTGTGTATGAGGCAGAAAGTCTGAGGGCACGGGGAAGGGAATTCCACAGGAGGGGTGCGGCACGGGTGAAATCCTTAATACGGGAGTGGGATGAGATAACAACAGTAGAAGATAGCCGCAGGTCGTGAGAGTAGCGAAGGGAGTGGGTAGGGGTGTACTGAATAGGAGGAAAGCAATGTAAGGGGGGAATCCTGACTAACTCTTAGCATGTATCATGCAGCAAGACCAATATTATTCTTGTCTTATCATACTGTGATATGTTACTTCTTAAATATCAAGTGTCAGATGTCCTTACTTCACAACATGAAACTTTGAATGAAATAGTTCATAGCTTTGACCACCACAGAAGCATATTCAAGAATGTCTATGTGGTGCCCAGTATTAAAATATGCATTCAATTAGCTTTATTCATGTGGGTTTAATGTCACTAGCTACACCTGGTTAATAGGTCTTTCTTAGAATAATTACGTTAAAGCATTCAGATGCCAGCATGAATACACAGTTCTCTGACAATGAATAGAGTGCCAGTGATGTTTTAAACAGAAAACATCACTAGTCACTAGTGACACCTAGTGGCATGAATGCACATTAACAAAACAGAACTGTGGTGTGGAGCCCTTCTACTCTCTAACCACAACACTCCAGTTGTGGGAACAGGTTCGTTTAGCTGCTTGGCAGCCCACCTCCTGAACCAAAAATAGCTGCAATCAAAAAACAGGAACTATGGACTCCAAAACAGAGGAACAAACAAGAAAATCTCTAGAACAAGGTCTAACTGGGCTAGCCATATAGAAATAGGACTACAATTATTAAGGATTTACCAGCATACATTTTGTTAGTAAATATCTGGAGAGCTTTAAATATGAAGGAATATGGACTGGGGATGACACTAAGATAGATACTACATCAAAGACCCTATTAATATCTCCATGGATAAAACTTTACCTTTATTAAAACAACAGTTAAATGTTATAATAAAAAAACTATGTGAAAAAAGCAAAAAATTTGTGTCTAGTGATTATTAATATGTGATTAAAAAATAATTTATGTTAAACCCAGTCTGGTCATTTTTTGTATTATTACCACTGTATCCTTTGTATTATTTAGGGGTAAGTATAACATATTATTATGTTGGTTTTAAATATCACTCTTTACTATACTATACTTTTGTGGTGGATGGGGAAGAGCTTCAGAATTAATACTAGTGGGAATAATAATTGATAAACAAATAAACAGATGTTTTGTCTGTAAATTATATTAATAGTGAGACAACTATCATAAATTCGTCTTCCAGGTGACTGTTCTAACTACTCTAAGAAACAGAAAACATCACTAGTCACTAGTGACACCTAGTGGCATGAATGCACATTAACAAAACAGAACTGTGGTGTGGAGCCCTTCTACTCTCTAACCACAACACTCCAGTTGTGGGAACAGGTTCGTTTAGCTGCTTGGCAGCCCAACTCCTGAACCAAAAATAGCTGCAATCAAAAAACAGGAACTATGGACTCCAAAACAGAGGAACTAACAAGAAAATCTCTAGAACAAGGTCTAACTGGGCCAGCCATATAGAAATAGGACTACAATTATTAAGGATTTACCAGCATAAATTTTGTTAGTAAATATCTGGAGAGCTTTAAATATGAAGGAATATGGACTGGGGATAACCCAAAGATAGATACTACATCAAAGACCCTATTAATATCTCCATGGATAAAACTTAACCTTTATTAAAACAACAGTTAAATGTTATAATAAAAAACTATGTGAAAAAAGCAAAAAATTAGTGTCTAGTGATTATTAATATGTGATTAAAAAATAATTTATGTTAAACCAAGTCTGGTCATTTTTCCTCCAAAATAGTGGCGCTTCCAGTGACATCCTCTCACCCGATCATCCAATAATGTGGGAGGATGTCATCGAAAGTATTATTCAAAATTGTGTTTGTACACTAAATGAGAAAGAAGAAAATTAGGATAATTCAAAACATAATGAAAATGCTAAAAATGTTTTTGACCATGTGTGTTAAAAAAAGCCCTAAGGCGGTAAACTTTTATGGTATCTGTATTCGCGACAATCAGGCAAACTCATGACAGTAGACAGGTAGAACTTATTGTATCAAGGTTTTCTGTCTAACTATTCAGAAAGCTCAGGATTAAATATAAATATTTAAATATTTAATAGTGCCACTTGTGACATCATAAGTAGTTGTTTATCATGCACCAGGGATTATGACACCAGTATGCAATCCTAAAAGAATACTAAAATCATATACAAAAAGGTTTGAAAACAACTCAACCAACAACATGCAGCGATTAAATGCCCTACCCTACCAAAAGTTTCCATTTATACATCAGGGCAGTCCAGAACCAAAATGCAAGGCAAATTTTCTCTGCACAAGGGAACTAACAAGACGTAAATTTTTCGCCTTAATGGGACTTGTCCATGGGGTGCTGTTGTTATCCCTCTAGGGCCTAGAGTCTAGGCACAAGTGAGGAAGGAGGTCCATGTTTGGACTTACCTTTACACTTGGGGTGAACACCAAGGAATCACGAAAGTGTTAAATCACATACAAAAAGGTTTGAGAACAACTCAATTGTAAAGGCTCAATCCTATTGCTTGACGATGTATGGCTTACTTGTCATCTCTATAAAACTGATCCAATCAGTTGACACATTGCTTTTTGATATTTAACTCGTAATTGTTACTTAACTTTGAAGACATACTAAAGTTAATTCTATTTGTGATTACGTGAGGCAAATTATAATTCAAATTAGATTAGGTCATTTTGAAAAGGGTTGGATCTCACAAAAACCCTGCAATTCATGTTCTCCGTGTAATTATTATGGTGGAAATGAGAAAACTTTGATTTTACCAGTTTTTTTTTCTAGCACGTATCAGAAAGTTGTACTATTCCGTTGAATGTATAGTAAAGTCATTATTACATTTCCTAGAAATAGTTAATCTCTCAAAACCAGTCCTCCAGGCTGCCAATGCTGTAAATTAAGATTGCTAGATTTTTGCCATTAGAATCAAACACCTGAACCTGCATTGCTATTTTGACAGCACAGCTGGACATTTCATAGAATTCATATACTGGTGTAATTACATTCATTCAGCTTATAAATTATTTATATTGCTAGTCTGCAGCCTGTAGAATTCAAAGGGCCGATAGAATGGCAAAAAGAGACCCTGTTCCAAACACCTGATACAGCCTAGTTAAGACAATGAAATCTGATTTTAAAGGCACACTCAAATCACCATATGCATATCATAGCAGTGTAGCCTTTAAATTAAATTTTTTTGTTTGTATTTGCATGTAAATGCATAGAGGGATTCATTCGATTTCAATGGTAGTTATGGCCAGTGACCAGCAGCCAACACATGGGCTAAACACAGACAGCAGATGTACTCTTTAATTCATTCATCATAGGTAGGGCACTAAACTAGCGCTTTTTTATTCTCTTAGTTTTCCATTCACCTTTATGTGTGGGCAACATACTCTGATGTGGACTCTTGGAGAATGTATCTCCCCAGCCAGGTATGTGATTTGTGGAAAAGACAGTTGTTAATTGGAATAGTGTGTATTATTTGAAAATGATGGCCTTTAATAAAATTAACATTAGCATCAGAGTAAGTATACAGTAGAGGAAGGGAACATCTGTGATCACTCTATTGCATATACATTGTGGAGTTCTGGAATATGACTTCATATTATGGTAAATATAGGAACATAGAATATGATGGCAGGCAAAACCCCCTGGTCTGCTAATTTTATTTGATGTAAGAATCAGGTCTTCATCAGTCCTTGATCTTGTCTTAGATTCAGGGTAGCTTTCTGCCCATACCTGGGAGCTTTTAGGCTCTGGCTACCCAGACCAGGCTCTACCTCAGGCATTAATGAAGCTAACACAGACTTTTCTAAATACAAAAGCACAATTCACACGTTAACAAAGACTTTAGATAAACACAGAGGTATTGGGTAATTTGTTCAGCAGTAAATTAGCTGGACTAGCAGAGATCCAATGGACAGATATGGTTCAATCGAAGCATCCTTGGTCAGTTCACTCCCTGGTTAGAGGGGCCATAAAACCATTTGATGGGATCGTTCCGCACCCAGAGGGAGAGAAAAATATAGGAGATCAAACTAATATACCGTTTTAATACCCTACTCACTGGCCTCAACAGACAGAGAATTCATCTCCCATTATAACATTACAAACCATTAATCCTCTCACAATTCGAATTAACTACAAACAACTTATTCCTGGGAACATTTGACACCTTCATGGATCTGGCATATGTCAAATGGTTTTATGGCCCCTCTAACCAGGGAGTGAACTGACCAAGGATGCTTCGATTGAACCATATCTGTCCATTGGATCTCTGCTAGTCCAGCTAATTTACTGCTGAACAAATTCCCCAATACCTCTGTGTTTATCTAAAGTCTTTGTTAACGTGTGAATTGTGCTTTTGTATGTAGAAAAGTCTGTGTTAGCTTCATTAATGCCTGAGGAAGAGACCTAACAACTTGGTCTCGAAAGCTTGCAATTAAACTCTCAGTTAGCCAATAAAGGGTATCATTTTAACTATACTTTTCTCATATTGATGACTAGTACAGGTGAAGTGCTACCCTGCAGCATGGGGGTGTATAGACTTACGGAAGGGAACCAATTAGCCAGTTATTCATCCCCCATACTGCAGGGCAGCACTTTATCTGGACTGGTCAGCAAAATGGGAAAATTATAGATGTTCTGGAAAACCTGGCTGATGTGGTCACCTATGCGAGTGGTCCTACTGATGTTGGTGGGCGTTCCTGATGACATTGGTGGGCATCTCCTGTAAGCCAAAGGATTCAGATGTTGGCCATGGGGAACTTCTCCCAATGTCTCTGGGCGGAACCTTTGTGCTTAAACAAATCCCTGCAAACCTCAATGAACTGAAGCAACGTTGTAAAGAAAAGTGGCCCAAAATTCCTCCACAACCGTGTGAAAGACTGATAAAGTAATACAGAAAACAATTACTTCAAGTTACTGCTGCTAAAGGTGGTTCCACAAGCTATTGAATCTTAAGATGTACTTACACCTGGCTTCTCTGTTTTAGCTTTATTTTTATTGAATATATAATGATACAGTGTAATATGTTATATGTTGTTGATCAGTTTGTACTTACCTTATTTTTAGACCTGCTAAGGAAAAATAACCATAGAATTCAAAGAGGGTGAACTTTCTTTTTCACGCGACTGTATGTAACACCTTCTCAGTAAAGTAAAACTTTGTTACATTACATCTAATCCTCTGACCATCTAGTTTTAGACTATGACCTCTTGTACTTTGTTAATGTCCTTTAAGTATTTAAATGTTTCTATCGCATCTCCTTGTTCTCTTGTTTCCTCCAGGTAAAAGAAATTGCTCAAATCATTGACAGGCTAGAGCAAGACATGAAGATCTGTGTTGGAAAAGCACAGATCACCAACCTTTCATTGGCTGTTGTATGTGGGCAGCTAGATACCCCTCATATTGTGCAACCTTGGTCTTGGTTGTCCAGGCCAAGGACTAAATACACTAAGGCCTAAATATGCTACTGAATATCTAAGGCAAGACCAAGGACTGATTAAGGTCTGATTCTTTACATCAGGAAAAATGGACAGAAAAATCACTACTGGGTCTATCTAGCGGTATTGTATCCTGCTAAAAGCTCAATAACTGTCCATATGTAAAAATCGCTTTATACACTGCATATACACAGTCCTGTACTACATCAAGCATAAAGTATCATTTTTCTTTTTAATGTAAATGTATCTATAATATGAAATATATCAGTAGTTTAAAAATGATACTGCTTGTAAGGCACTTACCTGGCAGACGCGGGGAAGTTCCTCTCCATCCTCCCGGCAGAAACGCCGGCACCGTTCCCTGCTACATGAAGCAGCCGCTCGCACGCGCGGCCGCTTCATGAATATTTATGCGGCTGACCGCCGCCTGGATTCCGCTGCGTCGCTATGGCGACGGTGGGCAGGGTTACGTCAGGGAAGCCGGGGAACGCCCCCCCGGGCTATTTAAACTTCTCAAACCTATCCACCAGTGCTCAGTTGTACTGGTGCTTCCGTACCTTTTGAGCCCCTCGTATTTTCCCTGTATCTTGTTACTATTGCTGGTATCCTGACCCTGGTCTGCTCAACGGCTATCGTGAACTTCTGGAATCCTGACCCTGGCTATTCTTACGACTTGTGTATCTCTGGCATCCTGACCTCGGCTTTCCATTCGGCTCCTGTGTATTTCTGGTATCCTGACCCTGGCTTTCCTAACGACTCTGAGAACCCCCGGTATCCTGACCCTGGTCTGCTTAACGGCGCTGTCCTGATCACCCGTGCTTACAGCAACACCGCCAAGTGCCCTGTTATCCACCTCAGGCCCCTTGTGCGTGTCCTGTACTGAGCAAGCGTGTTCCTTTCCTGCATCCCGGATTCCTTCTGGTAAGACGATCCTCACAGAACAACTGAGCCCTAAAACATGGAATCCGCAGGAATTGCTGACGCACTCTCGGCTCTCACGGGACAAATTGCCTCCCTTACTCGTTCTCTTCAAGACCTCCAAACTAGCCACGCACACATGCAGCGTCAACTTCAGGAACTCCAGACAAATCTACCTGCCTCCGGGGGATCCCCTTCGGGAACAGCTCCGCCCCCGGTGATGGAGGAAATCGGTGCTACGGCTCCTGAACCTAAGGTGCCTTTACCTGAACGTTTCTCTGGGGACAGAACGCGTTATCGCACATTCATGACATCCTGCCAGATCCTGTTCTCACTACAACCTAGAACGTACGCCTCTGACCATGTTAAAGTACGAACTGTGATCTCCCTGCTCTCTGGTGAACCCCAACTGTGGGCCCATCATTTGCTTCACACTAATAACTCCGTCCTGAACTCCTGGGCTGATTTCAGTCATGCTATGGATACCTTGTTTGATGACCCGTTTCGTTCCACCTCTGCACAAGCAGCCTTACGTGCGTTACACCAAGGCAAAAGGCCTGTGGAGGAATACGTCACAGAATTCCGGAGCCTGGCTTTTGAAAGTACATGGAACGAACCAGCACTTCTGGACCAATTCCGTCTGGGTTTATCCGAGAGCTTAAAGGATGAACTGGCCCGTGTGGGTATCCCCAATTCATTAGAGGATTTAATATATCTGACTATCCAGCTTGACCGCAGGTTTCGGGAAAGACGCCTGGAACGCGCTGCTTCAGCCGTTCCTGCCCCAAGACGCCACTTCCCTCCTGTGGCTCATACTGCTCCTACGGCTCCTACCCTTCCTCCTCTCCAGTTACCAGCGATCATGCCCCCTCCGGAAGAACCGATGCAGATCGGATTGGCACGCGGCCCACTATCCGAAGCTGAGAAAACCCGTCGTCGGAGAAACAATCTGTGCCTATACTGTGGTGAACCCGGTCATCTGATCCACTCCTGTCCTCGACGCCCTCCTAAGGGTAAGCCCACACATACTACAGTTTGCTTGAGTTCCTTTCCTAGAGACGGGTCTCCTCACCTTTCCATTCCTTTGTTTCTGCAGTGGACCAGTAATTCTACTACCGTGTCTGCCATCATTGACTCCGGTGCCAGTAGCTGCTTTATGGATCAAGACTTTGCTAAGCAATTGCACATACCAACATTGACCAAAGCAGCTCCAATACATATCCAAGTGGTAGATGGCACTCCGCTATCCTCTGGACCCATCACCCAAGAAACACCACGACTCCAGGTACTACTGGGAAATAATCATATGGAACATCTGAACTTTGACTTGATCCCATCACCTATGTTCCCAATTATTCTCGGACTATCCTGGCTGAGGCTTCATAATCCTACGATAAACTGGGCCACAGGCACCCTCTCTTTCCAATCTTTTTTTTGTCACACTCGTTGTCTCTCCAATCGCCAATCACTCCTGCTACTCCCTGACGATTCATCCTCTTCTCCGGTCCTACGTCTCCCCAAGCAATATGCAGAGTTCAGCGACGTGTTCGATAAGAAGGGAGCCGACTCTCTTCCTCCCCAAAGGACTTATGATTGTCCTGTCGATCTTCTCCCAGGAGCTCCCATTCCCTTTGGCAGAATATTTCCATTGTCGGAACCTGAACTACGTTACCTCAAAGACTATATCCAAGAAAATTTAGCCAAGGGTTTTATTCGTCCGTCTACCTCCCCCGCCGGTGCAGGAATCTTCTTTGTAGAAAAAAAAGATGGCAGTTTACGCCCTTGCATCGACTATCGTGAATTAAACAAAATCACTATAAAGAACAGATATCCGTTGCCCCTTATTCCTGAACTTCTGGACCGACTGAAAGATGCACACATCTTCACTAAAATTGATCTCCGGGGGGCTTACAATCTAGTTCGCATACGGGAGGGAGACGAGTGGAAGACCGCCTTTCGAAGTCGCTATGGACACTTTGAGTACCTCGTAATGCCTTTCGGTTTATGTAACGCTCCCGCGACTTTTCAACATTTCCTAAATGACGTGTTCCGGGACTACCTTGACATCTTCCTGGTAGTCTATTTGGATGACATCCTCATTTTCTCATCAACCTTGTCTGAACATCGGTACCAGGTTAAACTGGTCCTCAAACGCCTACGCTCACATCATCTCTATGCTAAACTAGAGAAATGCCAATTCGAATCCACCCGAGTAGAATTCCTGGGGTTCATTATCACGCCGGGGAGTCTACAAATGGATCCTAAGAAAGTGTCAGCAATATTGGAATGGCCGATACCCTCTGATAAAAAAGCGATCCAACGCTTCATCGGCTTCGCGAATTACTATCGCAAATTCATTCGAAATTTCTCTCATGTCATCGCACCCATCACGAGACTTACTCGCCAGTCCTCTCATTTCGCATGGTCACCTGACGCTCAGAAGGCATTTGACATCTTGAAACGGTATTTTACCACGGCTCCTATTCTCATCCAACCTAACGTTGCTGAACCCTTTTATGTGGAGGTAGACGCTTCGGATGTAGCCGTAGGGGCAATCTTATCTCAGAGACATGGAGAAAAACAGAGTCTACACCCAGTAGCCTATTACTCTCGCAAACTCACCCCTTCGGAAATGAACTACGTTGTGGGGGATAGAGAATTGTTGGCCATCAAGCAGGCACTAGAAGCTTGGCGTCATCTTCTTGAAGGTACCATACACCCCGTGACGGTTTATACCGACCATCGGAACCTCGAGTATCTCCGTTCTGCACGTAGGTTGTGCCCGAGACAGGCAAGGTGGGCTCTCTTCTTTACAAGATTTAATTTACACATCACCTACCGCCCTGGATCCCGAAATATTAAAGCAGATGCCTTGTCCCGAATACCAGTTACTTCATATCACCCTAAGAGTCAGTCCGATACCATTCTCCCATCCAATTTGTTTCTCACTCACCAACCACCCCTTATGGACTACATCCGTACTTCATCCCGCGGCGTGCCAATACCAAGAACTCATCCTCCTATCCGTCGTACCAGGAACCTTCTCTACTACCGTAACATGATATTTGTACCACGACCGGCCCGTCTAAGGGTATTACAAACCTGTCATGACTCCCTCCTTTCTGGACATGGGGGCATTAAGAAGACCCTAGATCTCGTCCGACGTCATTTTTGGTGGCCTTCACTGGATCGAGACGTTACCTCGTTTGTCCGCTCGTGTACCACCTGTGCCCGAACCAAGACCACACGCAAAAAACCGGTAGGCCTCCTCCGCCCGTTACCTATCCCATCGGCCCCCTGGTCGAAAATTTCTATGGACTTTATTGTGGATCTACCACCCTCAAAGAAACACGACACAATAATGGTGGTGGTAGACAGATTTACTAAGATGGCACATTTTATTCCCACCATTGGTATTCCCTCAGCAGCGACCACAGCCACCTTGTTCCTGAATACCGTTTTTCGGCTCCATGGACTACCACAGACCATCACTTCTGACCGGGGGGTACAATTTACATCACGCTTCTGGAAGATCTTCTGTCGAGATCTGCACATTCGTCCCACGCTGTCCACAGCCTTCCATCCTCAAACCAACGGTCAAACAGAACGTTTAAACCAAATATTGGAACAATATTTGAGATGTTACACCACTCACCTCCAGACTGACTGGCTCCAGTTCCTCCCCTCTGCGGAGTTTACCTACAACAACCAAAAACAACGTTCCATACAAATGTCACCATTTTTTGCTAATTACGGCTACCATCCTACCATGATTCCGGGCCTACCCACCGGACCTACGGTTCCTGGAATTACGGACCGAGTCACCGCTCTCGCCAGACAATTTCGGACCCTGAAAGAGAACCTGATCAAGGCTCGTAAAACATACAAATTATATGCAGATCGTCATAGATCCAGCCCACCAACCTACCATTGCGGTGACAAAGTCTGGTTGTCCACAAGTAACCTGCGCCTGCAGGTGCCATCGAAAAAATTAGGACCCAAGTTTATCGGTCCTTATGTCATCACCAGGATCATCAATCCAGTAACAGTGCAGCTGAAACTGCCCGCTACATGTCGGGTTCATCCCGTGTTCCACGTATCTCTAGTCAAGCCATGGGTAGCTAACCCCTTTCCTGGCCGTGTACCTCCTCCACCTGCTCCTGTTGTCATCAATGGGGTGGAGGAATATGTGGTACAAAAGATTGTTGACTCCAGGATCCATCGTGGACACTTGGAATACCTGATACACTGGAAGGGGTATAGCCCAGAAGAAAGAACCTGGGAACCGGCAGATCAGGTGCATGCCCCTGTCTGTGTTCGCAGATTCCACAAGCTGCATCCTCTCAAGCCGGGTTCTCCACGCCCCCAGAGGTCGCGTCTTGCGGGGGGATCCTGTAAGGCACTTACCTGGCAGACGCGGGGAAGTTCCTCTCCATCCTCCCGGCAGAAACGCCGGCACCGTTCCCTGCTACATGAAGCAGCCGCTCGCACGCGCGGCCGCTTCATGAATATTTATGCGGCTGACCGCCGCCTGGATTCCGCTGCGTCGCTATGGCGACGGTGGGCAGGGTTACGTCAGGGAAGCCGGGGAACGCCCCCCCGGGCTATTTAAACTTCTCAAACCTATCCACCAGTGCTCAGTTGTACTGGTGCTTCCGTACCTTTTGAGCCCCTTGTATTTTCCCTGTATCTTGTTACTATTGCTGGTATCCTGACCCTGGTCTGCTCAACGGCTATCGTGAACTTCTGGAATCCTGACCCTGGCTATTCTTACGACTTGTGTATCTCTGGCATCCTGACCTCGGCTTTCCATTCGGCTCCTGTGTATTTCTGGTATCCTGACCCTGGCTTTCCTAACGACTCTGAGAACCCCCGGTATCCTGACCCTGGTCTGCTTAACGGCGCTGTCCTGATCACCCGTGCTTACAGCAACACCGCCAAGTGCCCTGTTATCCACCTCAGGCCCCTTGTGCGTGTCCTGTACTGAGCAAGCGTGTTCCTTTCCTGCATCCCGGATTCCTTCTGGTAAGACGATCCTCACACTGCTGCTAAGACTGAAAATTAGGTTCTCATTTTCCTTTAATTTTCAGCAGTTTTTTAATAATCGTTTTTTAAAAGGTTTGCAATGTCCTTCCAGCAAAGGACGTTTTAAACTGAGCCTCACTAAAAGGCAATTGACTAGTGCAGTTTTCCGTTGGCCCCAGCTGAAAAGAAGGATACTCAAGGTCAGGAAGCAGCCGAGCTTATAAATTATTTCTAAGCGTCGAGTCAATAAAATTACCTCTTAAAATATAAATGTCTACTATCTTTTTCACAATTCCCCTACTCCAAAGGCACCACTGGTTAACAAAAGGCACATGTACCAGCTGTTCTTAATGTAGTTAAGACCACTTTTCTAAAAGTCAGTTACTGTATTTAAATAGCTAACCAGCCTCTGTCTGATTTGCCATTTGATTTACAACATTAGTTAAAAAAGCGCTTAATTCAATTGCATCTCATGAATACAGTCTTAGATATTAATATATCCATAGAGTTTTATCATTAGACAACACAGTGCATGTTATTGCACATTTAAAGGGGGCGCTAACAGTAATTTGGTCTATTTTTTTTGTCAGGTAATACAAGAATTGTCATAATTATTGTCATACTACTAGATTGTAATATGCACACCCTGTACATATAATAAAAATGTATAAAAAATATTAAATCCTATACTGAGAACACTCAAGCTGAGCACTGCAAGGTGTCCAAGTTGGTGTAATAGGTGGGCATGCACACATTATTATCATTATCTTTTATTTATATAGCGCCAACAATTTACGCAGCACTTATCTCCAATGTAGTATTTAATGGTGATACTCAATAAAAGAAATTGGTTGGTGTAGATTGTTATAATAACACTATTTTTAGTATATATTTAAAATGCTATAAAAGACCAAGTCTAACCTTTTTAGTTTCAGGCATGCATATTTTCATAATTTTGCTAGTTATATAAAGGTGACAACCTTATAAACATCTTCCGCTTTACCTAGGGGACTCTAGGAAGACAAGTTAATTCATAGCTTAAGGCAAAAAATCCTCTCACCTAAACCTCAATAGTCTTCTTCATTGCATACGCTGTAAGCCAGCAAGGTATGATGAGATCAGCCTACCTGGAAACTTCCCAGGGCAGGCTACCCAGAGCCATTGGCGGATCCTGGGTATGTTAGTGTGTGTATGGGTATATTATTGTGTGAATATGTATCTTTAGATATGTCCTTGCATGTGGGTAATTTAGTGTGTGAACATGTGTCTTTTGTTATGTTAGCATGTGTGTCTGGTTATGTTAGTATGTGTGTCTAGGTATGTTAGTGTGTGAACATGTGACTTTATCTAGGTATGTTAGTCTGTGTGTCTGATTCTGTTAGTTTAGTGTCTAGGTGTGTTAGTGCATGCTTATTTTAGTTAAATGTCTGTTAGTGTGAGTGTCGAGGTTTGTGTTAGGGTTGAATGTCTAGTTGTGTTGGTGTCTGGGTATGATAGAGTGTGTGTTAGTGCTGAGTGTCTGTGTGTATATGTGTTAGCCTGCATGCCTGGATGTGTGTGTTAGTGCAATTGTCTGGATGAGTGTTAGTATGAGTGCCCCTCTCGAGGTCAGGCTCTATATCTGCCCCTGGCCAATGCTCTCCCTCTTCTGGGAGCTAGCCACTCAAGGGGCAGGAGTAGCCATGCTAGGGACAGGTCTAGCTCCAGACAGCACTAAGACAGTGTGGGGAATTGGGCGAGAAGTGACCTGGAGAGTTCCCAGGTACGCAGATCAGCCACATTTTCCCATTAGTAAATATAAGCAGCATTGATTGTTGTACATACATGTAGATTGCACATGAAGTATATGTAGGTGGGTGTGCACAACATATCACAGAATAACTTGACCCGAGATGGTATTAAATGAAACACAATCTGAAGACCATACGGAGAAGTGTTTTGGGTTAAGGGTTAAAATAATCTTTTATATTATCTTTTGGTTAAGTAAATATTCAGAGACACGTATTGGATCAAATCATTTTCCAGTGAATTCTGATCACCTTTCTTTCTGCATGAGAGTTGTACATCAAGGTGTTTTTTAAGCGCATTCCATTTCCTATTAATATGCTCAACAGAATCCCCTTGCGGGAAAAAGGACCGTCAGAACAGATGTCACGGTTGCAGATAGCTTGGTGGTATAAACATGGCTAGTGCGTATGGCTGAGGAGAAAGGGGATGTAAAGGTATTTGTGACAGAGGATTTATTTTTTAATCTAGTGTGATTGATCCATCTTCCCTGATGATGAATATAGCTAATGTGGCTCAGGTACTGAAGATGAAAAAATAAAAGTTTATCAATAGTTTAATATTCTGTTTGCTGAGCCATTGTTTCTTCCACATTAGCCATAATGCTGTGAGGTCATACTTTTTCTTATGCCCAGCATCATTAGTTGTAGGAACTGTTTTCCATTGTTCTGTTTCTCGATAAACTCAGTAAGTGGGTATAGTTACCATTTGTGTCTTCCCATTACAAACAATGTTTAATTTGACCCCAGTAACTTTCTGAACAAATTATACAAATGTAAAAGAACTACAGCAAAACTGGGTTGTATCCTCTTCATGTAAGATGAGAACATTGTATGTTAAGGTCTTTAACATTAACACATGATAACTAGCACTTTATTTTAATACTACTTATCACAGGTTCCAGGGGTCTTTCATCTACTGTAATAGATTGGTGTGCTGATAAACATGACGTTGGCCCACTTAAAGGGCATTACACACTTTATGTAGAGCTAGGTGGAAAAATGTACCCCCCTCAAAGCTTTCACTGGGGATACACCTTTCCATTTATATATGTGTGATCAATGCCATAAACTATATGTCATGTGAAGTCATGTCATATGTGGAGTGACATCACTGGTCCAAAACCAGCGGTTTCAGTCCACTTTCTGGATGATCATTACTTTCACCACTACTCTCAAACTACTCACTACTCTCACTGTAAAAACAGGATTACAAAGAGTTTTTTGGAGTATCTACCATGGGTACAATTTTCAATAACCACATCCAGCTTGGTGATAGTGGAGCCAATGGATTGGATTCTTGTGGTTTTCCCTGTTAGATTCCCTTGTGCATGATTGCTTTGATCACCACTGTATTCAGTTAACTGTGTCATGAAATCCATACTGTAGTGCCAAAAAAGTATGTAGTTGAACACTGGGGAACCCGGCATTGACAGTTATGAAGCATGAGACCCTAGATTGGCATTAACTGCTAACGTCACTGTACAGAACCAACCATGGGTCATTACTCCATATGAGGCAGGTGAATTTCATTGAGTGTGAGCACTAGGCCTTTCTTTAGTTTTATGTTCAATAATGACTCATGATGTCTGTAAGTATGTTTAGAAAAGGACATTCAGTACTAATGCAGGATTGTCATTTAGCAGGTATTGGTGATTAGCCAAAAAGGCTGCATCCTAAAAAAAAAAGAATTAACTTTCACAGCAATAGAGACTGGGCTTGCCCAATTGATTTCAGTGGGTAACATTATTAAACTCCTGCCATCTGGTCTGAGCCGCAGTAATTATCTCTGCATAGTAATGAAACCTGGCAAAAGTCTGCAGACACTACAGCATATTGCAAAGGAAAAGCTCAATTTATCATTTATCTGAATGGGTGGGAGGCTGATTCATACAATGCAGGTAAAGAGGGCTGATCTCTTTATGCCCTTTAGCAGTTTCATTAACATGTTTTATTTTTAGAAATAGTCGAAGATAGCGTCTGAAATTCTACTGCCGTTTGGTGAAGAATAAAAACCCATACAAACAGAAATGCTACAAAATTTTCTTTTTTTTGTCTGCATGATGGATTTTTTTCCCTGCAAGAAACAAAATACCGTAATCCTTGTCGCCAGCCAATTTGTTTTATCAAGGATAGACTCATTAATGAAACACTAATGCTTCAACACAAGCTGATCTTGTATAAAAACATTAAGGGAACTCCAAATATCTGTGCAAAGCATATGGAGCGTGCATATTGTTCCAAATGCTCTGCCGTTACTGTTTATGCGCATGTTCGGTCCAGTGCCATGAGTTTAGCTTTGTATGTGTTGTGATTAATGCAAAACACCAATCTGTCAATGACAGTTCTGTTAATGAGTTATATTTCTGCCCCTAACTATGTCCCACCTGCCTCTTACCACTTCCTGCCCACTTATGACAATGTCCCCAACAAAAGTGTTTCGGATACCTGAATATACTAAAATATCCTTATTTATTAATTGTCAAAGTATAAAGATTATGAGGGCTACTACCATACCTGAGAACAGTGGGCAATTTGGAGGAGGGTGGTCCGTCCGGGATGTTACTCATCAGGGGGTGCCGCACTGGCACACACCTCCGTCAGCGGTGTAAGACTTATCCGGCCCTTTAAAGCTAGCGTTGTCCATGTAATGTTAATTGTTGGATTCTTAACTAAAATAGACTTGGTATATGCACTGAGCGCCACTTTTATGATATGAGGGGGACAGAGACGAGAAGCTTGATGGTACTCCCACAAACAAGTTCAGCCATTTTCCATCATGTTGCACACTATTTTGTTTATAAACCAACCTACAAAACATTTTTGGTGCCAATCAGTGGACCAGTCTCCTGGTTGCTATGGTGCTCATATTTTCAACCAGAATCAGTTTTTATACATAAAAATAAATTGTATTGACAACACCTTTCAAGTCCTGAATGGGACATGGCAGGCAGTATGTTAACTACGGTCATGTGCCATGGCATGATCCTGACATACATATAATGTATTTTAGCTCAATATATATATGTCATACATTATACATTTTTGACTGTCGTCAGAAGAGCAGTTCCCCGCTATCCTTTTAGTCTAAATACTGTGACAGACTTAATCTCTGCTCCCGGATGTGTGTTTAGCTGTTTTATTCCGATAACTGCATCTGCCGTTTCAGTCTTATAATCAGAGTCCTTCGGTTGCCAGGCAGCAGGATGATGATTTCGTTACCCATTGGGATCCCTTTTACCGAAGCCGTCCTCTGGACCAGATTATTCACAGTCAGCTGTTGATATTTACAGACACAGCTGGTGAAAGCATACTTGCAAATGTGTGCTGATTTGATTAGGTGGTTTGGTTGTTATTGCCCCCGAGAACACAGTACGTACATGCGGAGAAGATCAAGGTATTACAAGCCAGATGTGAAGAGAATAATAAAGGGGCATTACGCATTTAAAATGCATTTATTCTATCTAAAAATATACTGCATCCATAATTTAGTATGCTTTCCTTTTTACCTTTTTTATTCTTAGAAATTAATTTCAGGCTATCCATTAATTACTACAAAATACATTATCCTCAGATTCTGTTTTGATGATTATTACCAGTGAGCTTTTCCTGAAATAACTATTAAAAAACCTCACACAGAATAGAAGGTAATAGCATTTTTTTTCCATATAGATTCCTTTTTACAAAAGAAGTGAATATGAAATGCACAATATGGATGTAATTTACAAATACTGTATGTTTGTGAAAATAAAATGCACATGACTCCTAATCAAACACTATTCACAAAGAGCCATTTTAAGACCGAGATTACAGGTTCATACACATCATATGGCAGAAGCAAATCTATTCAGAGGTGGTACAATTCTAGGATAAAACAGATAATTACATATAACTGCATATCTGGATATTATGCATAGAACATAAATAAAATGGTAGTTGATTCGTGCCATCATTATTGGGTAAAATGATCACCCATTTGTCTAGAACATTGACTATGTTGAAGGCGCAGAAGGTTTATTTCTCATCTATCTCTAGGCACCGATCTTCTTTCCTTCCACTGTCTCCATGGTTAACGCTTTCAGTTAGTGAGACTGTTAGACCGTGTCACTGATACAGCAGAGAATCTCAAAGAAGCCGGGGAAAAATACCTGGCATTATAAGGGAATGCTGCCATGCATGCTGTGGGGCATGCCAGGCGGAGGCACCATAGACATAGGTTGTCTAGGGTGCTTGAAACCCTAAAGCAAGGTTGGGGAAAAAGTCCTTTTTTTCACTATACTGTTTTATTGTGTGGTTGTAAGTGCAACTGAAACACATACAATGAAGTGTAATGCATTGCCATTCCAATCAGAGCAGCCCAGAGGGCGAGATTTCTCATGTCCGAAGAAGGGCAACTCCCAGTGAGCTTCATCCACAAGAATGTAAAGTGGCCCTAGATAATTCACAGTAAAATCTTAAAAGTAATCTTGCTTATTTAACCGTGCATCACATAGGCTAATCTCCGACCTTCTTGTAGGAAAACCTTATCAAGTTGACCATTCACAATGCATCTTAATCTAAAACGTTTTATCTCAGATAAACTCACAGTTACAAATTAGCAATCTGACAATAGAAAGATTAGCTGAAACTAGTTACAAAATCTGTTATTCCATGTAGATAGTTGGCTAAACGAAGTATGATTCAGAAATCAGTTTTAGCATGATTGGCTGCTTAGTATAATATAATATAGTGAGATCACAATGTACATGTGTGAACTGCCAAGAACATTAGCCTACAGGGCTGGGCTGTTCCCAAGCTTTTAAAGCACCCCAGCCTACAGGTTACATGATAAATCCATTCTGTAATTAAATTAAATAGGCCCAAACCAAGTGGCCTACTGGGCATTTGCCCTGCGTGTGCTGTATGTCCAGCCCAGGGCTGTTTAGTCAAAGAACATCCATGGTTAACTTTATTTACAGTGACCATGAAAATTGGTTTAGCAGCTCATTGTACAACAACAGAATCAGAAACAAACAACATAAATAAGAGGTACAAGTAGGTATGTTGTTGTTTTAGTTTATACAACTGGAGGCTATTCAATACCTCAAAAAGGCAAAATATTAAGTATTTTTTTATTCAGATCACTATTATTTCATTTTATTATAATTGTGATCTTGTGATGTCTTTCACGTACACCAAGGACAATTCTAGTAAACATTTGCTGTAAGTGAGCTGTAATATAAGAACACAACAGCCATAATTACAATATATTGACAGACACAAAGCAGAGAACATTTCAGATCCTGTCAACCATTCCATGCTGAAGATGCCAACTACAGAGAGAACTAAGAACACTCTGTGTAGTATTTTAGGCTGAAGAAATAAACGTTATCAGTTTCTGCTTATATTTCTGTATTAAAACTGAAAACATGTAATAAAATATAATTATTTGTGTGTCATATCTTCAAAAAGCTGATCGATTCTTCATGTATTGCACACTCATTCTGCATTTACTAAGAGAGGGGATGGTAGGGGACGTTTTTACAATGCGCTAGCCAAATTGCTATGAAATAGCTCCCACAATACCCCACAATAATGCAACATAAATGATTGAAGAGCATTTTAGGGTTAGATAACTTCAGGAAATTGATTAGATAATGCTGGCTCTGCCACAGGCTGCTGCCCTTTTTAGTTAAAATGGGAATGACTAGAGACAGTTCTATGCTACTTTCAGGCAAGGGATCAAAAGGAATAATGATTAGGAATTCATATTCAAGTCTAGTATTTTTCTGTTGTATCTGTTGATTTTACTTTAATAAAAATCTTAAAATCTTATATTGTATTCATTTGCCTTAAATAACACGATACGGTGCATTACCATACTTGGCAAAAAAAGACATACGCTGTAAAGTGTTACTGGGTAACTCATTGTGTATGTTACCTTTACACTTAAAAGAGTGTATTCTCTGCATCGATGGGTCATCTAGCACCCAAAGGGTTTCCTTGTGCCCACTGTTTTATATAAACTTCCGCACTATCTGTTAAATCTGAGCATAATCTGTTTGTCACATAATCCCTGCCTAAGCTTTCCTACTTAAACTCCCAAAATTTGAATTTAAAGGACATGAAGCAAAAATAGGAATGAAAATCTTGCATCACGGAAATTGTTCTTTACGGCGGTGATGTGCAACCTTGCAGACTAACAATCCTATACTGCTGAATTGACCCTAGTTGTTGTAGCCTGTAGCATCTAGAGCGATGACAAATTAGGTGTACTAGGTTAACATATCTGGGGCTTTAACCCAATGCAGCCATTAAACACTATATATATATAATATTCACCATACCATAACACTATACATTTTGGATAGAAGGATCCAAAGATGAGCTTTCTTCTAGTGTATTGTACTGGTTTGTCTTTGCCTTGGTGTACCAGATTGAGTTTATAATAGCTTCTTGCCTAGTTATAACATATTAACAATTTACTCAGTTTGTGAAGCTCATGTGCCTCATTTGTGTCGTGAAGTGGGGTTAGGGTGGGGGTACCGTGCATATTAGGTGGGATCAAAGATCAACTGGCAGGAAGCATACACCGTAACTATTTTACTATTGGTTAACATGGAAGCAAGCAGCCATATTAGCATACATGGGAACTCTCTAAGTTTTGCCCAGAGACTCCAGCTAAAGAGGCGCTTTTCTGAGTCTCTGAGTCATGATGCTAAATCTCCTGGTCGAAGGTACAGCGTTTAGGCACATCCACTCCCTGCCCTATTCCCCTCCTATCCACATGCAAATTTAACATGTTTGGGGTTGCCCTACACTATATGCCTGCATATGTTGCTCAACCTGCCCATCATGAACCCACTTTCCCCATAGAGGGACAGCTCCGGGTAGTAAAAAATATACCGATTGTTCTAGCTGCACTGTTGAATTCTTATATAGCATTTCTACTTTGAGGCACTATACCTGAATAATTGATATCGCTTTAGCTCTAGCAAGCGAAGATTTCCTCGCCGCCTGCTCAAAGTTATAATTTCTAGCAAGTAATCACAGATATTTGGTACCAAGTACTAAACTTTCATTATTTGAAAATATTTGCAGTACTTTGAGTGCATCTTAAATTTCGATACTTGATACAAAAGGAGTTCAGTGATATCAAAATGCTAGTTTTCAGGTTGACCACTAGAGGGGGTGTGAAAGAACAAAATAGCAACAACTAGTAAGAAGGGGGAAGGGTGAGAAATAATGCCCTGCTAAGATGACATTAAAATAAACAGCAGAATGGAAACCCAAACATAAAACACATTTTTGCAAACAGCTTAAACCAAGTCTGGAGATGTGTTTTCTATTTTAATACTGAAATGTGTGTGATTCTGTATGGAATGTAAACACTGTGCAAATATTTTTGTTTTTAAAGAGTAAATGCTTTGAATAACTTATGGACTATAACGCCCATCACCCTCAGTCTGAATGTAGTAAGGGTGATCCCAGCTGTAGCCCTTTAAATGGAGGTGCAGCAGGGATGAAAAGGTGCAGCGGGGGTATGCATTTTATTTCTTTACCATGATTACCTAATTTCTATTTGTGCCTACCCTGGAATATGTTTTGTGTACAGCCACCTACATGGGCTGTCTGTACAATCTATATATATACACAACCACACTGTTTCATTAAATTTATTAAGAGGGTAAAGGTTTTTATGAAAGTTATTTATTTTGATTAAAGAGCTAGTAAACCTTCACAACAACTTTGACTTATCTGAGCTTTCCCTTTAGAGTTTTCAGAAGAAAGGGTGTATTTATGGAGATACACCTTATTTCTGCAGCTGTCTGGCTGACAGTTGATGGGTTGTACATATGTGCTGAGACCAAGGGCTGAGGGACTGATCTCTCTCTGCGTCTGCAGTGTGGATTGCTCATTTTGGGGATCTGTTTAACATCCCCTCTACCATTTTGGGTAAAAATATGTCACTCGCTACAGGAGCAGTATGTGACTGTTGGTGATCAGATCACTGCTTGCAAGCCGGCAGTGAGGATTAACCCTGAACCCAGAACCCAAAAAGCTTAACCACTGGATTAGACTGATATTCAGCTGCAATGTCACTTTTTGTCAGCCACAATTGTATACACAAGAATTAACATGGCATTTAATAAAATACATCCAGGACTGTTAAAGGGGCACTCCAGCCATCATATGCACATCAACACATTTGATCTCTAAATGTACTACATGTACCTCTTTCACATCCCACCAGGAACCAGGCTGATCACATTGCCTGCTGCCCAGGGCCCATCCATGCTATTCTTGCTATAGCAAGCTTCAGCACTGGCTCGAATAAGAGTTCCAGGGGAAATAAGACCACTCACAGACATGCACAAAAAGTGCTCCCATTAATTTCAAAAAGAGCTCTTTCTTGCCACTGATTGGTTGCTTCAAGTGATAACAGGACCACTATGGGGAGGGGGTGATGTACTGCAGCTTCTCCATAAGGTATAACAAGTCTCCCCCCCCACAGGTTGATTAATCCATAATAAATTGCTTTTAAAGTAATTAATGCTGCAAAGTAATGAACTGGATGCATTGATATTGTTTTTAGGACTCAATGCAATGCTCTCTCTGATTGGTAACTTTGGGAAAATTTGAATCTGCCAACATGACACTGCACATTTAAACATTAATGATAGAGAGTAAAAATAACGGAATATTTTATCTTGAACCACTTCTCATTTTCAGATGTCTTATAGAAAAAAAGGATGAAGGGATATTGGGACTCTTTCATTCATAGACCTATGCCCCAGTTTTGTTACTCCAGTTTTGTACAGTCACTCTAGGCATATGGTAGATAAAAATATTCACAATTACAAATTTGTTAATGCTTCTATATATGAAATTCCTATCAATGAGATGTGCAGATTACCTCCCCTTAAAAGTTAAATTTTTTAGAGGCTACATGATTGAGAATACAGGTTCACTTACAAGCTTTATAATACCTGATTTGCTTATTAATGAGAATAAGGTATGTTGAAAGCATTGTCTTAATTTTGCTAATGACAGCATTTTACAAGGAATTATGTGACATCAGTTTTTATTAGAAATGTTTACTAGCTTGGTACTAGCTTGGTACTAGCTTGGTACTTGGCATAAAATGATAGCTGAGATTCACCATGAATGAAGCATCTAGGAATGAGCATGTTACAGAAACTGTTTTCGTAGCATATGCAGGGGGCTAAATGCTCCCCTGGCAGGTCCAAAACTCTCATCTATTACCAAGGCGGGGCAAAAAAGGATGGGTCCACTTGGGAACAGCCCTTACCTGAGCGTAGGGCATCAAAATGGAGCTAGAACAAGTACAGTGATAAGCAACACCAACCGCTAAATAGAGTGCATGTGAATGAGAAGAACATTAAGTTTGAATAGTCCCAGTCGCAAATTCACTATTGCCAACATGTATATGCACTTGGATAAATTAACGCTCTACTACATGACTGAAAAAAGCAAGTAATTTGTGCATTTATTAAGCTATGAGTTATCGGCAAGTTGCAATAGTGAGGGATGTGAGGTGAAATGTAAGCCCTCAAAATTAGATATTAATAAAAAATAAAAAGAGTGTGGGCCCTAAACTCTGTATTAACAAAGAGAGGGTGGTGCCGATTATTCTTCCATAACTATTACGAAAAAAATACCCTCAGGGGCCTTAAGCCCACATATGGCCCACAAGTTCCACATCCTCTAATTATGGCCGAGGGGAAGTTTAAAACCAACCACGTGCTTCCCCATCTGCCTTAATCGCTTGTCAATCGCTGTTGAATTTATAGATTTACTAGCATATAGGATACTTTATAGAATTATTTAAAAAATAAGACACAAGCTTATTTGTATCATTTAATAAAATACAAAGTGACCACCCTTGGCAGGTAGGTTGTTCGAAGCAGGAGAATTAATCACAGTACTTCTGTGGATTTAGGAACCCTCTCTTCCCATATAATCACAGACAGACTTGATGATTTTGAGATGAGGGTCATACCATTACTTCCAGGACTTTGTTCTTCTTTAGCGGAAGATAGTTCTTAATGACTGACTGTATGTTTGAGGTTGTTGTTAAGCTGCAGAATACATTTGGGCCCAATCAGATGCCTTCCTGATGGTTTTATATGATGGATAAGTATCTGCCTGTACTTCTCAGCATTGAGAATACCATAAATACTGACCAAATCCTCAACTCCATTTGCTGAAACGCAGCCTCAAAATTGTAAGGAACCTTTACCTTGCTTCACTGTTGCCTGCAAAACCTCATTCTTGAACTGCTTTCCAGTCCAGAGCACCTGCTGATATTCTTCTGCACCCCAGTCCCTGTGTTTTCTTGAATAGTTCCGTCGCTTAGCCATGTTTCCATGTCAGAGGTATGGCTTTTTGGCCCCAAGTCTTCCATTAAGACCACATCTTACCAGACTGAACAGTAGATAGGTGTACCAGGGTCCCACTGTTTTCACTAATGCTGAGCTGATGGCACTGCTGGACATCTAATTGCAAAGGGAAGTAAGGATGATGTCTTTCACCTGCTGCACTGTTTCCTTGGCCAACCACTGTCTTTGTGGTCCTCAACATTGCTTGTTTCTATGTGCATCTGGAAACCCCTGTCTGCCTTGAAATTTCTTCCTGGGAGAGACCTTCCTGGTGCAGTATAACTACCTTGTGTCTTGTTGCTGTGCTCGGTCTTGTCATGGTGTGTGACTTTTTACATTAAACTGTTTTCAGCAACTTCACCTTGTTAGTGAGTTCGGCTGTTCCTCACTTAGTTTAATTTCTCTTACACAGCTATTTATGCTTCAAAAATGATTCTGTTTCAACCTACATATTAAATTCATGGTCATTAGTACCTGTTTGGTATACTTTTTAGTCAAACACATAACTATTTTTGGAGTGGGCAGTTTATAAGGAAGCTGGAGTGCATTTTATTATCCATATTTTCTGTATAATTATATGGTTTGTGCTTTCTTGCTGTCTAGTGTGCATGTTATGGTGGCATGTTTTCGCATCGCTCTATTCCCTATAGCCATGTGTCAGAAGGGGTGACAGGACTCAGCAGCCTTTCGCCAAGTGGACGTGGCAAATTATCACGTGTAGCTGGATCCCAGAACACAGTAGAATGCTTTCCTTTTTCTGTACTCACTATTGTTTCGCCTTTCTTTTTCATCTATTCCCCCCCTCCTCTTATTTCTTTCTACTAAACAAAATATTGGTATCATTGGTAAATCCACACATGTGGCCACTCCCAAGCCACATCTCCAGATGCAGCCTCTCAAAGAGTGCCCAGGAAAAGACTCGGAAAAAGGTGTCCATCCTAGTTGCAGCACTACCTCAATCACCACCTCCATGGAATTTTCGCAAAGCAGATCACCAGGATATGGCAAAATATCTTGGTATTCTACTTCAATTGTGAGATTTACAATATTTGCCAAACTTGTTTCTCCTTGTTTGAATTCAACTTCTTAGAGCTCTGAAAACAAGATACACACTCATCCAAAACATACAAATATGGGTGGTCAATGAAGCCACAAACAATTACAAAGGGCCATGAAGAAAATTCCACATGTATGAATTTATTAATTACAAAACAAAATAAATGTGATATGATGAGAGGTGTCATAATATACCTGACAGCAAGATGTTGGTGTCGAGATATATGTGCTTGACATGCAAACTGTACCAACAGGCAGAACCACTAAGGCCTCACCCTGTTTCACATAAAATTTATGAGAAAGTATGCACTGATTTAATTACACTCAACTTGAATGACTAATAGTCATGGATTATTATGTTTTGTACACTAAATGAACACACAATAGACTGAAGGCAGCAAGTCTGTGAAAGAAAGTCTGTATGACAGACACACTTACAAGACAAAACAAGATAGATAACATCCAGGATAAAACTTAAAATCAAATAAAACAATCAAATTGCTTGCACGTGGAACTGATAAAGTCAGGAAATAGCATGGGAAAAAAAAGATTTGGCTTTGTGATTAGCATAGAATTTAGCTGCAGTTGCTTGAAAATTATGCCTTGTCCATTAAAATTCATCCAAAACCTGGTGTCAAAGGTGTTATAGAATAAGTAGTCTCATCAGTGGATGCAATGAGGGGGAGATAAAACAAATCCTCTTAAAATGCTATCACTATGTTGTTTTTTTACAACTTCTAAATTTAAGAATTGAAACTTGTAAATTTGAACTCTTATAGTACAATGAATTTTGAAGATCTTGATTGGCCATTTCTAATTAATAACTAAGTCAATGCATAAATGTGAAAAACACTTCACTGGTTAAAGTATGTCTTATGCATGGCAAGCTCTTTCTTTTGCAGGATACACATCCCTAGCAACTCATAAAATCTGTAGGTCACCTAATGCTTACAGAACATCTCAGGTAAAACAATTTACTCCCTTTTCAAGAGTACATAAAAAAGAGATATGATGTAATTTACCGGTGTTCAGACACAGGCAGCGTGTGAGGGCCACAAAGAAGGAAAAGAACAGATATGTCACCAGCTGCTGGACCAGGGATGAGCCTGATCCTGAGCCTGAGCCTACAAAGGTTGGCAACCAGCTATGGGTAGGAAGAGGGGCTAGGAGAGAGTCATAAATGTATATGTGTGTGATGCATGGATTGAGTTGTGTAAGTGTTAACATTTACAAATGTCAGTATGTGTGAGTATATTTAAATGTGTGTATGTTAAGCTACATGTGAAATTGGAGTTATGGGTGCAAATTATACTTAAATTTTTCCTACAAAATTTAGTGTAAAGTTATACCTGTAAAGTTACACCTGTATTATACACAGGTGTGTATTGTATCATAGTTTTTACGATAATCAACTGCACACCAAGAGGTAGTGATACGATATAGGCAGTTTAAGCATCTACTTTGGGTCTTTGCCTTGGGTAGCAATATTGGTTGGGGCTTCATAGTTGGTTTCATAGTTGCTCTGTGATGTGACAGAGTGTTTGAGACTTAGTTTTGAGGTTTTTGTTAATTCTTGAAGTGAGGAAAAAATGAATTAGTAAAAAAGTGCCCATAGGAGCCAAAATATTCTCCAAACATTCATTTTCTGGAGCCAAATGAATATGCAACTCCATCTTTCCCTCCTCAGCCAGAGACATCACTGATGTCTTCAAGTGAAGGAATGAGCCCAAAAGGATGAACCTCCTTGACCAAAAAGAACAAATAATCTGTGGATCTTGCTCCACTGTGGTAATTTCAGCTCTATATCAGTGTTCAAAACATTATATCAATACAAGAAAAAAATCCAAAATCACAAGTGCTCTCAGAAATTTGGTGACATTCTTAAGGTGATGATCTGAACGGAATAAGATCATGAACTTGATGTATTCTTTCTGGAAATCAGCTACATGATTGTCAATGCAATGTCAGCACGGTGCTTCCACCTACATTTTCACATCCCTCTGTTACACTCCGATAGCATTCCATATTTTCTACTACAACATTTCTACTTGAACCAGCAGCTACTATAACATAGTTTATAAAATACCCACTCCTCTAATTTTAGGACCCCTAGACAATTGGTGCTCATTATACACATTTTGGGCAACAAATTTAGTTCCCTGACTAGTCTGTTCAGCCAAACATTCAGGAGCATTTTTGAATCAGAAACGAAATTTGTTGCCTGGTGCCCACATTCACTCTGTCACTCACTCACTCACTCTCTCGCATTCACCCTCTAAGTGTTTCCCTACCTTCTCTGCCGACCACTTCAGCTTTTGCTGACCACTTTGGCCTCCTGCGTCCGTGTCTTCATCTTTTCCCTTCTCTTCTCAATCTTTAATCTGCTATATTCTTTTTTTTGTCTGCAAGTTCCACCAAAATGGCAGCGTTGCTGTGACATCACTGAAAGTGCCAACTGAGGGCACTATGGCGGTGCTTGGTGAGACGTGCTCTCCCTGTTCTTTTCCATGATTGGAGGATTGGGTAGATGTCACCACAAGCGCTGCCCTATTGGCGGAGGTTCCCGCCAGGTTCCCGCCAGGTTATGTCTGTGGAGATGTGGACAAAGAAGGCAGGGAAACATATAAAGAGCCTGAGAGAGTAAATGAGAATGCAAGTGTGACAGAATGAGTGTATGAGTGAATATGGACCCATGCATTTCAGATGAAATTCTGAGCTTGTTGCTTTCTTTTTGTCTAATTCATGGGGGTCTGGCATTTTTGCCCATTGCTGTTCATATGAATCTAAATGCACAATTTTAGTATCTACTATATGAAAGGGCTGGTAACAAAATTTCTTTGTTGTGTTTTGTGATCCTGTAATATACAGTATACCAAAGAGTTAATTTATGGGATTGTAGCACACCTGGCCATATTTAAGGACCACACCCAATTAGACAGGAGCACTAGGTATTTCACCAAAATATTGTCAAAGATATGCCTCGTTTCATTATGAAAAAGAAGATTAGACAGACAGCTTTCACTGAAGCATTTGACCTCCCCCTCTCAGTGCTTAACACATACACACATGCATACAGTATTCAAACATACGACCATTTGATGACAAAATAAGCCTTGGATCACCGCAGAAATAGATAAGATACAGCATCTGCACACTGGACATCTGCCCAGGTCCCCTATGTTCTAGGAGCCCTGTGGTGAATCACATTCCCTACCAGGTAATTTTCCAGTAGGAAACAGAACTCCCATGCACTGCATGTCTACCTGTGTGGTGCTGATGAGTAGACACACACACAGCAAGGCTGCACCGCCTTAACATACACATCTAAAAGCATGCTGGTGATGTTATTAGGCTAGGTTTCCACTTGGGTTTTTGTCCTGCGTTTTTTTCTTGATGAAAAACGCCAGGAAAAACGCCAAGAAAACTGCCACTGCATTTTCCTGCGTTTTGGCGTTTTTTCTGGAGTTTTTTCTGGCGTTCTGTGGAAATTGCTTTTTTGACCTTAGGCAGTTTTTCCAGCCTTTACACGTTGGAATTTTCACCCAGCTAAAAGGGATTAGGATAAATGGCAAGTATCTGCCCTGTTAGGGATATTAATGAGACAAAATAGGCAAAACCAATATTTTATCACATACGCAAAATAACGACGCTATCAAATATTGTAGTACCACATCCACAATATGAATTTAAGGAGATACCCTATATTTTATCTCCGATCCTAAATTCTTTCAGATCACCGAAAATTATAATTCAAATTAGATAGATATCGCCACGATAGTCAATCAAAAAATATTTATTTATTGTGAATACAATTTATAAAATCTATATATGAGTCACACAGTGCATAATATAAAACACAAAGTTGTTAAAACATGTCAAAAATGAATCAATTCAAATACAATATATTATCGATAGTTATCAATATGAATTAGTACTATATGAGTCTAACACACAATTAATTTCCAGTCCACTCAGCAACCAAAAATTGATAATAATCAGAGCAGTAATAAAGATATCACTATTTCTCTTATATTAGTTTAACTAATATGACAAATTAAAAACTAATTTAATAATGTCTACGAGTATTAGTGAAATTCCTAATAGATGCAAATGATGTCAAACTTCATCTATAGGTAAAAATACCTTTTCATTATTGTTATTATCACGGGTTATAAGCTGCAGTCTCACAAGCCGCCATATACAATAATGCAATATAGTACTTCCCAGAAACAGGGAATTCTATACGAAGAAGACAAAATTCATCTCTATTCAGAATAATAAAACAATTATAATTACCACCACTTGTTGCTGTTGTCCAACTGGTACTTGTAGAAGTTAATCCAGGTTCATTGGCAAGAAATTAAGTGGAAAAGAAAATAACTTTCTACCAGTTATATAGGTTAGAACTCAAAGTAACTCCAAGAGTGAAATATGGTGCCAGAATCTTAAGATTCCAATTCTCTGGGGTAAATTTGGTGAATAAGTCCGTCCGGGTCTGTCTGTTTCAGGGTGCGATCTTTTTTAAGGTCCCTTTTCTTTTTTTTTAATCATCCAAGACATAAGCTTAAAAACAGAGCTTATTATCATAGCCTCCACCTCTTGATTGGAATTCTCCAATCATAACGGTGGGTTTTACCCATTAAAATTAGGATTTCTACTCATATTTACACCGTTGTAATTTCTTAATTTACCTGTGAGAGACGCTCTGGTCTAAGAATTAACTTAAAACCATTAAATATGTGTTTGGAATTTATCCTTGGTTACCCTAATCGCCAGGTGTTACCTCCTAGATAGTAACTCAGGCCTTGGTAGTCTTACCATGTATCCCCCATTCCAAGTTACATTTCTAAAGATATGCAGCATCTACTCCTTAACTTTCTCATGGAAGATAACATTAATTGTATCATACATACTGAAACATCTCTATACATCAATACTTCTTTGTTCTCAATTATAGAAAGAACAAGGACAAAAAAAAAAAAATCATCACTACATGATTAAGTAAAAATAAAATGGCTCTGACTCCATTTTGTGTTCATGTAAAGTACAGAATATATGGAATACATGTTTTCTATCATAAAATATCTGACAGCCCCCTCCTGATGTCATTTTCTTGGTAGAGTTCTACTTAAACACGGCCCGGCTGACCCTTTTGTCTCTTTTCTGTGGTTTGTAAGACATGCTTTATTCCGAATGTCTGCTCCTCTAGGAAGATTGGCCCCAAATGATGGTGCAAATTGTTTGCTGTTGCTTTTGGCACGCAGGATCCAGTTGGGTATGTTTGTTTGTAATGGCATGTTTGTTCCAAATGGTGTAAAATTCAATATGAACTTTGTTTTGTGTGAAATTGTTTGTTTCCAGCCTATTTCTCGAAGGACACACAGATACTGGGTCCATCCTCTGCATTGTAACTGTGGAAAAAAACGCCATAAAAAACGCCAAGCCAAAACCCACATGGCTTTTTCATGGCGTTTTTTCTCTCATATAGACTTCTATTGGAGAAAAACGCCAAGATTTCCTTGCAAAAAACGCCAGAGTGTCAACATGCTGCGATTTTGAAAAACTGCCACAGAGCCCAAAAAAGCAGAAAAACGCCAAAGAGGACTGAAAAAACGCCAAACAGAAAACCGCCAAGTGGATATGGCATTGTGCGATTTCCTATTGAAGAACAGCTAACATCTGGCCGCAGCGTTTTTTCACAAAAAAAACGCTGTGTGGCTGAATTGGCGTTTTTATGGGCGTATTTAGCAAAAAAAAAACCAAGCGGAAACCTAGCCTTATGGGGAAATAACGCTGGATATAGAGATGGAGCGGGATGTGTAATAGAGGGTGATAATGATAGTGGATGGAAATGATAGTAGGGGAGAATATGAATATGTCACCCCAACACCATACCCCAACACCATACACTTGCACATACATAAATACATGTACACAAACACACCCTCTCTAAACATTATACATCTACATACAATTTTCTTTTTAAAATTGTAGATCTTGTTAGGGTATTTATTAAACCCTCAATGCAGGGATTGGACATGATATTCATTTGATCTATACCTCCAATGCAGGGATTGCATGTTATGCAGTTGATCTCTGTTTCTATGTGGTTCTCATTTGGTCTATACCTCCAATGCAGGGTTTGCATGTGTTACTTAGTTGATCTCTGTTTCCATGTGGTTTTCATTTAATCTATACCCAAATTTCAGGGTTTGCACATGTTATTCAGTTGATCTCTATGTTTCTACGTAGTTCTCATTTGATCTATATCCGCAATGTAGGGTTTGCATGTGTTTTTCAATTGATCTCTATGTTTCCATGTGGTTCTCATTTCATCAGTAGCAGCGAGCGAGCTGCGGTGCTGCTGCTTCTGCCCTGCCATTGCTGGGTTCTCCCTTGCCAATGCTATCCCCCACTAAGTGCCACCTGGGTCCTACTTCTGGGCCATTTGTCTGTGGTTGCCTGCTGGAGTCAATAGCAGTTAGCCCTCTCGTACATTTACACACATATATGCATACTGTATGCCTCTGATGTAATCTGGAGCAGTTTCCCCTAGCTGAATAACAAGAGCAGACCAGCTTCCAATTGGTATGTCAGTTCAGCAATGCAGTCAATCAGTTTGATCAATCAGGTGTTTTTTCTGAATAGACCAACTATTAATTATCAGTTATATGTTGAAATGTCTGGGTTTTTTCAAGACTTATAATCATACCTGGGAATTTTTAAGCTCCGGCTATGATGAATGGACAAAAATTCCAGAAGAAATCCTCCAAATCTGGTGGAAAGCCTTCCCACAAGCGTGGAAGCTGTTATAGCTGCAAAGGGAGGGACCAACTACATATTAATGTCCATGTATTTATAATGTGATATTACAAAACTCACTGTTGGTGTAATGGTCAGGTGTCCCAATATTCTAGTCCATATAGTGTATAACCATATGCATACAAACATATTGTACATGTGTATATATACATTCTTAAGAAGGATGATGAAATCTCTACATATCTTCCATTGGTTTCACTATGTTGGGACATTTGACAGGCAGACATATATCCTAATTTGAAAAGAAAAAAAAATTGCAGCAACTTGCATAATTTTTCAACAAGAAGGCAATTTTTATGAAAAAATAACATTTTATTTTGCAGATTTTCGCCCCATGCTTGGAACATGACAGGTTTTATTTCAGGAAGGAAGCTAGGGTTCATATTACGGGATTTGGAAATTCATCTTCACTGAAATTTCTACAAAAGTCCGTTTCCTGTTTCCTTAAAGGCCCTTGCTTTCTCTGGACAAGTGGATCGTCCACACTAAATTCCTGTTATCTGTTTTTTGCCTTTTTTATGGAGGATGGAAATATATTACACAAATGAGCACTGGGTTTTCCCTCACATCCAGGCACATGACAGTTTGTTCTGATATTCGAAGCGCTTCCTGGAGCTGAAGTGTTCTACCTCTATTGTGTTTCAAATAAAAACAAGACATTATCTGTACGCTGAAAAGTTAGCTGGCATTTGAAAATAGATATGTCTGACATATGTTTTTAAGGAAAAGCAATATTAATAATAAAAAGCTATATAAACTCAGATATTTTTTTACAGATTGTGCCCCGTTAACAATATTAATATATTTTTGTGACTCAGGTTTGCCAAACAGTAAGGGAGGAACATGAGCAGGAGCAGAATCTGAACTGGAAGTGGCTATAAACCGGTTCGTTTAAACAGTTGACCATTATGACATCATTATGGCACCTGCAGAAGCCAAGTCAGCTCAGCTTGGCCATCATTTTGTCTTGCCTTCCTCTTTCTGGGTACTTTAACCAAAGTTTTGCACTTACATCTCCTATGTTATAAATCCCAGCATGCAACAGTCCTGTGCCATAGCCGCATGTGACCCGTTTCTGGTTTGCTGATCATTTAAAAGCTTTTAACAATCTTTGTAATTATAATATCAGCGCTTGAGTGCATAATGCCTTATACAAGACATTCCCTAGTTATTTTCACTCGTGTTCTTTGTATGTTTTATTTCAATAAAAACATGAAAAGCTAATTATTTAACAACCCTTAATAGTTATTCAGTCTATTGACCCTCAGTGTTTTTAAATTAATTTTGGCTAAACTGTAACATGGTGGTATTATTATTAATATTATTATAAACCCCCCCCTGAATATTTGCCCTAGCCTCGTGATAGATACAAAAAGAAAAGTACAAACAAAATTCATGATATTGTATCTGAATATAGGTAGATTAGGTGCAATAGCCTCAGAACGAAGCCACATTATAGGTCACATTGTACCTTACCGCACCCATTTTTACCTCCTCCCATTGCCACTAAGACATTGTCATACCTGGCAACCTTCTAAATGAGTTGACCCTGAGATTTTTGAAATGTTAATCCTTTAATAGTCCATCATTAAGATTTTGTCAGGTGTTTTAACCAAATGGCTCTAATACTGGCCCTCATGGAAACTTTGATTTGTCATTATTTAAAGATACATTAAATGCAGTCACCTACATTAAAGCAGTAAGATCAACCCTGACATACTGTCAGCAAAATCACCAGCAGGGAGTCCCAGATATGGTCATAGCAGTGTAGAATAGGAAGAGGTCAGCTCCAGACAATGTGACCCTGAGAATCTGCTCTTTTAGCCTGAGACCCTGATTTTGGGGCAAAAACCCTGAGACTCAGGGACAAAAACCCTGAGACTCAGGGGCAAACCCTGAGAGTTCCCAAGCATGGACATTGGTCATGCTACAACCTCTGCATTGCTCTGCCAGACTATGGTCTATAGTCCAATCTTTTTACTTGGCTTTTCAGAGAAGCTTTTACAATTATCTTATACATACAAAACTGTCTCCCAACAACAATATGCTTTACCTCCCAGCCATAATACTTTCCACTCTTCTGCTTACCATTAATTTTCTATTCACATTTTAGCCTTTCTTCAACAGCTCCCAAATAAAAATCAACTGCTTCCTGAATCCCAATTCCAGTGACAGTAGCTAAGTAGCTGGCTCTGGTAGCAACCAAAACTCAAAAAAACCTTTTATGTTCTGTTCAATTTCTAACTAAAATCATTTCCCCATTCTTTTCAGTTCCGGACACTAAGCCCTATTGTAGTGCTATCTCCCAAAGGACTTTGGTCCTTGCTTGCTTCAAATATATGCTAACATGTCACAAGCATGTATTGCATACAATGGCAGAAACCATATGGTTTATTCAAAAACAAATATTAATAATATATAATATAATTAATCCCTGGATAAGTCTAATTTTATTAGGGCATTACCATATTTGCTACTACACAAAGTATTAGTTAGGCATCACTTAAAATATGCTGTTCAGTTTTGGGCAACTGTTCATAAGAAAAACATTATAAAGTTGGAGCCAGTACAAAGAAGCATTATAAAATAATAAAAGGGATAAACGATTTTAGTTATGAAGACTGTCGGGCTAATCTGGGATTATTTATCCTAGAAAAGACATACCTAGCAGTTGATCTCATTAAAATGATATATTCAAGGCCATCTCAGGGGAAATGTTCACCCAGTTGACAAGGGAATTAGAGGAGTTGTGTTTCCATCTTAAACAGACAGGAACTGACTATAGCGACAGCAAGAGTTTTAAGATTGGGCTGGGTATATTTTTGGGTTTTAACTCACGAAGAAAAACATTTTAGTTTAATGGGATAAGCCTTTTAAGTGAAAAAAAAAAATCACCTATGTTAAATGTGGCATATTTTACCTGCCTTGTAGCTTTGGAAAGCCTCTTTGTTAAACAATTGCAGGGAAGAAACGGTGGCCTTTTATCATTCAAAGATATTATTAATGGATTCCTTGGAAAACTGAAGCTTTATGCAAAACAATATTGGATGTCAGAAATTTGCCCAGTTTTCTTCTTTGGGGCAATGAGTCTTGAGTTGAAATATGACGACAATGTGAATAATTTAAAGGAGCTGCGAAATGATATGGAAGCTTGTTTCCATGAGCTGCTGCATATGGATATTCCAGCCTGGATAGTGGATCCATTTGCACTGAATGCTGCTGACATTGACGTTGAATTGCAAGAAGCGCTCATCGAACTACGGAGTGATATAGAAGAAAACTGGTTTTCATGGCAATTACCATGTCATACTTGGTAGAATCAGATTTCAGTCGGGTGAGCCGTTTGTTAACACAAGCGCACAACCCTCTGGACATAACTTAATGCAATGAAACCCAACATAAAAAAACTTGAATATGTTCAGTTTGTATGTAATTGTATATTATAAACTGCATTACTAAAATTATTATAAATAAACACATATATTCTACTTACAAGCAAAGTATGGAATTGGTGATATTTTTGAGAAACAATGTGCTTACATGTCAGATAGAGGGAGATGCTAGGCAATCCTGCAGAGTGGAGCACACAGTATATATGTGGTATGGTATATGTTTTCCCAACACTGCTAAAAATGTAAATGTGTAAAAAATAATTTTATAAATTACTATATATAAATTAATATTAACTAAGGATGATAAAAAAGACTGTCATAAAGAGGTTTCATTCTTTATATGCTTTAGCACATAAATATATTACTATTGGATGACTAAAGATTCTCCTAAGGAGCTCCAACTTCTTAATTATTATTTGTTATAGTTTGCTGGATATTGAACAATTGTTCTTAAAAGATTTGTTATTCTTCCTTTATAAACACAAGGGACTTATATATCAGTATTTCCTGTAGAGTGATCCATTAAACAGCATGGAGATGATTCATAGACTCACAGTGGGTCTACGAGAAGTAGTAATGAGAATCAGACAATAAAGCCTATTTTAATGTTGACTTAAAAGAAACTGTAGAGCAACACATTGTTTCTTAAAGTAGAACATCTTAGACCAAAGTACTTACTTGAGAGCCCTACTGAAATGCATAAATGCAAGGGTGTAACCACATTATAGGATCTGAAAGTCAAGGGCAAAGATGGTCAAGGGAGTGTTGAAATATTATTATGAAGGCAGAACAAAGGAGGTTATTCATCATGTGACCCCTTAGCTGGATTTGCAGGACAGAAAATTAGTTGAAAATAATACATGCTAACTGCTTTGTAAATGTAAAACAAAAATAGCTTTTTATTGGTAGTGTAGTAAAACAATATATTTCTACTAATAATGCTGAGTGCCCTGTAGACTGTTGCGTTCAGGTAGAGTGCATCTAGGCATGGTTCCAGAACTTTAGAGGCCCTAAACAAAAAATATTTGGGGGAGTCCATGTCTAATTTAGCTGATGTAACAGTGAGGTTCTATTACCTTGGGGTAAGAGAATGCTGGATATCGTTATACCACAATGTAAGTGAATATTGCTGAGTGCTGTGAAATAGTAAGTGTGGTATAAGGAGGGCAAATTTCATGAAACCTTGACTTTTTTTAATTGAATATTTATTTTGAAGACATGGCACATATTGATTAGCAGATTAGTGGGGTAGTGGAATGTCCAGGGTGGGTGAGGGGAAAAATTGGAGGGAGTTGAGGGGTGGGGCTAGTCCTCTAGACTGTTCTTAAGAGAGTAGTCTCTCAGCAGGCTGTGGATAAGCATGCAGCAGGTCCTGGCAAACCATAAAGCATCCTTTTTTACAGCACATGAGGTGCTAAGTGTTGTCAATGGCACCCTCAGTGTGTGTTCCTGGAAAAAGTCTGTAGAGTGGTAGAGTGGTAGGACAGGTACTTTTACTCCTCCACAATGCTCTGTGGGCAGTGTCTCATGAAACCGAGAATTTTTTGGCTCCGCTGTGAAGAAAGAACAAAAAAATGACCAGCGCCAAACTTGCAATAAGGCCGCAGTGGACACCCATTTCTTTGGGGGGTTGAATTCCACAAGGGATATGCGACCCCTTCCGGCCATAAGGCCTGCAGAAGGGCCAGATCTTCTTGGTCCCTCCTCGCAAGAGCTACTCCCCTCCTCACCAGAAAAACCGGGCCTTTTTAGGGGACCCAGCTTCACCTTGGCTTTTCAGTGTCTTCATTCAAAAATCCGTGTCCGTATACTGCATCACCTGTTTATTGAAAAGAAAATATTCAAAAATACATAACACAGGTGCTCTGTGCAAAAAACAGTGCTGCCATAACTGCAAGGGATTCTGGGTTGTGGTGTGCAAAACAGGTGAATAATGATCACCTTTTGCCTCTATATCCACTTTATACATGGGTACCTTGGAGCCTACTTTATAGCAACAATTCATGGGGATTTTGTGCTATTTTTCTGCATTTAACAAAGTACAGGAGACAAACTTATTTGAAAGGAGGAAAAATGTAAGAAAAAGAGGTCATAGTCTAAAAGTCAGAGACTTAGATTTATTGTAATAAAGTTATTCTTTACTGTGAGAGCGGTAGATAAATAGAATATGGTGGAGGCTAATGCAGTGAGGGAATTGAAACAGGCATGGGATAGACATAAAGCTTTCCTCACTATAGGACCTGACCAAAGAAAAATGGGCAGACTAGATGGGCTGAATGGTTCTTATCTGCCATCAAATTCTGTTACTATGTTTCTATGTAACTATGTGGTCTCGCCAAGTGGACTTAAAAAAGTATGCAAAGTCAGGGATTGCAATATGTTACTTAAAATGTCTAAAGCCTTTTGCATGTCTATTGATGTACAATAGTAAAAGGCTTTTGGTTGGTATTTAATTGTTAGCTAAATATTAACATAGCGAATAAAGAGAATGGCTTGGCTCCATTCCGTTATTTTCCATTTAAGTTTGAAGGGCTTTGTGCAGTTTAAAAAAAACAAACTTATGTAATGGTCAACGAAAACATAATAAAAAGCATTTGTGATATTTTTTATTGTAATTAACCAATAGTAAGATGTAGAGCTACATAACTTTTCAAGATCTCAGATACAGTGTATTTCAAGTACAGACATCTGCGGTCTTGAAAGCTGATGGGAATCTCTATCTTATGCATCACACTCTATGAACACTTGTCAACTAAAATATATCATAAGCTTCTTCAGAGCAAAGTATTATGCATAAGCATTTGAGGCATCCATTTTTTCAGTAACAAATGTCAAAAAGGTTTATAACCATTATATGTTTTTAGTGGACCAGCGTTCATAAGATGCAGAGTAATAAAATATTTCAATTTCTTTGGGCCAAGGCATTATTCATAACTATCAGGGCATCTATTTTTTTAGTGCTAAATATCAAAAGGTCTCATAACCAATGAAATAATGATGACAACATACCTTCCTTGTCATATGTGTAATCTTGCGAGTAGGGCCTTCTTTACCTATTGTATTAGTTCGTCTCAGCGCTGTGTAAATTGATGGCGCTACATAAATAAAAGATAATAAAATGTGTCGATAATCATATACCCACGGTGAACCATGGATACCCACGGTGATCCATAAGAATATCAATATTATTTATGGAATACCTCATAGTCATAACACATTTGACCCTAATATTGACATCATATCCTAGTGTACAGTATGGTTTGTAATAGAAAAGCACAGATCTATGTCCTGACAGCAATGTGTGGGTATCATCAAGAGTTCCCCTTATTGCGTAAGCCAACACAATGTTTAATGCAAACCACTCCATCTGCAGCCTTCCTACAGTTATTAATCTTAGCTATCCACAAACACAGGATTAGCACTCTGGGATTCATAGCGAGACAGCTGGAGGGCCGCATTTGGACATGTATAGTGAAAACTGCACATAGCGACTCTTCTTAATACAAATGACGTACCCGGATGATGTGTCATAATAACAGCATGGGTAATAAACCACTATAGTAGTGAGCTAATCATGTCCTCTGGACATAGTACCAGCTGGCAATAGCTGAGACATTATCTGAAGATAAGTGATCTTTAAGCAAGAAATAATTTATGGTATGATGTATTCATGCATTACTGATTATCTCAATGTCTTATCGGAATCACAAGTTACTTTATATAAGCAGAACATTTTTGAGTATAGATCCAGTTATTGTAGCTATAATATTTACAGTAGATAATTTACCTGGAATGCTATTCAGCCAAGAACATCACAAGATAAGAGTAAA